>JABFTP020000165.1:22617080-23817080 GCA_013387265.2 Cryptolaemus montrouzieri | reverse complement strand
CATTCATGGTCTCGTTATTCCCTGTCAGGGCGCAAGCCGAGCTTTGAGGTCGTTCAGAAATGTTCAGCTTTTTCAACGAGATATACAACACAGAATGTTGCACCCGAACATAAACCAAAAATACAGAAAAGTAACAAGTAAAGTAAAATATCTCAGGAACCATATGAAAATGAACCTATGGGAGTATTCTGGAATGATGGTAGGCTTCCAGTTCAACCACAAGTAATCTCTAATTTTAACGGTAAACATTAATTCTTTATTACAGGTTATGATTTCCAATTCAATTCCAAGGGAATATTGTGTAGTAAATACCTTGTCTAAAAATCAACATTTTCGTATTATAAGTAATTCTGAAATTTTCACAGAGTAGATACCATCGAAAATGGCAAAGTTCTAAAGTTGCTTTCGACTTATCATAATTGTTGATATTCATTGTTTGAAATAACTGTTTAAATACTCAATAAGATTTGGTTATACGAACCAAAGCGTTGAAACGAGTGTAGTATAAATAAGTTGAATTCTTAGGATAACACTAATAAAATGGATTATTGCATCGAAAAAAAAAGAATTGCAGGTACTTGGGGAGAAGTATTAACACCCTTTGTTTCAAATTTTCATTAATGGGTGGAGTAATGTAGAATCGATTTTGTAGGTAGCTCCAAAACTAGAAACTACTGTGTGTCATATCTGGCGAATGGGTTAAAATAATACAAGAGATGGTGGATTATATTTGATCTATTGGCACAGGCCGTTAAATCGTTCACGAGATATCTCCTATACCTACACGAGAGAATGGATAAGAACGCCTTGATTAAAATAGATATTTGATAGTTTTCATTCAAAAAAATAAATTTTACTGAGATTTCCAAATCTGACGCCAACGAATGCATCGTACTAGAAAGAATCTTATTCTGTTGCTTTGTGGGCATTAAGCCACTCTTTCACGCACGATTTGTTTACGCAATAAATGAAAAGATGCTGCTCAATGAGCAGTCAATCTTCGGGATCGAACGTGCATCTTCAGGGTGGCACAAATCGATTTCTGACATATCCACCTGAAATGGCTCATTGTAGACACATTTGAGGTTTAGAGTATGCAATATTTTTATTTCAGGAATCCCTGAAAGTATTGGGTGCCCCCATGGCTGTACTTGCTACTGTAAAACTCCTTTTCTGGTTATAATATAGATCATGGTAGTATTGATGAAGTGGCAAACTATAAATATTCATAACTGTTTGTTGATTACTTTCTTTTTTATTTGTATCAACAATCATCACAACTTCCTTCGCTGGCTTTCTTCTCTAAAGTTGAGTATTTTCATTGGATCGCAGCTTAATGAAATCCACGTTTTTCTGTAGATAATCCAGCTTTTTCAATTGAGTTATGGACAATTTCAATATACTAATCGTTTATGGTGAATATTATAACTGTGAATAATTAACAATTCTAGTAACTTATATGTTTCTTATCATGTGAACAAAAGCCACTCAATCATTCTGCAAACAGATATTTCTCACTAGGGCTTTTATTTCTGTTTTAAGTAAAAATCATGAGATGACAGGTACCTCAACAAAGTCTGTGAATAATCAACAATTCAAATTTATATGTAGTCAACAAAAGCCACTCAATCATTCTGCAAACAGATATTTCTCTCTATGGCTTTCATTTCTGTTTTAAGTAAAAATCATGAGATGACAGGTACCTCAAAAAGTTCTCAAGTAGTTCTATACTTTGTCACCTTCAAATGAAGTGGACCATTCGAAATAATTCATTATTGAAATCGATCAGCGTAATTATTAATATGAACTTAACCACAAATTGCTTTGCTTTCGCAGAACGATTTCCGAATATAGCGCATCTGACCCGAAGCCGTAGCGTTTCTTGCTGTATTTTCGAACGCCTCAGTACGACAAGGAAAGATAAATTTACATATTCCGAAATCAATTGCACATAAAATTTTGAAAAACATAAGATATTTCCATGTTCCGTTAATTTTGTTCAGAGTTCAAAATGTTCTAGGTAATTTTATTTGGTCGGACAAGGCCAAATTCACCAATAATAGTGTCTTGAATAATATCAATCAACATCATTGTGATGATGGATATTCACATCTGTGTCAATACAATAATTTTCAAGATATTCGCTGTTTTAATCTATACTGTACAATTAACAACAATTCAATCTTTTACATTCTTACATATGATGGAAATTTGGCAATGGTCCAATGGATTCTCTCATTTAACATTGTGTACAACAAACAACAAATTGGAGGACGGTATCCGTTCCAATCTCTTTTGCCGGAAGAAATTTGTCAGGTAACCCATGAGAGATGAAGTCATACGTCTTTTGAAAATATGGACATTGTTGTAATAATTTGACGTAACATAACAAACTTTGTTATTTTAAGAAGAACTTCATATTTTGTTTGTATCTTGTGAACTTGGTTAAATTTCACAAAATTTGATGAGAGGATTATAACATTACATTTTTTCACTTTTTTGTGAACGTACTGAAATGATTAACTAGTTGAAAACGGTGTTACTTGGTATTCTGCATGAAAATGACACAAAATTGAATAAGGAGTATAAAATGAAAGCCTACTTTTGAACGAGACAGATGGAAGTTACTACCGAGGATATACTCTAGTTCGCAAAAAAAGTATATTCTCGAAAACATCCCTAAAACAATTTTCATAAATCTTCTTATACCCGTTGCTGAGAGAATTCTACTGGAATATCCCTGCGGTACACTCTGTATACTATTTCCAGAAAGAGAATAAGACAATACAAATTTTTTCCAGAGAAAAATTTTTTTATAATATTCTCCACCAACCCTCGTATGTATAAAACATACAGATGAAAACACACAACGCACAATTATTTTTTCCATCTCAATTATCTAATCGAAATCAATTTTATTTATTCCGTTCATCAGTGAAACGAGATGCGCCGAGAGACAACCAAACGATTCCCAAAGTTCGACGGGGCCGTAATAACCCTAAAAAAGTACCTTAATTTAAAAGAAACTTGTCAGCAAGAGTTTATTGGTCGTCAGCCGGAATACAAGATGACACAAATATACGTGGTGTATTTAATGAGGAGACGAATCTGGCGCCACTGTCGGCAAAAAAATGAAACAAAGAGATGGGCCGTGATACTTGAAGATTCAGATCTCTCGCCAGATAAACGGAGAACATGAAAAGCACATTGGACAAGTGGAGGTATAAGGTGTCCTTTGCTGAACAAAAAAAGGAGAATTGGTAGAGTTTGGGTAGGAGCAGGGGCGTAGAACAACCGAGCTTATCTATCGAAATTGATAAGAATTCAACTTGGACCCAATTCATCTTATTCTGACCGAAAAACATGACCGTTTTTAAGGAAAAAAAGGTGATTGATTTTTTTCAAGTTGGGTACACGGAGATCTCGATAATAGAATAGATGGTTCAAGGATTTCTTACAGGGAAAAAAAACGAATTAAACGAGAGTCGACAGAGAATATTTCAATACATGCATGCCCAATATCCTATTTAATAATTATTTCATGTCCCCAATAATTTTTTCCATAAGCCAAAGTATAATGTAATGTTATATAATATAATATAATGTAACTCCCTCAAAAAGTAATAGCACCACTTACATTTTTCGGAATCAATTCAGGGCCATCTTCTTTTTTTGGTGTTTTTCTCGACTAAATTCTGAAAATAAAAGAATTAAGGGTAAGTAATTCGTCTACGAAAGAACTTCATGAGATGAATAACAATATGATTTATGGATAAGGGTCTGATCAAAACATCCATTGGTCGATTAATCAAGGAAAACGATATTCCAAGCTGTCAATACTGGGTATTTCCGCCTAGGAAACTTATAGCATCTTCGATTCATTCTCGTACGGTTTCAACTAATTACGGCTTGATCTAATGAAGTTTAACAAAGACAGCGAAATAGCCTCTGTAGCCAAGAAAAGAGCTTACAAGTCATAGGAGATGAATCCAACAGAGGAAACAAGAACAACCTACGTACGAATACTGAACGTATGCAACCTGACAACTGTATGAGCAAAGGCCAGTTTCAACGAAGGGGTAACTAATAAGCTCTTTGCACAAGCAAGCAAGACTAGACAATTCTGGTCTATGGCGAAGACTGTCAGTGCCAGTTTCTGCAAATCTGCGTTTCCGCCTCTCGTTAGAGAAGAAGGAAGTATAGCATCATCTCCGATAGAGAAAGCCAATCTCTTTGCTCTCTTGTTCTCAAAAAATTCTGTGCTGGAATTATCTAACGCAATACCGCCGAACATTCTACCTACAAATTCTTCCATGGCAGAAATCAAGTTCAGAGTCCGCACTGTGAGACGGACTCTCGAGCAGCTGAACAGCTAGAAGACAGTAGGTCTGTCTGTTCTTATAATAGCCTGACTTTTCTGAGCAGCTGGAAAATATCGAGAATTCAACCGATCCCAAAGAACGGAAAGAAGTCCTTACCACAAAACTACCGCCCTGTTGCAGTTCTTCCCATTATGTCCAAAGTGATGGAAAGAAACATAAATGATGAACTCATCAAATATCTTGACTTGCAGGGAATTATTAACGACGGTCAGTATGGTATCGACAGGAGATCTGCTCGCCTACGTAATTCATGTTTGTACATCAACTATGGAAAGACATGGAGAATCTAGAGCAATAGCCCTCGACATTTCTAAGGCCTTCGATAGGATTTGGCATGCAGCCTTATTGAATAAACTTGCTGAATATGGGCTTCCCGAAAAAATGAGGGGGTTGAATGAGTAGCTTTCTTTCAAATAGATCAATACAAGTTGTGGTCGATGGTAAAACATCTGATTGTTCCCGATTGTAAGCAGGAGTACTCAGGGATCCATTCTTTCACCACCTTGTTTCTGTTGCAGATAAAAGATCTTCTGTCATCTACAAAGAACAAGATCTTCGGTTTTGCAGACGATTGTACCCTGGTTTCGTCTTTCAGTAGTCTGCGGCCGATTACAGCTGCGAAATCTCCTCGTCAGAGATGTCAACAAATAAATAACTTAAACTCTGACTTACAGAGGATATCTGAGTAGGGTCAGTTGAACCTGGTGAGCTTCAACGCGAGGAAGACGCAAGCAACTAAGCGAAGTTGGCATCAGCTAAACTTAGTTTTCTTTTCAGAGACAAGCGATATTTCACGTCATCTCAGCTGTTGCTTCTATAGAAGGCGCAGATTGCACCTGCTTCGGAATATTGTTTTCATGTATGGGGATCTGCGCCCAAACATTCGTTGCGGATGTTGGATAGGGTGCGGAAACGGGTTGTGCGCCTCATCGACCACAAGGAGATCACCTGCGATCTCCAACCGCTGGCTATCAGAAGACAAGTTGGGCTGGCAAGAAGTTCTCATCATATGGCGTTACATTTAATGACCCCTCAAACCTCTTTCTATAAGAATTGCTTCGTTTACAGGGGCGATGAGCAGTGGAACTCGCTTCCGTCCAACATCTTCCCAACATCCTACAATTTGGCACTCTTTCAGAAGTGAGTGAACAGACACCTCAATTATTCTCAGACGCCTACTCATGTGGTGTAACAGGTTCGCCTATTCCTGGGAAGCGCGCATAAAAAAAAGGTCAAAGTTTAATCGGATCACCTGGGAGTGTTGCAATATCTGGTGCAGTTGGATTCATGGTTCGTTTCCTCCTTTTCGTGGAGTCCCATACGACTTCAACCAGGTTCATAACGGAAGTAGGCTACATCCTAATATCGATTCCTTCAAGGAAATTTCTCATCATAACGGCACAATGCAGTTTTACATTACCGTAAATATTTTGCCGATTGGAGATACTAAAGAGCTAGAAATCCGCTTGAAATTTCGATCACATACCGGTGACTTGTGAAAGAGCCACGATTAAATATGAATATCTGCTGACATTCGTAGAAACCGTGCTTGTTCAATTGTTTCAACTCGTAATTTATCGCAGCATAGTTTTCGATCATTATGCTTTCAATTTCCTAGAGTGATGTTCTTCAAAATATTTCTTTTTTCAGAATTTCATAGGATTACGAGAACATGAATGATTTATTAATTTCAACGTTATACGTTTAGGTGATCCTGAGAACATGCGAATAAATTCATTAGCATGATGCAACTACAAATTTAAGTTTCCGTATTTTTCCTTTCACTTTGTATAAACGACATTGCTTCCTGAAAACTGTCATGAATTTAGATAAACGGGAAATATCCCATAGCTTTTGATTTTCTCGCAAGAATTAAAATATGGAGCAGAATTGTCAAAAACGAAAGTATCTATGGATTGCGTTGCAAGATCATCAATTGCACTCCATTCATTCACGTGTTCCTCAGAAAGTGTCTTGACAGACAGATAGACGAAAAAAGAAGTGATCCTATAAGCCCGCGACCACACGTAGCGGTAGCAACGAAGGAGGACCGCAACGAATGTTAACTAATTGGAGTGACTACACATCATATGTTGCGTTGAAATCAAAAGTCATGAGAAAATTAAATGCTTTGGCTTCAACACGAAATCATCCATAGCTATCGCTATGTGTGGTCGCGGTCTAAGCCTGTAAACACACGTAGCAGTATCAACGGATGATTTTGCGGTGGCACCACCGGACCGGATAAGTGGTCTAGACGAACCGCATCCAATGTTAACATATTGTAGCGATAACACGTTGGAATCAAAAATCTATTAGAAAAAAATTAATGGCTTGGGGGTAACCATAAAATCATACGTTGCCCCCGCTGGGGTTAGGTAAGGGGGAATTTTCCTTCTTTTGGAGTATGAAACCCGATAACATAAAAAAATGGCTTATTGCAATAAAAGGAAGAAAAACGAAGGCATCTGATGTGACTAGCTCTAATTATATTGTAAAAGCTCATCATACCCGAGGCGACCAAAAAGTCATAAAAAGATAGATGTACTGGCATTCCACATTTGGAAGGTGGTGCGATAAGTACTGTGAGCACAGATAATAAACGGAATAATAAAAATTGATTTCAATAGAACAGTCGAAATTGGGAAAAACAATCATTCGTTACTATTTTCTTTCATATGTTTTGCACATACATGTGTTGTTGAAGAATTGTAGCATTTTCTCTCTCCAATTCATTTAGAACATTAAACCGAATTGTTCTTTGGAAAAATTTGTATTTTTAGTGATATTTATTTCTAATATTCATCGATGCATTAATAATTACTTTCATTTCGTTTTTCTTTCTGGTTTCGTTTATGTTGATTGTAAGAGTAATTACTGTTTTGTTGTCTGGTTCATGAATCGTCTTTGTCGATCATGCAATAAGAAACCGCGCATGGGACACAAAAGATTCATCGATCAAACGGCTCTGATATTTTCGATATTTTTTGCGCAAGCAAATAAATTTTCGTAAGGCTTTGTCAATTCAGGATAGACATATATATTGAAAATTGTTCGGTGGAAGCGAGTTCTACAGTGCACTAGCTCTGTCAACAGAAGAATTTTCATAGAGGGAGGTACCGCTAGTTGGACAGTCTGCTGATGAGACATTTCGCCGAGTCTGGTTTTTCTTTGAAACTGGATCTACTTCGGAATTAAATCTTTCAGATCTCATTGTTTGTCACTGTTTTCATAACTTTCGACATAATGATCAACAATGACATTGGAAGATAATTTTAGGGTAGGCGTTCCTTCTCTTTCTTTGGAATTGGTTCAACTCTAGCAACTTTCCAACACTCTTGAATCGCGTGACTCTCATACGAAATCTGAAACAGACGATTAGGAACAGGTGCTAGTGTGGTACACATTCCTTTAAAAAACTTGGTGATATTACGTCAAGACCTTTTGCTTTCTCATTGTCCAGTTGTTGAAGAACGCGCTTTATCATACGCACCCTGCATTGACTCCAGACGTATGGGATTGAACATATAGTTATTGGTGGCACTGAGTTCGATGATTCTAAAACAGAATTTTGCGAAAACATTTTCGCAAAGAGATCCGCTTTCTTTAGGTGGTAATGTGACAAAACCATAATCTCTAATCAAAGATGGAAAGGATGACTTACAAAGGTTGTTGCTGGCTGCATATGCCATAGAACAGAAATGACCACTTCCACTGGTTTGCTCCAATAGTCTATTTTTTAAAATTCGTTTTTTTCTGGAAAGTACATATGCCGCTTTAGTTTCATGTTTCGAATTTTCCTTCAGTTCTTATGAGCTCTGTTTCTAACTGTGGAAGCATTTTGACAGTTTTCAATGAGCCAAGGCTTTTGTGTGGATGTTTTTTCGTGAAGTGTGGAATGTAAGGACTTTTTCCTACTATAATAACTTCATTGACGGAATCAGTGCAGGCATGAAGTGAGGATCTGCGAAACAAACACCATTGAAAGGGAAAGGCGTAGCTCTGCCCAACTAGTTCGATTGTGATGCCATATCTTCCTGGAAGGCGTTGAATGTTTATTGAGTGGCTGTTTAAAGTTAGTAGTGGCAGAAACAAGGTTGTAGCAACAGTTGCCTAAAGGCAAGCTTAGTTGTTTCATGATTTTGCTCATTATCCAACCACATAATAGTTCATATCTTTTCCTTTTCACACATGTGTATTCATCATCGGTTTAGTACAGTGGTAGTTTTCAGTTTTTCAGATATTTTCGAAAACTCTAGAGATAGATTCGTTATTTCTCGTGTTTTTCAGTGGTGTGGGAACCCAATAAAACTATGGAGAGGTATCATTTAAGTTTTGATGAAATACACAGAGCAGTATAATTGCTTGGAGGTTGGACAATACTAACAAAACTACCACAAATGATGGGCAAGAGTCGAAGCCTTATTTCGGGATTTATGACACAGTGTAGAGAAATAGGGAGTGTAAGGGACCGAGATGGATGTAATATCGTCTTATAGTAGTTGTCAGAACCGCTTGTTGGAATTCCACTATACAATCAACTGTTGGAAGAGGTTTGAATAGTGCCTCCCTTCGAGCAATGAGGTGTTTCGAGCATGTGACTCGATCTGTTACTGTGAGTAAGCGGACTATGACAGTTATACTGACAGTTCCTCGCGGTGGCTAGGTGTTCCCAACCACAGTAGCGGATTATGAAAGTTATACTGACAGTTTCTACGCGTTGGTTGGGTGTTTCCCAACCCCTCGCCCATGGGGGCCGTGGCAATATGCTCTACGGGGCCGGCGTGTCACGGTAAACTCTGGTCATCTTTATACAATGAACGGCGTAATTGCCTGAGTCAAACAAAAAAGTTGAATTTCTGTTCAACAGCCAAATTGAACCCATAACATACTATTGGAAATAGATTACATGAAGTCAATCTTTACCGAACGTTGAAGGTGTCGGCTACCATCAGGAGGAAATCGCAAAGCTCGATTAGTATAGGCTTTGAATCATGTGAAATCGAGACATGAAACTGGTCCAATGATTTATTCTCAGAAAATCGTGGTTCATTTGGATTAGACTTTGATTCTAGGCGAGTGCGACTGTGGAGACATCCTGAAAATGTTCAAAGATTTAGATAGGTTCATTAATAAAATAGCTCCAGATGAGATACTAATGATGATTTGGGATGGAATCTCTTGCAGTAGCAGAACTGATCTAGTATTGGTTAGCAACTCTCTAAATGCGAAATTTTACGTTGCAGTAATTGAGGAAAAAGTTCTACTCTAGCATAAGAATGTCTAATCGCCTAACTCGAATTTGCTAGAGAACATTTGGCATTCATTGAGGCGTCTTACAAAACCAATAGGATATTCAAAATCGGCAATAATTTTTCCATTAGCTGCTATTGGCATGGCACACTATCCCCATGAATCGCTCTTTTTTTCGAACATGCCTCAAGGTGTGGGAGTGTAACCAATTCGAATAGATTATATTGTCGTAAAATTTATTGAATTCTCATTCGATGTTATTTGAAGAAGAATTAATAACACTCAGATTTTTTTCATCAGATTTCTCATTATCGCTAATTAAGCATATTATACTATTATTAATAGTTTACAGTATTTTTAACATTGCATTCAAATAATGAAACAACAAACTAAAATTACCGAATATCTCTAAATTGTGACCATGTGTGTGTATACATTTGTTACATGCAGAAAATTTTATTCTAAAAGTTCTCCGTGTATTTTAGAAATGATTCATCAATTTTTCAAGCTTCAGCTGCCATTTACCCTAAAAACATTTGGTGTTTAAAATATGCAGTAATCAAAAAGATAATGTACATTTTCAAATATAGTTTCACTGTGTTATGCAGATTCATGTTAATATTGTATGAGAAATTTAGCATAATTTTGTTTAAATAACTTGGCGTTCATGTATCATTAAGATAAAAAATAGCCACATAGAAATATATACATTTCAAACCAGCCCGTGATTGTTTCCGCTGCCACTGTTTAGATCCTCATGATTTACGAGAACCTGTTACTCTGAATGGGTGGCGAGCTTTTCTTAATTACTTCAGCACCTTGAGGTCGGTACACTCAAAGCCGCCAATAAATAAAAGAAACACTATGGTTTTTGTCCAAAAGGTACATTTGCCACGAAATTCGAATAACGCAGAGTCCGTCTATGGAAAAAGAAGAATCTATTCGTTGTTCTGCTTTTTTTTTGGCCTTTCATGATGTATTCGCTCATTTTAACTTTTAAATTATTTGTCTGCCTTGCCAATCCTGATTTGAATGCTAAAATACATCGCATTGTTTTCGGAGTGTTAAATTCCGATCGGGTTGTTTTGAGATATTTTTAACCCACGCTGATTTTAATTCATTGGAGAGAGGTGTGGGATAGTAGGCATTTATAAGAGCGAGGCAAGCCGACAATACATTCGTAATATCAAATATACACACATGGCTAGATTGTTATGATGAAAACTCGATATAATTTCCTACCACATGGAATGAAACTCGGTTTGTTTCACGAGTTTACACGTTATTTAACCATTTGTTAATTTTTGCATTTTTGATTTTTGTAGTTTAGCATGCCAAACTGGTTCTGGTAATTTCGTTTCACAGGGAAGAAATTTCGCTTAGAATAAAAGAGCATTGTATAATAATAATAAAAATAATGATAATGGTAATTACAACCGATATTCAGACCCTGGGTAGACTCGTGAAAACAACTTTTACATAGAGTAGAATGCACCATCCTAACTCGTCAGTTTGTAGTTGTACTTACCCAGGTTCAATGTGGAAGGGGTCTGAGGAACAATGAACACATATACAGTGGAAAGGAACAAACTCTATAGTCTCTTCAAATCTTCAATCGTAGCACATAAAGAGCAGCGGCAGACACCGATAACTCTCTAGTGGAACTGGAGAAGAACTGAAAACAGAAAGAGCTGCATAGTCATTCTTCAGCGGCACTGTGTGATTTAATATTGAACACTCAACTTTCAACAGCACACTTAAAGCAGGATCAATTGTTGACGGAAAGTAAGGGGTTCATTAGAGCTATTCATAATCAGGTGACAACAACGAGGAATCATTAAAAATATATCATGAAACAGAAGATGAAGAAGTTGTTTTAGGGTATGTGCCGAACAATCTGGTCTGTGGTCATTGCCGAACAGGATGTTGTCTTAATCATGAAAGAAAAAAAAATATAATAGTATTACAGAAGATTAAGAGCATTTCTCAAGACCAAACTGACTGCCAAAAATTAAATATCCGATATCACATTCCTACCATTCTGCCAGCATATGCACACAAGCAGAAATCAGAGAACTTGATCGACTAAATCGAAAGGTACTCATCGTGTATGATGCACTAGACCCTTGAGCCGACATAGATCGTCTACATGCATCTAGAAATGAAAAAGAGAGAGGATTATTGAATATATAGTCAACTTTAATGATGCCTGCAACTTAAACCAGATGATAAGTACTTTGGTATGTTATATAGAGAGAAAGCGTTGAATGAGGAAGACAGAAATACCAATGAAATCCCAACCACTAACCCAGATGAATCTGAAATAAAAAGACTAAAAATAATGATAGAATAGTTAAAATTAGAATAAAAGAAGACCAAATAAGAAAATGGCATGAGAAAGAAATTCACACAGAACTTCATAAACACCAAGGAAACGTAGAATGCATAAGGCATGCCAACCTTAAGACAGAGGCAGAATCCTGATAACAGCTTCTCAAGAACAAGCCGTAGCAACAAACATGAGGGCTAGGATTATGAAAAAAGACATGGACCCAAGACGTAGACTTTTTTGGATTCATAGTGAAACTGTCCATATAAACACCTCAAAAAAGTCTAGGGAACACTTCTGAATATCGATATATCGTATCCAGAACGATCAATATGGATGATTTTTTTTCAAGAAATGAACACCTCCATCAATTTCTCACCAAATTATGTAGAGTGCCGCAACAGATTTCAGTTTTTTTTTTATAAAAAAATGCAGCAGATGCGACGCTGCTTTATAATCATTTCATGAATTCAGTGCTTGAAATCAGTTAGTTGGCGCTTTGTTTCAGTTGTAAGCACAAATAAAAGATTCAAGTTTTGTGATTCGACCATGGAAAGACGACATTTGACTAGAGAAGAGATGTTACGAGCCGTTGGCATGCTCCGAGCTGGGAGCTCACAACGGGAAGTATCCAGGGTTCTGGGAAGTAGCCCAAGTGTCATAAACCGTTTATGGTCGCGTTTCAATAAAACAGGTAGCGTAGAAGAACGCCATACAGGTCGTTTCAGGATTACTACAGTCGCCCAAGACCGATTTTTGGTTTTACAAGCCAGAAGAGATCGTACTACCACAGCATCTCAATTAGCTCAAGAGTTCATAATGATAAAATTTCCGACCAAACTGTGAGAAATCGACTGCACGAAGGTCAACTCCACTCCAGACGTCCTTTAAGAGTTCCACAACTGACCCATGGAAATCGCGCTGCTCGTTTAGCTTGGTGCCAAGAACACGTAAACTGGGATCAAGAGAGGTGGGCCACAGTTCTCTTCAGTGATGAACCTAGATTTAGTTATTATCCCGATTCGGGAAGAATTCGATTAGGGAGGGAACCTGGAAAGCAAAACCGTCTCCAGCATGCTCGAGAAGTCGTTAGACAGGGAGGCGGATCAGTGATGTTTTGGGGAGGTATACGCCTTGGTGGAAGAACTGACCTCGTTTTCATACAGAACAACCTCACGGGAAATTCTTACGCAAATGAGATAGTTTTACCTGTAGTGGTACCGTATCCCCAAACAATGGGTCAAAATCCACTCTTCCAACAAGATAATGCCCTCCTCATCGTGCAAGAGTTGTCTTGAACGTTCTTGAAGAGAATGATATCGATCTTCTACCGTGGCCATCCTGCTCCCCAGATCTGAATCCCATCGAGCATGTGTGGACACCCTAAAAAGAAATCTCCTGCGTCAAAATGTCTTCCATCATGAACAGGAGCTTCGATTAGCAGTTCAGGGGGCTTGGAATGACTTAGGCCAAATTGTAATAGACAATTTAATATTGAGCATGCCGCGACGATGCCAAAGTGTCATTAATAACAGAGGTGAACCTTCTGGGTACTGAAAAATATAAGTGCTTCCATATCGTTTCGAAAATATTAGTTCAGGATTTTTTTTGTGTTTTACCAAATTTCGTCATTTTCAAATTTCAAATTTTTTTTAAAATAGGTGCTTTGGAGAAGTCAAATATTATTTTGTTTTCTTGAGAATACATTATATACAACACATCCTAACAAAAACCGAAAGATTTCTATAAATTCGAATCATCAAATTCATATTTTAAAGATATTGGTAAGTGTTCCGTAGACTTTTTTGAGGTGTTTATATTGCACGGAATTCCAAACCTTCATTTAAAAACTTGAAGAAACTCACGGTCAACCCCAGAATCGAAAGTTACATAAGAAAAATGATAAAGTGGGAGAAAAGAGAGAAAAGATGTTTGGGAGAGCTCTTGAATACTTGAGACTAACATATTGTTGTTGTTGTTGTCTTACTTATGTTGGGATAGACAGATTAATAGAGTTTGGATTCTCTAATAGGTGAATGAGCTCTGATCCAAAATGTTAGCATTATACTTTAAGTTTATTTCAAGATCTTAATTCACCGTTTTTGGGGTACCTCCAAAAGTTAACTTCAAACAGTCAGTCTCCACCAGAAGTCATTTCTAAACAGTAGGATTTTTCGAAAAGTGAATATACCACATTTTGGGTTCCTCTAAAAGTCTATTTGATTCCAAGTTATAAACAGGCTTATTTGCACAAAATATAAGACTTCAATAGCTGTACAGGAAACTATTTCTATAGCTAAACTGAAAAATGAAATTTCCCCACGTGTTGACATGACATGAAGTAGATAATTAGCGCACACAACTGCATGACTATATAAAATCATAATATAATCTACCATGGTAAAAATGTTCGTTCGCAAGTAATGGTCTGAACAAAGAAATATCAAATATCAAGCATATACCAATTTTCTTCACCATCCATACATTTCAACTCAGGAACTATATGCCGATGAGGCACAGTTGTTTCCACCGTTTGACATGAACTCACTAAATGAGGCATTGGAGAAAGTTGATTTGGGCGATATATTCAAAACATCGAGTGATGTGTTTTAGTATAAATCTTGCTCACTTGTCAGCAATGTATTTGGTAGGGAAAACTACTTTGGCAGGGTTTATCCTACACTCAGATTCTAGGCTCGTGTAACTGAGAAGATAGTCTGAAAATGACAAAAGACTTACTTACCGTGATTGTTTAGAATGGAATCTCTTTCAATTGCAGAGCTGATTTCGTTTTGGTAAACAATTTTCTACGTGCAAACTTCTAATCAACCAGATTGAATAATCAATTCAACCCTCTGCAACTATATGCTGCAGCAATTGGTGAAAACTTTCTGTATATTCATTACATACCCCCTCTTACACTTCTTGTGCTACGACGGATTTCCTAAATCTACATAGAATGTTTCAGCCTGATATGCTCAGCGCCTGACTGGAATACATTCAAGTGTGCTTGGTACATATTTTAAAAAGGCATTATACAAGGTCAACATGATTTTTAAAATTAGCCACAAATGTTTGAAGCTTTCCAATTGACTTGGAACACTATCTCCCAAGAATCTATCAATGACTCAGTTTTGAGCATGCTCAGGACGTATAGTGCTGTTATCAGTCCACTAGAAGGTCATATTAGTAACTAAGCTCTTCTAGGAATGTATTAAAGAGAATTTTTCTGTACCAATATTAATGATAAATAATATTAATTGAATAACGAACCAAAAAATATCAAATGTTTCTGTATTTTTGATATGTTTATAGCTTCTTGTGTAATAAGAGAATTCGGACCAGAATAGAGCGTCAATTAAATGGAATTGGATGGATCGAGAAGATTCATCAAAAACATTAACATATTTTCGGTAAAAAAACAACCTTCCACCATTAAAATTTTTTCCTCAATCCGACTCAATGAATATCAAGAATGTGCATTAAAATTTTTACTTAATTAAGTATATAATAACTGTAAGTTTACGAAAACCACTCGCGTCATTTTAATCAAATTAAACAAGATTCTAATGGAATTCTCCATTAATTCTAATTTTTCACAGAGTTTCCGCATTGCATTAGCTCACTTTGATGGTCATACATCATGACAACCCGTTTAAAATGTAAAATTATGTTTGAAATCAGCATATATCCAGTTGTTGGAAAATTTATAAGTTTCAACTTTTAACTTTTTGTGTCTGACTCTACCCATTATGAAAGGGGAAGCATGTTTTTGATGATGGTTAATGGGGTTATAGATACAGGGTGTGTCACGAGTTACGAACGGTTTCTGTTCTTTAAGCCGTACTCTTTATTTTTTTCAGAGCTTAGACCTATATTATTCTTCACAGTCAACAATTTGAAATTATGTGAACTCTACAGGGTCTTCTGAAAATGAGTAGCACATTATCCGTTTATATTTTAAAAATAAATCAATATTTTCAGTGCATTTTCGGATAATGTATCGAAATTAAACTGACGTTAATTATAGTTTCTTAACGTGCTCTATTTATGTCTAACCTAACCCAGGAATCCTGTCGAACCCCTCTTGTATAGAGGGAAGTGATCTATAATGTCCAACACATCTCTGTTAGACAGCACCGACGGCTTTACATCTCTTCCGAAAGATGGACGTTCAAGCAACTCCCAGAATCTGAGAAATCGCATCGTTTTTGTGGGGATTGAACCCAGATCAGTCTGCGCAGAGATCGAGCGACCTAACCTACATACCACCGAGCCGATTGTGGGACTCTTTTCTTCACGTTATTAACACCTCAAATTAAAACATACCTCATTTACACTGTGAAATATAACATCAAAAAAGTGTTGATAAAGGGCGAATTTCTGAGACGAATTGAAACCAAAAAGACTGTTTGGCGGAAATACCTTTTGTTGCCTAAGATATCTAGGAAAGCATCGAACACGTTATCAAAACAGGTTAGTCATGCTAGAGAACAATATGAGAGAGCTCTCTATACTGGTGACAACAAGAGATTTTTCATAGGAAAGATACATACATATAGATGTACACAGAGCCATGAATACATCTTCTCAGAAGACCGAATGGATATCCTCGCTGGTGGGCAACATCGAGCATATAAAATTGACCCCTGAATTAATTGCAAAATACTCCTAGACCAGATAACATTAACTCAAAAAAGCACAAAATCATTACATCTCTTTGAACATGAATTGTCTATCTCGTTTATCACGCAAATATTAGTATCTACTCATTATTACTATCAATTGTATAGGAACATCTGATTAATTTCCTGATTCAGGAAGACAATCTGAACCAGGGGCAGAGCCAAATGGCTTTGTTCCAGGTAAGTAAGTAAGTTGTGTCTGAATGATTCACATCGACGGTGCATTTCGAGTTGGTGTGATATTTACGTTGACCTAGCCGAAGCCTTCGATCAAGTAGATAGGTAAAAAATTTTTACAAATTGAAACATTGTAGGATACGTGGTGGTTTCTTATAATAGATTGGAGACTGTTTGATGGAACAACTTTTTAGGTGAAAGTCGGCGATTTCCCTATACCTAAATCTCACAGTTCTCGAGTTATTTCAAATTTCTTAAAGAAGAATGGCTGCTATTAAAAATATCATCTATTTCATAAATAATTTTTCAGCATAATGATCTAGAAATCTTTGACTGTTTTCAGCCACATTTATCATAAATCAAGTTTATAATACCATGCAAAATATTAAAGTAATTCGTCAAATTTTCAAACATTAATAATTTTCCTATTTTAATGGTTGTGATTGAAGGAAATAAGAAATTAAATTACCTTCCTTACATCATTATGGTTTCCCAAACTCAAATTCAATGACTGTTATGAATTATTTCTTGTATTTTAAATGCAATATTATAATTTTTTCGAAACTAAAATAGTTTCATCAAGATAGCAGATGTCATAACATTAAACGAACTTAAACAATCCAGAACGGTTGTGAAAATTAATTAAACAATAGTTTCAATTACTATATGGAAAAAGTAAGTATCAAGCAATAAAGAAAACTAATGTGGACTTTAACATTTTCAAATTTAATTAAACAAAGAATTCCACTAAAATATATTAATAAACGCTCGACGCTTTTCGATACACAATATCTTTGTCAAGAGCGAATGAATATTACAAAATTATTTTAATAAACGTATACTTATATAGGCTAAAGAGGCAATCCATTCTGAGTTATGTATATTTGAACTAGTGTTCAAACAAGTTCAATAAGGGTGAGGTATTTATGTCTATCTGGTCATTAAAATTTCAGGAGAATACCTAAATCTGTTAATCTCAAGTACTTCCAGAAGGTTGAGTTTTATACCTCTATTCTCAAAATGTAGGATTTTAAATTCTAAATTGAAAAAATGACTATTTTCTCTAAGATGATTAGAATAATTCGAATCGGTTTTCCATTGATGAAACTGCGTTTATTTTCTGAGATTCTAACATTGAAATTTCTTTCTGTTCTACCTATATAAAAACAATTGCAATCTCTACATTCCAATCTATAAGCACCTGATGTATTTTCTTTATCAATTGGAGATTTATAATTTCTGATAAATTCACCTAAATTTGTTGATGTTTTGAACGCTATATACAAATGTCAATTTTTAAGAGGATTTCACATTATTGCTAATAGTGCCTATATATATTGAATTTCTTGTCTTGATGTTCACAGATTGGATAAATATGTTTCAAAGCTAATTTTGTTTTTCATATATAATATGTTGCTAAATAAATTTGCATCATTATTCAGCAACATATTATATAAGAAAAACGAAAATTAGCTTTACAACATTTCTATCCAACCGGTGAATAAACATCAAGACAAGAAATTCAATAGTTCAACAGATATAAGCAATATTAGCAATAATGTGAAATTCCTTCTAAAAACACAAATTTGAATATACCGTTCAAAATATCAGCAAATTTTGGTTCATTTATCAGAAATTATAAGTCTCCAATTAATAAAGAAAATAAATCAGGTAATTATAGATTGGAATGTTCAGATTTCAATTGTTTTTATACAGGTAGAACAGGAAGAAACTTCAATATTAGAATCTCAGAACATAAACGCAGTTTCGTCAATGGAAAACCGATTCCAATTATTCTTATCATCTTAAGGAAAATAGTCATTCTTACAATTCAAAATTTAAAATCCTACATTCTGAGAATAGAGGTATAAAACTCAATCTTCTGGAAGTACTTGAGATTAACAGATTTAGGTATTCCCCAGAAATTCTTGATGACCAGATAGACATAAATAACTCACCCTTGTTGAACTGGTTTCCTAAACACTAGTTCAAATACAGATAACTCTGAATGGATTGCTCTTTAGTCTATATAAGTATACGTTTGTTAAGATAATTTTGTAGTATTCATTCGCTCTTGACAAAGATAATGCGTATGGAAACGCGTCGAGCATTTACTAATATATTTTAGTGAAAATCTTTGTTAAATTATATTTGAAAATAGATTTCTATCATGTGAAAGCCTCGTCAATTGAACTTTAAAATTTATTGAATCTGACTCACATCTTGCTCGATGATTTAGAAACGACTCTCCCATACCATTCAACATGCTGTAATTGATTTGTATACATTTTTATTTTGTTCTTCATATTATCCGGACTGGTTAGATAAGTTGTCCAAATGATGAATAAAAGAAAATTTGATTATCATCTATTTACTATATTTGTAACGTGCTTTGACGCCACTGCGCCCTCATCATACAAACACATAATTAAAACTAAATTAATGTACAACAGTTTCTATATGATCTACACAATCGGATTGAAAGTGGATAATACCTTAGGCAAATTCTTTGAATTATTATCTAAATCACTCGGAAACAAATAGAGTATTATTGTTGAAATCTACCTGTTCCTTCAATGATATATTGAAGAGTTTAAGACTTTTGATTTCTAAGACTTTCCTAAAATTAATATCAAGTTTTTATGGATACTGTTCATTTACCCTAATATTGATTTTCTCCTAAGTTCTACAAATATACTAAAAAAAACGAAATTATAACGCAATAAAATTGGTCTATCCAAAATCTTGAAATCAACATAGATTTAGTTTATCCTCACATAAATTTGAAAAGTTAGTCATAATTGGAAACACTTACTGGAAAAGTTCATATTACACATCTCATTCCGAACCAACAATAATCTATGAAATCACATGAACAATAATAAAAGTAAAATATAGATTGAGGAAAGAAATCTGAAGTATACAAACTTAGAGTAGGATGTATATTATTAGAACTTACAGATATTTCAATATTGAGTTTATGAATATTATAGTATAGTTATCATCATAAAAACTATTTCTAATAACGGGATTTAGGTATATTATTTCTTTGACTTACATTAGTTTCATTTGATATAAAGAACATGTATCTAAAATATTCCAACAGATGAATACCCACCAATAGTCAGAAAAATATTTACCAAAAATAAGATAGCAAATTGATAATTTTCTGCAATTTCTGAAGGAAGTAATTGTCAACATAAAGTTCACAGCAGAAAAAGAAATTAATAACTCAATAAATTTCTTAGACCTGACAATAACAAAATCGACTAACAATTTCATTCAGAACATTCACAGAAAAGAAACCTTCACAGACTCAACCATTCCCATGGACTCATTCAATTACTTGAATCACTAACTAGAAGCTTATAATTCAGTGATCCATAGAACCTTTTCCATTCCACTGTCACTGACAGACTTCAAAATTGCAATAAATACTGTCAAAAAAAAAACAAAATTTCTCTGGTTTGTATAGACAAAATTATCCAACGTATAGAAAAATAACACAATTATTATATTTCATAAAAGATAATTGCTTGAAAAAATACGCTAGTTTCAACTCCGCTAGTCCTCTTTCCAATTACCTGAGCAGCTATCTTTCCAAATTTAAAATAACCACCTCTTTCCCAAGTGGCTTGAACTTGAGCAAATTTTCATTCAATACTAAACAAACCATAGGCAAATTTAAAAAATCAGGAGTTTACAAAATTGTTTGCAATTAGTGTACGGTAGCTTATGTTGGACAGACTGGTAGGAATTTCTAAACCAGATTCAAGGAACATTTATCCTCTGACAATAATTCTCTAATGTGTGATCATATGAAAACCACAAAATATTCAATAACATCAGATTATATCCAAAGTCTTCATAAATGCGACAAAGGAAACAAAATGAATGTTGGAATATTTGGAAATCGATAAACTTTTTAGAAACCCAAGTAAAATCACCCTTACTAGTCAGCTAGACATTAATACCTCTCCACCACGAAATATCAGATTAGGCTAGCATCTATGTAAATAGGTTTCATTTCCTGTAGTTGATCACTCGAAAATGACTTGACAGTTGAAACCGGTAGTGTTTGTAATCATAAAAAGAATAAAATATATTTGACTTCATCTTCGTTGAAAATGAAGTTGCATAAAATAAATGAAGCATCAATAAAACTCATTAAAACTGAAAAGGTCTAATAATATTTGGATTATTTTGATTTAATAGATCTGCCTTCATGCACCTGTTTTTCTGCCTCTGCCTCCGTTTCCGATTATGTTCCGATTCCGATAAAACCGAATTCGAAAACTTCAACTCGACTTCGGTTTCATTTTGATCAGGCGACACCGAATTTTAGGAGTTTCATTTAAACGCTTCGTTTAGGGTTAGATCTAGGCCAGGGTATTTCTGTGCATAAACTGAGCTAATTGATATTACTAAGAAGCAAAAATTCCAACATCATTTCTATTCTTTCTTGAAAAGAATAAGCTTTGTGGATGGATAGTATATACTGGGTGGCGCGGTGCTCTGTAGCTCGTACACTCTTGGGAATTTCATTTGTGTTCGAACGGTATTGTATTTAGAAAGTAAAAATTTTTTTCAGCTATTTATTTTGAAGTTAACAGGGTATCCCAATTTTCTATAAAAGAATCTTGGGAGGTTTTTTCAGATTGGAAGACCACTATTTTGCTGAAGATTAAAGAGCGTCCTAAAGTCTGCTAAAATGTCTTTGAGTAATAAGTTTTTTGGTGAGTAGTTTCGTCACATTATTTTTTTCTGTAAAAATTCATGAAAATAGGATCTCACATCATCGCATGCTCCATCGGCCAGAGAGGATGACTACTTTTTTCCTTTCGTTTTTTTATTGCCCAAGGATAGCTTTATTGATGAATTGAAATAGATTATCCTCATTTTATACAGGACTGACTCAAAAAAAATTATTGAATATTGTAATTTTAAAAATATCATATCTTGCTTTTTTCAAATGAAATGTCCTGTATTTCATTATTCATGTCAACGCATAAAATGTTGCGTCATATTTTCATATTTTGCAGAAGTAACCTTATCTTTATCTTCGACCATTTTCGAAATAAAAAAATTAACTAAAATAATAAAATCAGAGATTGCAAAAGTTCATTAGTACATATCATTATACTTCATCAGAGAAATGGATATATTTTAAGGAAGTCGTGTATGAAATACGTAATAGATTGGTTTTTGGTGAGATGATCTACAAGGTGTTGAACTATTTCAATAAGTATTCGAAAAGTTGTCCGTTTCTTTGTAGACACAACTCAATTCTTCTGAGGAAAGATCGTTGAACTGTCGACAACATTTGCGGATTAACTGACTGAGAGGCATCGACTATTATGTGTCTCATGTCCAACTGTGTTGTAGAAGGAATCTGGTAAACGATGCCCTTAATATAACCCCAAAAGAAAAAATCTAGACCTGTAAGGTCCTGAGACCTAGCTGGCCATCTAACAGGACCATCACGTCCTATTCATTTGTTTGGAAATACATGATTCAAATGCTCCCTAACCTGATGTGAGTAATGTGCCGGTGCTCCATCCTGTTTGAACCACAAATTTTGTCTTATATGCTCTGGTACATCGGCAAGTAACATTGTTAGATGATTTTGCAGAAAATCTGAATACCTTTCACTATTGAGGTGCCCGTCGAAAAAGTGCGGCCCAATTAGATATCCATCTACTATAGCGGCCATTACATTCAAGGACCACCGATGCTGGTGATCTGTGTCCCATGACGTGTGTATTTTCCGTGGCGTAATAATGAAAGTTGTGAAGTGAGTCTGAATTGAGTGGCATGCTCTGTTGGTATTTTTGATAGCGCGACTCATCGGCAGTTATAGGACGAAGAGGATTACAGAGTACAGTAGTCAACAGAAAAAAAAAATTACCAGAGTATAATACTCAGGGGTACTCCTGCACTAACCTGAAAAGATTCACTCGTCACACCATCAACTATCACCTAAATTGATCTACTGAGGAGAAAACTATCAATCCAGCCACGCAATTTTTCGAGTTATGTGGAATATAGAGTAGGGTAATCGTAGTGAATTTGAGATATCCTACCACACAGAGTTATTTACTGGAATTTCCAGGAGAAATGTTAATGATACAAGAAGCCAACTAGCATTCAACTCAAGTGTCTTCTTTCTATGCGAAATAACAAATAACCTTACGAGAATGGATACAAGTATTTATTCGGTATACTTAAACGTAACATGTTGAAAGAAATTGCCTCCAACATTGTTTAAATCTAAGTTAGTTACAAGTTGCATCTAATCCATTCTACAGCAGACAGCTAAGTCATGTAGACGGTATCAAACATCTATCGTTTAAGATAACACCTTGAATTATTACTATCAAGAATCGAGTGTGTGGGTTCCATTATATCTGAATACATTTTTGTATTGTTGTAAGTGATAGGCTATCTGCAAGTATTACTACACCTGGCTGCCTTTTAGTGGCACACCTACAAAGATCCCATTAGAATATTTCACTTGGAAGAAGATATTTCTAGATAGAAGTGATAATGTAAATTTATCACTTTGTTGCATTCAAAAGAAGTTATCGTAATCAAACTTAAATATTGAATGAAATTTTAGTGAGATATTTTTTCAATTCACCAGAATTCTATCAATTTTTTTTAAGAACACATACCACTATAAATCTAACGTATACAAGGTTGGTTAGAAAATATCGAACCTACCACCATTTTTCTTCCCGGGTGTTCTACGTCGTATGGTTCGAAGCATTTTTCGAAGAAGTTAGATTGAACAACATGCTCTCAGAGCCTTTTACAACACTGAAAGCAGTTTAAGTATTCGCTTTTCGGTATCGCCATCAAAGTGTTTTATTGAATATTATTGATGTCAATTGTGGAATTCTTCGATAGAATTCGGTACCTCAAAGGTTTTTGATATTCTGACTAATAGTACCGCACATCTGTTTAAATCAAATATCTGCTTACATTCGTTGGAATCGCATTTGTTTGTAACAAAGAAAAATTTTACTAGTTAAGCCAAGGGAAATATGAGCAATGAGACTCTAATTCAATATTTGTCACTGAGGTCTTGGAAGAAAAGTCAAGGAGGTTTTGCGGAGATATTTAATAACATATTATAATTATGGTAAATAATGTCAACAAATGCTTATTTCCATATATATATATATATATATATATATATATATATATATATATATATATATATATATATATATATATATATATATATATATATATATATATATATATATATATATATATATATATATATATATATATATATATATATATATATATATATATATATATATATATATATATATATATATATCAATAAGACTTATCTTGGTGAAATAGATGAGGCTATGTTATAGTCCCCAATCACTTAGGGAGTACAAATTCCAAAAAGTTCTTGAATTTTACTGCTGCATATGAGGGATAACCTCTATTTCAGCTTCAGATTCATCTGGATTTCTGGACTCAAGAAAGAAGTTATATCTCAAACTCCGAGCTCCACCAATGACTTTCCATCTACGACTCACCATCTACGAATCTCTATTTACGACTTTCCACCTAGGAGTCTCTACCTAGTAATCTCTATCTACGACTCTCCACCTAGGAATGTCCATCTACGAATATCTATCTACGACTTTCCACCTAGGAGTCTCTATCTACGACTCTCCAACTAGGACTGAATTTCACAAATTAGACATATATCACCAAGGTATTCTATGCTCTAACGTAACAGCCAGCTTCACCAGGAATTCGAAGTAACAAAATAACGCGGGTCTAACATTATTTAAAGACAAGAATTAATAGGAAAAGTTACAGAGATTCTAAAAATGTAAACTCGTGCTAGCTGCTCAAGTAGGTCATAGATTTGAAAGTTAAGTTACATAAAACTCAAGAAATCATCTACAAAAACTATTTACAGTTAAAAGAGAAATTACATAAAAAGCAAGGAAGCATCATCAAAAACTATTTATGAAAAAAATTACAGATGTTCGGCAACCATTTTGAAATTTTGAAAGAATTTTATGAGTTACATGATAATTTCTTTACTCAGAAAAATTATTTTGATCGAGTTTATTAATGAGAAATCTATCAAGGTCATTATAAAAATAATTGCAGGAACTGAAGAAATACTATTATGAAATCCATCATGAGAAAAATACAAATTCTGTATAGCAGAATTTGAATTTTAATAGCTACTATAAGGCATTCAAGCAGTTAATAGGAAAAATGATGTAAGGATCAGATTTTCAAGGTTAAGTCCGGCATTTCGCTAGATGAATTTTCAACTAACCCTATATTTTTGATATAGGTCACTACACAATATTTAAGATAACGATATATCTCTAATTTTCACTACAGAACTTTGATATAATTTAAGTAATTCAAATACAATTGAAGAGGATTTTCAAGAACTAATTAGCTTGAAACGTCGGCAAAGAAAGCATGTAAAATGAAGATTCTGAAGCGAAGCTGGTAGGACATATCATCTGAGAGCCGGATTTTGCGCATCAGACTGTTAACCAGTGGCGTGACACAGATAGGAGGTTGACTGGAATCAGGCGTTTTAATTCAAATTATTGTGACGTGATTTCATCACGTTTCATGTTAAATTCGTATTTCGCATCGATTTCGATTATTGCACTTATAATTTCGTATCATGGTAACTACAAATTAACAGTTTTCGAATTTTTCCCTTCACTTGTGCTTTAAGACATCACTACTCGCAGAATTTTATGACTTCAAGACGATATGAACGATCAATTATTTTCTATTTTATACGTCGACATGATCTTCAGAAATTTATGAAAATTCCATGATACTAGGAGCATGTAATATAGTTTCTTTCCATATTCGCAGGAAATTAGCTCTTAAATCATCCTGGGATAAGTATCACTTATTTCCAGAAGTTTTTCCGATAATACACGATCTTCAAAATCCACCTTACCTCAGATTGAAATCTAGGAAACCTATTTGGTCGATCGACTTTTTGCGTACACGGGTGAAGGCTGTTGATCTTTGGAAACCTGAATGGCAGGAAGTTGGTGTTTTCAATGAAGTTCTCATAGAGCATCCTTCCAAAAGGGTTGCAGGTTTCGATTTAAGTGAGAAAAATTGAAGTACATTTAATCGTTTCTGGATAGGACATGGTCGTAGTAATAGTATGTTGTTCAAATGGAATACTGTAGAAAGTCCGGCATGTGAATGTGACGCAGATGAAGAAACAATAAGATATTTAGTTCTCGATTGTTCTATTTACCATTTTACGGGCGGTTTTCAATTCATTCCGTTTCAGATAACTTCATTAACTGGGTTGAGAACTTCAAGTCTATTTAGGAGATTAGTTTTGAATCTTCAGGTTATTATGGGCTACACCCCCGTATGGTGTATGAGATGTTTCCGGTTAAAAACAGCGGAGCATCAGTTAAGTTCTTAGATAAGGCTAGGACTGCAACCCGGTAGGGCTTAATTGCCAAAAGGTGTATGAGATGTTCTCTGTTGACAAACAGAGGGGAATTAGTTTAGTTCTTAGATTCAAGAGTTAGGTATGTATGATGAAATATTTTTCTGCTGGTTTTCTTTTTGCCATTGTTACAGATTCTTACTGTACCAAACCCCTTTTTTTTCACCCTTGTCTTCGTGAAGAAGTCCTAGAAATCATTGAGTGCGAGAGAATGAGAGAATGAAGCTGCTAAGCAGAAAAAGTTTTGGTACTCTTTTTGTACACACAACATAAACAGACAAGCTCTTGCTAGCGCAATAGAGACAGGGAAACGAGTTTTTCCCACAGGTTTTTTCAATTGTTCATTGAATCATACGCAAGATAGTATGGTTCTCGTGTTACATTTCCTGTGCTCACACTTTAGGGGCAATCGTAGGTGGCATGATGCGAGTTTAGATACCTGATTAAGGAACGGGCATGGTCTGTTTTTTCCGCTAGTATTCTATTTATTCGCTCGTTTTTTACGATTGAGTTTTTCTGACACACACCAAAATTATCTCAGAAATGAAGATAAAAAGAGAAAAAGTTGAAGAGTAATATTGATGATCTATTTATTTTATAGAAATTCAGTTTGAACAAAGATGAAGTGAAATATATTTTATACATATAACCAATTTCGACTGGTCATCTACAATAAATGAACTTACTTATATAGATACTAGCCTTATTTGATATTAAGTAGTGGAGATGTATCAATGTCTAGCTGGCTACTGGTGATTTTACTTGGGTTTTCACTAGGTTTATTGATTTCCAAATATTCCAACAGATTCATTTTATTCCTTTGTCGCAACCATGATGAAGAATTATATTTTATCTAAGGTTATTGAATGTTCTGTGGTTTTTATATGTTCACATATTAGAGATTCATAGTCAGAGGATAAATGTTCTTTAAATCTGGTTTCGAAATTTCTATCTGTCTGCCCAACATGCCAAGCTTTTTTGAATTTGTCTGTTTTTCGTTTAGCATAGAATAATAATTTTCTCAAGTTCAGAGTACTTGAGAAAGAGGGGGTTATTGGAGAGACCAGCGTAGTTGAAACAAGCATAATTTTTCAAAGAAGTATCTGTTTTGGAATATTATAATTGTGATATTTGATGCTCATCTTTACGTTGGATAATTTTGTCTATAAAAACCGTTTTATGTTTCTATTTATTTCAGTTTTGATGTCTGTCGGTGAAAGTGGAATAGAATAGGTCCTATGGATCATTGAATTATAGGCTGCTATTTTGTGCTTTGAGTGATTAAATAAGTCTATAGGAATAGTGGGGAATAGGTGTCTGTGAAGGTTTCTTTTCTGTAGATGTTATAGAAAAAATGTTATTCGGTTCTGTTATTGTCAGTTTTGATGAATTTATTGCGTTATTTCCATTTCTGCTGTAGACCTAATTTATGGAATGAAGGTTGGTATGAACTTCATTAAAAAATTGTAGAAATTTATCAATTTGCCAGTTTGAGCCCTGGAAACCCACCAAAATCATCTCCATATTGGCACCAGAACATTATACGTTTTCGCTATAAGTAGATATTTAGTATTACTCTTCTTTCTAAGTTATTCATGAATATATCGGAGGTAAGAGGTTATCGTATGGGAGATCCTCATGTTTATTGGTAAAATTTTGATTGAAAAGATAATAGATAATAATTTTGAGATAGGCAGGTTTCAAGAAACAAAACTTATCAGCAAAGCGTGGTAGCTCCTTATTTTTGGTAACTATATCTCGGACTATCGAAGGACATTCATCTGTTGGAATTTTTTAATAAATTTTCATTATATCAAATTAAACTAATTTAAGATTTTGTGTGTTTTTGAGCCTTGGAAGTTCTTGTACAAGATCAATAGAGTTCAAATTGGTGTGGTTGGAACGGAATTTTGTGAGATAAATGAATTTCTGATTTAACAACTTTGGTTATACACCTAAGGGTGTAGTTATATAAAATACCACTAGTCTAGCGGATAAAATGCACGAAGAATATAAATCCGCTTGATGCAAATTATCCACCTAGTGACCCCATAAACCACATTTATCTTCAATTGTCTTAGGGTAAAAAATTTTGTGTTGACGGGAATAGAAAGAGATCGGAATTTTATTCCTGACTGATATTGTTGCCAGACGAATGCCATTAGATATGAATGTAGTAATTTTTCTAATGCTAAGACTGTATCGTTTTCTGTATGAAGGACTTTAAATTTAAATGAGTAATCGGCAAAAATCTTAAGTAATAGGCGATCTTGTATCAATTTCTTTGCGGATGAGATCCGAATATCTTCAAAATGCCATTTATTCGACAAGGAATAATTCAAGGCAATCAGCTTTCGAGGAAACCCTCCAGATAGCTGTCTAGGGGCATCCAATCTCAAGAGTTTGGGAATTTTTTTGCTTCAGTTGAATAAAAACAGTTTGACATTCTAAAACTGAAAATATTCGTATTGTTTAAAAGTATGGTTTTGTATGAAAAGAAATGTATTCCTGTCTTTTTCATATAAAACTTCAAAACGTTAGCCAATGGAAAAAAATTTTTGCTACAGCTGTAACACTGAAATTCTAATACTTCGAGAATGTCTTACTTCAAGACAATTTCAAGGACCCACCTTTCGTTCCAGAGGATAACACGAGGGTCCGTTTCATCCTTCTAATCCTTCTACAGTCCTGTAAACTGTATATATTAATGTTAGGTCACTACGTAACGGTCAGTCTAGTCTAGAGCTTATGAATAATAATTAGGGATGAAGACAAGGATCATGGTGAAGTTCCTACAGGATGCCGTTCCCGAATTGGGCTTGCGGTCAGCCTCAGGACTCTTATCATCCTGGCACTGGAAGTTTGATACGCTACAATAATTATTTTGTGTGCAACCCGATGGTTAAGGTGGTTGAAAGGGATATTACATTGTTGTCATGCCGCTGGATGATTAAATTGTTAGAAATGATGAGGATGTTGAAGATCAAGTAAGATTTTGTGGTGCTTTCTATCAAAGTGTATATAAAGATCTGTTTTCAAGTCATTTTCATTGTTTGAATATCGCAATGCCTTCATATCATATCAAATAAAATGTTATAAATATTCAACCCTATAGTAGGAAATTTATGTAATTAAATAAAAGTACCTATAGTTTCTTCCTAAAGATTTATTATGGTTACTAGTTTCGCTCTCTATACATCAGAGCATCTTCAGACTAGTGACTACAAGAAAAACAAATATTGAAAGTATAACGTAACAAATTCTGCTTCTTGAACCTACCCAATCTTTTCTCAGCAAGTAAAGTCAATTATAGTAAAATTAAAAACAATCAATAGGACCAACATTTCACAGCAAATTAAAACGGTATTAGATCAATATTACTATTGAAATTATGAATTAAACTTAGAACAATTCAAGCTAAAAACTTTTTTATAACAAGACAATAACGAATAAAATTCAAACGGAAAGTGTGGTTATGTGAGCTAAGCCACAGAACAAAGTATCACAGATCCTATAATAGTTAGTCATCTTCTTTTTCCAAAAAAGCAAACATGGTTATAACATTACTCAATTAAACAATCCATTATTTTTATGTCTCTGAAAATCACTTGTCTCTTTATCAATGTCACATTACAATTTTATTATGTTTCACAATTTTATATTTTTCCAGAGAATTTATTAGTCCAATATAATGAGATGTATACAATGACTCAAAATAATTCAAATGGTTATAATTATGGTTGAATACTAGTAGGTGATTACCGAAATGAGCTTCTTGACATTCTTTGTTTAGTCTTAAAGGTTACAGATGTTCACTCATTCTTTTTGAAAACTTCCCACTGTTTACTAATTTTAACCGAAATTGGACATATATATGGTAGTGAAACATACTTATAACTTGGTTTCTCACAAACTGGAGGATTTTCATTTATTAATTTGTGTTGTAGTTTCTTACAAAACATTCTGTCAATAAGGTCTACTTCATAATTTTTATCTTTCGCAATTTGTTTGATTATATTGAGTTCAGTATCATAATTATTTTTGTTCATCGGATCTGTGGATCAAGCTTTGAAAAACTGCTGTTTTATGGGACCAGTGGTGTTGTGAAGTTACATCTATTATATTTTTTGTGTGTGAAGGTTTTCTATATATCTTGAATTTATTATCTCTAAGAAATTGACTGAGTTATAATCATCTGACTCTAGTTTGAATTTTATTTCACTGACACATGTATTCAAATATTCTAAAAACTCTCAAATTTCTCATTTGTATCCTTTCACATTATAAGAACATCATCTACCTATCTATGATAATAGACAATGTACTCACGATAAATATTCCTCTCGTTGAAAATGAAATTTTCCTCAAACCAATCCATGTACCTTTCAGCAAAAAGAGTTGAAGTTGGAGAATCTATTGCCAAACCATTTGTCTGTTCATATATGAGGTTGTCAAATTCGAAAAAATTCTGTTTTATGCATAGTTTAGACAATGCAAAGGTAGCTTCCACTTCATCATCTGTCAAATTACCACTCAACAAAAGTAAACACAGGTTTAACGAAGGAAGGAGTTTTCAATGATAAAGTCATCAAATCCATTCAGAAGAAACGGAAAGAAGAAAAGCTGATAATAAGCGAAGCAGATAACGGAAATTGTATAGTGATTGTCAAGAAAGAAGTATAGAACCAAAAATTTTAGAAATTTTAAATAACAATGGATTAAAAAAGATAGCCATATCAACATTAATCATAAGAACTGAAGAATTATTCAAAGGGTAGAATTTGTGTTCGGGAAACAACTCATAAAGAAACTCAGTTCAGAAAATACAAATTTTCTTGTCTTGTATGGACTCATGAAATTACATAAAAGTGATCGTATAGAAGAAATACTAATTAGACCAGTAGTAGTACATTGCAACAGTCCATCATATAAAATTGCGAAATGGTTGAATAAATATTATAAAGAGGTAACTGGTTTCAGAACGATACATACTGTCAAAAACTCAAAAGATCTAGTAAACAAGATAAAGAATACACAGGTGAATGAAGGTTACAAACTGATAACAATGGATATTGAAAAATATCCAACCGAGGACTTAACAGAACTTATAAATATTGACCTTATAGACTCTGATTTGACAGATGATGAAGTAGAAGCTACCTTTGCATTGTCTAAACTATGCATGAAACGGAATTTTTTCAAATTTGACAACATCATATATGAACAGACAAATGGTTTGGCAATGGGTTCTCCAACTTCACCACTTTTTGCTGATAGGTACATGGACTGGTTTGAGGAATATTTATCGTGAGTACATTGTCTATTATAGATATGTTGATGATGTTCTTATAATGTAGAAGGATACAAATGAAAAATTTAAGAGATTTATTGAATATTTGAATACATGTGTCAGTAAAATAGAATTCAAACTAGAGTCAGATAATGATGGCTCAGTCTTAACAATAGAGATAATATATGGATCACATTCTTTCAAGATATATAGAAAACCTTCACACAAAAAAATATAATGGATGTAACTTCATAAAACCACTGGTCCCATAAAACAGCAGTTTTGCAAAGCTTGATCCATAGACTTATAAATATTCCGATGAACAAAAATAACTATGATACTGAACTCAATATGATCAAATTGCGAAAGATAATAATAATGATGTAGACCTGATTGATAGAATGTTGTTTTAGAAACTACAACAAAAATTAATAAATGAAAATTTTCCAGTTTGTGAGAAACCAAGTTATAACTATGTTTCATTACCATATATAGGTCCAATTTCGGTTAAAATTAGTAAAATATTAGAAGAGAAAGGAAACGTCGAAGTAGCATTCAAGTCAAATAGATCTCTAGGTGGATTGTTACTAAGCAATAGAGATTCGACACCTTTATTAGGTAGAAAGGGTGTATAAAAGTTAACATGTGAAACTTGTGGAGCAGTTTATATAGGTCAAACAGTGAGAAGTTTTCAAGAAAGAGTAGGACTCTAAGACTAAAAAAAGAATGTCAAGGAGCTCATTTCGGTTATCACCTACTAGAATTCAACCATAATTATAACCATTTAAATTATTTTGATAATTGCATACATCTTATAACATTGGACTAATAGATTTTCTGGAAAAATGAAATTGTGAAACATAATAAAAATTGTAATGTGACATTGATAAATAGTCAAGTGATTTTCAGAGACTTACAAATTATGGATTGTTTAATCGATTAAAGTTATAACCATGTCTGCTATTTTTGAAAAAGAAGATGACTTAATTTTATAAGATCTGTGGTAATTTGTTCTGTGGTTTAGCTGACATAGCCACACTATATTTTATTCGTTATTGCCTTGTCATAAAAATCATTTTCAGCTTGAATTGTTTTAAGTTTTAATTCATAATTTTAATATGTATATTGATCAAATACCATTTTAATTTGTAGTGAAATGTCGGTCCTATAGATTGTTTTTAATTTTACTATAATTGACTTTACTGCTGAGAAAAGATTGGGTAGGTTTTTCAAAAGCAGAATTTGTTACGTTATAGTTTTAATATTTGTTTTTCTTGTAGTCACTGATCTGAAGATGCTCTGATGTATAGGAAACGAAACTAGTAACCATAATAAATCTTTAGGAAGAAACTATAGGTACTTTTATTTAATCAAATAAAATTATGAACGTTTAAGGGTTGCGATACCAGAACAAAAATATTACAAAAACTTTTGTTGCAGTTATTTTCAGTAGAACTTCAACCAAAATTCAGGATTGCACTGCAACATTTATAGAAAAAAGCATAGTTTCAAACATTCTCCCTTTCTCGAAACATTACATAAAGTTCGCAATCATATACATAGAAGAATATGCTTCTTTTCTGGAGATCCCCACAAAGCATTCCTTATTGCAACAATGTCCCGAAATCATGAAGTGATAACAACATTTTTATTTAAAATAAATTTCTGACAGTTAGATATTGAAGAATCTCTTTCATAATTTTCGGTGAGGATTTATGAATATATTATTGCATTTTGAATGTATTATAATCTAGATTCATTTCTTATGTAAAAATTAGATAGAATTTTCACATTTTTTTATTCTACCCTTGTGTTTATTAAGTTATAAAATTCAGAATTTAATGAAGAAAAATATTGTAGTGTTCCTGACTTCTATTATACTCAATCAATTCATGAAGAGAAAATAGCATTTAGCTGCCAGAAATCAGAAATTAGAAGAGAACAAAGTAGTTTTAAGGCCTACAGAAACTTGATGAATAAGATACAATGGATGCTTCATTCCTTTAGGAATTAACGTACTTTTTGAATATCTAAATTCCAAATTTATATTGCAATCAATATCAACCTCAGGATGTCAGAGGATTCCATTAGATATATTTCAGGAATGGATAAACTTCATGAAAATATGTCTTTTTGGAGATTCAGAATTTGTGAACAATCTACTATTTTAATATTTTATTATTATTAGTAAATCTCTTCCCTAGTGTTCCAACTAGTCATACAGTGAAACTCATCAACAACACCCTTCAAAATGATAAAGTCAATCCGATAATTCAATCAGAAATCTAACACCTTTTATAAATTTGTTCAGAACAAAATTATTTTAACTTCAATGGAGTATTATATAATAGTAAAAAAGGTTTAATCATGGGTAATCCTCTGAGCCCTCTGCTCGCTGAAATTTTCATGGATAATATTGAGAAAACTATCCAAGAACATCCGTTATTCAAACACTTTATTTATTGGTTTAGATAAATCGACGATATCATTTGTTGTTTCACTGGCACAAACAGACAATTAGAGTCATTCAAAACATTTATTAACAAAATTCACGATGATATTAAATTCACGTTAGAAATAGAAACAGAAAACTCCATTAACTTTCTGGATTTAACTATTACTAAAATTAACGGCGAACATGATTTTCTATTTTCCATAAGCCATTGCATACAGATATTACGATTCACAACTCATCTACACATCCTTATCCACATAAATTAGCAGCTCACAATAGTATGGTACATAGACTGATTAATATCCCAATGTCACAAAATAATTTCATAAAAGAGCTAAATATAATTAAACAAATAGCAGTCAATAACAGTTACAGTCCAACTATGATTGAGAACATGATTTCACGCAAAAAATTTCTTCTCGAAATCAATGATATGCAATGGATATTGTATGATTAGTCGCAATTGAACCAATCTTATATTCACGCACTACTAAAATAGTACTATAAAATCGGTCTTCTACCTCAGCATTCTTTCAGAGTAGGAGTGGAAAGAAATAATGAGTGTTGAAATTGTGTAAAGTGGAAGGGGAAAGCAGTTGGTGGTTGTCAATAACTATAAATGTTCTTTTCAAAAATTTTGAAAACAAGCGGCACACAACATTGAACTTGGGTGAATGAAAAAATGGAGGTCATTTATTCTTACATTCGGATTAGTAGATTCTAATATACTAGTGATCACATAAACCCCAGAACATTACCATGACTCCGAATTACAATCTTCGAATCACCAATTTGCGAGTTCAACATGCAAGATAATATCTGTTGACGATTTATCAGAAAAGACAGCAAAACAACTTCGAGTTTTCCAAGATGGCATGTCTTCTTCGGTTACTACGTTAGTTGTGAGAATGGAGGGAACCTTCTCTGCGCTAAGTGAAATAGACATAAGAACGATCAGGAGTAAGGAGCTAATAGAGAAAACATTATAATTTTTTCTTCTGTAACTCAAATCTTTGCTTTCTGCAAATGTAATTCGTTTATACTTGGACAGTACATTAGATTATTCTCCTAGTTTCCTTCGCTAAATTTTAAAGATTGCATGGCTTTTCCAACGGACATTGAACGCCAATATTATATAAGCAGGCAGACTTCTTCTTCTACTCGTGTTGTGTTCGTTCAACGAATGTTAGCTTTCATGTTTGCTACAATTACTTTATTTACAGCAGATCTGAACAGTGATTCTGATGTTTGACCGAACCACTACCGTAAGTTCTTCAACCAGGACGTTCAACGTCAGCCTGGTCCCCTTCTGCCTTCGATTTTATGCATTATAGGTTGTAAGATTTCGTATTTGTCTGGATGCCTAGTAAAATGCCGACGTCAGTTTACGTATTTTGACTGTCTTTATTATTTCTGTGTTCTTATGTAGTCGTTGAAGGACGGTATCGTTTCGTATTCTGTCAGTCCATATTATGCCAAGCATGCGGAGTCGCATGAATGCGGACCTTGCCCTCTCCATGCGCCCCCTTATCTCCACTGAGTGATTCCAAATTTCTTCCGCTAGCGTTCCAAGGTAGGTCATTTTAATAACTTTGGTCAGAGGGATATTGTTTATATAGATATTGGTATTAATAGGTGGATTTTGGCTATTAACCATATATTTTGTCTTTTTCAAGTTTAGTGTTAAGCCGTATTGCCCACAGACTTCCACTAATCTATTGAAGATCTCCTGTAGTCCCTCTTGACTGTCTGCCATCAATATGGTGTAGTCTGCATACCGAAAGTTATTGATCTGGATTCCATTAACTCCAATGCCCTCATCAATATCAGAGAGTGCTTCGTTGATAATTTTGTTCGGAGTATATGTTGAAGATGAGGGGTGAGAGTATGCACCCTTGTCTCACTCTTCTCTGAATATTAATTTCTTCAGTGGGTCTTTTACCTATTTGGACACAGGCTCTCTGATGCCAATACAAACTTGCAATGATACGTACGTCTTTGTCATCTAACAGTGGCTCTGAGATCATCGACCATCTTTTATGTTTGACCCGGTCAAATACAGTCTCGAAGTCAAGGAGCCCAATAAAGACATCCAAATTAACATCCCTGCATCTCTGAATAAGAAATTGCATGCCGAACAGTGCGTCCCTAGTGCCCAGACGTATGCGGAATCCGAACTGAGTGTCTCCTATTTCTTCTTCTATCTTTCTGTATACCCTCTCGTGAATGACTGACAAAAATACTTCCAGACCATGGCTCATTGAGCTGATGGTTCGATATTCATTACATTCTTTCGCAATCGGCTTCTTGTGGATGGTGACAATCACCGACTTCAACGAATCAGACGGTATTGTGTTGAAGAGTTCGACCAGTATACTAACACCTTTTTCTCCCAATAGTTTCAGTGCTTCGGCAGGGAGCTCATCTGGACATGTTGATTTCTTGTTCTTCGCTCTATCAATAGCTTTTTCACCTACGGATTTCTTAATTGCTGTACTGTGGTGGAGTCCAAAAATCTGTGATTTTCCGGTCTATCATCAGCAAAGAGTCGCTCCACATATTCTTTCCATTGTATGAGCTAAAATATTTTTACCACTTTCATCGACTAAGCCGTTCGTTGCTTGCCATTCTTGCAATCCAGTGTTCTGTTTGACTTTTTTATGCAGATTGAACATATCATATTTTCTACCGAACTCCTCGATCTCAGTACATTCTTGTGAGTACCAATCTGCTTTAGCTCTCTTTATTCTTGCCCTTACTTCTGTATTGAGCCTACGATATTGCTCTGGATTCTTATTCCTATGTAATGCTCCTTCAGTCATAAGATCTAGAATGTCGTCTGTCATCCATCTCTGTTTTCTTGTTGGTCTTTCCGCTTTCAGATTCATTTGCAAGGTCTCATTAACGCTATATTTGAAATTGTTTCAGACGTTCTCTATATGGAATTCAGCTGTCTTATCGACAGGTGTGCATGTTTTCTACCATTTCAGACACTTTCCCTTTCACTTTGGGATCCTTCAACTTCTCTAAACTTATTCTTTTTTGTTGTTCTCTCTCACTGGTTTTCTTCAAACGAACCCGGACACGGGACAAGAGAAGATGATGATCCGGTGGCACATCAGCACCCGGGTATGTTTTCACAGACTTCACGATATTTCGGAATCGGTTCTTGATCATAATATAGTCTATTTGATTGCGTACTACATGATCAGGGTCGTCAGCAGGCGACCTCCAAGTATAGAGTCGACGTTTCGGGAGTTCGAAGAAAGTATTCATTAACGAAAAATCATTTTCTATACAGAAGCTCACCAGTCGATCGCCCCTCTCGTTCCTTGCGCCTAAGCCGAAATCCCCAACTGTTCTACCCTCCCTGCCCTGCCCGACCTTCTCGTTTAGATCACCCATTATAAATGTAATTTCACTACTTTTCAGTTGTTGCAAGAGTTGATTCAGCTCATCATAACAACTCTGAATAGTGTCTTCATCGCACCCGGAAGTTGGTGCGTAAACTTGAATGAATGTTATATTAATTGGAGAAGCCTGAATTGTCAAGGCCACAATACGATCTTAAACTGGGATGAAGTTCAAAACGGATCTCGCTACTTGTCTATTGACAATGATTGCAACACTATTTCGGTGCTGTGGACTATACTCTCCGAAATAATATACGGTGCACTCTCCCACAGTGCAAGTTTCAGATTGTGGCCACCTCATCTCACTAATGCCCAAGACAGAAATATTCAACCTTTCCATATCGAAGTAAAAATACACTTTAATAGTATTGTGTATTTTTCCCGACTCAAACATACTCCGAACATTCAATGTAGTAGGCAGACACATGAAGAAATTGTTTTTCTCGATAATAAAGAAATACAACAATGAAAACATACATTCACAAAGCAATTGAATAAAATGGGCCTGAAGCAAAGAATATCGGATGTAGTTTCGTAGGCATGGTTCAGAAAAATTCAAATACTCGATTTGACTGAAGATTATAAAAACAAAATGAGATGAAATTGGACCATGGCTACGAAAAACCTTTGGGCTTGCATTTTCGAATCCACATGAATCAAGAAATTGTTTTGTGTTGGATTTGTTGCCAATATGCATGGACAAAGATTTCACGAATTCGCAATATTTTTTGAAAGAAAAAAAAAGTTCGATACAAGGAAGAAACCACAAGTATCGAATTTTTCATTCGTAACGAGTAACATACTGTATTCCTCCACGACCGCAAAGTATAAATCAAAAACAAATAAATTAAATCTGAGGAACAGTGAAAAATGAAATAATAGTTAGGGTCGAAAATTTATACGTAAATTTCATTAAGAAGATTTTAGGGTTCGTCAACCATATATGTACATTCCGTCCCGTGATACAAGCATAAGAAGTTGGTTATCAAATAAAATGAATAGTGAGGATGTTTTCATAATGCAAGATACAAATTAACTACCAAATAAAAATTAACATTACATTAAATTGATTTTTCTTATTATTCTATATGCTTTTCTGTTGGTTGTTTGTTTTATCAATTTAAGCCTCAGGCTTAATATTTTTTCAGCATCTTCTTGTGGTCTTCATTGTCTTTTGCCATAAAATGATAAGAAAAATCAAATTTTAGTGTAGTGTTAATTTTTATTTGGTCGCCAATTTGTATCTAGCATTATGAATACATCTGCGTGAGAATTTCAAATTGTGCATTTCATTTGATAACCAACTTCTTATGCTGGTATCACGGGACGGAATGTACGTATAGGGGTTGACGAACCCTAAAATCTTCGGGATGAAATTTACCTATGAATTTTTGACCCTCACTATTCGGGAGGGAAATTGCATGTCGCCAAGGACGTTCATCACGTTCTGATAAAGTTCTGTTGGCACACTTTGAATGACCATAAAATTGAAAAGTCTTCATTCTTGTAACCAAATTTTGGCGATCCGGCAATGACATTGAACAATAATTTAATACAAATTTAAGATTACCATCGAAATAAGAGAGTTGAGCGCTACTGCCACAAGAACTGGATAGAGTAGAATGTTGATAATATTCTAGTTCGTTTGAACAATTCCATGAAACTCTGAAGCTAATTTGATTCACTCGTCGCTCTAAGCACATATTCTCAGTGTTCGAGGAATGAATCAAACTAGCATAATAAATATCCTGAATTTCAAATATTATTTTCTAGACCTCCTCTCTAAAACCGGCAAAGTACCTGATAAAACATGAAATATCTCCCAAACAGCTTCATTGCAACATGACTTATGATAATTATATCCGAGTAGATTGTAGTAAATTGCTTTGAACTGTTTCAATTTCGAGACAGAGAGATCACAGAGAAATTGAATTGTGGCTTCATTAGTTGAACTTGCTGTCACATTTATTACATTGCGTTAAATGAAACATATTAACTTGAATTTATAAGATATGAACGAGAATAATCTGGTTTAGATTTATTCTACTTGGTTCAAAGGGAGATGTGGAGAAAAATGGATACAGAAGTTTGGCCATATATTTCTTGTTTTACTCTGAATTTTTTGACATGAAGTTGGTGCTTTTTGACATCCCTCACTTCAATGATTTATAGGTCCGTAGATCCATTTGTAGATCCGTCGCAGTTGGACATTCAGTTTTGGAAAAGCTTGAAAATATTCTATTAGTTCTCACTTGTAATGGAAATTTAGCGATCAAATTGTATCTTTTTGGATATCTGTTGAATATCATTGTCACAAACCGTATAGTAACTTTAAAACACTGCATAGATTTGGGCGTTACAATGTAACTGTTACAACTTGAACATTATTGAAACATAGATGGATTTTTTTACTATGTTTTCACTACCAATGAATAAATTAAATTAATAGATCTCTGTTACCGCTGTTTTGAACTCCCCTTCATCGTCGGGCAGTATAAAAAACTAAGTACAAATTGAAGTTAAATACGTATGTTGCCTTTTAAATTTTACTCCTCTGGCACTTTTACTATAGACAGCTCCCATCCGATAACTGCTTATTGTATTTTGACATTTTTTAACCTAAACGTATTAAGAACACTTTGACGTATAAGTGAGTTTTGTTTGGTCTATAGACATTTGAAAAATTCGACTTTGACAAGAAACGGAATTAATACGTGAACATTTTCGTGCGATGATTTTTTACCATTTTCGACATGGATTAACATGACAACAGTGCTGCGATCAACTTGCTTCGAATTTTTGGTCATGAAGCCCCACACTCGGCTACTGTGAACGCTGATCTAAAGAATTCTATCGGGGTCGTGCTTCATTCAGTGACAAACTTCGTGAAGGTCGCCCAAAATCACTAGTTTTGCCTCAAACCATCAATGATGTGCGCGAATTGATTTATGATGATCGCCATGTGATTTACCTTGAGATTGAGACAACCCTAAACGTTATGGCTGTCAAAAAGATTTGTTCTCGTTAGATCCCACACAAACTTAATAATTGCTCAAAAGAAGGTTCGTTTCGTTTTGTACAAAGAAATGTTGAGAAATTACACCGCGGTGCTTCAAATGACGTTTGAAAAAATGTTTAAGGCGACGAATCTTGGATATATGTTTACGAACCCGAAACTAAACAATCGACAGTATGGATATTTCAAGACGAGCCAAACCCAACAGAAGTTTCTCGTGAACGAAGCACTTCGAAGCAAGTGGTCGCCTGTTTTTTCGGAGAAACCTGATATGTCGCCATTAAATCAACGTAGAACGGTCAATTCTGATTGGTAAAAAACGATTCGTTTGCCGCAAGTGTTCGACGAGTTTAGGAAATCAAATCGAAGAACTAAAATTATTCTGCATCCTGAAAATGCCAGCTCATACACATCAGTGTATACGATGGAGTATTTGAACACCCAAAACAATGAATTAACACTAAAACGCCCAAGCCGGGTCTCCCAAGGACCCCAACATCAGAATTTACCTCATAACTTTTTTTGTGTTACATATTGGCAACATCGCTGCCAGTTATTTGTCAGGAAATACATCACGGGCAGACTAATAAGTCTGCCGCGACGACTCGTGGTGATCGTGAGGTTCTAGGAGTGAATTACGTAAGTGGGTCTCGTAGGGACCCCGGTAGGGTATGTACGTAATATTTCTTTTGTTAGTTTTTGTGTTTTTGGCTAAGGTTCTACAGAAAATGGAACGCTTTGGAAATAGAAAATTGACTCAAGCTGAATTAGAATACATCGCAAATAATCTGGATGAAGAACCGAGTTATGATAGCGATGAAAATTTATAGGACGATAAAGTTCACGTGGAAGATGTATCTGCAACTGAGGACTACACGGAAATACTGACTTCGGAAATCGAAGAAAACATTGTGCAATCCGACTGCCCCGTTTTCATATCAAAATCTGGTCTAAAATGGAAGAAATAACCACTTTATCAAAGCCAGAGATTAACGATAAACATCGTTGAAGCAAGCCCGGGTGTTGTGAGTACAATTTAAAAATGCTTCAACTTATTTTTGACTGACGAAATGAAAGACGTTATATGCCTTTCCACTAATCAAGAAGCCTCTCGATATTTCGATGACTGGAATCAAAAAAACCCAGCAAACCAAAAAGAATGAACGGTACTTCGTCGGAGTGAATTGAACTGCTTTCAAGGAGTTCTGATAAAAGCTGGTGCCTTGAGATGTAGAAAAGAAACGACACGAGAAATGTGGACTACAAACACAGCAATGCGAAAATCTTTTTTTCCACCAGCATTTTCTCGCAGTAGATTTGGGGAAATTTCAACATTTTTACGATTTGATGGCAAATCGACGAGAGCGAAAAGGCTATAACAAGACTAATTAGTAGCAATAAGAGATATTCGGGAGATGTTCGTTAGCAACTGCAAGAATGCTTTCGAACCGTATGAAACTATTACCATTGATGAGCAATTGGTTTGCTTTAGGGGAAAGTGTCACTTTAGTCAATATATAAAATCAAAACTTGGTCTATACGGTTTAAAAATTTGGGCAGCTGCTGACGTCAAAACCTTATATTTGCGTAATCTCCAGGTATATACAGGAAACCTGCCAGGTTGCGTTGCAGAAAAGAACCAAGGTTATCGGGTTGTCAGAGATTTGGTGGAACCATATAATACCTCTTGGCGTGGAATTACCACAGATAATTTTTTCACAAGTGTTGACTTAGCCAATCACTTGTTAAAAAATCAACTTACACTACTGGGGATAGTCCGTAAGAATAAACCAGAAACTCTGTCTGAACTAAGTATAAGATCTAGGCCCATTCAATCTTCAATGTTTGCATTTACTCGAAATAGAACAATGATTTCGTATGTTCCAAAAAAAATAGAATGGTACATCTACTGTCTAGTCAACATGATGATGATAGTGTATCTCAAGAACATGATAATAACCATATATGATTTTGCATTACAACAGAACCAAAGGCGCAGTTGATAATGCCGATAAACTAATTCGGGAAATTTATGGCCGTATAGACTTTCATGAACATCTTAGATATTTGTGCCGTAAATACTTTCGTAATACATATACAAAAAAATCCCGATTGGAAAAAAAGAAAATCTCTCAAGACGGCGTTCCTTTTTGTTGGGAGATAAACTAGCTCGCGCCAACATGAAGACGCGTGCAACAAATAAACATCAACACTCTCACAGAAAATCTGCCCTGAAAGATTGTGGTATTGAGGTTCCTGTTGAACCTAAGGTTAAAGCACACGCTGCAGCTAAAAAACGCGCCAGGTGTTTTAAATGCCCCAGTTTGGACAAAAAAGTGAATACAAAATGTGCACAATGTAAGCAGTTTGTATGTGAAGAGCATAGAAGAAAACAACTTTCTGTTTTGTGCCATGATTGATTGTTGCCCTAACATTCAGACCACTTATTTTTTTCATCATCTGATGTTATGGTTTTTTTCCAGTTTTCATGATTCAGTCTTTTTTGATTTTTTACGATTGAAGAATTATATTTTATTTTGTTCGAATTTTTCATTTCTTTTGTTGCGAATTTAAATTATTATTATGAAATTATACTTGAGAAATGTCTTAGACTTTTATTTTAAATGAAAAAAAAGATACCATCATTAGAAACCTGTCTCCGCTTGGGTATTTACGTTGATTTCAATCACATGGGTATTTAAGGGTTAATAGGCTATCTTCCTTATAAAACTGATTTGGCACCTAACGACTTCTTTTTGTTAGCGCACGTCAAGAAAAAACTGAGAAGGCAACGATTTTCGATGGCAGAAGAAGCATTTGAACCCTTCCAAAACCATGTTTTGGAGGTATCTCATTGGGAGTGGCCAAAGTGTTTCGAGAATTAGTTTAAGCGCATTCAAAAGTGTACCGATCTTTATAGAGAATACTTAGGAAAACGATGAAGCAATTTTTCCCTAAGTTTTTTTTTTTCTCAAGCTCAAAACCTAAAAGGCAACTTACGTATGAATGATTAAATGAAAAAATAATGGTAGAAATTCCTAATAATCCCACGGCTAGACTACAGAATTCAGAAAGCACTATATCAGACATGACATCTCATATTTTAACTAATCCTAGTTATATAAATATTAAATCCAACTATTTTGTCAGATAAAAACCCACAAAGAAAATGCTCTCGTTTGCCCAATAGCTTCATATGTTAATAGTTTTACTTACAAAATTAAATATTTTCAGCCGTTACTATGTAATATGTAATTAACATTAGGAGGATTGCATATATTACAACATGAAAAATATCACTGTTCAAGATGGCGAAAATTATCCAACGTTATAGCTATTTCGAACTTTCGTTCATCATCAGACAAGTATGAGTTTGAAACTAAAATACGGAGTACGCAATGTAAAATAAGCCAACGAATCTACAAAACAAATTCCACTCTGGCAAAACATTGTATAGAAAACAACCGTATTTTGTCATCAATAGACAATCTACAGATACTATAACAAGCACAAAAGGGTATAAAACTCTAAAACTCAATTATTTTGAACCCTTAAATATATTCAAAGCCAAGCGCAATACGAACAATAATCAAATATCACTCAACGACTTGACTGATTTATGTTAATCCCAAATATTTGGGATTTTTATGCAGTTTTCAATTATATATTAGTGCCCAAATTTAATCTTTAATATGTATTTTACCTGTTCTCTCAACCTATTTCTCTGTACGTATAAAGGGTGTCCGTGAATTGCGTGTACAACGTTATACCACAGATTCTTCAGGTCGAAATAAGTCGATTCAGGCCAACTTACCTATATGAAAAGTTCCTTCGTTTAGCTACTAGAGGTCGCCAAATCCAAAGATTTTTTTTCATATTTTTCAAATAATTCGAGAACGACTCGATCGATAGCACCCTTATTTGGTATGCGTAATCGGGTGCGTTATTCACGTTTTTTACTGATCCACTCAATGACGGCGTTTTACAAGTGTCCCTGAAAACTCGAACGTGTTTTAGTCAACCAAAATTTTTCAACTGTCTGCGTTTGAGCAAAACTGTTTAGGACATTGTATAGCTAGACTAATTATCAAACTTCTTTGTCTCCTGAGAAATTTTGATATGATGAAGCAACCGTTCAATCACAAAAAAAGATTTTCAATTTCATGGTTTCATTTCTTCAACCACCTAGCAAGTCAAAAATATCACATATTGACCATGTTGGCTTTGGATTTGTTTCTGTTGTCTGCCAGATTGTCATTTTATTATACTTGACAACCTGTTGTTGACAAAATGATGTTTTCTAGGTTGCTAAATCGGATCAGGCCAATAGGAAATTCAATGTCAGTGGTACAAAAATCGAAAAATTCGAAGGAAAAATTCAAAAAGTTTTTCACAATGACTATTCAAAAATATGAAAACAGGTTGGCCAGTTGGAAACTAAATAACAAAAGCAAATCACTTCAGAATAACGATTAAATAGTTTACTCACAAAATTTCATTCAACTACAGTAAATGTTCAAAAATTCCACCATTTTGCTGAATACAGGAGGTAATCTTCTTTAAGAAATTAAATTGGACCCTTGGCTTCAGGGTCATTTTTGTAGGAGTTGAATGCATTTAAAATTTTCATATGTAACTCTTCTCGGGTGTCAATTGGAGAAGAGTACACTCTAGCTTTTAAAGCACCCCAAAGGAAGAAGTCGCAGGGTGTCAAATCGAGAGATCGTACTGGCCAACTTGCACAAGCATCAGCTCCCCTTCCGATCCAACGATTCGCATACTGTGCAAGTAAGAACTCGCGAACCGCTAAAGTGAAGTGAGGAGGTGCACCGTAGTGCATAAATCACATTTCTGCATGCAGTGATACTCGAATATCGTCCAACAAATCCGGCAAAGTTTCTTGCAAAAAAATCGAATTTGACTCTCCGTTTATACGATCTGGAACCACTACCGGACTAATAATGAAATTGTCAATTACTGCAATCCATACGTAAATTTTGAATCGATTCTGATGATGTGTACTTGTAAAAGCATGTGAATTTTCGACACTGTAGACGTGTTCATTGTGAAAGTTAGTGATGCCAGAGCTAGTAAAAGTGCTACTGAAGTGGAGATCCTGTGTTCTCTTCTCTCTGATAAATCGGCAGAGAGTTAGGTTAGGTTAGGTTAGGTTAGATGCGGAAGTGGACATCCTGAGGATTCTCAGGATTGTTGAGAAGTAATTCCTGAACTTTCTGAATGTAATAAGGATGAAATAATCTACTTCAATATTTTTAGACTACTTACGATCGACTCTGAGAGGCTGCAAGTATGTGTGATGCAGGGTTGTCGTACATACACCCTACTTACCTACCTACCTAGGTATGGTGTACCGTAGCATATATAGATTTTAGCTTCCGCGCAGTATACATTATTTTGGTCAAAGTTTGGGTTAGGTTTAATTAGGTTCTTCTCTATAATATCAATGAGTAAACTCTTAGTTGTTCAAAATTGCGAGTTTATTAGTTGTTTCAAAACAAAAGAGTTACATATGGCGTTAAACTTAGCTAAGGAGTGACTTTAGATGTTGAAGCGTGGCACTGCATGTCCTTAGCATACTTTTCATAAGCCTTGATTTTCTAAGATTCAGATATTTATCTTCAGATATAAAACACCTGAAAATTGTATGAGATGCCGTAGCTTTCAGATGTATATCTGATATCTGTACTAACTCATTTTCAACAGAACATGAGTTCATATTGAACTGGTTTGCTATTTCAGTTGCTGATTCTCCAAAGTTCTTATATGAAGAAGGATAAGTCATAAATGATGCTATATTTGCCAATTTACTGCAATCATAAAAACGCATTTCGACTTGTCCCAAAATATTTGATATTTCAGCCTCATACGTATCATAATTCAACTGAGGAATCCTTGCTTTCAAAGACGGAAAATGTTTCAGATCCTTTATTTTCAGTGGATGTATCAAATGTTGCAATTTAATTTTGTTAATGGTGTCTAAGTGCATTGTGATGTCAGTCAAAAATGCCAAGTCTGTCAGCCATTTTTCGTCTAGAAAAGCTGTTATTTTGGGCAATTATACTTGAAACCTTTCTAGAAATTTTCTGCGTTTCAACCACCTTGGTTCCGTGTGAAGAACTAAGTCCGTGTGTTCAGCTGACTCCTTATCTTCCAACTGCAACTCAAAGAGCTACCATTGCAAGCTACGTGCACTGATGGAATTCACAATTTTTGTTGCAATGCCCATAATTTCCTCCGTGCCAGAACTCTTGAATACAAAACTTGTTAATGTATAATGCAATGGAATGAAAAAAATGAAGGGACATCTTCATTGGCTCGACACAATGCCACAAAACCGTTTTTGTTTCCAGTAATTACTGGTGCTCCATCGGTTATAATGCACACTAATTTAAATATTGGTAGCTTGTAGTTTTTACAAAATTGAAGAAAACGTCATATATATCTTCGCAACAGGTCTTCTCCTTCGAAGGAGTGATTGTCAGAAATTCTACCTTAGCCAACATGGTGGATTTGTCGAACTCTAAAGAAAAGTATGTACATTTCATGATATCATGTTTTAGTTTATCTGCCATGACCTGACTCATGACTTCAATCCTTGTGACAGTCGGAAGAGATAGCTGAAGTTCTCTAATAGCAGACATGATTTCTACTTTAATTGCTTTCTTTACAACCGATCCATCTTCGAACGATTTCTTGTGTTTCGCCAATATATGAGATATTTTAAATGACGCGATCGTAGCATCTTTTGATTGTTTGACTGGTCTTTTGAAGATGGTTTTTTCATTTTTCAAACAAGATATCAAATCACGTACTTTTCGTTTTCTTAATTCACTCTAATGCGGAAAATCCTTCTCACACTTTTCATGAATCGTTTCATGATGCCTCTCTAAGTTACTACGCTTAGATATTGCAATTGACGCACGACAAATAAATCAAAAGTACTTATCCTTCAGAATACAATAGAAAAGTTCTTGCTCCCAATTGTTATTAAAATGATACGTTTCAGAATTCTTCGCTGCACTCATTTTGTACTACTCAATAATAAACTTTGTATCAGCGTAGTATTGCCTTCAAGTTACACTCCAGAATGACTCCAATTCCTGCAAACGCAACATTTATATCGGCGTGAACGAAAGTATCGAATGTTCCCGTCAAACGCCGACCAAATTTCTAGAAAAGGGGCAAGAATAAAAAACGCGGCTTTTGATTGACAAACCGCGCTTTCCTCTGATAAAACCGCCTTTTTCTGCTAGCAAAGTGTTATTTCATTACGTGATAAATTTTTGTAGTTTAGTTACCTACCCATTAAAATTTTTTTTTATTCTCGAGATCTACCCAAAAAGCACTCGCGATCGACCGTTTGAGCACCCCTGTTTTCCAAATTCAAATACAGATTCATTCAAATATTCAATTTCCATTTGTACTTGATTTTCAAATTGAACGAGAATACAATAACTGTAGATTTATTTTATTCATTGGTACATAGGAAAACAGTTCCATTTTGTTTTATGTATAGTAACTCAATTTCTTATAACAAGATTTTTCGGTTGATTTCTTTCCAACTGCAATATAATCATCCTACAGGATATATATCTCTCCCTCGCTTTCCTTATGTCTTGGTCACCGGCAACAACCTTGCTCAACTGTCAGCTATCACTCAAACCCTCTGGCTGCTACACGCTTTTCTACTTAGCTAGACGGATCTAATTGCACCAATGCCGGACACTGGATGACCCCAAGCAAAGGGATGGTGAAGACGACCCAACGTGAGAAACGAAAAGGTTCTCTAGAAAGGTGACATCCCTACAAGTTACTGGATGTTATAAACCGTGTTTCTTTACATTGTTCCTCGAACTTCTTTACTTTTCAAGTATGGTATTCTAGTTCTAAGATATTTGTTGAAACTAGACTATTAACATGAAAAGGGGGGATTCGAAAAATTGTTGAGATATTGGCAATACATTCGAAACTAAGGACACTCTTTTATTTATATACGATTCCATATTCAACACTATCATGAAAATCTACAGGATGATACTCAATCATCTCCTCTTTCTTCTCCGAACTCTTTTCGCAGTACGTCTCTGAAGATTGGCAATGAAATTATTTGATTTCGTACGTTAAACAATCATATGAAATTGAAAATTTCTTTACTCATAATATTTAACTCACAAATAACAATAAATGAAACTAGATGTACTTATTCTGTTGAATACATAAGTCTCGTTGACGTATTTAACGTACTCCATTATAAGGTTTACATTTCGAATATCATTACATCCATTTTGAATTCCATCTATTAGTTCTTCTGCCGTTTTTCGTAACTCTGTGAACAGAAACTTTGGTGCAGCCTCTGATTACTTAGATCTGTGGAACGTCGAATAGATGGGTTTCGATCTCAGATAAATGTTCAACTAATTCCTCGTAAGGATTCACTGCTTGACTTGACTTGAAATCAAATCGAGCTCGAGTTAAGGTTTTGTTTTCGAAATTCAAGTTAAGTCAAGCTTTTATTTTCGCAAAAATCGGAAAATTCAAGCTTTTCGAATCCCAAAACTTGAAAGCTTGAATCTGAATGCAATTGCAATAGAACATTGAACTTCCTCTTATATTCAATAAGAGCGAGGACAAAGGTTTAAATGATTCTGAATATATCATCAGAAAATATTCAAATAGAAGTCATCGTAAGAATCTGAAAATGATTCATGAAATTGTTGGAAGAAAGTGAAAAGTATATTTTCGAATAAAATACAGCCGTAGCATCTTCAAAAAGGACATTCGTTTATCTAAAGCAGGGGTGCTCAAACTTGAACTGCTGGCGATCTACCTCAATAATTTTAGACTACTTAGGATCTACTTTGAGAGGCTGCAAGTTTGTGTGATGGAGGGTTGTCGTACATACACGATACAACCTACCTACCTAGATAGGGTGTACCGTAGCATATATAGATATTAGCTTTCTGCACAATATAGATTATCTTAGTCAAGGTTTGGGTTAGGTCTAGTTAGGTTCTTCTATATAATATCAATGATCATAGTTATTCAAAATTTCCAGTTTATTGCTTGTTACAAAACAAAAGAGTTACATATGGTGTTAAACTTAACTAATGAGTGACTTTGGATGTTGAAGCGTGTCACTGCATGTCCTCAGCATACTTTTCATAATATAGTACGTAACCACTGAGTGCTAATCGCAAGCATGATGACATATGGTCGTCAGTTAGTCGATTGCGATATTTCGACTTAATTATCTTCATTTCAGAAGATGCAGACTCGCACAAGTAAGTTGACCCAAAAATTGCCGTCGATTGAAGGGCGATCTACCTCAGATTTGGATATTTACCTTCAGATATAAAACACCAGAAATTTGTATCAGATGCTGTAGCTTTGAGAAGTATGTCTGATATATTCTGCACCAACTCATTTTCAACAGAACGTGAGTTCATATTAAACTAACTTGCTATTTCAGTAGCTAGTTCTCCAAAGTTTTCACTTGAAAAAGGATGACTCATAAATGATGCTATATTCGCCAATTTATTGGAATCATAAAACGCATTTCGAATTGTCATTAAATATTTGATAATTCAGCCTCATACGTATTATAATTCAACTGAGGAATCCTTGCTATCAAAGACGGAAATGTTTCAGATCCTTTCTTTTCAGTTGATCTATCATAAGTTGCAACTTATTTTTGAATGCGTTTACTGGGCTAATTATCTCAATAATAGTTTTTCGTTTACCTTGAAGCTCCAAGTTAATGGCGTTTAAATGCATTCTGATATCAGTCAAAAATGCCAAATCAGTCAGCCATTTTTCGTTTTTCAACATCTAAGTGTCATCACCTCTTTCGTCTAGAAAAGCTGTTATTTCGGGCAATAATTCCTGAAACCTTTCTAAGAATTTTCCACGACTCAACCACCTGACGTCCATATGGAGAACTAAATCAGTGTGTTCAGCTTACTCCCTATCTTCCAACTACAACTTAAAGAGCTGCCGTTGCGAACTACGTGCACGGATGGAATTCACAATTTTGGTTGCAATGCCCTCAATTTCCTTCGTGTTTAAAACATGAAAATTTGTTGATGTATAATGCAATGGAATGAAGAAAATCTTCATAAGCTCGACACAATGCCACAAAACCGTTTTTGTTTCCAGTCAGAGCTGGTGCTCCGTCGGTTTTAATGCACACTAATTTATATAATGGTAGCTTGTAGGTTTTTACAAAATTGAAGAAAACGTCATATATATCTTCGCCACGGGTCTTCCCCTTCAGAAAAATGATGGTCAAAAATTCATGCTTAGCCAACATATCATTGAATACCATCCGAATATAAATACACAGCTGGGCAGTGTCTGTCATATCGGTGGATTCGTCGAACTGTAAAGAAAAGTATGTAGATTTCATTATATCATGTTCTCTAATTTCAGTTTTATTTTTGAAATCTCCATATAAAGTCTCACCCGCTTCAATAAATGCTTCCTTCAAAACTGATCAATCTTCGAATGGTTTCTTGTGTTTCACCAATATATGAGATATTTTAAATGACGCGATCGTAGCAGCTTTTGATTGTTTGGCTGGTCTTGTAAACATGGTTTTTTCTTTTTTCAAACAAGATATCAAATCAAGTACTTTTCGTTTTCTTAATTCACTTTGTGGCGGAAAATCCTTTTCATAGTTTTTATGAACCGTTTTATGATGCCTCTCTTACTTACCACACTTAGGTATTGCAACTGACGCATGACAAATAAGACAAATGCACTTTTCGTCCCAATCGTTATTACACTGATCCATTTCAGATTTTTTCGCTGCATTCATTTTATAGTATTTAATAATAAACTTTATATCGACATATTATTGCCTTTAAGTTACTATTCAGAATGGCTCCAATTCCTGCAGGCACAACATTTATATCGGCGTGAAAAAAAGTCTCAAATGTTCCCCTCAAACGCCGCCCAAAATTTCCAGAAAAGGGGCAAGAATAAGAATTGCGTTTTCCTTTGATGTAGCCGCCTTTTGCCGCAGAAAACCGAATATTATTTCAATACGAAATTAATTTTTGTAGTTTAGTTACCTATCGAACATTTTTTCTTCTCGAGTCTATTCAAACAGCCCTAGTGATCGACTGGTCGATCGCGATCGACCGTTTGAGCACTCCTGATCCAAAGGAATCGATAATTTAAGAGTTAAATTTTCGGAACTGGGTATCCAGCTACAAAATGATATAATCATAAAATTTGAGTAACGTATTTTGAATTTTTTGAAGGGCAGATTGTTCTCTGTTCAGAAGGAGATATTTTAGCATTCGAAAGTGTAGGGATCAACCCACTACCCTCTGCATCCACAAACTCGAGAATTTCAACCTCCAGCAAAATATCATGTGACACCTCATTGAAAAGGTATCTTAATTGTTTGAACTAATTGTATTAGGTATCTATACAGGGTGCTCAAAACGAGGAATTAATTCAGGTAGCTAACTAGCTGACTACATGGGGCCGATTAATTCGAATTCAAACTTTATATTCCATGATAAAACAAATCGAAGAAGATATAAGCAACATATGTTGAATTAAAAATTATTACTATTCATTCTGAAATAGAAGTTGTGCCAAGAGCACGACAATTATATCATACAAAAATGGTTTAGAGAATAGAGAAACACATGAGTCACAATATGTTGAACCTCCCTGTGATGTGTAGGAGTGAAGCAACTGAGGTAAATCCAACAGTAGAAACTGTTCAAATTGACCCCCCTCCCAACCCTGTACAATGGTATAAGCAGTTCTCTAAGTCCATTCTTACTTTTTCAAACAAATGTAGTGTTAATGGTCTGCATCCTGTCATGTTAATAGCCCGATCAAACTCTCTACCAGCGTAACATATTTTTTTCAATTTTAAATGGCACCATAAAAAGTCCGGTGACGTTGGTGGTAAATCAGTTGGTTCCCGTACAACCCTATCCAAACGTTAAATTTTTGTAATTTGTGTATACAGAGATAGCCAACGGGACCGTACGCTAAAAACTTTTCAAGGTCCAATTACAATATCAAGCTGAAATTTTATACGCGGCCATAACTAGCGATTTCCAATTGGAGTGAAATATTTTCGAAGGGATACCATTTCCGGTTATACCGGAAGTGGGTCATTACTTTATTATTTCAAATGGCAACCTACCTTTTTTATTATACATCTAGAACCGACATTTGAGCAAGGCATAAAATGCCCAAGTTGTTGGCACTTATCTGTCGAAACTTTTGACAGAATTAATTATTTTTGTTATTAACTCGATTTTTGAGGAACATTTAAAAAAATTGTAGCTCGTAGATCTTTTGCACTGCAGACACAATTTTTGCTTGGGTGGATAGAAGAAGGATCAATGAATTTCTTAAGCAATCTACACATGTCAAATGTTTATTGCAATGTTTTGTATGCTATTTTCAATTGGGCCTTTTTCAAACAGCAGCAATTCAATTTTCTTAAATTGCACGTGCCAATTTTTATATCGCCATCAGATGAAGCGTCAAATTTCAGATGGAATTGTATAAGCATGTACTATACCCATCTCTTATAGTTCCGAAATAATTTGGGAATATATTGAATTTTGATGATTTTGCAAGAACTAACAGAGAATGCTTTGAAATATTTGAATCAAGTAGCTGAACTAGCTACGCTCACCTGACAGGTGCCTAAAATTAAAGTACTTGTCACTTCGTTCATTTGAATTTGATATTTCAACAAGAATTGTCATTATTTTAGATTAAAAATATCCAAAAAATACAACACATTTGCAATAAAACCACTGGTTATTCAAACGAAAATATATTTAATCTTTTTTTAATTCATTTTAGAATGTCAAAAAGTAGTGGGTAGAAATTGCAGGCAATTCAATAACCAATTTCCAAATTTACCGTCTATGAGTTAAATAAAATTTCGAAGCATTAGAAGCAATTTTCTACAATTTGGATGAATAAAAATTGTAGGAACTGAGCCAAAACCAATCATCGAAGATAATCACATTAATACGAATAAATGATAGCAAACATCATAGGAGAAAACTAATTTACGATGTAAATCAATGTTCAATATGGGCCTCATTTTGCTCGATACACTTGACAGCTCGTATACGAACATGATGAGTTGCCCTCCTAGTTTCCTCAGGATCAATATCACGAAAAGCATTATGAATGCGCTCTAGTAACTCTTCTTTACTTCTTACAGCAATAAGATGCACTTCACGCTTGATTTTGCCCCATAAATAAAAATCAAGTTAGCTGCCGATCTACAGCTCGTGTTTTATGTGCTGGTGCACCATCCATTTGGTAATAGCAACCCCTCAGAATGTTAAGGGGTAATCCATCTAAAAAATCTGCTAATGTTCCCCTCAAAATTTCCAGGTATCTTTGTCCATTAAAATTTCCTCAAAAATGTGATAAGCCAACAAATCATTCATTAAAATTGCAAAAACGCTTAATTTATTTTGGAAATCAATAACCTCAATGAAATGTCTATTTTCTGTGGCCCAAAAATGTCGATTTCTCCTGTTGGTTATTCCACTATCATTGAACTTGGCTTCATCAGACCATATAATTTTTGCAGAATTGTCTCATCTTCTTGAAGCCGAATTAATAAATTTTCACGGAAATTTAGCCGCTTGGAAAGGTCAGTTGGTTTCAATTTTTGTAGTCTGATAAAAGAATACGGGTGCATGTTATGTTTCTTAAGGATCCTTTGAATGGAAGTATAACTCAATCCAATATCCATTGATGCTGACTTAATGGACGCATATGGATTAGCACGAAAATACGCTAGCGTATTAATGTGTTTGTCGTCGTCCTCGAGAATTGGTTTTCTTCTAGTTTGCAGAAAATTGCTTCTAATCCTTCGAAATTTTGTTTTACTCATAGGCGCCAAATTTGGAAATTGCTTATTGAATTGCTTGCAAGTTCTATCCACCACTTTTTGACATTCGCCATGAATTAAAAAGAGATTAAACATATCCTCGTTTGAATAATCAGCCATTTTATTATCAATCTGGTGTTTTTCAAAAATTTTCACATCAAATTACCAACAATTCTTGTTGAAATATCAAATTCGAATTAAGGAAGTAACAAGTACATTAATTTTAAGTGAGCGTAGCCAGTTCAGCTACTTGATTCAAATATTTCAAAGCATTCTCTGTTAGTTCTTGCAAAATCATCAAAATTCAATATATTCCCAAATTATTTCGGAACTATAAGAGATGGACATAGTACATGCTGATACAATTCCATCTGAAATTTGACGCTTCATCTGATGGCGATATAAAAATTGGCACATGCCATTTGAAAAAATTGAGTTATTGCTGTTTGAAAAAGGCCAAATTTGAAAAAATCATACAAAACAACGCAATAAACATTTGACATGTGTAGACTGCTTGAAAAATTCCTTAATCCTTCTGCTATCCACCCAAACAAAAATTGTGTCTGCAGTGCAAAAGATCTACAAGCTACAATTTTTTTAAATGTTCCTCAAAAATCGAGTTCAAAACAAAAATAATTGAATCTGCCAAAAGTTTTGACAGATAAGTGCCAACAACTTGAGTATTTTATGCCTTGCTCTAATGTCGGTTCTAGATGTATAATAAAAAAGGTAGATTGTCATTTGATATAACAAATTGATGACCGACTTCCGGTATAACCGAAAATGGTATCACTTCGAAAATATTTCACTTCAATTGGAAATTGCTAGATATGGCCGCGTATAAATTTTCAGCTTGATATTGTAATTGGAACTCAAAAAGTTTTTAACGGACGTTCCCGGTGGATATCCCTGTATATTTCCCTGTACAAGTGAGGATTCTGAGTGTAACCGTATCGTATTTTGTGTCTGTTTATCTCTTCATTGAGAATGAAGGTACACTCATCAGCGAAATAGATATTTTGATGATAGTTGGAATCATTATTCATATTTTCACTGAAATTTTCGCAAAATTACGACAATCAGAGTCATCTTCATTTAGTTCATGGTGCAATCTTAGTCTGTAAGGATACAATTTGCGACGCTTTACTATTCTGTAGACAGAACAACAATTTCCTAATGGACCTCAGTCCATTTTTATAAACCCAATACCGCAACTTCGACAGCTTAATTTGTCACAGCTACTTCTGCTTTCGGTTCGCCACTGAACCAGTTGCCTGAAATGTTGGTATACGAGGTTTGAAATATTGGTGGTTGAACTCTTTCCTCAATTGACTACTCCATTTTCGCTTTCCTCTCGTAAGTATCGAATAACAGTGATCCAGTTCTGATTGGAATAACACAATGATCATTGTTTAATAATAACAATGAAATTATTGCTTAAGGACGAAAACTATTGATTATTTCCAAGAAATAGTTGTGCTGATTGCAATGATCCTGATGATTATTTTTTGAATAACAAGTGAAGAATACCGTCGATTGAATTTGAATCAATCGACCCGACGTACCCAGCTATCTAATGTAATGAATATCTCGATTAGAACACTATGTATATATCCACAACATGAGGTGTTGAAGGAATTCGTTCACATCATTAAGATACACTTTGTTATTGACTTTCTCAAGTATGGGATGTTGAGGGTAAAGGATTGATCCATATACTTTCAAATATATCGGATTCAAAGGGTTATTGAAATGTTATATGTAAAGGGGTTGATTTGACATGCTCAAAGTCGGCGTGACGAAACAAAATGGATCTATTTCAGCATTTTCCGCTGACAGGGTCTTTTTCTCAGTGAGAAAAGGGAGGACAATTTTCATGGGACACCCTGTATACAATGATGTATTACACATATTGTACTATGAGTGATAATGCTTTTAGCTAAAGTACGAAAAATTGACGTTAATTCTTTTTTATTTTCTCCATTTGGTGCATCATTCCAATAAGTTCAAGGCTGATTTGATAATAAAATTTTTCTGTGGTCAGCATTAATTGAGAATCTAATCATCTAACTCTAAAGATAATACCCATGCCTTTCTGCATATATAAAACTATTCAATTCCTAATAACTCAATGCCCTTTTATTTAACAATGTTTCATTCGTGTTTTACATTTTACAAGTATTAGTGCCAGCAAACAGAGCCGCATAGTGACCATGTTTATCCAACTGTTTTAGTAAAGCTAGTAAATAAGTAATATGAGGCCATGTAATACAGTTTACCCCAGGGTTTCGTTGTATATCATATGAGGGCAATGTTACATCGCAACTTCTTGCTGTTCTTTCTGACCCGTGTTGATTCTGTTTAATATCATAAACAGGCCACGTTTTGTTCAATAACGTTTTCCGTACCGCTGACATGAATTATAGCATACATATTTTCATTTGTATGCTTTTCGATATGTTACTTATATACTTGTCCTAAATTGCAATAAAAGCTACATTCGATTCTATTACGAGGGCTATTCAATAATGAAAGAAACAAATTGGCCAGGTGAAAAAAACGTTTATTTTCACAAAACATGACATTTCTCAGATTGCTATATAATCCACCCCAACATGCCAAAATATTTGGATACTATGAAAATTCTCACTAATTTCCAATGACCATGTGGAATGAAGCCCCGTTTTTCTTGAATTCGCACATGATTTAACTGCATTTTAACTTTGAATTTTTCTTACACTCATGTTTTTTATTAACACTCTAGTGCATAGGAAGTTGTTTGACATCCGTTAAAAATTTATTTCGAAGCTTTTGTGCTCCCAAAAATTCGTTCTTTCACCAATTTTTTAGTATTGAGACACTCAAATGAAATGATGGAGATGAAGCATTTAAGTGTTGATGAAATGTACAGAGCAGTTGGAATGCTTGAGGGTGGTGTAACATAGATATGTTCTACGATATGTTACTTATATACCTGTTCTAAGTTGCAAGAAAAACTACCTTCGACTCTATTACGAGGTATATCCTATAATTGAAGAAACAAATTGGTCTGGAGAAAAACGCGTTTATATTCACAAAAAATTACATTTCTTAAACTTTTAATATAATCGACACCAACATACACAATTGCCAAAATATAAGGATACTATGAAAATTCTCTGTAATTGCCAAACACCATGTGGAATAAACTGAATTTTCACATTACTCAACAATATATTAACGGTTTAGCGCAGAGGTACTTGTTTGATATAGGTTAGAAATTCACTTTGAATTTTTCGGGCCCCCAACAATTCGTTCTGTCCCCAATTTTTCAATAGTGGGGTAATCTGACGCATATATGGAGATCCAGCGTTTAAGTGTTGATTAAATGTACAGAACAGTTGGGATTCTTCATGGTGGTCTAATATAGATTGAAGGTATACAGAGAATGGCTACTTGTCAAAGCGTGATTTTGGGATTGATGAGCCAGTATGGAGAAATACAGAGTGTAACGGAAGGACTTGGAGGTAGCCATCGTAGTACAACGTAATACAACCATCCGCCGTTATTCCACTATAACATACAATGAATTACGAATCAGCTGAACACAGCATCCTGAAAACTGAAAGTTTTAGTCCTAGACGAATCTGCGTTTACTGCATTCATGTTTTAGGCAAATTCGACAGAGGAGACAACCTGGCAATGCTCAAAGGCATTATAAATAGGGGAGACCTGGGATGGTTGACTAGTTTTTCACTAAATAATACATATTTTTTGTGTGTAAACACTTTCACTTGAATATAGACAAGAAAATCATATGAATCGATAGAGGAACTATTCAACTAATAAAAAATATAATATTTAGTTCATATTTAAGTAATAAATGAGATAATTCAGTGCATTTTACAGAACACTACTTCTTAGTCAATCTGCCACTGGTTCGGGGTAGGAAGACCATATACCAGGGGTAAGTTGACTTACATACCGATAAGCGGCAAGAGAAGAAGCAAATATGAGTAAAGATAAATAATTAAACACTTTATTATAATTACGTACTTTACTGAAAAAAAGAACAAATTGAATAAGAAACTTTTTTTAATTCTTCAACAAAATTATTAACTCTCTTTTAAAAATTTTTATTTTACTGTTCTTATTAATGATAGGTACATCAAATGCACAGTCGTTACCTACAACTTCTTTAACAAAAATTTATAACTTTTAAAGCACTTGATTCATTAAAACTAATAATCTGTTACTTAATCTTACAATCACTCACAAACTCAACTTAGGAAATTGTAAATCAGACAAATAATCAGTCTTCAATGTCGGAGGTACAATGTTTGCATTCAAAAATATTAAATTACCTCTTATACATTTGAAATTCGCCCATAATTTACAAGTTATACACTCAATCCATTGTTCGCCAGGAATACTATCAGCATAGGATTCCATGCACCCTAAACAAGTCGTTCTATCGTCCACACTGTAGTCTGAAGCGACTGCATTTCTCTCACCATTATCATTAATTCTGTTTTCTTTTGCCTTGGATCTTCGCTTTTCCTTTGCCCTTTCCTTTTTCTTCGCCTGTTCTTTTTCTTTTCCGTTGTTCTTTCCTGTGCTTTTAAATTGTTGTTCAGTCTTCTGTACTGTCCGACATTTTAATTTCGTTATTACATTTTGTTTCTGTTTCATTTACATAAAATTTTCTTTTTCAGGAGTATCAGTGTATATGGTGCTTTCACGTTTCCGGACATTTCTTCTATTTCCTAAACGCGCCACCGCTTTTGGAAAAGGTCTTATCTCTTCAGGTGTAGCAAATGAAGTAGAGGGCATGTTTAGATTAGATGAAGGCGTCAAATGAAGGAGTATTTCGAAAAATTTCATATATTGTCAATAGTAGAAGGTGCCTCACATTCCGTACTAGAAGATCTAGTGCCTGGGGAAGTTGCATCAGTAACCTGATCGATAATTGCATCGATTTTGCAATGCTAGTTTTGGAGTTTAACTTACAGTAGGTGTAGGCATTGAAACTATGTCGATAATAGGTGAGCTGATAGATGGTCTTGTATTGGAAGTCGATGATAGAGCAATTGTAGCTTCATCAGCTATTAGAGCATAGGCAATGTCATGAGAGCTAGGCACTTGCCTATCTGTTACGAAAGATCCGCTGAACTCGGAGTCAGGAAATATATTTTCATTTAGTGGTGATATCCATGTTACTCAGAACCCCGATTGAATATTTTCAATTCTTGCAGCCAACGGTAGTGACGATTTAAGTACCTCCGGTATATCATAAACTGTTATTGTTTTTCCTGAATTACTAGCCAGCTAGTTGTCACTTGCTCTCTTAAAATACTTTTTTAAGGTCCGTAAGCAGATCTATCTAGAGGTTGTTATTTTTAGCTACAGTGTGGATGAAATGACGAAACTGTAACTTCATTGTCGTTAAAGTAATCCAACAATCGACGAATGAGAGTGATGGTTATCTGAAGAATAGGAGAATAGGTTTTTCTTTACTGGGCTTAACATGTTTCACGAAATGTTTGCACCCTGATCCTACAACGAGATATCAGTCTGGACGGTTGTAAGATCCGTCTCATCTACATTCCAAATATCGCCGGAGCTCAGATTCAGACGTTGGTTATCAGCGATCAAGTTAGCGAAGAATAAACTAACGTTGTTGTCATTAAATGAGGTAGCTCCTGATAGACTTGTTGCTTGAGGTGATCGGATTGTAGGGATGAATGACGTTTGGGAAAAGAACCCAACCAATCTTCACTTGCTAACAGTTTTGTTCTCCATAAATGAGGCATAGCTTTGTTATTTTTGTTTGCGAACTAATAAGCTAATTTTCGAGTCTCATATGGCATCAATCTATAATAAATATCAGCTGACTTCTTCAAATAACCAACTAAAGCTTCCTCTTCTGGATTATTAAAATTTGCCTATTTTTATATATCCCACTAAGTCCTGGTAAATTCTGCTCTGGTCAAGTTCGGTTTATGTTATAATTTTTCTTTTAGCTTAGCCCCATAACGATTTAATATTTTATTTGGAATATCATATTATTTTGATATCGTATGAACACTTTTCTCCTCAAAAATGACTGCATGACAAACTTTTTCCATAGCATCTTTTGGCGTTTCAGCTTGTTGAGCACTTCTTTTATAGTTCCTCAATGTTCTGTAACGACAAAATTACTATATTTATCTAAAAGTCCCATAGAAGTGCAACTTATGCTTTGTTCCCAATGTCGTATTTTATTGGGGTTGGTTGACTAATTATTCATTATGCCCCTATAGAAATTAGTCTACCAGCCAAATGATTCACATATAACATGTAGGCATCAGCTATACAAATGTACTATGTGAAATTAAAACTGACTTTTTGTGCAAATAAATATCGTGTAGCCTGCTCGGTGGCGTAGGCTATATGTTGCTCGTCTCCTGCGCAGAGTTCCTGGGTTTAACCCCCATAAAGTCGGTGCGATTTTTCGGATTCTGGGAATCGCTTGAGTATCCATCTTTCGGAGGAGATGTAAAGTCGTCGGTCCTGTCTAACAGAGATGCGTTGGACATTGAAGATCCCTTCCCTTGACGCGACAGGGGTTCGGCAAAATTCTCGGGTTGGTGAGGTGACAGAATTTCCCAGCTTGTCATTGGCCGAAAGGCGGAAATGGAGCACGCTAAAGGAATAAGAAACAAACAACAAAACCAGGTGAGACCGCTATATATACGGCGCTTCGAACGACTGAGCCGGGCGTGGAGTGCAATACTAGGCTGTGATTGAATTGCTCCACACTTGCACTACTGACGAGTTTTTGGCAGTTAGTCTACCTATCCCCATAGGCAACCAGCCCTACCGAGGATGTATGTGACTGTTTTGATTATAGCTTATCTCGTTTCGGTTTGTATTTTGAATATATTCTTCTACATAAATCAAATTCATCATTCTTCCATGCTAACATACGCCTCAGCTAGTGGCGAAAAGCTTTCATTCGTGCATGATAATGCTCTCCTCTCACAACAGTTACTACGATGTATTCTCAAAAACCTGCAAACTGCTCCTTCGTTTGAACTGAATATGCGCTGCATGTTCACATAATTGACTCCCCAAAGTACGTATGTTTTGGAACAATATTGCACCACTGTCATTTTCATTGATCAAATATACACTATTAACAAATAATAGTTTCTTCACGTGACTTGATAAATTGTCTATTAAATTGTTGTGCAACCGTTTTTCTGATGTTGACCAAAATCGATAAAATATACTTTCTGTCTCAATTTCCTATGACCTGATTCCAAGTATCTAACGATATACACATTCATTGAAGAATAAATCGATCCTCAAATCCCTTTACGGTTAGTGACAATTCCACGAATTTTTGGGGGATCAGACCCAAGAGCAATATAATTATTATAAAATGGAATTCTATAATTGAAAATTGGAATATGTAATTAGGGCCTTTTTTGGTGATGACTCAAACGAAATACATTGCTAAAAGGCGTTATACAAGATCAACATGATCTTCCAAATCAACAATTATTTGATGCTATTCAATTAATTAGGTAGGCACATCATCTTACAAGAACTTCTCAATAACTTTTTTGAGCATAAATTGTATGTTCTTTACTAAGGTCACCTTAAAGTGCATTCGATGGAATTTTTCTGTTTCAATAGTATTTCAATAAAAATTGATAAAATTAGGATTTCAATATATTTTGTCTGCAAAAGAGTAATCAAGTTGTTATTGATTTATACGTATTAGAGTATGATTTATCGTATACAACAATTTTTCAATACAGCGTTCAAGCAACGAACCAAAAAATGCTATATATTCCTATGTTACCACAGGCAAATATACTGGAAACCATCTGGATATCGAAATTTAGGTCTAAATTCTTGGGCGGCCACAGCTCTTGCATGATAGGCATCGCCTCCTCCCAAAAGTGGAGAACGAAAAAAATTCTTAGATTGCAGTAATTGTAGTTTCCCAGGCTCCACCGTCTCGCAATTTGGACTCCCTAAAGGATTCCACGCGGAATACATAATAGTACAACGCCTATGATATATCATCAAATGAATGAAAGTACACCAACACCATCAGTAGAGATCAAAATCAAGAACCTTCGAAAAATTATGAAACTGAACTTGATGCCATTCGCTTTTCCAAAGAGCTTACGAATTGAAAGGAGTGGGGACAAAAATAAAATGAAGTTTGTCAGGATTTTGTTTTGGACAAGATACTCATTACTTATCTCAACTATTTTTCAGAACTTATTGCGAATATGTGGAAGAATCATATTTGAGAAGAGATGAAATCAGCCATGAGAGTTGAGCTAATGTTACCACTCAATTATTAATCATTTCTACTACTGACTACTGACATGAGCAGAATTTATGCTGACAAGAAAACAATACTCAGCTCTGAAAGAGACCAAGCAATACTAGATCTCTAGTAGTGTTGAAAATGTGAAATAACATTTGAATTTCCACCGCATATGGATTCATAAACAGCTGATAGTAGTATATCAGAATGATTAAATGCATCGAACAATCGATGAGTTATTTTTTCCGTATCCCAAAAAGTAAAAAAGGAACCTCTAGAGCAGGGATGCTCAAACTTGAACTGCTGGCGATCTACCTAAATATTTTTAGACTACTTACGATCGACTCTGAGACCTGCAAGTATGTGGGATGCAGGATTGTCGTACATACACGATACACCCTACCTACCTACCTACGTAGGGTGTACAGTAGCATATATAGATATTAGCTTTCCGCACAATATACATTATTTTAGTTAAGGTTTGGGTTAGGTTTAGTTAGGTTCTTCTCTATAATATTAATGTAAAATCTAATAGTTATTCAAAATTGCGAGTTTATTAGTTGTTACATAACAAAAGTGTTACATATGGTGTTAAAGTCAACTAATACGTGACATAGGATGTTGAAGGGTGGCACTGCATGTCCTCAGCATACTTTTCATAAGATGGTACGTAACCACTAAATGCTAATCGCAAGCATAATGGCATATGATCGTCAGTTAGTCGATTACGATATTTCGACTTAATTATCTTCATTTCAGAAAATGCATACCCGCAGAAGTAAGTTGACCCAAACATTGCCGTCAATTGAAGGGCGAATTACCTCAGATTTGGATATTGATCTTCACAAATAAAACACCAGAAATTTGTATCAGGTGCCGTAGCTTTGAGATGTATTTCTGATATAATCTGCACCAACTCATTTTCAACAGAACATGAGTTCATTTTAAACTGACTTGCTATTTCAGTAGATAATTCCTCAATGTTTTTACATGAGGAAGGGTAACTCATAAATGATGCTATATTTGCCAATTTACTGCAATCATAAAAACGCATTTCGAATTGTCCCAAAATATCTGATAATTCAGGTTCGTACGTATAGTAATTCAATTGAGGAATCCTTGCTTTCAAAGACGGAAAATGTTTCAGATCCTTTCTTTTAAGTTGATCTTTCATAAGTTGAAATTTACTTTTGAATGCGTTTACTACGCTAATCAACTCAATAATAGTTTTCATTTACTTTGATGCTCAAGTTAATGGTGTTTAAATGCATTGTGATGTCAGTCAAAAATGCCAAATCAGTCAGCCATTTTGCGTTTTTCAACATCTGAGTGTCATCACCTCTTTCGTCTAGAAAACCTAGGCAATAATTCTTGAAACCTTTCTAGGAATTTTCCGCGACTCAACCACCTGACGTCCGTGTGAAGAACTAAAGCAGTGTGTTCAGCTGACTCCCTATCTTCCAACTGCAACTTAAAGAGCTGATTCACAATTTTTGTCGCAATTCCCATAATTTCTTCTGTGCTTAAAACTTTTGAACACAAACTTGTTGATGTATAATGCAATGGAATGAAAAAAATGAAGGGAAATCTTCATAAGCTCGACACAATGTCACTGAACCGTTTTTGTTTCCAGTCATTGCTGGTGCTCTATGGGTTGTAATGCACAGTAATTTATATATTAATAGCTTGTAGTTTTACAACATTGAAGAAAACGTCATATATATATATATATCCGCGACGGGTCCCTACAGAGGAATGATTGTCAAAAATTCTTCCTTAGCCAACATGTCATTGAATACCATCCAAATAAAAATAAACAGCTGGGCAGTGTCTCTGTCATATCGGTGGATTTGTCGAACTGTGAAGAAAAGTATGTACATTTCACGATAACATGTGTTAGTTTATCTGCTATGTCCTGACTCATGACTTCAATACGCCTTGTGACAGTCGAAGGAGATAACTGAAGTTCTCTAATAGCAGACATGATTTCTGTTTTATTTTTAAAATCTCCAACTAAAGTCTCACCCGCTTCAATACATGCTTCTTTCACAACCGATCCATCTTCTAATGGTTTCTTGTGTTCCGCCAATATATGTGTCTGTCATATCGGTGGATTCGTTGAGCTGTAAAGAAAAGTATGTAGATTTCATGATATCATGTTCTCTAATTTCTGTTTTATTTTTAAAATCTCCATATAAAGTCTCACCCGCTTCAATAAATGCTTCCTTCAAAACCGATCCATCTTCGAATGGTTTCTTGTGATCCGCCAATATATGAGATATTTTAAATTACGCGATCGCAGCAGCTTTTGATTGTTTGGCTTGTCTTGTGAACATGGTTTGTTCTTTTTTCAAACAAGATATCAAATCACCTACTGTTCGTTTACTTTATTCACTCTATGGTGGAAGATCCTTTTCATAGTTTTTATGAACCGTTTTGTGATATCTCTCTAAGTTACCACGCTTAGGTATTGCAACTGACCCACGACAAATAAGACAAATGCACCTATCCTTCACCATACAGAATAAAAATTCTTTCTCCCAATCGTTATTAAAATGATACGTTTTAGATTTCTTCGCTTCCCTCATTTTGTACTATTTAATAATAAACTTTGTATGGACGTAGTATTGCCTTCAAGTTAAAATTCAGAATGATTCCAATTTCTGCAGGCGCAACATTTATATCGGTGTGAACGAAAGTCCAGAATGTTCCCGTCAAACGCGCACCCGAAATTTCCAGAAAAGGTGCAAGAATAAAAAACGCGGCTTTTCTTTGACAAGTACAGCGCGTTCCTTTTATAAAGTCGCCTTTTGCCGCTAGAAAAGTGTTATTTTATTACGTAATAAATTTCTGTAGTTTAGTTACCTACTTATTAAAAATTTTTTCTTCTCGAGATCTATCAAAAAGCACTCGCATCGACCGTTTGAGCATCCCTGCCTTAGAGGAACACTTTGTTGTCCTGTCTCTTTGTCAAGATACTTTCCTCATGCACACCTGTAGGTATATAATTGAAATTGATACCGACTCAGTTCAGTAATTTGTTGCAATCATAAAGAGAATCAAACTCGTGAGTCAACGCAATCTAATAATCCGACCATTTATGTTGCATTTTGAGGCATATCTTGGCATAGTCAAGAGTCTATAGTGCACTTCTTGTTAACCTATAAATATGAAATTTGGCTAGAAGTAGTGTTTTGTAGTACAGATATGGGAAAATACTGTAAATTTATAATAATATCATGAAAAAAACTTTTTTCTGCTTTAATGACCGTATTACATTTTTCTAAAAAACGCGTGCAGGTATCTTGAAATTCAATCCAGTTACCTAGGTTCTTTCGATTGGCTGAAAAGTTTATTTAACAAATCAACAAAATCGAACTCTTCCATCAACGCCGCCAGAAAAAAACGACCGTTTATATGGTTATACAAAAAGAAATATAGTGAAGAGCAAATTCTTTTAACACAGATACATGGAAAGATACTGAAATTGTTGATTTGAAGCTACACCACTAAAGAAAAAAATTTCTATAATGAACTTATGCTCTGTATTCTTAAAACGCGTTAGCATAGTGAACTGAAATTGATATGAGGATATTCAGATCTGCAATTCCTTCAATCTGAGATTGAATCAAATCTTCAAAGCGACGCAACCAAAAAATACGGCTGTGTATGTCGCATTCTACTGCATATTTGACTCTAGCACAGAAATCACAAGAATACATTCCGTTCACCTAGAATGGTGCAATTCTTCAAGAAGCAATTTCGTTTTTTCAAAGTGACAGAAAAATACGAAAACCGTTTGCAGTTGAATCACAGAAAATAATTGCAATCATGAACTTATTACTATTTTTCTGAAGTACGAGTTGAAATAATTAAACAAACGAAGTTTCCACGAATGTCAGCAGATATTCAATGTGCGGTGCTTTTGATTGTCCGTATATCAGATATCTTTGAGGTAGAGAATTCTATCAGAGAATTTCAGAGTTGACATTAATAATATTTATCGATTTCTTTAGAAACTATGTAACTATTGATATACCTTTAAGTTCTCATTGAACCGTCGGTGCGCTTGACCCTTTTTTTGTTGTGATGAAAACATAGGCAACATCGCATTTAACAACCTAATAACAGCACGTCGTACTATTCGACACCGTCAGTGGAGAATATGTAAACACTTTCGGCGAGCAATTAAAGGCAAAACGTATCTGCCTCTGATATGTTCCAATCAATCACAATAAGTCTGGGATCGGATAGTCCCAGCACGCTTCAGAACGTGCTAAAAGACTTTCGCACCCGATTTTGCAAGTCAATATTCTCTGTTACTCGATAGCTCACTGCATTAATGTAGGGAAGTTTGTTAATGTATGGATTTTTATATATGTGGTATCTCAGAATGTTCGCAACTCGTCATTTTAGAATGACTGGACCGATTTAGTTGTTTTTTCTTTTGGAATGTTTTTAATAGACTGAATGGTGTAATGTATTTTCTGTGCGATTTTCCTACAATAACTCAAGATTATGGCAGTGGAAATTCTTTTTTCCATTTGTTCCTAATCTTGGTAGAACAAAAAAACAGCGAAAATTTCAAATTAACTTCAGAAGTTATGATTTGTCTATACTCTTTATTCCTTAGCTGACCATAACGCGTATTTGATTAGTTTTTTGCCTCCTTCGTTTTTTTGACGCTACATAGTGTGCCCCACGGTGGATAGTCTACAGGGTGTTTCGTCTCAAACGTGCCACCTGTATATTTCTTATCCCGTAGTGAGTGGTAAAATTTTCCGAAACACTTCGAATGATTTTAATTAGGGGACATCTTTTGACGTATATTTAAGGCTTCAACGAGCAACCCTCTGAGAGAGCGGGCTTCAGCCCCTGAAAATTGAACTGGGCAAGAGGTGAAGCCATACCTTATTTGAAAGCTCTTCGAAGGCTTTTTATAACGGTGCATGAGTAAATATAATATAACAAATAATTTGCAGATATCAAATAAATTTTTGCAAATAGGGAAAACAAATCAGTTTTCGTCCCAAAGGAAACCTTTCTATACCTTTCTTTAGGGTAAAGTTATACTATATAAACTTTTAGGTTGATCATTCAATAGTCGCTAGGTAACTTTCAGAAGTGTAAAATAAGAAGATATCATTCAAAAGAGATGGAAAATGATGGAAAATATCAACAATTTTCGAGTTAATGAAAAATAAAAGAATTCTACCATCTTCAAACGTTCGCGAAGACACCAATCAACTAGCATCGAATGGTTACTAATCAGTTTTAAAATGTTAATGTTTTCTCCTCGGGCCCTAATTACTACCAGTATATGTCTCGGAAGCCCCTGAAACAAATTTTGGATGTACTCTTGAGTCACTGAGTTCCAAATTTCAGGAAGCAGATTTTCTAGTTGTTGGAGTGTTCTACAAGGCATCCTACGTTGCTGAATTTGCCACTCCATGTTGTCCCAAACATATTCTATGGGATTCAAGTCGGGTCTTCTGGCTGGCCATCCTATAATATCAATTTCGTCATTTTGCAGAAATTCTGAACTACTCTAGCTGCATGAGGCCGAGCATTATCATGCATATAAATGTTTTCGTCAATCAATGAGCCGAAGGGTACAACATGGGGTTCAAGGATATCTGCGACGTATCTGGCCGATGTCATTCTTCCATTGTTCACTAGGGCTAACTCAGTTCGACCATGGACAGAAATGCCTCCCCACCCCATTACTGAGCCCCCTCCGAAGTTTTCGGTTTACCGGATATTGCATTGCTGATACCGTTCCCCAGGTCGTCTGTATAGAGGCACGCGTCTATCATTTGATACTAGACAGAACCTGAACTCGTCGGAAAAGACAACATTCGACCATTCTGGAATACCCCAATTTGCATGTTCCCTCGCAAACTGTAGTCTTGCAACTCGATGCTCTCTGGTGAGACCCGGGCTGGTAGAAGCCACCCTTGGTCCTATATCGTCCCGTTTGAGCCTGTTCCTAACAGTTTGCAATGAAATATGCACATTTCTGGAAGGTACAAGTTCATTTTGTAGCATTTTGCCGTACAGTGCCGAACTCTTAGTGCAGTTAAACGAAGCCGACGATCATCAACTAGTGTTGTTATCCGAATTCTTCCCTGTCCGGTCCTTCCTCCACATTCCCCTCTTTCGTGGTACCGATTAATTGCTCTTGAAATAGTGCTTTGGTTAACATTCAACAAGTTAGCCACGTAACGTTGGCTTCGCCCCCCCCCCCTCTAGAAGTGTTACAATTCTTACCACTTCATGATCACTCCAATAGGACGTTCAGCAGCCATTACAATAAATTCAAAGATTCGAAAATCAACAAGAAACACAGGAAACTTGTTTAAATTTGGCGTGAAAACTGAAGAGAAATTGAATGAATACTGATAGTCAAATAAACTCATTCTTGTTTGAGACGTGTTTGAGATCATATGGAAACAAATGTTAATACATAGATAAGATTTTTCCCCTCATTTGTCCAAAAACATATGTTGACAAAGGAACTGCGATCGAGCTGCTTAATCGATTGTGGAATTCAGAATACCAGGTGATGCGACAATTTTTGTGGTGTGTGTACTTGACATTTCTGAAATTTGAGAACTTTAACAAAAAGATAGTAATTGAGCATATTTTCGTTTATTTGTGTTACACAGGGTGTTGATTTTGAAGTTATGACTCATTCAAATCCCATTTCACTGTTTTTTTTTCAAATGGCATATCCTGTATCCAAAGGTATGAATAAGTGGTATATTTTAATACCTAATCCTAATCAATCTAATGGTGATTTTCAATTTTAAGGGCTTAATATACTTGGCATCTACAAATTCCAGAAGAAAGTTGTTGTTCAATTAATACTATAAGGAAAATATTATGTCAATCTTAAATAGAAAGAGTTTCGAGTACGTATCAGTGCATAGTGTTCTCAATTTCATTTTTGTTTAACTATCGCTTGAAAAGTTCCAATTTCAAGCAATTTTGCTATATGATATACATTTCAAAATGAGGACTTCTCCAATACAATAACGAACTGACAAGGTTTCTGTCATCAGCGAGTGCTAACAAAACTCTTTCATAGCGTGAAGTATACTACGAAAGATACCCGAATCGAAGACGTCTAGACAGAAATTCTCTACAAAAACTACTATAAACATTTCGGCAGATCGGAAAACATAGCTTATCCAAAGATGAACAGACAAAACTGGTTGACAGAAGATGAAAAACACGAAACAACAGTTGTAGCTAGCGTCGTTGAAAATCCAATTACTAGTCAACTGAAGATGGCCGATGAAACGGGAATTAGTAGAGGAAGTGTATCCAGCATCTTGAAAAAACACGGATTTCATCCGTATCATGTTCAGGTCTACCAGATGCTATCGGCAGGGGAATTTGAACGTCGGTTTGAGTTCTGTTAATTGATGTCGGAAATGAAGGGAAGAAATGAAAATTTGACAGAAAATATTATGTTCTCGAATGAATCCACAATTCCTAAGTGAACCGAAACAATTTTCATTATAACGATGATCGACGTCCACTCATCGCATTTCATAGGACTGATTTCCTTAAACCGAAATATATTTTTGAGGTTTCTTCATGATCATCTACAAGAATTGTCAGAAGATGTGACGATCGACGTAAGGCAACGAATGCGGTTTCAATTGGATGGAGCTCCTGCACATTTTACTGCTAATTTGCGGAATTTCATGGAAACACACTCTCCTAATAAATGGATCGGCAGAGGTGGATTTCGAAATTGGCCTCAAGATTGCCTAATCTAACTTGGCTTGACTTTTTCTGTAGAGGTATGTGAAATTGTATTTTAAACTCCGCAGACAGCTGACGATATGAAATAGGGCATAAGAGAAGCATTTCGATCGGTAACACCAGACATGCGTACGTTAGATCATTTGGAGACATTGTGTATCGTTCAAAATGGAAGCTATTTTGAACATCTTATGTGAAAAATGATATGGAAAGTCTTTCTATCCATATTTTGCAAGTGTTTCGCTTTTAATTTCAGGTTCGAAGTATGAATTAATGTGATACTATAAACTCGAATTTTAGGCCAACTCAATAGTTGTTGGATGGTTCGATTCATGAAAATTAAACACAGAAACTACTTTGTCTAATTTGGTTTTTCTTCTGAAGCAACAATCGGTTCAGATAAAAATTGGAGTAAAAATTGGAATATTTCTTAAAAATCGATAACAATTGGATTAAAGTTCGAATATCTTCGAAACTGTTGAAAATGGGTATAGGGAACCTAGATTCTATTCAGAAGGTATAAAAATATACCACCTACTCAACCTTTGAGATATAAGGTATGTCATTTGAAACAAACAGTAAAATGAAATATGAATGAGTCCCAATTTCAAAAATTGTTTTCGAACACCCTGTGCAACATAGATCAACAAAATGTGTCATATGTCCAAGCAACAACAATTACTATCACAAGAGTTGTATATCTGAAGCGATAATAATAAGAAAATTAAAGTATGTCTGATTGGGCTATTTTTCTTACCAGGAAATCTGACGGGAGAAAAGTATCTTCAAATACTTGAACAACTTATCAATCCGGCCGTTTCTAAAACTTTGGATAATGATCCTAGCTATTCTGAAAAGGATTTTGGGTTTCAGCAGGATAGTGCCCCCCCTGGTCGACAATATGTAGAACGAGAATTTCCAGATCGATGGATCGGTAGAAGAAGCCCTACAGAATGGCCCTCACGTTTCCCCGAGTTGTCACCATTGGATTTTTTCATGGGGCCACTTAAAGAGTCAAATTCATAAAGCTGATCAAGCAGATTTGGTGGATTTACGACAATGGATTGCAGTCGAGTGTGTTCGTATAACCTCTGCTACGTAATGTCCGGGAACGTTTCGAGCAAAATCTGTATTTGTGTTTGGAAGTTTGCGGCGAACACTTTGAAAATTTGTTTCTTCAATTTTTCAATTTTCAATTTTCCCCACCCACCAACATGTAGGAAATTCTATGAATTAGATCTACTATTTGAAAACCAAACAAACGTGTTCTGAATCTCCATCCAAAATCAGCGGAACTCGCAGACACTGTATCGCTCTCTATTAATTCACCCTGAATCTTCATCACAATGCAGATGAAGCAAAAAGATATTTTTTCTCAAAATACAACAGTATTTCGGTGAAAGTTTATTCGAAATCGTCAGATTTTGCGATCACTGAAAATAACTCGTCTTTTGATGATTACATATGTGTTGAGAATCAAGAGAGCTTTCCAATGAGGTATCGCTCGAACTATCTTCCATATTTAAGAAATTGAGTTTTGTGCACCCCCTGCTTAGGGCGTTGATGTAAAATAAAATCACCGTGTGTTAAAATATGTCAGACAAAAATTGACCTGTTTCTGCTTTTTGTCCAGAAACGAATAGTTTGGCAGTTATTGAGTGAATCTGATTATCGCTTTCTCTCTCTATTTTGAATTTTATCAATTAACTGTTAACATCTGAAGCCTTGAAAGCAATATTGAGGGCACATTTTTTTTTCCTGTTCCAAATATTTCGGAAAGTATTTAAGATGGGTATGGGGAATTTCGAACCAACTCACCTTAATGTTTCTTCACAAAGTCGAAACGGCAACAAAATATAGGGTGACCCGTTTAAAAAATCATAACTTTATTATGGAAAACCTTGTATAGTCTGGAATATTTTTAGTTTGTAGTCACTACAGCACTACATATTACTGCGCAATAAAAAATTTCAATATCGGCAGTAATATATGCCTAATCTTCCTGCACGAATGTGGTGAAGTTGGTGCTCACCAACTATGTTATTTTGTATGGAAAACGGGGTATTTCCTAAGTATGCGGACCTTCTTCTAAGAGATTGGTGAATCATTTCAGGATCTTTTCGTTTGCGAGAAAAAATTTAGAATCAGCAAATTATAACTTCAATTTGAGCAGTCATGTTTCTTAAAGGAGTAAAGAAGTTCCTCATTGTAGTTAAAGAATCATAACCTGGAGTAGGTCCGCGTACTGAGAAATCACCCTAGAAATGAGATAACAGTTCGATAGCACTTCTGATTCCAAATTCGAATGCACCAAATATATAGTTCTAAATTTTCGATTCATAAAATGTAAATTTTTCCTAATATATTTCTAACGAATAAAACTGAATACATCTCGCGATATGTGAGTTAGTTACAGAGATAATAAAAGAGTTTTAAGACAAACCAAATTTCTATAATTGATTCATTTTATGGAAATTCAATTTTGATGTAAAACGAAATGAGACTTTTGTCACTTAACACCGGTTTCGACCTTACGGTCTATTATATTGTTATTCACTTGAAATGACCGTAGGGTCGAAACCGGTCGTGATTATTGAATAAATTCTGGAAAAGTGACAAAAGTGTCTCATTTCGTTTTACATCAAAATTGAATTTCCATAAATGAATCAATTATAGAAATTTGGTTTGTCTTACTAAATTTCTATAAAATTAAAATATTATTCAATTTGCAGAGTGTTCTAGGTTGTCTAAATTTTCATATGTAAAATACCCGGAATAACCTTTAGTGCTCCAGTCATGTCTTTATTCGTACGTTTTTTGGATTCAATATCCCCATAGGTTCACTTCGTTGTTTGTCCGTTCGTCGAAACTTTTTTTCAAGATATATGTGTTGGTATACGGTTGAAATTGTTTCCGAATACTCAGCTTGACAATATGTTGAAGGAGATACTGTCGTTTATGTTTTCTGCTTACTTAGACAATCCCAAAGGGCACAAAAGGTATAACTATAGCTGTAGATTAGATATAATGACGATATCCTTATAGTTCAAAGTAAACTTCCCGTCAACCTTGAAACATGAAATTTAGTAAAACGCTATATCTTATAGCACAGTTGCAAGAAAAAATCCGAAAGCTGTTAATTCGTAGTTACATCAGTTTTCTTCATTAATGAACTTATTCACCTTTTCCTAGCAACGCCCAAGTGTATCGAGTCGGAATTTTTCAGCCTTAATACTCCAAGGCTTGTGGAGTGGAAAGTGCCTTCATCCAACATATTGTCAACAGTTTTTCTTGAAATATGCGGGTTATGAATTTGATTCATCTGATCAGGTATTTCGATGCATGTGATAGTGGTATTCCTCGGTCTTGTGCCATTGTTGTAACACGATCTCTATCCTCCTGTTGATAGTATCCTTTACACTCCCTGTTTGTCTATGCAAGGCTATTAATCGGGAAATAACTCTTTTACTTTTGTCCATCGTTTGTTCGACTTGTGTGTTGCCCCACCCTTAAGAATAAGTTCAAATAACGTACTCAATTTCTACACACTCGTATTTGAAGAGTTTTTTTCACTTAACTTCTGTTCGACTTATAAAAACCCTTTTATTCAAAAAAATTGTTTCACAAAGTGCGAAAATTTCAGAAAAATAAACTAGCTTACATTAAAGTCAATTTTCTCCACCAAAATTCTCCTAAAAACGCATATAACATTGTGGCAACAAATCCCATTTGAGCAGCATGTCGTCATTGCCACCTTGAATCATTAACCGTAATGCAGCGCGGGTGACCCGTGTCCAGCGGTTCGTCGTTTCATCCATCCATTATTCAGAGGCGGCGTGAGATGCCAAGAAGCCGACGACAGCCCGTGTCACCTCTTGTTCCCGACGGGGCCGACAAATGTATCCCTCGTCCTAACTGACCCAAAGGGCTTAGGAGGGACTTGTCGTCGCCTGACACTTCCACCGCCGAATAAAAGAAGAGAAAAGGAAATACATTTTCATTACGAAAGCTTAACAACAGTAGGAGTTATTGATTTTTACAAGGGGTGAGGAAAAGTTTTCTTGTTTTTTCATGAATTACATCTCGTTACAGTTCGTTTTCTCTATTTCCTTAGTGAATGAAATAAGAATTATTCAGCCGAAAAAATTTCAAGTGAGTATTTCGGCCAAGCTTTCCAATCACTACAGAATAAGAACTATACAGGGCAGGTCGTTTCGAGATGGAACTCTGATTAGACCGGAAGTATGCACCAACTGTGTTGTTTTGTATTAAAAACACTACACAAGGTGTCTTCAAAGTACGTGGACCGACTTCATGTGGTGCTGAAATCTGAGAAATTGGTTGGATAATTTCTATTCCACTCGAAGCAGAGATTTAAAATATGGTTTCTAATATTTCTTCACAAGCGAAAGAAGCAATCAGCCCGATATTCCGCAGAATACCTCAGTTCAACATCCACCTTGGAAATAGCTTAAATCCGCAAACTCTTCTCTTTCTTTCATCGAATTTTTTTCGGAAAGTAAAAAACTGCCAGAAAATGATGATCTTTTAAGTTTCCATAGAAAACTATTTTGCATGTGTATTAAACAACAATACATTAACAGTAGGAGTTATAGAGGAGGAGTGAAGATATAGTTTTCTCGTTAATTCAGTGAATGAAATAAAGATTACTCAGCAGAATAAATTCAAAATGAGTTAAGTTTTGCAGACACCCTTATTATGGTATTTTACTATTGAAATTTTATACAGCGTGTATCATGTAATACCAAACCCTGTATATTTTTCAATTTTGTTCACTTCAAAACATTCTACACATATGTCATGTCCTTTTCTTATCGTCAGCTGTTTCGGAATTAGTTCAGTTCAGTGTTTTCAGATATATTTCAAAAGTCAACATTATAGAAATTAAATTATGTGAAGACCGGAATTTGCTGCTATATTTTCGAAAGCAAATAGATATTATTTAATACCACTATATGTGTATATTTCTGTCAAAATACAGCGCTGAGAGTGGTTTATTTTTAATACTAATGGCAAAAGAAAGCATATGAAAACTCTCTCATTTCCAAACGTCTTATGAAGTGAAGCCTAGTTTTTTTTATGAAATTGCATTCAAGTCTATGTGGATTCATTAACACCAGTGTTGATTAATCTCGATTAGATGTTCAATTACATTGAATTCTTCGTAGACCCAGAATATAAATTCATTCTTTTTCCATTTCGTTAGTAGTGAGGAACTTCAATTTAAATATGGAGAGACATCCATTAGAAGGTTGATGAAATAACCAGCGCAGCTGAGAAGCTTGAGAATGAGGCAACATAGACAAGAGTTGTACAGATGATGAAAACCAATCGAAACAGTAATTCAAGATTGATGGCTCGGTACAGAGAAACACAGAGTATAGGAATAACATGAAGCTAGACATCATGTTACAACAGTTACACAGGACCGCCTACTTCAACAAACTACAACTACGTAATCAGCTGAATTAAACGCATACGCTGGATATTTCAAGAAAAAACTCATGGCAATATTGGCATGAAGACAATCTGCAGAGAACCTACGAGGGTCAGTCCCTATTAGAAGGAAATCGCGCAGCTCCATTGTAATGGGCTCAGACTCAATCAGTCTCGACTCATCTGTAAAAAAAACTTTCTCCCAGTCCACTTCTAACCAAGAAGCAAAGTTCAATCGGGCTCTTTGGTGTACTGTGATTAGAGTCGGGCCTCGAGCTGCAACACGAGGTCTCAAAACCAATTTCTTTAGACGTTATCGTATCGTATCAGTGCTAGATTTCACTCCACAGTTTTGTCGAAAATACAATTTTAGGTGTCTAGCAATAGCGAACGGTTGTCTCAATGAGAAAAATCTTTAATAATGGTTATGGATCGCCGTAGTTGCTCTAGGTCGTCCTTGCCCAGGTCGCCTTTCATGACTACCAGTCTCCTTGTACCTATGGGAGTCATTCTGAGGTCATGTAGTACATTCCTTCGGTGGTCTAATTTTGTAATTCGCGTTACATAATATCCGAAACTTGAAATTTTCAGGAAGAACAAACATTACTCGCAAAAATTGATCATTATGGTTTCTTGATTCTAGATTTATTTCTTTCATTTTATTTATGGAATTATCGAATTTTGTTGGCATCTGTCTGAACATATCCAGAAATCATGTGTTAGGTTAGATAATTAGTTACCTAACAAAAAGAAATTTGACATTATAAGGATTGCTAATATTACTACGTGAAAATATCACTGTTTAAGGTGGAAAAGTTTATTCAACGTTAACGCTACTTCGAGCTTAACAGAACAGGTAAAATACGTATTAGAAATTAACATTGGGTACTAATACTTAAAATCCCAAATATTGGGAAATAACACAAATCAGTCAGGTCGGTAAGTAATATTAGATGATTGTAAGTATTGTGTTTGGCTTTGAATTTTTCTAAGGATTCAAGATAATTGAGTTTTACACCTTTTCGTGTTTGATTTGCGATGTGTAGATTGTCTATTGATGTAAAAATATGAATGTTTTCTATGCAATGTTGTGCCTGAGTGGAATCTGTTTTGTTCTTACCAAAATGTGAATGATGTTCCTTATATCTAATTCCACACGACCTCGCTGTTTGACCAATATAAATCCCATTACAATTGGGACATGTTAGTTTATACACTCCTGAATTATCTTAATATTTTGAGTTTCATCTTTGGCGTTGAAAAATATAGTTAGTAGCTTGGTTGTGGATTTGTAGGATAATTTTACATTGGGGATTTGGATGTTTTATGCAATTTTTTAGAAATTGGGCCGAAATAGGTTAATGGGGAATATTGATGTGTGTGGCTGTCAGAACTATTTTAAGGATTATACTTCTTATAGACAGTTTGCAAACGTTTTTCAAACACAAGTTTGTCTATCATTGAGGGAGTATAGCCGTTATTTTTCTCGATAGTTTTAACTAACGAAGATTTTCTATTAAGATTTCTAAAGAGAGTTAACGTGAAAACTCTGTGAATCATAGAATTGAAGGTAGTCGATTTATGTTGAATAGGATGAGAGAAATCAGAAGGAATGCAAATGTCTGTGCAGGTTGATTTACGATGTATATCGGAGGTAAGAAGATTGTTCTGTCTAAAAATAGTTGAATCTATAGAAACAGTTTGATTGTTAGTTTCTTTTCTAGTTTAAATTTAATTTTTGTATGAATATTATTGAGAAAGTTTAGGCAAATGTATAATTGTCTTGAAGTACCCATAAAACACGCAAAAATATCGACAACATATCGATACCAAAATATCATATGAGACGCAATAGGTGATTGAAAAATTATATTTTCTATGTTATTCACGAAAATTTCTGCTAGGAGTGAAGTAAGAGGTGAACTCATAGCCAGACCTGCGGTTCGCTCGAAAATTATATTCTTAAATTTGAAATAATTCTGCTTGAGGCATAAGTTTGATAAAAGATGAAATAACTATAAAAAAACGGGTTGACTTGAGCGTTGTCTGAAACGTTGAATAGAGTTGGGCATTCAGTACTAGGTTTGTTTGAATACATGTCATCTATGTCAAGAGACTTAAAAGGAACAGAGATATTCTAAAGTTTATTTGTGAATTCGAGTAGGTTTTTGTTGAGATCTTAATATGTTCTGTGGGTGTGAAGGAAGTGCTCTTATTATTTTGTTTCGGTCTAACTTCAACTGTCAAATGTCGATGAACTGATCATAGATATTTTATTAGATATTAGTTTAGTTTATACGAAGCATTCGTAAATACAATACCATATAGTTTGATAAATAATAAAAAATACTTGACGCTCAGTCGATTCTTTATTAGTCAAGAATATCCAACAGTTTTTATTGAGTGCTTGGGGAAAATTAGCGAGATGCTTGAAAATACCGTTGAGTTCTGTTGACATCTTGTATGTTGGGAAGCTGGTACATGAGACAACATGACAAATCAGAGAATTTTCCTTATGTTTTTTATGAGTCCATAGAATTTTGGTGCAGCCGGTTTCATAATAAAAGGGACCTGATCGGTTTTTGTAAAAACGGGGGGATTTCTTTTAGAAACCTTTTTGAGGATTTAAGACATATCGAAATTGTGAGTTAATTTCAAGGTGCAGTGTATTTGCATTGCCCACATGTGTTTCTAGTATCTGTTTAGCACATGAACAATTCTTCGATTTCACGTTCCTTAATTTTTTCGAACACCCTGAACAGAATTTTTTTTAAATATTTAGGTAGACATCATGTCACAACAGTTACACCGGATAGATCTCTTCAAAAACTGCTCGCCGGAATCCCACCTTAGTATACAATGAATTGCGTAATCACTTGGTTAGTGAAACCTGAATAGCCCATCTTCACTCCAGAATACTTCGAAGGCGTATGCCTCAAATCGAACAGCTCGATTAGAATGGGCTCCAAGTCATAATAAAAAAGTATTATTCTCAGATGATTCTCGGTTTGTACTGTACTCAAGGCGACTAAGGCTAGAGATAACCTGGTAATTTTCAAAGACTTAGAGGAAGTCCAACATCTACATAGTTACAGAAAGGATACTGATATGTTTGAGAGTGGAATCTTTTCAATCGCAAAGTTGATCTCGAGTTAGTTGACTCTCTGAATGCAAATTTCTATGTTTATCAAATTTGGCAAACCTCTGTGCAGTCATATACTTCAGCAATTGGTGACAATGCAGATGCATCGAGTCTTTATTCTACCTTCACCTGAACTCGCCTTACCACTCTCCGTGGTGTTGCTAAAAAGAAATATCAATAGTGTTGTGCATCCGCTTACACATCTTATTAACAAATGTATTGCTGATGGCATTTTCTGGAAGTATTAAAGCTTTCAAAAGTGATTCCTGTTTTCAATAAGGGAGATACTAATGATGTATCTAACTATCGTCCTATCTCTTTAGTGCCGATATTTTCAAAGGTTTTTCAAAAAATTCTTTGTGATCGAATAGTTTGTAACTTTGAGGAAAATATGCTTTTTTTCACAGCATCAATTCGGTTTCAGGAAAGCACGTAACATCGAGGATGCCACTCACAGTTCATTAATAACACGCTCAACTGTTTTGAATTAGGTTTTATTCACTCTCTCTGATCTTAGGCTTTTGACTGCTTGGCTCACTTGGTTCTGATGCGGAAGCTTCCTCAGTATGGGATTGATACAAATAGTTAGTTAGTTAACTTATTTCCTCATTTCTAACTGATATGTTTCAAAAGGTTTTTGGGAATGGCTGTTTCTCGGGTAAGGAGAGAGTTGAAATCAAATTACCACAGGGTTCTAAGTTGGGCTCTTTATTATTTCTCATCTTTATTAATGATTTTCCGGATTACCTGAGCGGCTGCTGTCACATTCTGTTTCTTGATGACACTACTGTATCTCTACCTGGTGATAGTTTGGTTGAAGCTGAGGAAAAGTTTGCGTATACAGAGTCGAGGGCCTTGGAATGGTTTTCGGGTAATTTATTGAGCATGAACAACAACAAGACTGAGAGAGTTGTGTTTGGTGTTAGAGCTCTTGAGGCTAAAAGTGTTCGTTTTTGGGTGTTCATTTAGATTCGCGTCTCACTTGGAGGGTTCATTGTGATGTGCTTGCTAAAAAAAATTGCAAGAACGCATTTCTCTTGCGAAGTTTGGCATGCTCTTTGTCTAGGAATTTACGGAGAACTGTCTTTTTGCCTTATTGAGACACATTTGAGATACAGTATCCTGGTATGAGTGAAATAGCAGTGAGTTTGATCGGGTTTTCCGAATACAACGTCGAGCGGTGAGAATTGTTGGTGGAGTGTGCTATAGAGATTGCTGTAAAATTCTTTCAGGGAACTGAATAAACTGACTCTCCCAGCTTGTTTGTACTTGAGTGTCTACTCTATGCTCATTAAAACTGACAATCAGTAACTTTAAATAGCCAGTTTCATTCCTATAGTACCAGAGGCAAATATAATGTAAGAATCCGTTTTATAGGTTGAAGAGGTCGCAGAATGGACCAAACTTTCGGTGTTACAAATTATATAATATTCTACCTGTTTGTATGCGTAGACTTTCTGTGGCATTATTTGAGAATAATATCAAGAAATTTTTAATTATAGAATGTTTGTATGAGACTGATGATTATTATAAACTCAACTTTTCATGGTTGACAACCTGAACTCTATTAGCTGTGTTTGCTTTTGAAGGTGTATCAGGGTCGTTTGTAATCTTTTGATGATGTTTTTCTGTGATATGACGTGTAAATACTTTTGTATATTAGCACCAATAAATACTGAATACTGATATATAGAAAACCCACCTTTCCTGGTATTTGCATCTCTTATAACTCAACACACCCGATATCTCATAAATACGCTGCGTTTAATTCAATGATTCATAGGGCTTCCTCTCTGTGATTATCCGAAATAAATTTGTACAGGAAGTGTCAACCATTAAAGATATAGCTAAGACCAATGGTTATCCCTCAAATACAATAAACGGAATGATAGGACAAAAACAAACACTAATAGCATATCTTAATATTTACCCACGTATAGAATCAACTGGTACAAATGAATATCTATCCGAAAACATTGCAAATGTCATTTCATAACAGAAGAAAAAGTAGCTTTGAAGACCCACATGAAACTCTCCCAGGAATTAGTTAATAGTAAAGATGAAACTGATAAATTTGACAATACTGGAGTTTACAAGTTTTCCTGTATTGTGAAGGGGTCTATATAGGTTAAACTGGTCGTTCATTCAAAACAAGATATAAAGAGCATCAATCAGATTACAATAACCAGAGAACCGACGAATCTATTTTCACTTCACATTGTTTCGAAGACGGCCATCATTTTACACCCATAGATCAACTTATTCACAGAATACCTAAGGGACGAAAGTTAGATTTCTTGGAATCCATCGAATTTTCAAACTGCAACAAACCCCCATAGAGATAATCTTCTGAACGACCAGTATGGTCTGGCTTATTCGTCCCTATTTCAAATCTTTAAATATTACCTGCTTTTATCATAATTCGTTTATTACCTATTGTTTGCTCCCATATAAATTTTGTATCTACCTGTTTATATATGTATGTATTTTCAACTTCAGTTCAATACTTATTGTCAGCTGAAGATGGTCCAGAGACAGAAACTGCAATCCTGATTTTCAATAAATCTCTTGTGATAGTATAATACATAGTTTAATTTCTTATTTTCAACTTGATTTACTCTCATGTAGTAACGGCGGAATCAATTAACTAGTTCTTTCTCTATTGTAAGACAATGAGACCTGAGTATTAGGCATCGAGTTCAAGTCTATACATATACATGTTCCTAAGAAAAGTGTATTGATAGGCAGACAGACAGACAGATAGAAGGTCAGACAGTAAACAAAATGATCCTATAGGAGTTCCTCTTTCCATTTGGAGCACAAAACCCTAAACATTGGTAAAATTTGGACTTTGAATTATTCTCTTTTTAGGTAGATTTCGTAAGAAATGCTTCCTATTGCTACATGGTGAAATTTCCGGCAGATTTTGAGTTTTCAACACCGATCATCACCTTCACATCTCGAAACAATGCGATTCGGGAAGAAAGGGTTGAAAACTTTTAAATCGTCAGTAACCAAGATACATCAGTATTCATATTATCCTTATTGTCAAATACTTTCGTTCTAGAAGTTTTGATACGACTCCTAACTTCCGAATCGGGAAGGAAGAGTAGAAAATTTTTCGAATCGCCATATCTTCTACAGTAATAACGAAGATAAGCTTATACAGTTTTCACATTATTCTTAGGCATTTTATTATGGATAAGTTTTTGATATGACCCTTACCTTACGAATCGGGAATTACCATATCTCCAGTAATAGCAAGGATATATCTACGCAGTTTTCATATTATCTTAAGACATATTATAAGACTTTTGCTCAATAAGTTTTTTGATTTGACCTTACTTCCGAAACGGAGTAGAAAAAGGTTCACATATTCAAATCACCATATTTCCGGTAATAATCAAGATAACTCTCTGCGGTTTTTATGTTATTATGGTGTTATTGTCACTAACTTTTGTTTAGCAACAGAGGGGTTGACAATTTTCGAAACGGTATCTCAGATAATAACCAAGATACACCTTTGCGGATTACATATTTCTTATAGAAACGAACATCTTTGTTTGAAAATTCTTTTCTAGACCACATAAGTTGAAAAAATTATAAAAGCCTTTATAGTTTCGCTAATCTGATTTTCCAAACGGAAAAACGAAATCTTCTTTTTCCTGTGAGCTTTTCTAAAATAGGTTTTTCTTTCAATAATAGCTCAATATATCGTTCTCTGTATTATTTTAATCTTTGAATACTAGTGGTTAAAACAACGAACCAAGAAATATCGCATATCCTTACATTTTCGCCTAGTGTGTCTGTTAAAAATGGTAAAATTTTCACGAAACTGTGATTATTTAGAAATACAAAAACTCTTCATTAACACATTGCGTGCCACGTCGCTCATATATGAGCTACACTGATCTTTTCTACGGGGCCGCGTCACTCATATTTGGGAGACGCACGTTCCGCACTAAAAGTGACCGTCTCTCAATAATGAATCACATGATGTTCTTTTCCAATGGGGAATCGGCAATGTGGCCCTGGCGAATATGAAGCGTATCGTGGTTCAAGGAAAATTGGAAAAATAAGATTTTATGACAAAAAATTTGAAGATTATTTATTGTGTTCAGAAAATGGTCCTTATTCTAGTGCACATATTCAAAAGAGGTATAAAATGTAATCGAAAAGCTACTGAAAGAACATGAAAAAGAGTTCGTTATAACGAAATTGAAAAATTGTCCCAGGAAAATTGAAAAAAAAGATCTTTTGATGAGAAATTGGACGACTATATATTTTGGTTGAAAAATGGTCTCTATTTGGGTTCATATAAAAAATAAAAAGTATAAAACTTACTTGAACAGTTAATGAATAAACAGAAAAATGAATTCTAAAAATAACATGAAGAAAATATTGAAAAATTATAAGAAATGTTTCTTTACTGAAGCATGGCAGCAGTTTTGCGGTTGTCCGGGGCACTTATAACAATAATGGTAAGTCAATTTTGCCTATGATTTTGCTGCAGCACGAACAATTTGCTGTACTGACTTAGCATAGCAGGATGAGCATCTTCGGCGTATTGTTTTACCATTTTCATCAACTCTTATAGCCAAATTATGATACGATAATGAAAACAAGTAGTGTCAATATATTTCGAAATGTCCGTATCTGAATTTTAGTTTTAGTTGCTCGTTGTAGACAACCCACGCGTTGACGACTGCGACACTAAGAAGAAGCTCAATCCCCAGCTTTCTGTACCACTTCACGCCCTTTCGTAAGGTGGTTGCGTCTGAAGCCATTTGGTCTGAAAATCAATTCCAGATTTTCCTTTATTAAAGGTAACTACTCCCATTGGTTTCTCTTTTGTCTTGCGAAGTGTCTCTTTTCTGGTAGGGCTTGCTGGAATTACTTCATCATGGAGATTTTCTAGTCGGTAAATCCCCTTGGTTGTCCAATAATCTGATAGGGCACTCAGTCGCACGACTCCCATCCACATGGTCAGTCCTAAAAACTTTTTCATGTCTTCTGGGCTTTCCGGTGACCATTTTTTGATTCCGGAATATTTTCAAGCAGTTTTTGATGCCAATGTTTGCACTGCAAACTTATTTGTTCAATCGACTATGAGATTTATGACTTCCTCGTCGACCAGAAGAGAAAATGCTCCTACGGAATAGATGTTAGGAGAAAGATCCTTACATATTGACTCCAAATGACATCTGAGTTCGGAATTTCGTATTGTTTAAGATTCTCGTCGTTTTTTTCTTGTAGAGCTTCAACCAAAACCAATTCATGTAGAATCTCTTAGATATCATGGGTTTCTTCATCATCTTCTTCCTCCGACGATTCATAATCAGTCGGATCCTGCCATTGTGACCCTTTTTTCTTGATGGAAACATCAGGATCCTTCATTGAGTCATCAGAAACGAGATCGCATTGATCATCGCCTTTCTCGTCGCCCAAATCATCAGAAATCTTTCCAATTCTGCCTGAGTCATTCTTGTTTTTTCGTAGTTCTGCTCTTCAATCTTCAAATTTTAAGCAGAAACAAACGAAAATGAATTGAAAATGCCATCATATATCTCATATATGAATCACGTAGCCACAAGTGAGAAAAATATTTTCTTTCTAGCAGGGCCGCGTCGCTCACAGAATAAATAAATATATATATATATATATATATATATATATATATATATATATATATATATATATATATATATATATATATATATATATATATATATATATATATATATATATATATATATATATATATATTGAGTTTGTTTTTTTTGGGGTTTAAGATTTATAAGAATATTTGAACACTATCTAAAATTGACGTTTCGGGATTTTTCCTTCCTTCTTCAGTATTTAATCTACAATATTACAGAAATATACATTACGATTCATATTAAATTATTCTTAAAATCTATCTTACCCAGTAATCTTTGGATGATTGTTTCATTTTTATTTGTAAGCTTTGTGGAAACTTTGTGTTTTAGAGATGTCAGTTTTCGGAGGTTATGTGTGTTGAAGTTTTCTATGTTGCTGTTTTTTTTGTGGACTTTTCAGGTGTTTTTGGGATCTGTTTGTACCGTGTTCTCTGCATCTACTGTGATTATTGACCTTCTCGAAACGTGTTCCTTCCGTGCCCTGTTTTGTGGAAGATCTAGGATGTATATGGAGCTTAGTGTCTTTATATATTTCCGGTCATTCACTGAATTGTCTTTTTGTATGTGTACCATCTCAAGTATTTCTCTCTTTTTTCTGTTGTGTTCTTTGTCAAGAATTTTTGTCTTTTCATAGTCAAATTCGTGTTCTTGTTTTTTGTGTTTGTTTAGTGCTGTCGTTTTTTGCGTATTTATGGGGTTTGAGACGTTTTTTGAGGTGTTGTTCTGTTTGTCTAATGTAGACCTTTCCGCAGTTCTTGCAGGGTATGGCGTACACTATGTGGGTTTCCTCCATGTGCGGTATTTTGGATGTTAGTTTTGTATGTACGTGTCTTATTTGATTCATGGCTGAGTAGGCCATTTTGAAGTTATAAGGTTTGAGGATGTTCTTGATGGTTTCTGTTAGTTGAGGTATGAAAGGGATAGTTATGTATCGTGTGGTGTTAGTAATGTAGTTTTTTTTTTGTTCTGTGTTGTACAGTATATGTGTTCGTTCTTTGATGATATTGTTAGTTACGTTTTCTGGGTAGTCGTTCATTCTTAGTAGGTCTTTTGTGACCTTTAGTACGTCTTTTCTTAATTGTGGTGAGGTGAGTTTCAGTGCTCTGTCAATATATCCTTTTATAATGCATTTTTTCTGGGATGGATGATGGATTGAATTGTAGTTTAAGATGTTATCTTCGTTTATTTCTTTTTGGTACCATCTCGTTAGTAATTTATTGTCTTTTCGTGTAATTGTTATGTCAAGGAAGTTGATGCTGTTATTTTTCTCTCTAAAGTAAACTGCAACCTTTTGTGGAAATCATTGAAGGTTTCAAGAATTTGGTCTACTTCATTTTTGTTCATTATTAGTAAACAGTCGTCTACATATCTTTTGAATAATGTGATGTCTAAATGTATATTATTCAAAATTGATTCTTCCAAATATTCCATGACCATTTGCGCTATTACACTAGATATGGGACTTCCCATTGCAATTCCATCTATTTGTTGAAAAAAGGGTTATCAAATTGGAATAAGTTTGTACCTAATATATATTATAATACTTAAATAAATTCTTCTTTTGGGATGGAGGTGTGGGTTTTCATTTCAGTCCATTTTATATCAATTATTGTTGGTATTATGGTTATTGGGATGTTAGTATATAGGAAATAGCATTGAGGAATACATTTTGTGGTTGGATGGTAGATTCATAAGGTCGAGCAATGGTATGTTTTCCTCATGAGATATATATATATATATATATATATATATATATATATATATATATATATATATATATATATATATATATATATATATATATATATATATATATATATATATATATATATATATATATATATATATATATATATATATATATATATATATATATATATATATATATATATATATATATTATTGGAGGAGACTATTGTGTGTTGTCAATTGTTTTGGCAAGATCTTCCGAAATATATTGTTTTTCTTTCCATGTTTTTATGAGACGGTGTTTTTGCCTGTATTCGTTAAGCCTTTTTTAATTGGTTAGTAAGTTTTTTTGTCATTTAGTAGGTTCATAATTTTACGTTTGTATGGCTCTGTTTCTAAGATGACAGTTTTTTTGCCTTTGTCTGTTTTTACTATTGTCAATTGTTTGTTTTCACTAAGGAACTTTTTGTCTTCTTTAGGTCAGTGATTTGGGCATTGTTGGATTGTGATGTCGCTTTTAGTTTATTGTTATATGACATTAATGACTGTGTTACTTTGAGTCTTATTTTATTTTGGTCTACAGTAGGTAATTTTTTAATATTGTCTTCTTTTTCTGTGATAATCTTGTTTGTTGGTATTTGTTGTACCTTATCTAATCTGATGGCATGTTTTGGGTCTTCAGCTAAGGTATTCAGAATTTACTCAGGTAGGTTTGTGTTTGTTGTATTGAGGACTCTTGATCTATCAATATTTTTCATGTTTTTGTTTGTTGGTTTGTGTATCAGGTTATTAATTTTATTACTTTTTTTTTCCTGTTTTTAATTATCGTTCGGGTGTTTCGCACTTGCTCATTGTTAAGAAAAAGTTCAAATTGTTCATTTTGTGTAAATTGGAGAGTGTATAGTCTTTGTTAGTTAAGCTTTGATCTTGTTTATTTGTTTGGTTGTGTCTGTGATTAGCATATTTATAATTTTCTTTTTAGGTTGTCAATAAGATCCTTGATATATATATATATATATATATATATATATATATATATATATATATATATATATACACATACTGATGCAAAACTGGCGTCGAAATGCTTGATGTAATAATGATAAAGTTCCTCTCTTAAAATGTTCTCGAAAAGAAGTTTCGATAATTTCAATCGGCTATCACTCTTCCTTCAAAGGCAAAATCACTACTCCGCAACCAGATTAAATATCTAATAAACATCATATCCAACTCGTTCTACCAACCTCTCCAAGCCTTTCGGTTCTAAAGCACAGTTCAATCTTATTAGTGCTCTCTGAGAACATAAAGTAACATCAACAGGCACTAAAACAGCCAAGTGTGTTTGCGATACACTTACAAGTCATAATTAAAAGTGTCTAACTGCCTCGACTCCTCTTTCTACAAACAAGGGAGAGCCAAGTGCCACAACCCCTCTCCGCTAGCCGCCAGTCATCGCGAAATGACGTAAATTGAAATTGAAGTCTCTGAAAGGGGGAGATACATATAATTTATCACAGTTTACAATTGATATCAAAATGCCCATATCATAACGAAAATATTTCTTACAGGTATTTTTGAACATAAAGGGCGAAAATGAATAAGCGTGGCAGATTTTAAGGGGTGATTCCTCAAGTTATTTCATGAGGAAAAGTACCTATGAACATTTCTCCGCAATAGTTACTTTACGATCTACAGTGTGCTCAAATCCTCGAAAGGCCACCTTCGCCCATTACACCAGTGTAATCTAGACGTCGATCTACGTATGCGATCGAAAATATCAAGAGAAATTTGAATAACTTTCTCTTAAATATTCTCTCTTGAACAGGAGTTTTATGAACCAATGCATTAGAATGTCTTCAAATAAAAATCTAGTGAACGAGCTGGCTAAAGTTAAGGTCCACCTCGACTTGTCTAGCGATCTGGATATGTTTCGATCCAATACAGACATGCTGTTATAGAAGAGCTATTCCCTATATTTTCAGATAAAAGAAATACACCGGGCGTTCAATGCAAATTTCATAATTCATATTTAAGGTGATTCCCACCTACATCAATGCACTTCTGTACCTAGAGCTTCCACAATTGAAAGATTTAGAGCCAAATATCTTCAGGATTACTCTCAAAAAAGTGATCAGTTACACCGTCGATCTCTTTCTCAATCGTGAATTGTCGAACACGTGAATGTTTCTCAGATAATAGAACAATCAGATATCAAACATGTTCAAATCATTCGAATTCGGTGGATGTGAAATGCAAAATGATATTGAGTCGGCCGTTACTGAGTGATCTTAGATCATCATGCGGTGATTTTGATTCACTTTGTAAACAGAGCCAGTTTCAAATCAAATGTCAAGTCACAACATAAAAATTGCCTTCAAACCTACATGTAAATTATCACAATTGTTTGTTTTTTAATGCCCACAAATTGGACAATTCGGGAGTGTACGAACTGTATTGCTTTGATTGTAATGGTGTATACATAGGCCAGATAGGAAGATATTTTCACCTTAGATACAAAGAACATCATCACTCTTCCTTTTGTAAAAACAAAATTGACTCCACCATTTCACAGTATTACCTAGATAACAACCATCGAGTTCCTAGCATGGATAATCTTAACATTATCCATCGTGCCCCGGAAAGCAATAAACTCAATTACCTAGAATCTCTGGAAATTTCAAAGCTAAACACAATAGAAACAATCTAACCCTTCTTAACGACAACACAAACCTATGTTATTGCCCAATATTTGGATTTTTAAGTGATTATGAATGTACCTTCGAATATTCCAAAACTAGAAAACTTGTTTCTCTCTCTGTTTATAATTCATACCCCTTTGTCTATAATTAAGACAAATTGTATAACTGTACCTTAGTTTTAACTCACAATTCCTAAACGTCCGATGATGATAGATATATCGAAACAGCTATTACGTTTGTTAATTAATTATTTTCCACCTAATTTTGTGATACTCTTTACAAAGTAAACCAAAATAACCGTATGATGTGAAATCAGTTTCACCTTATGTTCGACTGTTTGTACCGTGTGTGACGATGCATTGTTGTGATACATCACTATCCTTCGAATCTTGATTGATTCAAGTGCTGCAGGTATACCAAATGGCTGTCGCTGTAAGATGTAAACCAAGCCCAATTGGTGTCACAAATCCTTTTCTCTGACAGAAAACTTCATACATAACTATTTCAACCAAAATTTTTGCTTTTTTGCAATAGTTGGAGATGGTTCATCTTCGTGAATCCAAACACGGTTGTCCTGGGGTGTAGGAACATCGTAAAATGAAATGTATGTTTCGTCATACATTTCAGCAGATGGCCTCACGCCGATCGTCCGGTGTGATACCACCACATCCAGCTATAGGCCCCGTTAATTTGTCACCTGTGTGACTAAGTTTCGAAAAATCTAGCGGATGGTCCGGTTTCCAGGGTGAAAAAAATTTGAAACGAAGCATGATGAGCTTTTCTGGGACAAAATCATCTGGAGTTAAAATAGTCTCCCACTCCCCCCTCGTGGCAGTCTACGACGGGGACTGCCTCGAGGGGTTCACGATTGCATGGATAAGGTTGATTGGATTCAGACACATTATCCGGCAGCAGACGTCATGGTACTGGGTGACGTGATGACGTTCACAACACCAATTGGCTCCGCCACTCCAATATAACAGATGAAGCGGGAAGTCAGGCTGAAACTTTCACAATCAGCCATAATCTGAGTCGACGAACCGACAAAAATACCTAATCACCCAATCGACTCCCCGAACACCATGGATCTTTTTTTGATTTCAGATCCAGATGATTTTGTAGTGGAGGTCACAGCACCGCTAGTCAACTCAGACCACAACTTTATATCTGTTCTGGATCCATTGTGCTGTCGCTAAATCTAGAGCCTAAACCACCCAGACGCATTTGGCACTATAACCGTGCTAACTGGGATGAGCTGCGTGTTTTCTATTCAGTGATGTTTGTCTTTCAGATCCTGACATCAATGCATGCACTGAATCTGTTACAGAAATCATTCATGCAGGAATGGATCTCTACATCCCTCATTCCATGAAAAGAACAACAGCACAAAAGCCATGGTTCAATAAAGACTGTGAAAGAGCCTCTTCTGCCAAGAGCAGAGCTTATTCATGAAGATAAATCCAACATAGGAAACAAGAACAACTTTCGTACGAATACGGAACGTATGCAACCTAACAACTGCAAGAGCAAAAGCCAATTTCAACGAAAGGGTAACTAATAAACTCCTTGAACAGGCAAGTGGGACTAGACAGTTCTGATTTATGGCGAAGACTATCAGTGCCAATTTCTGCAAGTCTGCATTTCTACTTCTTGATGGAGAAGACGTAAGTAAAGCATCATCTGCGAAAGAGAAAGCCGATCTATTTGCTCTCTTGTGCTCAAAGAATTCTGTGCTAGACTAATCTGACGCAATACCACCGAACATTTCACCTACAAATTCTTTCATGGCAGAAATCAAGTTCAGAGTTCGCAATGTGAGACGGGATCTCGAGCAGCTGAACTGAAAAAAGGCAGTTGGTCTAGACAAAATACCGCCAATCGTCCTGAGAAATTGTGCTCCCGAACTGGCACCCATTCTTAACCGTCCGTTTCGAATTTCTTATGAAAGCCACACTTTTTAGAGTGGCTGGAAAATAGCGAGAATTCAACCGATCACAAAGAAAAGAAAGAAGTCCTTACCCCAAAACTACCGCCCTGTTGCACTTCTTCCATTATGTCCCAAAGAGATGGAGAGAGCATAAACAATGAACTCATCAAATATCTTGAGTTGCAGGGAACTATTAACGACCGAAAGGAGATCTGCTCGCCTACGTCACTTATATTTGTACATCAACGATGGAAAAGTATGGGGAATCTAGAGCAGTAACCCTCGAAATCTCTAAAGCCTTCGATAGGATTTGGTATGCAGCCTGATTGTCTGATTGTTTCCAGTTACAGGCAGGAGTACCTCAGGTATCCATTCTTTCGCCAACCTTGTTTCTGTTGCAGATAAACGATCTTCTGTCATCTACAGAGAACAAAGTATTCTGTTTTGTAGTCGATTGTACCCTGGTTTCGTCTTTCAGTAGTCTGCGGCCGATTACAGGTGCGGAATCTCAGCGTCATAGATATCAACAAATCAATAACTTGAACTCTGACCTACAGAAGATATCGGAGTGGGGTCAATTGAACCTGGAGAGCTTCAACGCGAGCAACACGCAAGCAACTACGTTCTGTAGAAAGGTCCCCGCTGAAGGACCTCCTCTAACGATGCAAGGCCAACAAATTGTATCCAAAGATTCTATGCACCTGCTCGGAATAACGGTCAACTCCGGGTTCTGCTGGCATGAACATGTATCAGCAATTAGGTAAGTCGGTATCAGCTAAACTTAGGTTTCTTTTCAGAGCCAAGCGATACTTCACGTCATCTAAGCTGTTGCTCCTATATAATGCGCAGATTGGACCTGCTTTGAAATATTGTTCCCATGTATTGGGATCTGCGTCCCAGCATCTGTTTCAGATGTTGGATAATGTGCGAAAACCAGCTGTACGCGTCATCGACCACCCTGAGATCACCCGCTATCTCCAACCGCTGGCTCTCAGAAGCAAGTTTCCTTCTAACCTTCCTCTGTTTTACAGATATTTCCACGGAAGATGCTCAAAGGAGCTGAAAGAACTCGTTTCGTCCAAACTCATGTTTTTCCGCAACACTAGGGTGGCAAGGTGTTTTCATGATATGGCGGTACATTTAGCGACCCTTCGAACCTCTCTCTATAAGAATTCCTTTGTCTACAGTGCCAGTGAGCTTTGGAACTCGCTTCCGACAAACATCTTCCCAACATTTTACAATTTGTGGTGTAACAGGTTCCATGGGAAGCGCGCATAACAAAAAAAAATCAAGTTGAATGATTTCAATCAAAATACGATAACCACCATTATTTAACGTTTCTTGCAAGATTCTTACCCCTTAGCTCTTTCGAAATCATGAAGCGACTAACAACTTTTTCATATGGAGATGCTCGTATAAATTTGAATTGACTAATGCGGATCCAACATCAAGGATTACCTCAATTAGGCCTAATGTTGTTAAGAGTCTCTGATGCCTATCAGTACATGGGTTATCACCAAGCGATATCTATCCTCTTTTAAATTCACTATACCTACGTAACACAGTTCTTCACCCGTTTAATATTCATCTCAAAATACAGTGAACCTCGTAATGAACGCTCAGAGACGTTAAGTAATAGGATAGAGTAGAAGTACGATCTCTTTCCTCGGAAACTGAGTGTATGTACCTCGATTTATTCTAGATGGCAATGATTCCACACGTCTAAAGAAATTTATCCAGCTAAAATTTCTTCGTGTGAATTTTCTTCAGAGCATATGTATTTGTTGTGATAATTAAACATCCAAGAGGGTTAGGAAAATCACAAGGAGGTAACATTACTTCGGCTCGTTCTACGTTACATAGATATAAATCTAAATGTTGTAATATGACAAACATGCACCTGCAAACCAATTTTCCAAGTATCGATGTCGGATTACTCGTCGATCAAAACAAGTACTGTTTTTTCTAATGCTGGTATTCTAAATCATGGCGGTAGGATCTAACCGAACCATCAGAGTACCTTCTTTGTAGCTGTGTACTTCCTGGATTTCTATAAGCCTCGAGCATTACTGTTTTCTACACAGTTACACCCACTTAAAATCTGTGTGTAGTCCAAACTGAGATTTAATTGTCAAAAAGAGATTCGACAATCTATAAGTCACCATTCCACATGATCTTTAGCCCATTTTTATCGAGCTGCGCAATTCCTTTTGTAGGACCACCTCCAACTTGAATACACACAAGCAAATATGGAATTACCTGATATTTTGAATATCACCTCAGGGATTTTAGAAATTTCGAAGGATTGTTAGAAACAATCATTTTTGGGATATTCCAATTGAAAAAAGAAATAAATTGATGATTATTTTGAGAAAGAAACAAATAAAAAAAAATAAGAGACTCTTTCCGCATGTAGTGAAAAAATTTAAAATTGTTTTCTCACGGAGTAGGTGTTTTTACCCTGCCCTCCGTAGCTTGAGTTACCTCCTCCTGAATCCGTCTAGGCATGCTTTGGATTAGGTTTTCGACCTCCTCTGGGGTTACTCTTCAGTGGCGGCATGCGGACGAGCATTATATTGCATCTTGCATCTGGCAAGCACTAGGTCCACTTAATTTCTAGACGTGACACTCGCTGGAAACGAAATCAAATCTGGTTTGCCTTCCAGCATAATGCTACCCCAAAACATCACACTAGCCCCTTGGTATTTCGGAATTTGTCTTGCTGCTCGGAGTCTAGCTTGTCTTCCACGATCCCTTAAAACCCGAATCCGTCTGTCATCTGATCGTACACCAAATCTAGTCTTACCCGAAAAAAGAACATTTCTCCAATTCTCAGTATTCCAATTTTGGTGCTCGATACACCGATTAAGTCTGTCAATTTTTATGTTGTCTGGTTAGCTCTGGAGGGCTTTCTGCTGTATAATCCCGTTGAAAGAAGTCTTTGACGTATCGTTTCGACTGATATACTAATGTCTATTGCTTCCAGAAATGGCCTTTGGAGTATGGGGTGCGACGCACTAGGGTCTCTCCTTCAAATTGGCACAAAAAGTGGTCTTCCTACGACTTTTTCTAGGCCTATTTTGCAGAGATTGTAGCTCCACGTATCGGGCGTAGGTGTTTGAAATCACCGCCTCTGATTCCCCCATTGTAGCCGCTATATCCTTCTGTGTCACCCCTTCTTCAACGAGAGCAATTATTCGACCCCTCTGCACATCGGACAGTCCAACCTAAGGCATATTCAATTATGATTATAGGCTTTTTTGAAATTCACAGTTTCAAATCTCATTGACAGCTGAGTACAATATCCCGAACATGTGGTGATAATTCAACATTTCTTATTATACTATCCAGTTCTTTTATAACGAAAAACTTCATTCTTCACAAGTAGTCAAATATCCATGGTTAAAAACAATCAATAATGTGAAACAGGGAGTGATTCCATATGAATTTGGTTGTGTGTACATAACTCACATCTACCTGACTACACAAAAATATGATGGAAATTGTCATTTCTAATTATTTCAGCGGCATTATTTATCCATTCTTGTAACTACTCGAAATTTGTTATCTCTACAATGTAGATGAGTTGTTTCATGTATCTGCATAAATAGAAGTCTAACGGATTGAGATCCGATGACTGTGGTGGCAAGGAACTGAGCTACCCCTACCAATTCACCTATTTGAAAAATATTCAGCCATTCAACAACTATTCTTCCTTGATGTTGAGGTACTCCGTCATGTTGATAATACATATTCTACATTGAATTATCATCAATTAGATTGATGTAGAAAGTTTCGACAAGCAGAGACATTCATTCTGTTATTTAAAAGAGCAAGAAGCTATTATCATAAAAGCCATCCTGAACATTGATACTGAACCTTCTTGCCTAACTCTATTTGGATTCTGCAGGCCCCATAAATGATCACTATGGAAATTATTCACACCATCTCTTGTGAATCTTGATTTTCAGACCAAAAAATGTTGGAAATGAAATCTGGTCATAGTAGTGCAGAACCCAGTGAGTCGATTCGGCTTGTCCCCTGCATGCAATGCCTGCAATCTCAGTCTATGATAAGGCTGCATTTCCTCTCTTTTCAAAACACACCACAGGACCCTTCGGGGGTTTGGTAACTGATTTGCAATGCTTCGAATACTGATCGTAGGATCAAGTATCTATCTATAATGTTCTCCTCCCTCATTCTGTTATTGATTTCACGAGGTCGTCCATGTTTTGGCTGAAGTGCTTCCGTTTATCAGAATCTTTTAAATACATTGAAAGCTGTAAGAAAGAAGGATGTCTTTAGGGAAATCTTCGATGATATATGCTCTAGCAGCTTTTCGTGCGTTTCTATCACAAAAAAAATAAATATATATCATATCTACATATTCTTCAATACTGTAGGGATAAATTTTCAAAATTGAAGGTTTCAAAACAATAATCATCTATCGAAAACGATATAATGACATTTATCCATCAAAAGTAATTCACCAGTTGTGATAATCATTCTACTATGTTTGCGAAATGTCATCTTTCGTACAACAAGAATTGTCATTTCAGGACCAATGAGGATCCAGTTTTGAAGCTGAATATCTTCGAATTTGAAAAGATTAGAACCGTGTCGGTTTCACTATTTTGTCTTAGAATGTAACTGTTGAAACATGATGGCTATCGCTATGTCGTTCATTGAAATTCTTTGTTTCTCTATAGGGATCCATGCGGGAAATGAAGCTTGACTAGTGCCTAAGTATCCTAACCACCCTATCAATTTCTTCAACATTCAAATTATGCCTCCTCAAAGTTTCATTAGGGTACCTCACTACTGCGAATTTCTGAAAGAAAACTCCTGTCTTCAGTGCATAAAAAATTCAAGGAAACTGAAAGTCTAAACGACATCAAACAATTGCCTCTACTCTATACCTGTAAGAAAGAACACAAATAATGGGAACTCATGAATGATTATGTGGTTGAATAATGTGCTTCACTTACCAATATCTTTAAAATATGAATTTGATGATTCGAATTGATAGAAATCTTTCGGTTTTTGTTAGGATGTATTGTATATAATGTATTCTCAAGAAAACAAAATAGTATTTGACTTCTCCAAAGCACCTATTAAAAAAAAATTGAAATTTGAAAATGACGAAATTTGGTAAAACACAAAAAAATCCTGAACTAATATTTTCGAAACGATATGGAAGCACTTATATTTTTCAGTACCCGGAAGGTCACCTCTGTTATTAATGACACTTTGGCATCGTCGCGGCCTGCTCAATATCAAATTTTCTATTACATTTTGGCCTAAGTCGTTCCAAGCCCCCTGAATTGCTAATCGAAGCTCCTGTTTATGATGAAAGACGTTTTGACGCAGGAGATTTCTTTTTAGGGTGTCCCACACATGCTCGATGGGATGCAGATCTGGGGAGCAGGATGGCCACGGTAGAAGATCGATTCTCTTCAAGAACGACCAAGCCAACTCTTGCACGATGAGGAGGGGCATTATCTTGTTGAAAGAGTGGATTTTGACCGATTGTTTGGAGATACGGTACCACTACAGGTAAAACTATCTCATTTTCGTAAGAATTTCCAGTGAGGTTGTTCTGTATGAAAACGAAGTCAGTTCTTCCACCAAGGTGTATACCTCCCCAAAACATCACTGATCGGCCTCCCTGTCTAACAACTTCTCGAGCATGCTGGAGACGGTTTTGCTTTCCAGGTTCCCTCCATATTCGAATTCTCCTCGAATTGGGATAATAACTAAATCTAGATTCATCACTGAAGAGAACTGTGGCCCACCTCTCTTGATCCCAGTTTACCTGTTCTTGGCACCAAGCTAAACGAGCAGCGCGATTTCCATGGGTCAGTTGTGGAACTCTTAAAGGACGTCTGGAGTGGAGTTGACCTTCGTGCAGTCGATTTCTCACAGTTTGGTCGAAAATTTTTACATTATGAATTCGTGATAGCTCTGGAGCTAATTGATATGCTGTGGTAGTACGATCTCTTCTGGCTTGTAAAACCAAAAATCGGTCTTGAGCGACTGTAGTAATCCTGAAACGACCTGTATGGCGTTCTTCTTTGCTACCTGTTTCATTTAAACGCGACCATAAACGGTTTATGACACTTGGGCTACTTCCCAGAACCTTGGATACTTCCCGTTGTGAGCTCCCAGCTTGGAGCATGCCAACGGCACGTAACATCTCTTCTCTAGTCAAATGTCGTCTTTTCATGGTCGAATCACAAAACTTGAATCTTTTATTTGTGCTTACAACAGAAACAAAGTGCCAACTAACTGATTTCAAACACTGAATACATGAGATGATTATGAAGCAGCGTCGCATCTGCAGCATTTTTAGTTTTTTATTAAAAAAAAATGAAATCTGTTGCGGCACTCTACATAATTTGGTGAGAAATTGATGCAGGTGTTCATTTCTTTAAAAAAATCATCCAGATTGATCGTTCTGGATACGATACATCGATATTCAGAAGTGTTCCCTAGACTTTTTTGAGGTGTTTATTTGGAAATTGCAGAGAATTTTTATGATATCCTTAAATTTTTGGTGTTTACTCATTAAAGATTCTACTACTTCTTCACCGAGTTGATAGAAGTAACGTACACACTTTCTCTGAATATAGAAGCACTTTCTACATTATCTAACGAAATATCCCCATAAAACATGCAGCAATAAATTCCGCAAATGAACACAGAGTTCTATCGATATATAAACGAATTTTGATAAATCACTGTGAAATAAATATCATTTTCCACAAATAATTCCATATCGGGGCCGTTTCATTAGTCTCCAATACATTTTTCATCTAGTTTTATTGCGGAATTCATATAATATTCATCGATTTCATAATTCCGTTTATTGATATTACTGAATTGACGTTTCAACAACAATACCCGAACTGACGTATCGAAGGATTTAATTTGGTTATGAATAAATTTGAATTTTGCTAGTTTTAAATTTTAGGATTGTTAACGTTTGAACTAAAAATATACTACGGTATTTAAAATAAACCATCGAATATACAGGTTGCTTCCTAAGTACGCGGACCTACTTCAGATGGTAATTCTCGTTTAACAACTTTTTGAGATATGTCAGAGAATTAGGATTTTGACTTTTCTTTGTAAACAAAAGAATTAACTCGAAATTCGGCGGTAATCCGCAGTTTAGCAAAAATTCGAAGTAATTTTCCATTCGATCTTTTCAGAAAAACTTTCTTGGTTCTTTTATTCGAATTTCTTCGAAATGTATAATTTGATCTTGAAATAAATATTACTCCAACCCTATTTCAATAGAAAGCATTTTGTCTCTTATTTTTTTCTAAAAGTGAATTTTCCTCTAAAAATGAAATTATGCTAACATCTAAAATCAAAATTTCGATTTGGAATCGGTTGATTCAATTCTTACTCAATTTCTTTCAAAGAATTAATTATTTATTTTGTTAACATTTTAACATAATTTATGTTGGAAATGATGAAGTATAGTGGTATTTATTATATTTATATGAAAAAACGGGGAAATTATGTTGAGTGTCGGAAATGTTGACCTCCCTTAGCTTCCTTAAAGATTGGCGAAACTTTTAAAAATTGCCGGGACTATTTCTCTTAGTTTCTATACCACCAATAATATGGTGTCTAAGTTCTTTGACGATATTTAATGGTGTGCGATAAACTATGGATTTCCAAAGAGAAATCTAAAGGGCTAGGATCACATGATCTGGCTGGCCATGAGATAAGGTATTAAAATTGGATCTGGGCTGCTTGACAGCCTTTCCACAATTTCACCTACAGGATCCATCCTTCTTGTAGAGGGTATAAGCTATAACCAACTATCTACTATGTAATGAAAAGGAATCTTTCTTTCATTGAATTTGTCTGGGTTATCATGTTACATGGCACGTCATGTAAAATCGAGCAATTCAGAATGTTTTCTAGAACTTTCAAAAACGAGAGAATTCTTCAGAATTCTTGTCAACCATGAATTATATGACACCTGTAACCCCAAACTTTGGAAGAACCATATGTATTTCATAAGATACTTTGTCCAGGTCAATTTAGTCAGTGGCGTATATAGGTCATAGTTACATTCGATTCAGATTTCATGCAGATTCGTTCAACATTGATCATTCAGCTGTCAACAAAGCAAATAAGCATTCAGCTACCAACCATTCCAAATAAACAACTAATAAATGAGTGTTATGTTATTTTGTTAATATATATTAATCACAAAATCCAGTGCTTAGTGTTATATCTATAAACCAACAATATTTCAATTAGCTTCAGTACATATATTGATAAACACAGTACAACTTCACTAGTCCGGGCAGATATCGTTCCGGCGCATGCCCGGACTATCAAAAAGCCCGAATTACTGATGTGACTTGAATTTGTTTCATTTTCGAAATAGAAACAACCCAAAATGTGTTAAAGCCGAGTTTATTATAAAAATATCGAAAATTTGAACAAAAACTAGTTTCTATTATAAAATTGAATCGAATTATAGAATTTCCATTCATTATAATCTTTCCTCATAGAAAATATAGAATTTAAATATAAGCTAGTGTACATAAATAACATGCTATTCCTTATGAAGTTCAAAATATCCATCGACTTTACTCTTTCCTTTTTCGATGCTGCCATCTGAGCTGATTTTTCCTTGAGCCTTTTCAGGAGCAATACGTTTTTTAAAGAAAGATTATTCTGTTCGGCCCAACTTATAATCAGGGAGAACGCATTGACAGTATCTGCATGTTTCACTTTTACCAAACTATTCAAACCCTCTCTGAGTCAGAAGATTCCTCTACGTTTTCAATATTCCTTCCTAAAGCATCCTTTATAATCTCTTCCACAATCAAATCGATAACAAAGTCTTTGTCTCCCACAGCCCAGTTGTTAATGTTCTCAATGGTTAAGTTATTTTCTGGATCGTTGATCCTTAATGATTCGGCAATATTTTTCAAATCATTTTCACTGAATCGACGAAGTTTCTTCCGAAGCTCTGAGAGAGGAATATTTTCATCATCTGATTCTTCTGCTTCAGTAGTGTCATGCCACAATTCTGTCCAACTTTTTCTAATATTTTTCGAAGTAATGGCTTTCCAAGACTGGGCAAGATTTTCCACGGCATCTTTCAAATTGTACTGCTTCAAAATGGAAGTTATCTCTTTACCTTCATGCGAAATGATATGATTAAAAAAGCATTTTATATACGACACTTTAATGTTTAATTGTTAATTGAATTCTGATCCATTGGTTCGAGAACGGCTGTACAGTTGGGTGGCTAAAACATAACTCTGAAGGTTGTATCAGTGATAACATCTTCCTCAAGTGGGTGCGATGGTGCATTGTCTACCAACAACAGAGCTTTAGAGGGCATGTTAATCTTAGTTAAAAAATTCTTCACCTCAGGGATAACAGATGTGTTGAACCATTCATTAAATAATGGTCTTGTCATCATCCCTTTGATAGAAGCTTTGTAGACAACTGGTAGTGAGCTTTCGTTTTTGAATTCTGGTGGATTTGCCGCTTTTCCCAAGACGAGTCAAGGTAATTGGTGAGTTATAGTCGCTTTGCAGCATTTTGACACTTTTCGACTTGGTTCTGATTTTTCCCCCTGATGAACCCAAGTTGTGTCAGGTAAACATCTCCAAAAAATGGCTGATTCATCAGCATTATACACCTGTTCTTCGCTTAATTTCATCTGTACAACAACCAATAGAAATATTTCCTTAAATGGTATCACAGTGGAAACATCACTGGAGAGTTTTTCACCACAATCCTTCAAGAAACGAATTACATGTCTAAGCTTGAATTTATCTAACCATCCCGAACTTATCAGAAAGCCTTTTTTCCTGCGATTTATCATAAAACTATTTGGCTTTTGCTCTCAATATGTCATCAGGATTCTCAGCTTCTCTAATGATTTTTCTTTTTTCTACAAAAATACCTTGGATAGAATAAATTCGAGAAAAGTTTGAAATAATATTCCTTCTAGGGATGCACCGAGGGCCCGGTTGGGCCAGCGGAGCTCTTGGCCGTGATACTCGGTATGAAGCAATTTTGTTTGGCCGAGAGCTCGTTACTCAACTTTTTCTGAAAACCCTTGCTCGGTGCATCCCTAATTTCCCTAATTGCTACCTGTTCCTTTAACCGATTTGGATATAAATCTCCTTATTTTGTTCATGTTCTTTTTTATGTCAAACACTGTTTATTTTGAAATAGTTGACCTCCCTAAGCTTCCTTAAAGATTGGCGAAACTTTTAAAAATTGCCGGGACTATTTCTGATAGTTTCTATTCCACCAATAATATGGTGTCTAAGTTTTTTAACGATATTTAATGGTGTGCGATAAACTATGGATTTCCAAAGAGAAATCTAAAGGGCTGGCCATGAGATAAGGTATTAAAATTGGATCTGGGCTGCTTGACAGCCTTTCCACAATTTCACCTACAGGATCCATCCTTCTTGTAGAGGCTATAAGCTTAATGGGTAAAAACTTAATGAGCTCAATCAGCTCCAGTTCCTTTAACCGATTTGGATATAAATCTCCTTATTTTATCCTTGTTCTTTTTTATGTCAAACACTGTTGATTTTGGAATAGTGAACTTTACTGCTATTCGACGAGTACTCGTTCCATCATCAATAAAATCTATTATTTTTTATTTCTCCGCCAGTGTGAGTGTTTTATAATATCTCTTGGTTGGTGCCATTATGCACACCACCGACGAGATTGAAATGCAAAATGCAACAGTAGAACGATACTCGCTACTCTTAGATAGTACAAGTACATACATATATGTACAGACAGGAAAATTATTATTGTTTGTATATCAGCCGGCGTCGACGTGCCCGGATTATAGAGGTAAGATTCTCAAAGTGTCCGAATGAGCAGCGTGTCCGAGTTACTGGAGTGCCGATATAGCGAGTCTCCGGACTAGTGAAGTTGTACTGTAATATGATCATGGGTAATTCCAAATACTCAGAAGTTTGAAACAAAAAAACATAGTTGGCAACACTTATCTTTCGCTCTGATAAAATACTGAGCTAGGTCTCTTTTCTAGGATACATGTCTGTGTAGATTTATCTGTGAATTTGCTTGAAGAAATCAGTATGGCTGTACAACTTTTACTGACATCTGTATCTCCGTACTCTGTACTCCGTACAATTTGTTATGAAAATGATTTAGTAGTCGTATTGTTCATGTCTAGTAAAAATAGGAATTTTTGAGATTTATGAAAAACCTAAATAAACGTAGTATTCTGGGCTTCTTCTTCACTCTTTCTATGACAATTTTGCGACAGCAGATTGACTAAGGCTTAAACCTGCAAGAACAACCGAATAAGTTCCGGAACCATACACATAGACAGAGCCATGGCGCCCTCTATCTTAAGAACAAGTTATACGATTTCACAGACAAATGCATCGTCGTAGTTAAGATGCAGAAGAATGAAAACAAAAAATATTGTATGAAGTACTGAAATAACCGACATAACTTTTTCGTGAGTCATGTCAAGCAAAGATCAACCAGAATCAATATTTTAACCAGCCGAAAAGAAAACTTTATTAGAAGCATGATTCAGAAATTGCAACCTTGTTAAATACTGTACGCTCAAACACAAATATTATCCTAAAAATAAACACACACGCAACATGCCTTCCAAAACAGCCGAAGACAATTGCATACAATGTTGGAGTATACGAGCCTGTCAAGAAATTAATAGTGTCATTACTGTCGTATTTGAAAATTTATTCATTTTACTTATATTAAATTTCCAAGATGTTGCCAAAACAATTATAATAACTAATGAAAATGCGTTCACATCAGATTTTGTGGTTATCCAGAGCTGGATCCGCACAAGAAGTGCACGAAGATTAATTCAATAATTTGTGACATACTTCTATGATCAGTATCTAGTTCAAATTTCGACTTTAATCCCCCTAAGCTCATCCAAATGTTTTTTTTCTAATATATTTTCATTTCGGTCTCACCTTTTTCATCCCATATGTTCATTTGTTTATCGAAAATCGGTGCCCTCTATGCGACGCTTACAATCTTGAAATCAACCAAATATCAAAGGTAGCTATATCAGCACTTTACGGAAGCTGACGTAAGAGTAAGACTTTGTGCCTTTTCAAATTCTGTTTTTCGAGGTTAAATGAATGTGTTAACCATGTTATCACGATGAAGCAACCAATCTCAGCTCGCCCAAACATGGAGAAGAATCATAGATTTTAAATGTATTGTTGCATTTTTTCATTGAAGAAAAATACAGCGTTTGTGTTTTATGTGAAGTATTACTAGTGCTCCATACAGAGGCAGATTTGACTCACAGAACTAGTCCTTTCGATTTTGAAAGATCACACCATATTAAGCTCCGCAACCAGTTTGTAGTAATGGTAATGGTAATTTATTAGCCTTCAAAAAGATTTACAAGGCACGTCAACATATAAGTAGGTAACTAAGAAAATATATAACAGATATATTTACAGAAGGAACAAACAAAATTGTAATATAAGATCAATCGGATTGAGTAGAAATATCGAGATCAAAATATTCTTCAATATCATAAATTGATTTTGCAATAAAATATCTTTAATTTTTGATATGAAAAGTTGCCCACTAGGTACCCGCTGAAGACTCCGCGGCAGGTGATTGATTTTTATGACCAGCCACAGGTAAGTATCCTGACACTTTTTCAGCCTCACGTTCGGCGCACTGCCTGGTTGGATAATTGTGATAATTAGAGTTTTAAATATGAATTCTTCGTTTTGTAGATGTAGCATAAGCAGGTGAATATGTAAACAGCTGGTCATGTAAGTATTTTCAGATTCCTGAAAAGTGGTCTACAACTAGTGGTCGAGGAAACTGCCATAATGGCCCCTATTGACCTCTTTTTTTGCAGGAATACCCAGATAAGAATGCCGTATATTGCCAAACTGTGGAACTTGAGGGCGCTGTGCAGATGAAAACGTAGTAGTTTGATTGTTCCTGCCTATGATGGTTTTTTAGTTGTGAAGATCAACTGTTGAGTTTTATTCTTGTTCTGCTTTAGACCGTTGGCTTCGAACCATTCAGCAGCCATGTTGAGTCTTTCATTCTCTTTATTCGTCAGACTAAACCTATCCTCGTTTATGCTTATTATTGTTGAATCGTCAGCGTACATACACAAATTTTTCGGCCCCAGATACCAAACAGGATCGTTTGTATAAACACAGGATAGCAGGGGGGGCCAAGAATTGACCCTTGCGGTACACCTCTTGCTCGCTATATCTATGGTTCTTCCACAGAACAAATCTGTCGTCGATCTTCAAGGTATGATTTAAAATTTTCGTAGGCTCTACCTCTTACTCCACAGAAGTCCAATTTGCCTAAAAGTATGTTATGGTTGGCACAGTCGAAAGCCTTGCTCATGTCGAGGCATAATAATGGAACGTCGCTTTTGTTTTCAAAAGACTTCGATCATGTTCATTAGTGCTGCAACAGTAGACTTTTCGTTTCGGAACCCGTGCTGGAAAGAAGTGAGTACTTGATGTTTTTCCAGGAAGTGTACCAGTCTCATTTTCAACAGACTCTCCAAGATCTTCCAGAATACAAGCAATATGGATATTGGCCTGTAATTATCGCACTGATTTACATCACCCTGCTTGAGGATTAGGACCACCTTTGCCAGTTTAAGGCGTTTTGGGAACACTCCTTCTATGAAGCATTAATTCATCACCATACTCAGAGGCTCAGCGAGTACGTGTATAGTGGTTTTCAATAGTTTCACAGACATTCCATAAATATCTTTGAAAAGACTCTTAACTATATTACCTATCTCTTTAGCATCAGTGAAGTGCAGAGCCATTGTGTGTGACGCATTCATTTCATTTGGAGTTGGCTCTCTCAATAAACTGCTTGAGCATTCTGTGGATGCTGAAATAACCAATTTTTGAGTTATGTTGGTGAAAAATTTGTTCAATTCTTTTGCAGATAATGTGGTATCAATGCTTTTCTCGCGTTTACCAATTGTCAGATTCATTATCGCCCATATCACTTGGGTTTTTATTTTCTGCATTGTTCAGCAGTTCTAAATCTCTCTGCCTTATCGAGTTCTCTAGATGCTGTTTATATTTCGTTTTAAGCTCTTCGCAAAAACTTCTTGAGACTTGACCTTTCTTAACCAATGATACAGTGCGTGCTGCATCGAATTTTATTGTGTCAGCATCGGTTTTGTTTTTGTGAATTGTTTTGACATTTATCTTTCTTTCAGGAAAACAGTATTCAACGTAGTGTAGTAGTCAAAATTTTTTCGCAAATTTTTCTTTATATTAAACAAGTTCCACGAAGAAATAATATATGGGCGATGTCAACCCAGATTATTGGGTCCATAATGATTCTAAAACATCTATAGATCATAATCGGCATCACTTGGAAGACTGAACCTGACCATATATATATATATATATATATATATATATATATATATATATATATATATATATATATATATATATATATATATATATACTGTTTCGTGGAACCAATTGTAGCCATCCTCAGCTCCAAGTTTCTTCAGATGTCTTCATGTTGATGAGGTCCACAAACAAGTTCGTGTTCGAGACTGAGAAGATGCGAGTAAATTTGAATTCATTGTTCTCAGGTTTTTCTGTTATTATGTTGAGTTATTGACCACTGTGGTCAGAGAAGTGAGGATCTAGTGTGACACCCTCGCAACCAGAAAGTTCATAATTTACATAAATATTGTGTAGTGAGTTTTACCTATACAATACTTTGTACCAAAGTTAATTTGAACATATTTGTAGAATATGTCCTATGTCACCTTGAACTACCAGATATCCTAAACCCAAAGCAAATAGATTCTCATGAGCTGAAGAGTTCTGAATCGATATACGTTATGATTGACGGGTTAGATTTGAACTCGTAACTATGAGAGACTCCTTATATTGATTATCAAAAAAGAAAACTACTAAAGGAATTATAAAGTCAGCCCAATGAAAATAGAGAGACGAAACACAGGAAACTAATAAATAGGTGCGAAAGATTTATGAGTTGATTCCTCGAATCATTTTATGAAATAATGTTTCTACAAACACTCGTAAATCAATTCATTACAAATCTAGAGGTTGAATTCTTCAGCTTTTCCTTTTGTTTTTTCTTTCTGATTCCTATAGTTTCAGAGATATTTAGATCGAATTAGGTACTAGATCAAGATCCACATTATTTGACCTCTGAGGAGGTTATAAAATCTGCAAGGGATATTTTCTCTGTGTTCTTTCTATCCACTAAATTTGATTCGATAGGCCCTGTTAATTAAAAATTGACAATGAATCCATTATCAATTAAGAATCATTTTGTTCGTATCTACTACTGTTATCCTGAGAAATATAAATTATTATCTAGTGTACCGTGGAAACATAATAGTTGTTATACATCGCAAACTATTTTTTTTATTGAAAAACAAACAAGATTATTTTCCTTGATTCTGAAAACCAAGACATGAAAGTATGTGCTCGACATGGTCACCTTCAGCCATTCACTGGAGTCTAGACCTCGGTCTATGGACCCGATCGAAATCCAAGGACCGTCTTGACTAACTCTTCAAGAAACAATAGTGCGGTTACTAAAGTCTTCCATATGTTTTTGAGTATTCTCAAGTGAAAAAATCTAACAGATTTTCATCTGCTGAACGAGTTGGCCAAAACTGAAGACAATTTGAAGTATTCAGCGATCTGAATATGTTTCGTTCAAATACTGACGTGCTCTTTTACTAAAATGGACATGAGCTATATGGTGCATTGCCACTCTGACAAGTATAGGAATGAATTCAAGTAGAACTAGCAGCTCTTCGGTTAGAATCTGGGTGTATGTATCTCCATTTTATCTAGGCACAAGGATCCGCAATAATTCAAACTCTGACATTAAAAGAAAATATTTCCTGGTGGTGAACTTTCGAAAAAAGGTGTGAATTATATTCAGTCCATATGTGGATCGTTGGTAACTAATAACGATTTCCCTAGAGAAATTTGCTCATTTGTCAAGAAAACAGACTCTAGAAGATTAGGATGGTTGGAACAATCACGATATAAGACTGTATGTACTCATTGTATCTACATGATGTCGATATAAGAGCTGCTCCTTTAAGACATACATCATCGTATAATTAGGATGTATCTACAAAGCATTTTCTTTCGTCGTTTAAATAAAGTACTGCTTCTTCTGATGCTAATATTCTTACATCTCGGTGGTGACCACAGTCATGTTTCCAACTTTTGAAATTTCATGATTCTCGTTGTCGTTTATGGAGTCCTGCCAGCAAACAAAATATGATAAGAGGCCACACCTGGAGGAAACATTTCAGCATTTTTTCAACGCTTTTAAGAAATTACCGTTAGAGAGACCGTAGGCGAAATGTTTGCATTTAAATAATTCTCCATCTTGATGGGAATGAGCAGAAAATGTATCGCAACTGTCGCAATGTATAGGCTAAATTCATAAGTGTGAATTACCAATAATTAATTATGTTAGTGTTGTAATTAAAATTCAATATGATAACCTACTACTAGGTAAATAACTCACCGTTCGATTGTTATGTTTCCACTCTATACATGAAATTAAAAGAAATTTTCACACAAAAGCGGTGGAAAATACGAAAAATTGCAAGAAATAAATACAGGTTCCTAATTGATCATTCATTCCGAATTTGATTTTTTAATTACCAGGAGCTGATTGAATAAAATTTTGTGGATAGAAAGAACACGTGACCATAGAGAAAATACCGCCCTGAAGGTTTTTATAATCACATCAATGATAATGTCGATCCTAAAGGGGCATCCATGTTTCAAATTTGAACTATATAGTTCAAGAACCATTGTAGCCACAGAAACACTACATCTCAAGATACACCCTGTAGATAGGTAACAAAGAGTTTGCGGACATATATTTATCGGAACTTTTTGTCATAAATGACTTGAGGAAACACCCCTTGAAATTTTTGATACTTTTGATATTTGCACCCTGTGCCGAGTATCACATTTTCAATGTTTTAGTACGGCAGTATTGTGACATACTGCAAAAAGAGAAAACGACCCCGAATTTCCGTCCTCGATTTTTGATCTATTTTCACCAATGATTTATTGGTGAAAATAGATCGCAGCCATTTTCTCATGTTCGAGTTATTGTGGACTTTTTCAGATTTCGGCATTAGACAACAATGATAAATGGCAGCTGTACTCGTTTCTTGTACAGTAGAGCTGGCAATTAGCATCCTTATGCCAGAAGAAGCGTCCCACACTCACTCACTGTCGCTATATTTTCAGTACCTAGCATCTTTCAGGCCATTAAACTTCAATTTGGGAGTTTTTACTGACAATCAGCTTTGTAATATTTAATACAGACAAAAAAAAAGAAAAACAGCTTCAATATGGCACAACATACACAACCAAGTTTATATGGAATCACCCGATATTTTGAATATTACTCCAGGATTTCGAAAATTTCGAAGGATTGTTAGAATTGATCCTTTCTGAGACATTTCAATCGAAAAAAAATAAATTAAGAAATGCGTAGGCGTAGGTGCTTTTTTCTCTACCTCAACAGCTTGTAATACCACTTCTTGTACTGATAAAAGCGTAGGCATGCTGAATTAGGTTTTCGACCTCCTCTGGGGTGATATTCTGCCACTCTTCTTTGGCACCTTGGATGAGCTGTTGTGGAGTTCTTGGATTATTCTAGTGCTATTTAATTTTCCTTTTGAGATTATCCCATAAATGTTCAATAAAATTTAGTTCTGCAGAGCAAGCTGGTCAGTCCAAAATAGCAATTATCTCTGTTTCAAGATCATGTCAGGCGGGGTTGCTGGTAGGCGGATGAGCATTATCTTGCATAAAAATGAAATTCTCACCGTGGTCACCTCGCCAGAGTCTCACTTTGGTCTCCAAATTTAGGTTCACGTAATTTTTGGGGCCATTACACTCGCAGATAACGAAATCGAATCTGTTTTGCCTCCAAGCATAATACCACCCCAAAACATCACACTGCCCCCTTGGTATTTCGGGATTTATCTTGCTGCTCGGAGTCTAGCTTGTCTTCCACGACCCTCAAAACCCGAATCTGGCGGTCATCTCATCGATCACCAATTCTGGTCTCATCCGAAAAAAGAAAATTTCGCCAATTCTCAATATTCCAATTTTGGTGCTCGATACACCAATTAAGTCTGTTAATTTTTTGTTGTCTGGTTAGCTCTGGAACTCTTAAGGGCCTTCTGCTTTATAAACCCTCTTGAAGTATTTCACGTATCGTTTCGACTAACACACTGATGCCTGTTGCTCTCAAAAATTGCCTTTGGAGTATGGGGAGGGCGACGCACTAGGATCCCTTCTTGCAATTTGGCACAAAAAGCATCTTATTCTTCAGAAGTGATCTTCCTACGACTTTTCCTAAGATTATTTTGCAGAGATTGTAGCTCCACGTATCGGGCGTAGGTTTTTGAAATCACCCCCTGTGATACCCCCATTGTGACCGCTATATCCCTCTGTGTCACCCCTTCTTCAACGAGAGCAATTATTCGACACCTCTGCACATCGGACAATCCAACGTAAGGCATTTTCATTTATAATTATAGGCTTTTTCAAATTTTGAAATTCATAGTTTCAAATCTCAGTGACGCTTGAGTACAATATTCCCAACATGTGGTGATAATTCAACATTTCTTATCATACTATCCAGTTTTTTTACAACAAAAAACTTCATTCTTCACAAGAAGTCAAAGATCCATGGTTAAAAGCAATCAATAATGTGAAATACCGAGTGATTCCATATAAATTTGGTTGTGTGTAGATCTTGAACGAAGAGTTAAAATGAAATCATACCTGTTCACATCTCGATGAGAAAAGATTGCGGGTAAGCTGCAACTGTGGCTCTTGAAATTTTTCTAAAATACAGTATTGAGAACTGGTGTAGCAAATATTTCCATAAGATATGAACGAAATGTTTTGCTAAAAGTCGATAGATATTGTTTTGATTGATAATACTAGCGGGTAATTTTAAATGGCATCTACTGAAAAATGAATTTCTCATTACGTAAAAATGCTTAAAATTAGCTTTCGATTATCTGAATTTTTCAAGTACTTATTTACCAGCGGAATCTAATACTATTAGCAATATTCCATTCAGATTGATCACAAAAATATGCATGTAAAGGAACTATATTATAACAGAAATTAGGATCAATAATATTGAAGTTTTCTAGAACAAAAACAAAAACATCATCATACGGAAATCTTCAATAAAAAGAAAGAATATTCTATGGATATCGAAGGAGGAAAAACAATATTACCGCAAATATTCAAAATTGTGACTCTTGTTTTCAAAACATCAGTTACATCACGGGAAAATACTACGACAGGCGATGAACATATAAATATTGCTAGCAGATGCAAAGCATTCCTGAAATTCTGTTTCAACTTATTTAGATTGAGACAAGTTCTATTGCAGAGTAAATCTTCAATACAACCTCAAAGGCAGAAGTGCAGTGTCGTCAAGTCAGGGGAACATGGTGGTTATCTCACTGAATCTCTAGTCCCTATCCAATTATTCCCAATTCAATTTCAGCAGGTCAGGGATGGTTCTTGTTTGGTGCGGAGGCAAGGTTTATGCAGTTCATAGTGAAATCCTCCAAAACTATCATTATCATAACTTCTTCAAAACGAGATAAGCTGCAGCTGTTTTCGAGGCACCCCACACATCAAAGCCATATCTTTCTCGATGCTGCACGTCGATATGGCTCACTACGACGAATAGATACTCATTCACTGGTGGACTTCATCGATTTATATAGCTCCTTTAGAATCATCTGGGTGTTGACGGATCGTTTCCACATATGTATTGCTGAAATTTTATCGGCGAATTGGATTCTCTGGTTACAAAAATTGTGATACTCGCATTCTATAGACGAACGACGTTTATAGTTCTTTTTATTTGCCTGCTCGAAATGTAAGGTTTGGTCGCTACAGCTCCTATTACTTCAGTGGTTATTCATTCGTTATCTCTCAGTTCATATTTCTTTTTTCTTGGTACTTTCAACGTATTACTATTGACAAGATTTTCATTCATTAACTGGTGACTTTCAGGAAACCGATCCGATATATGTTTCTGCTATTGCAGCTGAATCATAAGCACTTTGTATGTAACATTCAAGTGTCCATTTCTCATATTTTTGAGTGGTGGTTTTCATTCTGTATCTCAAAAGAATCACAGATGTATTTGAACGAACTTTTTGATGAAATAACTTTGAACATACAGAAAACAAGGTGATTTTGATATTTGGAAAAAGTTGATATACTTGGAAAACGAAGTCATAAGTATTCAAAACTGAAAAACCACAGATAATTACTATAGCCTGATTTAATCAAACCGTACAATAAACATGAACTTTGATAGGACCTAAAAATCTGTAAATTTGAGTTATTGAACTGCATGAATTGTGGACGGACATACACTGAATGAATGAAATTGAAACAATTTTAACTTTTTCCTGGAAAAAAGAAGTGAATGCAGAACTCACTAAATGCGTTATATATTTTCCAAAAAAAATTAATAATCTTGTAACAAAATACAAGGAAAACTTTGTTGCAAACAACCAATTGGGCGAAGTTGAATGTCTACATCCTGATGTGAATGAGTGCCTGAAGTTGCTACTCAGATGATGTAGCAGGTAGTTTCCGTTCCTGGAGGAAAAATATCTATCTTCATTCCAACTCTGGCTCCAAACGAAGACGCCACCTGAAAAATATACAAATATTTACTCTATTTGTAACATATGTTATGACTCTCTAATTGTCAACATGGCATAAAAACCTCTAAGCAGTTCATAAATGTTATTGAAATATAGCCACTTATGTTTTTGCCTCAGCTACAAATTACAAGACAACTTGACCTGGAATGCTCTAGAATACGTCGAGTGTATATTCTAGTAAATTACGTTTCTGGGGAAAGGAAATTCTTTACGACCTTAATGTTTCTCATGTTTGATTTGTTACGAGTGTTTCGACAATACGCATAAATAAATTCATGGAATAAGTATGGTAAATGACAATTCGAAAGAAGCAGCGAAATTATCATGGAGATTCTTCTCAATGGAAAGACAAAGATGAAAGAAATAGAGTTTATCAGTTAATTAAAATAAATGAAGATCATTTCAATAGAGGAGCCAATTTTCAGGCATTCTCATATGATTACAAAATGAAAATTTTATACAGAATATCAACCAGTGAAATGGATAGTGCTTTTCCAAGATGAATAATGCTCACTCAGCATACACCAATATCATCCTTTTCAATTTTTGTTAAAATTTCAGATGCTGACGTCTGTTCAACACCAACTTAATGACGTAGCGGCTCAAAATGCAACAGTACCCTATTAATAGATGACAGTCGAGGACTACAGTGAATCATTTGAAGTTACTGCTCGAGAAATTCAGAAAATCAGTGACTCATCAAAATGCTTCCGTATTTTGCATTTCAAGAGTTCATAAATTTCGTTGGTTTAGGAAAATATGCCGCAAATACAGAAACCGTGAATACGGAATAGTCATTTATATAGGATCATATGAGATACTTTCCTTGGTGACAAAATGAAAAAAGTATAAGGAAATCAAATCAATTGAAGTTTTTGACTGTATTCATCAATTCTCATCTTCAGGTTTAGCAGAAGAATTTTGTGATTTTCTCTTGCTTGGTAGTTTCTAAGAACTCCTTTAATTCAAACTTGGAATTCAGCAGTTGCATTAGCAATTTGCCTCTTCAATAGACTTCGTTCCATAGACGGATAAATTTTCATAAAATTTATCCAATTCTAGGCAAAATGTTTTATTTGCTGGTGACTTTAACTTATGTGATCTCGAGTGGCTTGTTACTTCTTCCCCCTCAGTTGTATCGCCTTCCACTGAATTTTGGAACATGCTGAGTAACTGCAACCTCCAACAATTAACAGATAAACCTACTCGATATCGACTGAACCAATTCCTAAGAAATTTGGATCTAATCCTCGTCAATGATAGATACTTGTTTTCTTCACTAGAATATCAGCCACCAGTTGGAAAATCGGATCATGTAGTTCTTAATATGAAGATGCAGTTTTATGTAACCCCAAACTACTCAAAAAATGTGAAGAAGATAAGAATTACTAATTATCAGAGTGTCAGTGAAGCTTTGCAGTTGGTGGATTGGAATGAGCTGTGGAATCCAGACGATGTCAAAGACAAGTGGGACAAATTTTGCGCTACTGTCGAAGTTCATGTTGCTATAAAAAGTCTCTGTGGCAAAGATATATCAGAAATAGACGCGATACTGATTTCCAAGATTATCTACAATTTTCCAACAATCAGTATGTATATCTCTTGCTAAGAAGAATTTTAAGAAAAAGACCACTTTCAGTAAGGATAAAAAGAAATTTTTCAATTACATTCGAAGTACTCTCAACACCAAAGTATCTATTCCTTCAGTTCGAGACAACGTTGGAAATTTATCCACTGATAATAAGACATCTGCCAGTATTTTCGTTAATACTTTCTCCAAAGCTTTCTCCAGAGAACCTGCAGGCCCTCTGCCAAAGATCTCCACTAGAAGAAACCAAAATACTATAAGTGATGTAACCATATCCCCAGAACTTGTGGAAGCGGCCATCTAGGGACTGAAATAAAATTCGTCTCCTGGACTAGATGGAATTTCCGTCAAATTATATAAATCTTGTAGCAGTTCACTGATAGGTCCACTGTCCCAGATAATGTCAACATCGCTTAAAACGCATTCTCTTCCAAGTTGTTGGACGAAGGCATCTGTAACTCATGTGTTTAAAAAAGGCGACAAATGCTCCTCAGACAATTATAGACCAATTTCAATAACTTCTGTTGCTGTCAAAATTATGGGAAGGATAGTTGTCAACACCCTGCTGCCGTTTCTCATGAGTAATATTATCATCCCCAAGGAGCAGCATGGCTTCATTCCAGGAAGGTCCGTCATAACGTGTCTGCTTCAATGTATTGACCAGTGGACGAGGTCTCTGGATAGAGACGGTCCAGTGGACATAATCTACTTGGACTTCTCTAGAGCCTTTGATCGTGTTCCTCTAAAAAGACTTCTCCACAAACTTCAGCATGTTGGTATTGGAGGAGATTTGCAACTGTAGATCAAAGGATTTCTTTTAGAAAGAGAGTTTTCTGTTAAGGTTGCTGGTGAAAGCTCTGTATTCGGTTCTGTAGAAAGTGGGGTCCCCCAAGGCTCAGTGCTGGGCTCCCTATTGATTCTGGTCTACATTTTTGATTTGCTTTCTTTTTTGAAATCTGCCTGCTTCTCATATGCTGATGATACAAAACTTTTCAATTGTTTCATCTTGCATCACAACACCCTACATAATGACTTGAACATTATTACTCGTTGGTGCGAAGACTTACTCCTGCTACTAAATACCGAAAAGTGTAAGGTTTTCCACTTGGAGAAAAATAATCCTCATTTGGTATTTTTCGTTGATGGTCACCAAATAGAAATGCACAACGATCTTGGAGTAATTGTATCGGCAGATTCATCCTGGAGCCATCATGTTATGCACTGTTCCAATAAGATCAAAAGTACACTTTACTTACTTCAAAGATCTTTTCATGGATGTAATCCCTCTACTGCTGCAGAACTATACAAGACCCACGTCCGTCCAATTTTGAAATTCTCTGGTTCAGTTGGCATCCTTGGCTAACTAAAGACGTAAAGTTTTTAGAATTCATTCACAGAAGGGCTACTAGGATGTCGTAGGCCCAAGCTATGACGAGCGCTTGTCGATTATGAAGATTCGCACTTTCGTTCATAGGTGACTAAGAGTAGATCTGATAGTCGCCTACAAAATTATGCATGGCCTACTCAACAGTGACTTAAGTGACCTTTTCGAACTTAATATAAATAACTTACGTGGACATCAGTTCAAGTTAGTACGTAAACGGTTCCGTACGGCATCTCGCGAGCACTTCATTTCGAATAGGACCTTCAGTGTTTGGAACCGTCTAACGGATAGTGTAGTTAGTTCTGCATCAGTGAATGAATTCTTTGGACAATTGGTTCACTAATAATAGAGTAATAGAGTTGATTTCAGATTATTTTCTTCAGCTTTTAGTTTAAGTTATCTTTAAGTGTTGATTTTCATTATGTCATTTCACTTTTATTTTTTCATTGAATATTTAATGTACTATTTGAGTTTATAGATTACAAAATCCCAGCTCTTTATGAATTTTAATAATAATAATAATCACAAAGCTCATTTGTAAAGTTCTAGTGGAACCCTCTTGTACAATATGCTGTGAATTTAACATTTCCCCCGAGTCGGTTTCAGTCAAATCTTCATCTTGTGATTCAAGCAACTCCTAAATGTCACTTGATTCTATCGGTTCGTCGCGTCCTATTCTATTCGCAATTTGCACAGATTCATCATTTTCCGAAGCCAGAACAGGCCACAGCTTTTTCCAGCATGATTTCAATGTGTATAGGTTCAGTTCACCGATTCTTTTATGTTTAAGATACATTTTGCCATATCAAATTTCTTGCAGCATTCCATATCATTTACATCAGAATCACACTCCATATTATCAAATCTAATTCGAATGGTTCGTCTAATGTGATGGAGCTTAAAGGCAGGGATTATTCCTTGGTCAATAGGTTGAAGCAAAGACGTCCTGTTCAGAGGTGAAAATGTCTTCTTTATATTTGGATGCATAGATTCAAGTTCGCCTATTAAAACAGCTTTAAAGTCTAAATTCTTTTTTGTAATAAGTTTTAATTTCTGAAACAAAGTAATTCCGGAACCAGTCACAAAAAATAGCGCTTTTAACACACGCTTTTTCAATTCCATGCCAAAACACTGACAGGTGGTTCTTGTTTTGATATTTTGAAGCACGGGGATTAAACGATCTGTAGACCATCTGTGGTTTAATGACAATCTCCAGAAGCATTGGAACATATTAGCAGAGTAACTCTATCCTTTGCTGCCTTAAATCCAGGGGCAGAATTTTCGCTTCGGAAATAAATGTTTTGGTTGGCATTCTCTCCCAAAACAGTGCAGTTTCATCTGCTTCAAATACTTAATCAGGTTTGAATCCTCTATCAGCTACTAGGTTTGCATATTCTTCTGGACATCTTTCTGCTAAAGCAGTGTCTACAACTGCAGCTTCTTCAACGATTTTAATGCTATGCAATGATTGTCACATCTTGAATTTATTGAATCAAGTGACTACCACAACTATCACCAGGTTCTTTAAAACGTGCGTGAAAGCGCTTTGCCTTCTGTCGGATAATAGAACCACTGAGAGGCACTCTGTTTTGGTTGCGGTCTACGATCCATATTTCGCTGACAGTGAAGTTGAAGCTGAAGATGACTTTATTATATCATCGGATTTTCTTATCAATCGTACAGTTGATTCCTTAACATTCAATAAGCGTGATATGGGTGCAAACGACTCCCCAAGGCATAAACGATCTAGCATTTCTATTTTCTCTTTGAGCGGCAGTATTAATTTGTTCGTATCGAAACTAGTTTTTCAATTTTGGTTGGCGACATCATAAATTAGAAAGACGTATTACTCAATCATAATATTTGTAACGAATGAAAAAATAAAGCAGTAAACAACGCAAAGCAGCTTTTACCGAAGGACGGAACGTCTAATAAGTGGCCTTTAACAACATACTTCACGAATTGAGTGATAAGGTCGTCTCACTTCAACATTTTGTTTTTTTACATTCCCAAAAATACCGACCAAAGCGTAGATGGCTTATGTCGAAGGAAAAAACCAAACGAATGCAGAGGCGATATCTTTCAAAAACATACTTTAGGAGTAATATTAACAAAATGTAGGTTATTATCTTATTATTCTATGTGGCGACGCGTTTACAAATGATACCGCATCCAATTTATCAATACAGATGTATATACCTATGTACCGATTAAATCCGCGAATGAGGAAATCTGCAGCCTCGAATATAGGAATTGGGTCGCATTTTTTTATCCGCAAATAGTAACAACGCGAACGTAGGAAGCGCGAATAAGTAGCTTTTACTATAATACATTTTTTTTCAACCAGTTTTTGCAATTCAAACTAAAAGTAGGAATGGTTTAGACTAGAATCTTGTGATTTTAATAATTGAACGTATAAATACAGAGATACAAAATTTATATTTACTTTTCCTCTAAAGAATTTCAAGATCCCTGTAGTCGCATTTATCAAGAGGGTTTTTTCACTATTCACCTCTTACACTCCATCTAGATATTTGAAAATCGTCTCACCTGTTGCTTTTTCAGGATCCCGTAACTCGAAAGGAAAAAACGGACCCTTATAGTTATTCAATCACTTTATTTTCCATCTGACTGTCTGTTTGTCTGACAAGCATCTTTTCTCAGAAGCTCGTGTAGGTATAAAGTAAAATTTGACGCTGAATATTGAGATCCGTGACCTCTTGAAGCAGACAAAAAATATAATGGTACAACATAATCTGACACGACCTTTTCTTGATGTTTTTGTACACATAGTTGAAGGATCTTTTGGTAATCCATCTAACTGCTTGTCTGACAGAAATCTTATATCAGGAAGATGTGTAGGTATCAAGTTGAAATTGATGCGGATTATTGAGGTTCAAAATCTCTTGAAGTAGTGAAAAATCAAATTTCTGAATCAAAGCAATTGATCTTTCACAACAGAATCAAAACTTTGATTTAATTTGCATACATTAGAAGTATATTTTTGTCACGAAATTCGAGATAGGGATTTTCTCCTTATTATTTATATTCATCCAATAGTCAAACTGGTTACTGATGTTATTTGCTAGCAATTTGCTTGTAGATTAATTGATGTGATGATTCACATAAAAAAATGTGCAGTGAAAAACTCTTCCTAAATGTATATTTCCTTTTAATCATTACTGAAAACATATAGCCTACTAATAGGTTATACAAAGTGTACAAATTTCTTAATATTTCTTTTTCAGCTCTTGTTTCAATTTATGAAGAGAAAACAGATGGAATGGTGAACTTGCCTATGAAGGACACGTGACGAGAGGGGGATATCTAATTATTTGCCAGGGGGCTGTTTTGACTCCTGAAATTCTGTTCGTACTTTTTGTTTGATATATTAAATTGCTATTATTTTGTACAGTATTATTTGCTAGTAATTTGGATGTTGTTTGGATTATTTCAGGACATTAAAACCATTCGTGTTCATTTACGCAGTATTTGGTCTGTGAGCATGTCGTTTCAGGCTCCACTGTTACCTACCGTATTTCTAACTTTACTCAAGCTAAAAAAACCACATACCACACAAACAATCTGAACCATTTCATTGTTACCTACCCAGGTAGGTAGGGTGTATCGTGTATGTACGATAACCCTGCATCACACATACTTACAGCCTCTCAGAGTCGATCGTAAGTAGTCTAAAAATATTGAGGTAGATCGCCAGCAGTTAAACTTCTATCTTATTAAAATAAAGCACCTATCATCAAAGAGACAGGAAAACCACAATTTCAATCTTAAAAATTCTGATTTGAAACATCTTTTATATATATATATATATATATATATATATATATATATATATATATATATATATATATATATATATATATATATATATATATATATATATATGTAGTTCCGTACACTGAAGCCCTGAATCTAAAATTTAAAAATGATCGATACATCTGTTCTCCTTATTTTTCTATTAACATTTGCTTCTCATATTCGGCTGCACCCCTGTATAAATCCAATGAAACAATTAAACAAGCCCGACTCAGATTCCAGCAAAAAGGAATCATTTAGACATATGTGCAACTCAGTAATATGAATTGGCAATATATTAAAGATCTTAAACTTATCAGATTTAAATTGAGAATCTCATAGTTGACATCATAATTTCTTTGACAATTACTCGAGTGTTTCTATATGTTAGTGGTGAAAACATGAAAAACTTAAGTATTAAAATAACTTTTTACCAATTTTACTTGAGACTGCTACTTAGTAAAGAAATGATGATAATACACGTTTTTAAGAAGAGTGTTTGAAAAAACGAGAACTTACAATTTACATACCGATAAGCTTCAACGAAACCCTCCGTGCTAGAGTTCTAACTGCATCTGGTTGTTCTTTTGAGTTTCCATGACTTTTAACACCATTCTTATTACGTGTCCAAATCTTTTTGACATACTGTTAATTTATTTTTTCCTGTACTTTCTACTTTAATTACTTCTGTTATAATTCTGGTTTCCCCTGCTTATTGTGTACACATAAATAAAAAAAATTTTGGCAATCTCTTCAATTGATTTAAATGCTTCCGAATAAATTAGCTGAATAGATGAATAGCGTAGATTCCTATTTTTGAAGCATCGGAGCTGATAAATCATGTCAAATGGGACTGATTGGCGTTTCCCATGAAAAACATATCAGGGCTAATGTATCAATTAACGTCGTTTTCGTTGGATCGAAGGGGAATGTTTTAATTCTTTATAAGCCAATACAGAATGAAGTGACGCATTAACAAAGTGTGCAGAGCTTTGAACACTGTTCGGAGTCCGTACCGACGGTGTTTTTCGTGAGTGTGGATCGCAGAAAGGACCCTCTAATGCAACGTCCCGCGGGAGAGCCCCCATTATCGCGCCCCTCGGTGCTCACCGCTCGACGACGCGGCACAATGATATCAATTCCCTAGTGCAACAACGTATACGTTTAGTTTAATGCCTCGGTTGTCACACGCTACTATGTTTCTTCTTTCTTCTTCTTTTTCTCTTTATTTCTTTTCTGCGATTTCAGGCTAAATTAAATTCTCAAATTTGATCTCTTACTCAATCCTGAACACAATATATACTAAAATATTATAATAAAAATTTGAATTTATAGCACATTGATCCATTGTGCGAGAAAATAGCATATGCCTTGTTATTACTCTCAGTTGAAAAACATACACTACCTCAAGAAATTATTGCATCTACTTTTTTTTCTGGTTTTTCTTACATTACAAGTTTGAGAATAAAAAATAATGGGTCGGAAGTAAATAATGTACTTAATAATTAAAGGACAAAGTAAGAAAAATGAAATTTTGGGTTACGTTGTGGTCGTACCAGCATAAAAGACGCCGAAAGTTCAAGTCGTCCAAAAAAGGTCATCACGGTAGAAATTATTGTCAAATTCATCGAATTCTTGAATATTATATGATCGGAGGGAGGTTTAGGATTGCTTACATCGATAATGAATACAATCTCGTGACATCTCCAAAGTAGTGCTCTACGATGATCAACCACACTCCGAACGAGTTAACGAAACATAGATCCATCACAATACACCAGAGACCTAGTTGTGTCTGTGGACCTACAAAGCCAAGGCGACAGTTTTTTAGTATGGAAGATGTAATTAATATTAATCATCTCAATATGGGCAGAGCGATCACGAGCAAACAATATTCAGAGTATATTGACTGATTTAATATTGTTATGAAGCAAAACGCTCGTATTGAGCGAAAAATATGTGTTTTTCAATTTACATATGCTGTCATTATGGCAAAAATCTTAAATTGAGCTACGAACTGCTACCTCATCCAACAAAATATCCAGATTTAGCCCATTGGGACTAATTACCTGTTCCCAAACCTAGAAATTTGGATCGAATGGAGAGATCATCACTGCAATTAAGACCTATGTTGAAAGCCTTGATAAAATGTCTCCTTCGCAAACAATAAAAACATTGGGAAAATGCTGAATCATATGTATTGAGAAATAAAACGCGTTTAGAAGGAAAAAATATCATTAAAAAAGGCAGTGACTTATCCACCCGACCTCGTGAATAAATATCTCTGGATCTTTCAGAGAATTCGGTTGCGTTTAAGAAAAATTGCTGGATGAGTATTCATTGCAAACTGCTTTCGAGCAGTTCGTGTAGCAGCAAATTATAGTTGTCGTTCGTATAACCAAACCAACTGACTGTGCCTTTTACGAGTTTTCGATTCAGGTTGTTTTGATTGATAGTAACATTTTTTTATCATTCAGAAGATAGCGTGACGTGCTCGATAGTTTCTAGAGCACTTCCTTCGTTTCCTTTCATATAGCTGAGCGTTATTGTGTCAACATGTGTAAAATAGGAATGAAATCCATCCAATTCAGAAGATTTTAATTTTTGTCATTTTATTAAGGAGATAAATCAAGTTAGGCATTGAGAGAAGTTACGTGTATCACATCGTAGAAAAATGGAAATGGCTATCTACCTGTTTTCCGCATATCCAACATACATATACTCAGAAGGATCGGGCGAAAAGTAGCTAGTGGGATCCGGAAGCATATCTACCGAGTTGTCAGAAGCCCTTCTAGATTTTGGCTGTGAAACAATTTCTCTGCCATGTTTTGGCGTCATTTGTCTAGGAATTAATTCAGTTTTCTGTCTTCTGTGATGAATAAGTGGTGGATTCTTCTGGTGGAGAAAATTCTGATCATGAATATAGCGTGTCAGGTTTGGATTCGTCTACATGCATACATACAGTGACCAACAGAAAAATGAAGAATGGAAAAAGGACAAAGGTTAAAGCTTCTTGAGAAGTCGGGCATCCAGCTTTACTTGGTGCCACCGTATCTGCAAACCGATGCTAATCGTTGGCTATCTTTAGGGTCACTAATTTTGTATCGAGTTATTGGAGATAGTCGTACTAGTTGGCGAATCAGTGTTGATCGTTAGATGTGCTGAAATTCCTATTTTTTATTTTCGTAACCGTGGAGTAAACGAGGCTTGGTATACGGTTTTTTTAAGCTCACTATCCCACAGGTCTTCTACTATCAAATGTGATCCCTTCAATAATAACTTTTCCTCTTGCCATTTCCTTTCTACTCCTTAGTAGTCCACCCTGTCACATTCTACTCGGCTAGCGATCGGCTTCGATGACCTGGGGAGCACTTCTGTCGCTGTTATGATCTGTAACCCTCGTACTTGTTCTAAGAAACAAACGTTTTTGTTTAGCTATCCAATTCTTAGTTCAAAAAGTTAAGTGACCTGGTTTATTTACGAATTCTTCTTCTTTACTTTTCATTCAAGGTGCTCGGGAACGCAGCCCATTCACACAGCAGGACCTACAGATTATAGTGGATTCCGAACCACTCTCCTAGACCATGCAATGGTAACTGCTACCAGAAGAATTACAAGTTATCTGGCCTTGTTTAGGCGACTCTTTCAAACTGAATACTCTTTTGTTTATGGACGACGAAATCTATAACTCTAACCAGAATTCGAAATGAACAGCTGAGCTTAGCATATTCCTACATGCCTGCACAATAACCGTGATCAGGAGGTTTTATTTAAGAATGAGCGTGATGTGGTTCTGTTTTCTTCCTACGATGATCTCAGTCGTAGATTAAGTAGCCAAGCGTAAGCTAGGCGAAGATCATAATTGTTTTCGACGTCAACCTAGACGGGTTAAAGTGGATTTGGAAAGGTCGTATTTTGGGTGTTGCAGAAGGGTTGGAAGGTTGCTTAAGAGTAGGTGCAGAAAAGTGCTTTTCTATGTTAGCAGATAATTTATGGGACAGAAGAGCCGAACGATTCCGAGAGAAAACAAAATTCCGGAAGTTCGTTCTTCTGACGGCCTACCTTCATTTTTCCTGTCGTCGATCCTCTAATTGACCAGCGGAATTAGTATTCAAGATTTGAGAATTTCCTTGGTGAGATTAAACTGGGTAACTAACAAGTTCGAGCGTAAATAACAGGAGTAGTTAATTAATTAGTTAATAACCCGTAAGGTTAGTTAAGTAAGGGAATATATTTCGAAGAAAAGGAAAGAAAAATCCACGTCGCCCAACATCTTAGTAAGCCACTGAAACATCTCGAATTTTACCTAAAATTCAAAGAAAGTGATTTTCGTGTGTTGATTGAAGATTATTTCCTCACAAAAAAAACCATCTCTGAAATCAAACAAAGGCTTGGTAGATTTGGGGACTTTGCATCATCAATTTCAATGGATAATACAGTGTATACAATTTATTAAATGTCATATTGGCACACTAAAATACTAGCTTAAAAATTGGCTCATAAACTGAAAAGATCTGCATTAGTTTATCTCAATCTTTTCTATTTCTGTCTCATCATCAAAATTGGTTCTATATAATTAATTTTTGCTGCATCTAATGAAGCATTGGTTTCAATGGTTAAGACCCTGTAAGGGAACATAAATGGATATATAGCCAATAACTGAGTATGTCGTTGTACCTTCTATAACCCTGAACATAGAAGCATTTAGGAGATCTGATTGTGTTTAGGAATATTTTCATTCATCAGATTAAATTGTGAGCCGAGCTGTTATCACAGGTGGGGTGGGGAATATGAGGATATATTATTTTCCTTACTTGGTTTCATATATTATTTCATTTCTTCCTTTTTATCCTTCTATCTTTTTATAAAATATATCAAAACCAAAAAATGAAAGTTGCTTGAATTGTGCACCGAAGATGGCTACATTTGTAAAATGAAGATCTACTGTTGAAAAGGTAATGTGGAAACAGGTGTACCGATATCTGCTTCAGTTGGATGACACTGGTGCGAATCTCTTAGAGCAGAGGTGCTCAAACTTGAACTGCTGTCGATCTACCTTAAGATTAATAGACTAGTTACGATCGACTCTGAGAGGCTGAAAGTATGTGTTATGCAGGGTTGTCGTACATACACGATACACCCTACCTACCTACCTACGTAGGGTGTACCGCAGCATATATAGATATTAGCTTTCTCCACGATATACATTATTTCAGTCAAGGCTTGGGTTAGGTTTAGTTAGGTTCTTCTCTATATTATCAATGAAAACACTCATAGTTATTCAAAATTGCGAGTTTATTGGTCGTTACAAAATAAAATAGTCACATATGGTGTTAAACTTAAACAAAGAATAAGTGGATGTTGAAGCGTGGCACTGCATGTCCTCAGTATACTTTTCATAAGATGGTACGCAACCACTGAATGCTTACCGCAAGCATGATAGTATATGATCGTCAGTTAGTCGATTGCGATAAGTTGACTTGATTATCTTCATTTCAGAAAATGTAGACTCGCACAAATGAGTTGACCCAAACACTGCCATCAGTTGAAGGGCGATTTGCCTTAGGTTCGGATATTTATCTTCAGATATAAAACAACAGAAATTTGTATCAGATGCTGTAGCTTTGAGATGAATATCTGATATAATCTGCACCAACTCATTTTCAGCACTGACTTATGAATGAAGCTATATTTGCCAATTTACTGAAATCATAAAAACGCAATTCGAATTGTCCCAAAATATTGGATAATTCAGCCTCATACGTATCATAATTCTACTGACGAATCCTCGCTTTCAAGGACGGAAAATATATCACATTCTTTCTTTTCAGTTGATCTATCATAAGTCGCAATTTACTTTTGAATGCGTTTACTGAGCTAATCATCTCAATATTAGTTTCTTCTTCATCTTGAAGCTCCAAGTTAATGGTGTTTAAGTGCATTGTGATGTCAGTCAAAATGCCAAATCAATCAGCCATTTCTCGTTTTTCAAGATCTGAGTGTTATCACCTATTTCGTCTAGAAAAGCTGTTAGTTCGGGCAATAATTCTTGAAACCTTTATAGCAATTTTCCGCGACTCAACCACCTGGCGTCCGTGTGAAGAACTTAATCAGTGTGTTCAGCTGACTCTCTAATCTTTCAACTGCAATATAAAGAGCCGCCCGTGCTCGGATGGAATTCTCAATTTTTGTTGCAATTCCCATAATTTCCTCTGTGTTTAAAACTTTCGAACACGAAACTTGTTGATGTATAATGCAATGGAATGAAAAAATTAAGGGAAATCTTCATTAGCTCGCCACAAAACCGTTTTTTTCAGTCATTGCTGGTACTCCATCGGTTGTAATGCACAATAATTTATATTTTCGTAGTTTGTGGTTTTTTACAAAATTGAAGGAAACGTCATATATATCTTCGCCACGGGTCTTCCCCTTCAGAATAATGATTGTCAAAAATTCTTCCTTAGCCAACATGTCATTAAATACCATCCGAATAAAAATACACGGCTGGGCAATGTCTGTCATATCGGTGGATTCGTCGAACGGTAACGAAAAGTATGTACATTTCATGATATCATAATTTAGTCTATCTGCCATATCCTGACTCATTACTTCAATACGCCTTGTGACAATCGGACGAGATAACTAAAGTTCTCTAATAGCAGACATGATTTCTGTTTTATTTTTGAAATCTCGAAATAAAGTCTCACCCGCTTCAATAAAGGCTTTTTTGTTTTTGGCCAATATATGAAATATTTTAAATGACGCGATGGTACCACCTTTTGATTGTATGGCTGGTAATGTGAACATGGTTTGTTCTTTCTACGAACAAGATATCAAATCAAGTACTTTTCGTTTTCTTAATTCACTTTGTGGCGGAAAATCCTTTTCATAGTTTTTAAGAACTGTTTTATGATGTCTTTCTAAGTTACCACGCTTAGGTAAGACAAATGCAGTTATCCTCCACCGTACAAAAGAAAAATTCTTCCTCCCAATCATTATTAAAATGATACGCTTTAGATTTCTTCGCTGCACTCAGTTTGTACTATTTAGTAATAAACTTTGTAACGTCGTAGTATTGTCTTCAAGTTATAATTCAGAATGACTCCAATTCCTGCAGGCGCAACATTTATATCGGCATGAACGAAAGTCTCGAATGTTCCGGAAATTTCTAGAAAAGCGGCAAGAATAAAGAACGCGGCTTTTCTTTGACAAGTACCGCTCGTTCCTTTGATAAAGCCGCGTTTTGCCGCTAGCAGAGTGTTAATCTATTACCTAATAAATATTTGTAATTTAGTTACCTACTCATTAAAAATTTTTTTCATCTCGAGATCTACTCAAATAGCACTCGCGATCGACCAGTCGATCGCCGTTTGAGCACCCCTGTCTTAGAGTGTGGCAGAATACTATATACCGACAATTTTTACCCGAGCTTGCATCCGGTTCAATGATAACTCAATAGATCGACACAGAATGTAGGGACTCAAAGATCCAATGGAAAATTTAATGCCCTAGATATAGTTAAGGCAGAACTACAGAAAAAATTACATTACTGCCCGAGAAAGTGAAGCAGGAATGGGGTAATGGCAATACAAAAATAGATAGACAAACGGAATTATTAGTGCTTGAGTAAGAACCGATAGCCGAAAAATTCTAAAAAATCCTGAGGAAGTGGTTGACTATAATAGCTGTAATTTATTGATCCATCTGACCAAATAAAGCTATATTCCACTGCTTTCGTAATGGAATCAGCATTACAATACGCATACATTTCCACGAAAAAATAACTGAGAGCAATAACAAGTTAACTACATTCAAAGAAAATGTTACGTTGGAACTTTCAATAAATCAAGACTGCCCTATTTTTCGAAAAAAATAATGGAACTAAAATGAGGTGCAGTGTTACTTATGAAAACCTTAAGATCTATATAAGTCAAAGGATGTGACTCATATTTTTGTGTAGAATGTATTTTCTGTGAAACACGAGACCCTCAAAATTTAAAATAAATCACTTCGACTTCCTTGTTGATAAAAATAATAAATTTTCGTTGTATTCTTTAGAACGAAACTTTATTATTTATTTTATTTCTGCTTTAAATATATTTTGTTTCCATGTTAAAGTAAAAGTTTAACGTTTTCCTCGTATTGTGTTAGAAATAAATTTAGTTGATGTACATACATAATGTGTTTATTCTTCAAATAATTTTTCAATATATTCTTATTTTATTTTGGTTTCAAATAGATTATATTTCTGTGTTTCAGTAATAGTTTAACGTCTTTTTATATTGTGGTAGAAATAAATCAAGTTTATGTTTTCTTGTGAAAAAATTTCTCAATACTAATTTTCAAAGAAAAATGTAGGCTAAGTTCAGACAATTGGCGGACACGCAGAACGAGTTTCAGTAGAAAATGCTTTCATAGCCTGAAATACATTCAAGCTTCGGCGCCTGAACAGTTGATCGAGGATGAAATCATATTCACCACCCAGAACTTCTAGATGAAAAGCGATGTGTTAAATGTAACTCACATGACAGTCAACATGTTAAATACTCACAAGTATTTCCATTAATCAAAATGCAGAAATCACAACTTCCATTAACGAATGTATTAATATCAAATATCAAAAATGCTTAGTAACAGAAACAAATAGAAACTGTCTGAAATACGAGTATTTTCATTATTCAAAATGCATTTTGAATTCAATTATTGGCCATCCTGTACATTCACTCGACCCGTGTATGGATGGGACTTACGCTGCAGATGTTGCTCTGGTACGATAAGTATGTAGTTTTCTGATATCCACGGTTTGCCTCATGCGAATCTACAGTTTTTTTGTGATGAGTCAGTCTCGAGCATACCAATTACCCGCAATTTCAAACAAGATAACGTCTTTCCATTACGAGATAACAAAATTAAGAACTCAATAATATTCGATCAGACTGTTCATATAAATACTGATTGAACCAGGTGAAAAAAAGATAAAATACTCTTTCACTGAATCTTTACATGTTCTGGAAAATAACATATGCCTTAATTTTTTTACATTGTTACTTAAAAGCAATGAGTTATTTACAAAGCTATTTTTAACAATTCAGTATCAATGGTTATTCAACTGAACATTTTAGATGTTGTTGTTGTACGTTGTACGTTGTACATTCGATGTAGATCAAAATTACCCTTACAGCAAATTATTAAAATAAATATCTAAGAAAATAACATATATCTAAATTATAGCATTGAATCTAAATAGCATAGCTTGATATAAATGAACCCCTTCAAATTCAATACGCAATACATAACCAGAATATTGCAGAGTTTTCAGTAAAATGGATGCATCAGTTTCAAATGAACTTCCAGGAATAAGAGAAAAAAGAAAGTTTCCACCAAGTAATTAATCATAAAGTATGAATCCATAGCTTATTTTCATGAATTTGGCAACATCCTACATTAATTACGTATTAAAGACCAATCGTGATCAACCAGCAACGATCCTTGTCGCACGTTCTAATACTCTCTTCCTTGCGCCACGCTACCTTCCCCTCAAATTACCAACAATCATGAGAGAACTTAATTTTTAATTCCACCGATGTGGAAAACAGGCTTAAAGGATTGTCTGTTATGGAGAATCTGATAGTTGAACCGTTGGTGGGCGGAGCGATTGCCCCTCCTATGGAGCCCCTCCTCCTTTCGCCTATTTCGATATCGTCGTGCCATCTGTTGAGCATATCGCGAATGTGATGATTATATCCGTCTCCTTTCTTTAATAGTTATGGCTTGCTACGAGCATCTCGTTCGGTGTTCAGGAAACTGGTTCAATTTTATGAATTGAATCGGAGCCGGTTTGATGATAATGAAAGGAATAATTTGATAGTGGTTATTCGTGTCTGAGTGGGCACAACGAAATTAATGAAATGTCTATACTCTTTAAATATTGAAATACTAGACTGTTGATGGTTTGATTAGGATAATTTTAGTATTCGAGATACTGAGAATCTCAATATCATAGTGAAACTTCTGAACAACATGTGACATGTGATGAAATCTCTTTTGATAGATCTAGAGAATTTACATTGTTTTCAAGAGCTGTTACTATAAGAGAGCGATTAGGACAATATAAAGACTAAAAACGGATATTCTTCCATGTACACTTGGTTTTGCGATATTCATTGCTAATATACAATCGAAACAATAACATCTATCGTAGAATGAATAATTGAATATAACTAACTCTAAATGAAATGGTTGTAATCGGGGAGTAACTGTTTTAATGGAATTATGAGTGGAAGGTGTTATACGTTTAGAGGAATATTTAATTACCCTAAATGAACGTATATTCATACAAAATCTTTAAGATTCGAAGCTGAAGCAATATTCTTATGAACGATTAGAACGATACGAGGATTGATAAGTCAGTGACTTCTTGAATGAAAAATTTTTAATTTCTGCAAATAAACATTTCATTTTTCTACATAATCACCTATTAGCTCGATAAACCGTTTTTCAAATTTTTTATTCCCTCCAAATAATAGGTTTTCTCAAGGCTCTCAAAATACACGTTTGTTTCGGTAATGACTTCTTCATTCGACTCGAATCTCTTACCGCCCAGCCATTTCTTTAGGTTTGGAAACAAAATATAGTCGCAAGAGGATGAATCTGGAGAATATGCTGGATAGGGTAGCAGTTCGTATGCCAATTCGTGGATTTTGGCCATCGTGACTAGACAAGTGTGCACGAGTGCATTCTCTTGATGGAACAGCACTTTCTTCTTCGCCTAATGCGGCCGTTTTTGCTTCAAATCAACGTCGAATCTGTTCAAAAGGTTCAAATAATATTCGCTGGAGATTGTTTTACCTTTCTCCAGATTATCCTTTGTGAATGCCAAGACGTTGTTGGCTGACAGACTCTGTTTGGCCTTCTTTTGTCCAGGTTCGCCCCGAGCAACCCACTGTTTTGATTGTTCCTTGATCTCTGGCGTATTGTGATGGATCCATGTTCCGTCTACAGTAACAAAACGGCTCAAAAACTCGTTCGGAAGTGGTCACACGGTTGCGCTTTTGATCGAGTGTGAGCAATTGTGGCATCCATCTCGCGGAGCGTTTTTTCATGTCCAAATATTCTTGTAAAATACGATGTACCCGTTCAGCTGAGATACCTACAGCATGAGTCAACTCACGCACTTTCATTCTCCGATCATCCAATATCATTTCATGAATGTTAACGACTATTTCTAGCGTGATCACTTCTTTTGTGCGACCTGAAATAGTGCTGGTACGACCACAACGGAACTTTGTAAACCACTTATCAACCATTGAAATTGATGGTGCTGAGTCCCCGTAGTATTTATCAAGTCTTTCCTTAATTTCAGTGACAGATTTTTTACGTAAAATTTTATGCTTAATCAGCACATGAAACTCACTTTTTTCCATTTTCATGAGGTTGTCTGCTTTGAACGGCTATCAATCACCAACTGCTTGACGTAGTACGCCCAAAATTTAAAAGTTGCCCACTGATAGATTACAGCTGACGGCAGCACTGTTGCATTTGAAGTAACTGCGCGGGAAATTCAAAAAGTCACTGACTTTACTGGTTGAGTGGAAGAGTAGCCACGGCATAACTTCGCCAGTGTAGAGTACTATATGTACACTTTGTAGGTACAGTTAATAAAGACGATTTATTATTATCAAACCGTCCTCGCACAAAGACTAAATAGATATTCTCTCTCACAATCAACCGTAAGCGCAACAGTGTGACCTCCTGAAAGGAGTGCTTGGTAATATTCAGTCATATCTTGATAGAGTTTTTGCGCCGTTTCGCAACCGTTGCCGAATACATCACCTTGACAAAAATCCATAAAATGCTCTAGGAACTGCTATCACATCCAGCATATTCTCAAGATTTACCGCCCTGCGACTATTTCCTTTGAACCTACATGACTCCTCTACGTTATGGTGTATTATCGGAATAATCTTAATGATTGCATTATATTTTTAAATGAAAATTCTGATTTGTTGTTGACCCTTTGATTCTTTTTAATGCTTGCATTTTGTTCGTATTTTACAGTATACGCTCTTCAATCGCGAGGTGTAAGTTTCTTAAATATAGCGAATACCGGAACCGCGAATATGGAATTATAAATTATATGGGATCATAGGGGATAGGTTCTAGGTGGCATTTTATTTGAAGAAATTTTATAGGTGAAGCCTATTCGAATTTTTTGCGGTTGGATTTTTTGTCTCCGTGCTCATCACAATAATCTTAATATGCCTAGTCCTGATGAAAAGGAATATTTGAGAATATTTTTTGTTTCGGGAAAAATTAATTGTCCACTGTGGATCAATTAAATGGCCAGTCAAGTCACCTGATATGACCTCTCTAAATTTATCTTTACGGTGTTATTTGATACCCTAAGTTTATTGAATGCAACTAGGAATATTCCACCTGAGAACAAACGAAATGTTCATAAAGAATTCGCTTTTAGACTTAGCTATTGTCAGGTTGAAGACATTTATTCAAAGAGCCACATTCAACCTTCCACAGAATGTTAATTTCCCTGACTGAAGGAGCTTGTTGTACGATATACTCCTGAATAAAAGTCTTCAATGTATACACATATAACAATAAAAAATTGCCAGGAATAACCAATAAAACCACAATTTTTTCTCCAAATTCGATTTTACTGATTTATATATTATCCAACAATGGTATAATCATTCCAACGATTCTAACCGAAATTAAATATTTTATGTGTTTCTTGTAGTTCAATTCATCTTCGGTCTCAAAATAGCTGTTAGTTTCGACAATAATCTCTTCATCCGAGCCTTATATTTTTTCCTGTAGCATCTTCTTCGAATTGGCAGAGAGCTAGAGATCACTAGGTGCCAGATCTGAAAAATAGAGTCGTGGGGAAACAATTCCAAGTGTAAATTGTTGATTTTTGCCATGGTTTTCGCTGACTTGTGGATTCGTACACTGTCTTGATGAAACAATCTTCTTTTCTTTGCCATATGTGATCTTTTGCGTTTCATCTCGTCGCTCAATCGGTCGAGTAAGGTTATATAATAGTCACTGTTGATCGTCTGACCTTTCTTCAGATATTCGATTAACCATCTTCTACACGTTTCCTAAAATACAAAAGTCATAGCCTTGCCAGCCGATTGTTGGCTTTTTGGATGTTTTGGACGGCTTTTACCCTCTGCTTACCACTCAGCAGATGCTCTTTTCGACTCTGGCGTGTAGTCGTGGATCTATGCTTAATCCATGATCAGATATCGACGCCAAAAACTCATTTTATCGCGCTTTAAAAGATCCATTCAACGCTCATATTCATCTGTTCGTTGTTGTTTTAGTTCCACTGTGAGCAAACGCGGCCCCACTTCGTAAAGAGTTCTTTCCTGCCTGAATTTTCGTGTAAAATGTTGCATACGATGTCATGTTTTCACTTACTTCAGAAATTTTACTTTTCCCTAATAGTTGTCCATACTCTTTTATATTTTCTGGCGTAATCACCTTCTTTGGCCTTTCAGAATATTCTGCGTCTTCAGTAGTCTTATGAAAACGTTTGAAATCAGCATACTATCGGCAAATCGTTGCTTGCTAACACTGTGTCATAGGCTTCTACGGTATTTTGACCCATCGAATAGCATTGTTCTATTAAACTCGTTTTGATTTACAAATTCACCAAAGTAGCGTTACTTCAACCACAATGTCTCGAAAACTAATGACGAAATGTGATGAAATTTTGACACGTTTCCTTTAATGGTCAGTACTATCTGAAACAATAGTACATTTGATATTTCAGGCGCAATCTTTTTTTTCGTCCCGGGAGTTTTTGAACTATTTGTTATCTGTTAGAGATATGATATTATCAAATTATAAACGGTCTTCATTTCGAGAATTGACTAGGATGACATTAATGTGCTGCTATTGTCCAACACTCCATTAATTTCATTATATAGAATACGGAATTTGAATGGAACAAGTTTAATAATAGCCTAGCAATATTTTTTTGAAATGTTTGGAATGTATTTTGGCTCTCTTGAGTGGGAACACTCCCGATTTTATTCCTGAATGGCGTGATATAGCATACACTCCAAGATGTAATGAACGATTTATTTCCAACATTATTTCAAGACTGTGGCTTATTTTTATTTATTAATTTCAAAAAACATAAATTTAAAAATAAATGAAAATTGATGTAATAATCGCCTGAAGATTGTTTCTTGTTGGGAATTTGAAAATAACTGAGTTTACTGTGTAGTTAAATCGTTAAATTCATATTCTAAATAATGCATTTAACCGAAGGGCATAAAATTGAAATTTTGGTAATGATTAATTTTGCCGACTGAGCCAGAACTCAACCTGCGGTCGTTTGGTTATTTCAAGAAAAGCATTCACATTTACCTCCAAATACTATAAGCAAAACTAAAACACAACACCATGAATTAGTGCATGTGAAGCATGTGCCTAGAAAGAGACAGTCCGTTGTTGACCTTCAAACTAAATATTCTGCTGATTTTTCAGGGAATTTCATTAACCTCTGGTCAGCTAATTGATGATGATAATTGTTTGCGAAAAGCGGCCTTAGAAACTATTCAAATATCAGAGATGCATCCTTACAAAATGCAAAAAATATAGAAGTTAAAGATAATTTCAATTTGAGAGTTGAATTTTTTATGAATACATGATGAATTACATCCATAATTGGTGATCGTGTTAAAAGTTCAATATTTTTCGACAATTTCACAGAATAAAGGTATCTAACTTTTTACAGGCAGATGTCATTTCATCTTTGGCCACTTTGTTTACGATTGCGATGGGTTCAGCCAACGAGAGAGTTTGGTTTCAACAAGATGGAGCGCCTCCACACTATACTTTAAATATTGCCGATACCTGAATTAGTGATGAGATTGGAAAAAAGAGCAATGGAGCAGCCACGCAGGTCTCCGGATTTTACTTCATTTGACTTTTTTCTATGGGGAATATGAAATTGAAGGTTTTGTTAATGAACAAGATTATATCGAGGTTTTTAAATGAACCAAGTCCATTTTAAACTATTTGTTCAATACAAATATCTATTTGTTTCAAATTATAAAATAAAGTTCAAGTAACTGTTAAAAATTAATAGTTTTCAGCAAGAAATAATATGACATATCACGCCATTTGAAAAAGTAATTAGGGTTGTATCCACCTCTTTATGACCAAAGAAGAATGAAATACATACAAAACATAACAGACTAACAGCAAAATTGAAGAATTTCATTAAAAATATTGCCAGATGTTGTAATGAATTTATTCCATTTTAAGTCCGCATTCTGTATTGATGAATTTTTCAGGTAACCCATATTTTCATGATAAAATACTATAATCTAACGGAATCTCTTCTCATTTTCAATCACAAAGGGTCCAATGAAGTTTTCAAAATTCAACCACATTTAAATATTTAATCCATCAAGCCTTATGTGCTTTGCCAACCCATAACCGCCTGTCAATAACTGATCGGAGCGGCAATGGAAGCCTCCAGGTGTATTTATTTAGGTCCAGATTTGTAAACTGGCGGTCGCTTTGATCGTACTTTGATGCTGTATCCGAAATTAGAGGGTATCGCTCGATGCTTTGGCGTTTTTCGATTTGTCGGGTATATTATGGACGATGTCTATCATGATGGACAAGTGCGAAAAATAATATTTATTTTTGGGATAGTCAAAGATGTGTTGAAATTTCTTTTACAACGTCACGTCCGAATTTGTGTGTCCCAGATTTCTAGGATACTAGTTTGGTACGTAAATAGGCGCGGATATTAATATCATATCTGGAATCTCTTAATTCTTTATCTGGATTCAGAATTCGTCATAGCTTGAAATCTACTTTTTGAATCGCCGCCCTTTCTACTTGAAAGATTTTAAATTATGTTATACGTTCCTGCGTTTGTAGCTTTGTAATGCGCACACATATATACGGCGGACATTATGAAAATTTTCCAAAACAATATGGAATAAAATCCAGTTTCATAATAAATTTGCACATTATTGAACTACACATTGGTTTATATTTTTTTATCATCTTCACGTAAATGTTTTTATTGTCGGTTCAGCGCAGCGGCAGATTTCGATACAGGCCGCAAATTCAGATTCTTTGAATTTTTCGGACAACCAAGACAGAAATTAGTTCTTTCTGTTTTCTTTTTACTGGCGAGGTACCCTAGTAAAACTATAAAGAGGCATCATTCAAGTGTTGATGTAATGAATAGAGTAGTTGGAATGCTTAATACTGAGGCAATACAGGTAGAAGCTGTACAAACGATGGACACTAATGGTCTGTATAGCGAATCCAGGGAATATAAGATCACAACATGGAGGTAGACATCGTGGTACAAGTGTTGCTTCATTAACAGTTCACTGGAATTTCACTATGACGTGCAACTATATAATTGCTCAATGAACTGAATTATCTAGGCTACCACATACTGCACCAATTGGAGAAAATTTCTATTCATGCATGATGCTCCTCCTCACACTGGAACTGCAACGATGGATTCCTCAAGTATGCATGGAATCAATGTTTCATCTTGGCCTGTTCAATCGTATGACTTGAACTCTATTGACCATGATTGCGATAGATTGCTGAGAGGCGTTATACGAAGTAAACATGATTTTCGAAAGCGCCAGCAATTGTTTCATGGTTTACAATTGCTTGGCACACTCTCCTCAAAATAACTTGCTCAATTATTCAATTTAGAGCATGCCAAGGAAGTCATATTCTTTACGAAGGACTCATCAGTGTTTAGTTGTTGGAATTTCGTTTCAATATTATTTCAAGTAAAATCGATAAAATTTGCATTTTCAAAAATTATTTTCTTTTGAAAGGAGAGGCATTATGTTTTTGTTAGTGTTGATGGTTCATTTATGTTATACATACTTTGATTCATCGTTTGTAGTAATGTTTTATTACTCAATACCAGTAGATAAATAACGAAACAAGAAATTCCAGATTTCCCCATATTTTTGCCATGTGTGTCTTGAAAGGGGTTCGTTGAAATTCCACTACTTGCCAGTACAACCTAAGTGTCCTTAGAATAAAGTAACGTCAAAGTATTACCCTATTCTTAATGTAAGTTCAGGATAATCAATTTTCCATGTTTCGTTCAGCAGGTAGATCTCTATTCGAGATGAACTTTTTAGGGAGAAAAAAATTACGAGCATCGCCTTTATTATTTGAGTTAATTCGAAATGCACAAATTTTTTTATGTTTTATCGATTATTGGTTTCTAGATTATTTTTGAATTTACGTAAAAATATTTCGTTTTCTAAATAATGCTTTTTCTTACAATAATTTTGAAGGCATAATTTGACCGTGAGATAATTTTTCAAACTCCCCGTTCTGATAAAATCTTTTTTGACTCCTGTGATTCTCTCAACAGATTTTTCTTTATTAGGGAAGGTTCCTCGATATCGAAAAATGCATAGTCTGAAGGTCATAACGATCTCAGGCCAATCGGCATCTTGCTTATATTCCACATCAAAAGTATTAGAGAAGCTTATTGTGACTCAGATACGCGATTACATTTACGAATTTAACATTTAACAACAACAGTTTGGTTTTAGAAGCCATTCATTTACCTCTGCGGTGCTCAAGGTTAGTATAAATATCATAAAATCACAAGATGTTTCTTTGTCAACTGTTTTGGTACGTCTAAATTTCTTGAGAGCATTCAACACCATTCGTAATAGACTGATATTAGTCGTCTAGCATTTTATACAAGATGAAGCCATCAATGTGATGGAAAATTATTTGAACAACAGAACGCATCTAGTATAAAAATTAGATTTCTCTGCCCTTGGGTGTACCTTGTTGTTTACAACAGGGTTCTATCTTCCTAGTCAAAAGAATGTTTCAAAAACCACAGATAACATTTCTATGCTGACGATATACAACTACATTTTCCTTCTCTAGTGAATCTACTCGAGGGACAGAAGATCTATAAATAAAAATCTGTGACAAGTGTCTGATGAAGCAACAAAAAAAAATTAGTGTGAATCCCTAGCTCAAGGAAGGTAAGTATATTTCTAGCATAACGCTGCGCCCTCACAGCAGACAGTCTTCGGTAATAACTCCATGGGAACAAGAGGACGGTGAGATGGCCACCTCGTTCACAAGATTGAAACCCGTTAGATTTTTTCTCTGGGATTATGTAAAGGATTTATTATATAGACGAACCAATGATGATATAGAAAAGCTGAAACAAAACTCTTAGAATTCTTTAGTATCAGTGACCAATATTCAAATTCAAAAGGCATACTCAAGTATTTTTCTGGACGATCCAATTTTTGCATCTTGAATAATCGAAATACTTTTGAGTATTTGGGCTGGTTTTCATTTGTTTTACTGTTACTAATTCTTTTCTGATAATTCCTTACTCATGCGTGATAAATAACAATCGTTTTCCCTCATTGAAGGCAAGTGTAGTTCATAGTAGTGAGCATAGAATTGAAAACAAGGGATATCTTGGGTAAATTTGCACCAGCATACTGAATGAAACAACAGAATGTTAAAACAAATTTAGATTTTCGAGAAGTTTATCAGGCATGTTGTATATATTTGGAAAGAGAAAAATACTTCCAATTTCTTTAATTTAATTAATTAATTTTAAATTTTTTTACTCAAACTGACCTATGGTGTATATATAAAAACACAAGTTGAAATTTTAAACCATTCAACAAAATCAAAAATATACGTCCCTGCATTCTATTCGAAAAAGTGCCTGTAGAATGACAAAATAATTTTCACCTGACTGTGATAGCAACCGATTATATGCCGAAAGATCTATTTATTCTAGTAAAGTTAGTTATTTTTGAAAATTTGATCCCGACAGAATAAGCTAAATCAGTGGTGTTGATGACGTAGGTTGGTCTTATACAAGAATAGGCCAAATGCTTGGGGTGTCCCATTTAACTGTTTCCAGGATGATCTAAAGGTACTGCGAGACTGATAGTCATTGAAGGAGACCTCGACAAAAACGACCTCGAGCAACAACGGTGATCCTTAACCGTTATTGAAGGATTTCTTCGTTGAAACAACGGTTTGCTACTGCTATAATAATTAAAGTGGAGAGAAATTAAAAAAAAAATTTCAAAAAAATAGGAATCGGAAAATTTCGAGAAAGCCACAGTCGTTCATAACGATTTTGATATTATTCGATATTTTTAATAAATTATTTATTTATTTCAACATTAATTGGAGAGTTTCTATTGAAGAGTATCGACTTTGAAAATAATAATGGTATTTTATTTAATTCTATATAACCAAAAGAAAATTATATTAGGTATTGGAAATGCCCTCTCAAGATGATTGCATTCTTCACGTGTTCTGAGAGATTAGCGAAAAATTTCAAGAGTCCTTTCTGATAGTTGCGCAACGAAAATATTAAGATTTCAGATAACCCCAAACTGCGAAGTCTAAGGAGTTAAGATAAGGTACTCCAATTGGTCATGGTAGGATTTTGTCATCCAGTCACCCTATTTCTTCCACCCTAAGAACATTTTTCATTGAAACGATGGGTATTATCAGGCCAAAATTGGTTGGTGCAATGCCATGCGCCATATTATGGTGTTTCAAATGCAATATTTCTTGCAAAAATTCCGGTAAACGCTATTCTAGAAAAATTTTATAGGCTTCCTCATTGATATTTACTGGAAAATGGAAAAAGGACCCTAAGAAGAATTGATCTAATATTCCTATCCAAATATTCAGAAAAAGATAATGATGTCAGCCTTTTGATAACATGTGGAATATCTTCTATCCACAAATGATTATGGTGGAAATTCCTACAAAAATTTTGCTTTATTTGTGTAGAGTGTTTTTAGGTTGAATAAGCTAAGAATCATTGACAAAATGCAGTTGTTCTTTCGAAACTTTCTAGAAAGTTTTACTGTTTTTAATAACCAGGAGATTCGATACCGAAATTCTTCATTTTTCATAATTCGTGGGCTTTCAATTCTTTAGTTCTTGGTACTGAACTTTCAAGTTATACATAATCTTATATAAACAGTAGCAAACATTTTTAACATGTAAGATTTCGTATAGAGAATCTTTGTGTATACAAGCGTCTGGCTAATGTTTTCCTCAAACAATCCATACACATAATGCATGCCACCCAGTTCAAGATTAGAATAAGGATGCATCTTATGAAATAACTTTAATCTAAATTTACCAGTAGGACCTGCATTGTACGAAATATTTTGACAAGTAATGGCACTTGTTACAACTGTGCATTGAATAATAATGACAGTAAGCCGCGGTGGCGTAGAGGATAAGATGCTCGTCCCCAACGCAGAGTTATCTGGGTTCAATCCCCACAAAGTCGGTGCGATTTTTCGGATTCTGGGAATCGCTTGAGTGTCCATCTTTCGGAGGAGATGTAAAGCCGTCGGTCCTGTCTAACAGAGATGTGTTGGACAGTAAAGATCCCTTCCCTCGACACGAGAGGGGTTCGGCAAAATTCCCGGGTTAATGAGATGACAGAATTCCCTGGCATGACATTAGCCGAAAGGCAGAAATAGAGCACGTAAAAGGATCAGAAAAAAAATAATGACAGTTCCATTGAATGAGCGATCCATTATTCAAAATCTTTATAGTCTAGGATCGCTTTCTCTGTGTTTCTGTCAGAATTCATGGTTCTGAAGCGGCGACATCCATTATTGGTTACTTTGTAATTTGAAAAACTACCCTTTCGTTTAACATTATTCTTTCAAATTAAATCAAAAAATGAGTGGAGAATTTATTGAAGACGAGGAATTTGATTGTACACCGCCAGAGATAATAGAATTAGCGGCAACGGCTATAGAAAATTTGTTGCTAGATAATCATAATAAAAGTACAATGCAGTATGTCGAAGTTTCATGGATAGGTAATCCAAACAAGACCTACATTTTCGGAAAGCGTGCTTTTGATTTATGTCGAAGAACATAAGCCCTCATCCATCTCTGGTCATTCTACTCAATTCTACGAAGCACTCTTACCCGTATTCTATCACAAAATCCGACTGGTAAGTTACCTCAATTGCAGTCCTTTTTGAAGAAAAGATCTGAATGTCATAGACCCAAAAAAGAAAAGAACTTCACTCCAGGAAATTATGATAGAGCTTCAATAGTGAACATTTTTAAACAAAGACAAAGTTACGAAGAAAATTAGCTCTATCGAAGGAATTTTACATAATTTGTGAAATATATATTAGACTGAGGCCGTGAAATGCACCTACTGATAATTTCTGAATTCCAGAAAATGTCCAGTTTAGAGAGTTTCAATTAATAAATTTGCTTCAATGGGAAAGAACATTCCTCGTTCTATAACCTGAAAGATCCGTCTCGGAACACTACCGTTCGTAGATAATCAACAACTATATGTGTGATTGGAAAGATGATAACTTCTGTGCAAAAAGTAGGAAAATGAAAATCAACTACAGTAGCTGAAGAATGAATAGATTATGGTATCCGAAACAAATTAGAAAGAGATAGAAAATTGTAGCAATTAAAACGCTAAAACCGATTCCACACAAAACTCAGTAGCTCTGGCATAAATATAGGATATTCCATCTGCAGGTTTCATATATATATGACATTTGTCATATTTTTCGAACTGTCAAAATGAGTTCGCAAATTTTTCTTTAAATTAAACAAGTTCCACGAAGAAATAATATGTGGGCGATGTCAACCCAGATTATTGGGTCCATAATGATTCTAAAACATCTATAGATCATAATCGGCATCACTTGGAAGACTGAACCTGGCCATCGGGGCTCTCTCGGTCAAACAGAGAGGGAATTTGAGGAAATATCGCAGGTTAGGTATTTTTTTATTATCTCCTTAGTCCTTTTCATGACCTTGCTTGCTATGTAAAATCTTTTTTTAGATTTGTTTAGACACATAAGAAGTATGATTGTTGAAATATTTTTCTGCTGGTTTTCTTTTTCCATTGTTACAGATTCCTGTCCCAAACCCCCTTCCTTTCACCGTTGTCTTCGTTTGGAAATCATGGAATGCAAGAGAGAATGAAGCGGATAAGCAGAAAAATCTTTGGTACTCTTTATGTACACACGACACTAACACAACATAAACAGACAAGCTATTGCTAGTGCAATAGCGACAGGGAAACGAGTTTTTCTCTCAGGTTTTTTCACTCGTTTATTGAATCATATACAAGATAGTATAGTTCCCCTGTTACATTTCTTGAGCTTACACTTGTGTTTTTCTGACACACACCAAAATTATAGATAAAAGCACTTATTGTAAATACAAATATTCAAATTTTTGTAAATCCTCTGTTTTCAAAAAAAATATATATATATATATATATATATATATATATATATATATATATATATATATATATATATATATATATATATATATATATATATATTTCAAATTTGCCGCCATTTCTGAACTGTCAACATAGAATTGTCATTGCATGGTGATTTGACAAGTGGAAACTAGGAGAATTTCAATCATAGAAAGATTTACTGCTGTACAACGCATCGAAATAGTGAAAATTCACTACAAAACCGGTGAAATTTCGTGAACACAGTTCGAAAAGTTCGTACTGCTTTTGGTCATCATAAAGCATCGACTCGCCCATCTGTATGAATTCAATCAATAATTTTGTACGTTGCGGACGAGTCAATGATATGCAGCATCGAACACGTATTCGCCACTGTAGCTGAGAATGTGCTTGAAAAGCCAAACTAGTCAATTTAGAGACGATCACAGGAATTGTGCGTTTTCCCAACCACTTTGTACCGTATTTTGCATCTTGATCTGCATCTCCATCCCTATAAAGCCAACTGACCACGAAAAACGCCGTTTATTTGCTTATTGGAAATTGCTTACTGGAAATTCATAGACGAGACCCAGCGTTTTTGAACCGAATTATTCTGAGTGATGAGCCGCATTTCCAACTGTCCGGGTATGTCGATAGACAAAACTGCTACTCGAACAACCTCTTGATTCAAATCGAGTGACTGTTTGGTGCTGTTTTTGGTCGAGAGATGTCATCGGGCCACATTTTTTCGCAAATAAAGCTGGTGATTTTTTTGGCCTGAAACGGACGCTCTTAGCTTTCAGGGTGTTTATTTTCGACAGGGTGGCGCTACGTGCTACACAGCTGTTGAAACAATGGCTCTATTGAAACAACACCTTTCTGAACGTGTGATTTCTCGCAATGGAAACGTGAATTGGCCCCCTAGATCATGCGATTTAACACCATTAGAATTTTTCCTTGGGGTTACGTCAAAGATAAGGCCTACGCCAATGCTCCAGCAACAATTGAGGCACTCAAAGATAATATTCGAACTGTTATACGCGGAATACCCCCGCAAGTATGCGAAAATATAATGAAAAATTTCCTACAAAGAATGACCATTTGTAAAAAGGCCCAAGGTGAACACTTGCCTAATATCGTGTTTTATTATTAACCTGTGAGTTTGTGCTTTGCATAAAAATAAAAATATCACTACTTTGCTCAAAAGAAATAGCGTTTTATTAGGAATTGAAAATGGAACCTGCTGACGGAAGACCGTTTATAGGAAACGATTTTACTGTTGGTAATTATGAAATTCCCCATATCGCAATCAATAATTTTATTATTACGCCAACTATTTTGTTTACGAAAATTAATATAAGAATTGTATATTTTTCGAAATAATTTCTTGTGGCAAACTCATTACTCAATTTCTATTCGATGTAGAGTACTGCAACTCGCGTGCATTGGCTATTACTCGCTTGAATGAATCACCTCATTCTTGGGAGCACAAGCCGTCATTTTACACTCGTTGAGTAATGTATAATCAAATTCAACCTATTGAACTGAATGAAAATCATCAAAAAGTAAGCTACCCCACAAGAATACCAATACTTGCCAATAATAATAAATGACCTGCTCAATATTATTCGTTTTCGAGTTTGCCGAAATTTTGGTTGCAGGTACTCTCATATATTTTTGTCGAAAAATATGCCTTTTTTCAAAAAAGCACAAAAGACAAAACGTTCTTCATTAAGAAGGTACTTGAGAAAAAATAATTTCATGGACAAATAATACTTTTCGAAAAAGTTCCACTGAAAAAACAAGAAAAGGAAGCGTATATCTCCTATTTCCTGAGCGGTGATGGTTGAAGAATGTTGACATAAGGGTCCATGTTGAATATTACTGCAGAATTTCATGCTGAAGGCAATTTCCGTTTGCGAAAAATATTATAAACCACATTGATGTTTGCAGTTTACGCAGCTATATCTCAAGAACGAGGTCACTAAGAACAAAAATAATTCGTGAAATCCTCATTTTAGCTGGAGAATCTTCACCAAATGAAAGTCCACGTACTTAGGAAACACTCTGTGTAAAAGAAGGCAAACTCTATATATTGTTATATTTTTGTCTATGTAGCTAAGCCCATTACTTTTCTCTTCCGAAGAGAAAAGCAGATTGAAATAATCTAATCCTATTCAATTCGGGCATTCTATTCACAAGTTACGATTTGTTGACAATGTTTTAAACCAGGCGATCCATCTGTAAATATTGAAATACCTCAGAAGGGGATGTAGACAAGAGATTACCAACACACCGGGCCGCTCTAACTTATATTGTTTGCCCATTTACCGCCAGCTAAGTTCTGCTTTATTTGCTTATACTTTCACGACGGTTCAGTATGGTTAAAACCATATTTGCGGTGATATTTGTGGGACAAAACGGATGATTGTACTTTAGTTTGTCTCAGTGTTCTATTTTTTTTTGGAATTTGTGTTCATACCTATACAGGGTGTACCAGAAATGTTTATAAAGACTATTTCAAAAGAATGAAAGATTCAGAGGTGCGATGAAACATGCTTTCATGTAGTTACAAAAATAAAAATAATTATTGGGAATTCAGTGGATAATATACACGGTTTTGTTAGACTTTGAATAACCAAATGGCGAAAAACTATGTACATCACAAGGCTGTGGCAGCCAACTCAAGCTACCGGACTGAGATAAATACTTCACGAAAAGGACTCATGCTAGATCATCAACATTTCAGAGCCAATATGGCAAATGTTTGGATACCTGAATAAAAGTGTATCACACGGACTTAATTGTAGCCGTTCACTTCATTTGTAGTCACAAGGTACTCAAATCTCATAATATTAGCGATAGATTAGTTTGAAGTATTTTGCCTGAAGATAAGTTTCCTCAATACAAAGTACAGTTCATACATAAACTACATCACAATAATCCCAACCAGCATAGTCCTAAATTTGGTTTCATCAAGATAGAGCTACGCCCCGCTATACAAGGACAGTTAGGAATTATCTTGATTCGAAGTTTCCAGCGAAATGTTTTGGCCGAACGACAAAAATGAATGGCCTGCCTGGTTACCTCATATAAGCTCTCTAGTCTTCAATCTATGGAGGTACATAAAATCATAAATGCATCAAAATATTGATGTTGCAAAGTGCTGCTTAAGAACGAGAAAACGAAATTTTTCACCCAAATGAAACACAACGTTTTCAGGTCACTGTCGTTTCAACAGTCACGATTGAATCTTACTAAAATCTGAGAGCATACTGAATAAATCTAGGGCTTTCCAATGATATATTACACGGTACATAATGTCATCTGGGAAACATGTGGCGTTATATTTTGACAGATATCAATAAAAAACTGATGAATTGTTTCAGAAGGTATAAAGTAAAAAAACATTGATCCGTTCGAGTGGCTTTCCATCTAATGAGGAGTAGTCCATAGAGGCACCGTATCCCAATCATCTACTTCAATCTATTTTCCCTATAGAAGACCTTTATTAATGATTGAAAGATGTAAAGAGGAAATTATTGCAACGTTTGTGTAATTTATTCATTCAATTATGTGATTACCAAATAACTTGTCATACAGAGTGTTTCGTCTCAAACGAGTCACCCTGTATACTTCTTATTCAGTTGTGATTCGAAAAAATTTCTGAAACACGTCAAATGATTTTGTTTGGGGGATATTATTTAGGGTATGTTTAAGGGTTTAACGAGTTTAGGAAGGGGCTCAAATTTTCACACTGAGTCAGACAAATTTTGGACCTATGATGTCCCCACAAGAAAAAGTTAACAGGGTTCAGGTGAGGAGATCGGACAGCCAACTCCATAGGACTTCTTCTTTCAATCCAGGTAGATAGAAAGAAATTTAGTTGGCAAAAAGCAAGGTTGCAGGGCATCAAAGGAAGTGATGTCACCTTCATTTTCGTACAAAACAGTAGGGTTATAATGAGAATCGAGGCTATACACATATTTTGGTTATGAATAAATATTACATCATTTCCAGCAAATGAAATTCGTTTCGAACAACAACAGTTGATATAATTTTTGAAGCACAGAGAATCAACAAAAACTGTGTGAGCAAGTTGTTTATTCAATTCAACTCATTCAAATAAATATTGTATAAATAAAATCGAGTATGTACATATACAGCTAATGTTTGGACTTGCATCTTGCTCTTTTTGCTAAAAGACTATTTAGATAGATTTCAGGACAGAAAATTACCTAATCGGCTGACTTCCCTGAATGCAGATCGCATTCTACCAGCGTCAGACGATAGTTGACAATAAATGTTACAGAAAAACCGTGGGAGACATTTGCGAACCCCCTTCAGAAGTTATGAACAGAGAGATCTCGAACTCAAATTATAAAGAAAATCTGATAACCCAGGACTTACATACGCATTCACAATAATGGTTCAGTGAAATACCAATTACTCCATCAACTATTGTTGCACAACTTTTTATTATTCAGGGCATTTTATTCCTCAGATTTTTTGTCTTTTCCCAAACAAATTTTCGAAAACATGTGAACAATACTTCAAAAGCTCGACAACTATCACATCAAAAATAATAATACTAATAATAATAGTCCAAATACACAGACCTTGCTATTGAGATCAAGCAGATGTGGCACCTCGATAAAATAGATATTGTTCCTGTCATCGTATACTCGTCTGAGTTAAAACTTTGAATGATAGCCTTAAGAAATTAGAATTGCATAAGAATACCTATATGGAAATGCAAAAAGCTATAATTCTTGTTTCATGTAGGATAGTTAGGAAATTTATGTCAATTATATTGTAATCGAGCCTATTCCTTTTGATTGCTGAGTCTGGGAAAGGTAAATTATATCGAGCTAACAGCTGAGATAGTGCATAAGTCCACGATAATAAAACTAATAATAATAAGCTTTATTTTCATTTCCATTTACAAACTGATTTTGAATTTTCTTACTATTAGAGAATTATTAACACTTAGTATAAGTGCTATCATGAATTAAAGTTGGTAAGAACATTAATATATTAAGAAATAATTATTAAATACAACTAATAGAATTGTCTGCTACTAATGAACTGTGAATCAGAAAAGGATAATCTTTGTGCCAGATTCTAACAACAACAACAATACTTGATGAGCCTATATCCCTAATATAAAAAGAGGAAAAGATAACAGTAACATAGATTTCGATAAAAAATTAAAAGACCGTTACTGAAAAGTGAAGCAACGAACTAAAAATTAAGGAATTCAAATCCATCGAAAATAATCATAGATTTCAGATGTACTGTTCACAATGACATCCAATCAATTTGGTTCAAAATGTGTGACAAAAATATCTCTGGTTTCGCTTCAATTTTGGACAGCGCATAGGTTTCCATCTCTTTTTGATTTATTCAATTCAATTCGTTCAAATACACATTGTATAAATAAAATGGTCGAGTATGCACATATACAGCTAATGTTTGGACTTGCATCTGATAATGCTCTTTGTGCTAAAAGACTATTCAGATAGATTTCAGAACAGTAACTTACCTAACCGGCTGACTTCTCTGAATGCAGATCACATTCTACCAGCATCAGACGATTATCAATACAGTTGAACATGTCTAGAATTACTATCCAAACAATTTAAAGAAAACTTCTTCATCCTTACCACTAGTAAAAAGTTCTAAAGCTTTTTCCCAGTAAGTTCTTGCTTTTCTCAAATTGATTATCAAGTAAGTTTTCAATAATATCAACCCTCTATTACTATTGAAACATGCTTTTGGGGAGAGTGTTACTAATTTACACATTTTTGGACTAATGAAAATCCTTGTCATTATCAAAACTTGGCATCAGCACCAGCTTCAAATAAATATCTGGGCGGCATATGTTGTCAGTGCGCCGTTTGTTACCACCTTCATTGAAGAGAAAGAACTATTAAGGGTTTGTGAAAAATAACTTTTGGGGAATGTTCAATTTGTAAATCGCAGATGATGTGATTTATGCACGATGAAACTCCACCGCATTTCAGCTTAGAAGTTAGAAAGCATATGAACACGACCTACTTCCGTTGATGGATATGTCGAGGAGGACCTATCTCATGACCATCTAGGTCTCCTTCCCTGAATCCTATAGATTTATGTTCCCATCACAAACAGGGTAATGTTGCTAGAACGAATAATACATTATTCAAATGAAATGCGCATAATGACAAAATCTATGTCGAAATACCATGTTACAATACAACATGAATGTATAATTATTGAAGATTCTCAATATGAGAAGCTAATACGAATAGTCTAATCTTTTTGTTTATCTCAATATTTTTCTAACTTTGTTCAAATCCTATGAGGTGATAGTGGATTTTCATTAGATCCCTCTGGATAAAGTTTTTTCATCTTGGAATGTGTAAGCTTTTATTTTGATCATTTTAATTTCATAAAAGTACAAAATCTATGCCTTATCTCAAATTTCAGCTCGAATCAGAGAGGCTTTTATTTTGCGAATCAACTTCGTGTATTTAATTTTGCAATCCTGATGGTACCTAATAGTCTTTGAGGTAATTTTTCTCATAAACGGTTCTTTTTCTCGAAAAAAAAAAGCTAATCATACTAATATTTTTTTACTAAGTATGACCATTCATTGTATGTAATCAAATCAAATACAGTATGATATAATACGTCACTAATGATACAAGCATGCTGCTGGTTTTTTGGTTACGATTACGATAATGGTTTCTTTCGGGATTTCTGTTGAGCAAAATCTTCTATTATATCCTTAAAGTCAATTTGTTGAAGGATATCTCTTTCTATGCACATAATTGAAAAATTACTCAGTCGTTGTTGTAACATTGTTGTTAGCAATTAATTTTTTATTCTCTTAAGCTGCGAAAATGACCGTTCTCCACTACGATTGGTAACCATTAGACAAAGGAATATTCTTGTAGAAATTTTGGAAAAGTTTCTTCCAATTTGTCTGATTTTATTAGATTATGTAAGGTTGAGATATTTTAATCCGCTGATTGCTTTGCTATGTTATTCATCTACTGGCTTAAATAAAAACATTCTGTTTTGAGCCCATCTGCATTAATGTCTTCGTGATAAAATTCTGCAAATTCTTTTCATATTTTGGTGCACTCACCAAATTCGATTGTTGTTAACTGACAAAGAAAACTAGAGTGACTATCAATTTCTTGGTATGCTACCGAACGTTTCTTTAAATGTGTATTTATTGTGTTAATTATGGGAATGAAAGTATCTACACGAAACTTTTCCTTGCCTCCCAACTGCGCAGTCTCTGCTGATTCTTCAAAAGCAGTAATGCGTGTGCCACTGATTCTTCAAAAGCAGTGATGCGTGTGCTGCGAAATCTGTTTCTTTCGAATGTATCTTTTTACTCAGCATGTAGATTGTTTTCTTTAGCAGCCATTACGTACTGATCAAAATTATTGCTTGCGGTATTGACATAATTAATCAGAGATTCGTAAAGTTTCGTTATAACGTCCATGGTCATAGTACTATTCTGTACATTCTGACTTGTTTTATTCATAGTTCCCAAAAGATCATTCTATATTTCCGTTGGAAGAGCAGTCTCAAATTTTCCCATTTTTCAAAGACAATGCTTCAGAAATATTAAAATAACCATATTGCAGAGCATTAATAGCATTGGCACGTGCAGACTATCTAGTTTCGAAAAGAGACTTCAGGAGTCTATTTGCACCTAAACGCTCTGTCAAAATTTTCCATCGTTTTGTCGAAGCCGAGAAAAAATTGAACAATTTTTGTACAATTTGAAAGAATGTTACTGCTTTAGTAACACATTCAACAGCCTGAACACCTACTAAATTTAGCGAATATACCGCACATGGAACATAAATCGCAAATTTGCAAACTTCTTTTATTCTTGACTGAACACCAGAGCACTTCACAATCTTTCATAGGAATGTCAAGGCTTTCAAAAAGTTTAAAATGGTATCTGCTATATATTGCGCATGATGTTCATTCAAAGGCAAAAATTGCAAACATCTCTAAATAGTCTGTCCTGCTTTTACGTATCTAACTATGAACGTCAGTTGGTCAACGTGGGACAGATCTGGTGTAGAATCTACTCTAATAGAAGAGTAGTACTTTGCTGATTTAAGTTCTTTGACAATGGTTTTCAAAACTTGCTGTCCCATTAAATTCATAAATTCATAACAAATATTTGCCGATAAATATGATGTACTTCCTTTTCCACGCTTTCCGAAGTTTTGTATGTGATCAGCAAGAAAAGGATCAATTTCATTAATCAGTTCTACGTATCCCAAATAAATCCCATTATTTTGTGATCCCAATGTATCATTACCACCACAAAAAGCAAGACTTCTTGTAGCCAAAAATTTCACTACTGCAACAATCCTACTAAGCACATTCTCCCAATAGTTACTTTCTGTATTATATTGGGACAGCAACTCAGAATCAATTCGTCCAGTACCTTTCATTCATACAACATAATTCATCATAAATTCCCTGTGCTGTAAACTGTTGTCATGCTCTATCAATAAGTTACTTAGATGCTTTCAATTTTGATATCCATTTGGAAAACTTAAATTATGTCCAGTACTAGTAGCGGTATTAAATAGACGGCTGCAATAACAGTATATTGAATGCTTTGCTGGTGAACAAAGGAGCCATTTTCTTTCAGAAGACTCACCATTCGTCAATTTACGAATGAAAAAATATTTAGTATCTAGTTTTCGTTTTACCTTTCAAATTTGGAAAACTTGTAGAAGTTTCGTAGAAATTACTATTTATTTTTTGGAAAAACTATGGCCCTTTTCGAAACCAAATATCACGGAGTTCTTCCGGTAAAATGTCGTCACAGTTATTACCAGGCTCCGGAGACACAGATACATTCTCTAAGCTTGCAGTTATTAATCCACAGTAGCTTGATGGTTCAGCATCTAATGTGTGTTTGTCATTTTTGTCAAACGTAACCTTTTCTTCTTGGTGAAATTCAGAGGTACATTTGTCTTGTGTTGATGAGAATTGATAATCTCTCGGCTTATTCGTGTCTTCAACCGTAAAAAACGAAGTGAGCTTTGGGAGTTTTTCGGTAATTTCTTTTCGAGCTATAACTTTTTTTTTTTTTTTGAAACACTTACATATGTTTTTTTCGTCATAATGAAATAATGTTTAAACGGACAAATCCAAACTTCTAATTATCTTACTCAATTTTAAATATCAAACGAAATAAAATAACGCTACTCACTCCCATGACTGAAAGTTTAATACATCATCCGGGGATTCCCCCAACCATTGACAATTTAGGTTAGGCTTTGTTTAGACGGTGCAGCTCGAAAATATTATTAATTTGTACAGTAGGCATAGGCGCAGTTATCGATATAATGGCGTAGTATTAGTATTTGCCTTGTAACACCTTCTGATAAGATTACTGATATGTGAAAAAGGTGTAATGTGCCCGATAAATATTTTGAGAATAAATGTGTGAGAGGAATTTTCGGTCCTTCAGGGCCCTCGGAGAATAGGGGCACTGGGCACGGACCCCGTATGCCTTATGGTGAAGACGGTATTGCCGATTACCGAAAAATTAAAAAGGAAAATTCACTACATCACCACTGGACCAATTCTGCGAAATGAAAGAAAGCCTTATAACATTATAGAAGTCTGAGGGGGTATAAAATATAGTTCAATTTTGCGAAGAACATGTTGAAACTTTATAGACCCTTCCCGAAATCGCCAATATCCAGAAACAAATGTCTGATACCTTCAGAAAAAGATATAACTCAGATCTAAATCGTACATAACACATCTCACACATGCGCCAATATTAAAAATATCCCCCTCTTCAATTTTGAATTTTACACTTTTCACTATAGATGTAATAATAGAAAGAATAAATTCTGTGGAAGAGAGGACGCACATGTCCGTGACAAGTGTGACATCCGTACGTTCGGAAGGGTTTTATAATTGCCGTATCATCGGAACTCGGACGTTTTAAAGTCCTATTTAGCATACATATTGTCAATTCGTGTACGGGCTTTTTCATCGGTTCGATTTCAGCCATTGTCTGCTATTCACGCTCGACAAATTAGGGGGTTATTTTATGGAACTGATTCGTGATGGAAGGTTTTTGTCGCCCGAGCTGACACTGGCGAAATTTTCCATCCTGCCTAAATTAACTGTGTTATTTGACGTTTCACGTTTTTGCCCATGTTTTTGGCGAAACATTTTGTTCTGTAAAATTTTTAAATGCTGTCGGTTCGTGGCTGTTCATAATTTCTATACCGGGTGTAACTGAAACTAGGGCCACCCCTGTAAGTCTTTTCAATTTGGAATATTTAGATGAAATTTGGGAACCGGATAGAAGACCACATTTTGAATTTGATAATATTAATATGTTTGCCATTTCTTTTCTGGTTATGACGGAAACGATACCAACTGTCGATCTTCAAATGAGACACCCTGTATTTTTTCTGCTTACTTTAATTGTTTATCTCATCCTTTGACCTTTTGACATATTTTCGAAAGAAAAACAAAACAAATATTTTCTTCTTTCGTTCTAGAAGGGCATGAACAATGACAATTGGTCATTGTCATCAACATCTCCTATCACGAAAATAGAAGATTGTACCTAAATATTCAATTGCTCATTTTTTACGGTTGTCAATGTTTCAAATTTCAGTTTTTCCTCAAAAGTAGGTTTTATTCTGAGACCAACCATATCAGGCCACCCCGTATTACAGAAGCAGTATTTATTATTTTATCTTTTTTTAAACCTCTCATGTCACTCTATTCTTAACGGCTCCGGAGTTCTAGTGGAAAATACCTAGGCAATTTTCGCACAGTTTTTCCATTCGCTAATAAAAATAACTACGTTGGCGATGCAAATTATTTGTTCATACTTATAATATTCTGTGATCATAAAGAATCAGTCTGACATGTCAAAATTCCATTGTTCTTAATTATCGACATTGGGAATTAGTTAATTTAGTTTTAAGTACGAAACAATACACCCAAATTGAAAAAGTAAATATGCCTCTTATTTATGAAGAGTGCAAGCAAAATAGCGTTCCAGCTGAACAATTATAAAGAGAGCGCTATCCGGAAAGACTTCATCCGAATAGAACCTATTTCTCTAAAGTTGTACGAAAATTTCGTGAGCTGCAACCTGCTGAAGAGGAGGATTTCGTTATCGACGAAGATACCGAAATAGACGTATTGACATTTGTTGATATTAATCAAACCACATCAACAAGGACAATTGTCGAGAAGCTTGAAAGTAGCCACCAAAGCGCATGGAGAATAAATAACATAAATACCGCTCATTTAAATATCAACTACACCAACACCTGTATGTTAACGATAGTGTTAGGCGACTCCAGTACTCCCACAAAGATTTTATTCAGTGACGAATCACGTTTCACGAGCAATGGGATGTTTAGTAAGCAAAATATCAGGTATTGGTCGCAACAAAATGAGCACAAATATCAAGATGGAAATTTCCAAGAACGTTTTCGGCTCAATGTTTCGATGGGGATGATGGGAAGTTATTCAATAGGGCCTACAATTTTTTAAGGTTCATTGGTAGGGAGAGATATTTGGAATTTTTCCCGAAAGATGGATAGGTTAGGTTACGTTAGAAAGATTTCCCGAAAAATGGCTAGGTACAAATGGTCCCATAAGATGGCCATCTAGATTGCCAGATGTGAGTCCACTAGATTTCTTCCTATTCATTTGAAGAATGAGGTTTACCTAACACCTGTTAGAACCCAACATGAATCGTAAAACCGTTTCAGACAGGCTATTGCAGGCATTACAGCCCAAAAGTTAAATAATGTAAGGGGAACCATCAATCGTTTGCGATGATGTGTTCGTGAGAATGGTGGTATTTTTGAATATTTATTATAATTATTTCGTTTTCGCTGTTCGCTCTTTTGTTATTATTTTTGACATCCCGTAAAAAAGAAGCAATTAAATTTTCAGATACAAACTTGTATCTTCGTGATAGGAGATGTTGAGCTAAGCAAATTGTCACTGTTCATGACCTTCTAGAACGAAAGATGAAAAACAAAATTGTTGATAGATCAAATGAACAATTAAAATAAGCAAAAAATTCAGGGTGTCCTATTTGAAAATCGAAAGTTGGTATCGTTTCCGGCACAACTGGAAACGAAATGTCGAACATATTAATGTTATCAAATTCAAAATGTTATCTTCTATCCGATTCCCAAATTTCATCAAAATATTCCGAATAGAAAAAAGTTACAGGGGTGGCCCTAGTTTCAGTTTACACCCAGTATATAAATGTGAATGTTCGTTGTTTATTCCAACATCACATCTATACTACAGCACAGTTATTAATTTATTCCTAAGGATGGTTATGGAAATTGAGGCACTCGAATTCTTCCTAATATGCAATAACTGTCGAAGTTAGCGATATACATTCACAAGACCAACAAAAATGCTGCATAGTGAAATAGAAAGGCATAGACAGGTTTTATAAACCTTATCACCTCAATATATCAATATATATATATATATATATATATATATATATATATATATATATATATATATATATATATATATATATATATATATATATATATATATATATATATATATATATATATATATATATATATATATATATATATATATATATAATATAGATATATATATATATAAACTTTATAATAATTGTATTTACAATAAGTGCTTATATTTATAATTTTGGTGTGTGTCAGATTTCACTAGCAATATCTTGTCTCTTTATGATGTGTTAGTGTCGTGTGTACATAAAGAGTACCAAAGATTTTTCTGCTTAGCCGCTTCATTCTCTTGCATTCCATGATTTCCAAAAACAGTGTGAAAGGAAGGGAAACAATGGAAAAAGAAAACCAGCAGAAAAATAATTCAACAATCAAACTTCTTATATGTCTGAACAAATCTATGAAAAGATTTTACATAGCAAGCAAGGTCATGAAAGAGACTAAGGAGATAATAAAAAAATACATAACCTGCGATATTTCCTCAAATTCCATCTCTGTTTGACCGAGAGAGCCCCGATGGCCAGGTTCAGTCTTCCAAGTGATACCGATTATGATCTGTAGATGTTTTAGAATCATTATGGACCCAATAATCTGGGTTGACATCGCCCATATATTATTTCTTCGTGGAACTTCTTTAATATAAAGAAAAGTTTGTGAAAAAATTTTGACAGTCGTTCAACAAAGCTGAGTTGCCAGCAACTCCCCAGAAATTTCAGAGAATTTATTGATTTTAGATTATCAAAACGTTGATACTAAAACATCAACATGCCAAGAATTTCTTTTACATGGAGACGTAGAATCTGACATATTCATTCGTCTTGCTCAGTTAACCTCTCTCAAGTATCCGGAAATTGGAAATAAAACCCAAAAATCTTAATCTTTTTCAATATTCATTGAATATCCTTCAAAATATGCTCCATTTAAAACGAATTTTCTTTTATGACGTCTGTGGAATCAAATCTGGTTCCCGGAGCGGCAATTTCAGTCTGGAGAAAAAAAAGTCACACACAGTTAGATTAGGCGAATAATTGGCTGCTCGATGGTATTTATCGAGTTTTTGGTCTTGAACTCGTTAATGATCGTAGCTCGATGAGCAGCGTTATCGTTATGCAAAATCCACGAATTGTTTTGCCACAAATTCTGCGGTTTACAGAGAAAATTTTCACGCAATTATCCCAAAACGGTTAAAGAGAACTCCTGATGACCGTTCGACCTTGCCGAACGAATTCATGATGAACCACACCTCAAATATCGAAGAAAACAATCTGCATCGTCTTGATTTTCGAACGACATTGGCCAGATTTTTCGGTTTCGGCTCATTTTCCCACCCATTCCGATGATTCTTGGCTCGCTAGAGTGCCGTTTTCATAGATCCTTGTCTCGTAACCAGTTATGATCCTTCCCATGAACGTGGGATCAGAATTCGCACGATCCAGCATGTCTGCATCTACCTTCATCCGCTACTGTTTTTGAAGAAAATTCAACTCTATCGGAGCGAGCCGAGCGGCGACACTCCGTATGCCCAATTGGTTCAGCAAATTCAAACGAGCGGTTTCACGAGAGATGTTGAGACGATCACGACCTATCTCTCTAACACTGGCATGACGATTTTCGAGCACCATTTCCTTGATTTTTTGGACGTTTCGACGGTTGAAGAGATCGAAGGTTGTCCGGAACGAGGCAAATTTTTGACGATCTCCCGACTTAAAGGATTCATAGCACTAATACACTTGGATTTCATTCGCAATGATTCAGCACACGTAATTCTGTTAGAAACACAAAATTGAGACAAACTCTTTGTTCAATATTTTTTCCATTGTAAAATTCGCAGAGTACCACTGAGGTCGACTGGTTTCAGCAGCGAACAAACTAGGTGAAAGATCGTGCTCATGTTTGACATAGTTTTTAAGGACAGTCCTACCAACATAAAGAAACTTAAAATGCTTAAAATACTCTACGCGGGCAATTTAAATGAGTCTTTCCGGATACTTCTTTGTCACAGTAGTATTCGTAATGAAGCCACTTGAATACCAGTTGTATTTTGTTTATGAAATTATAAGACTAGGGTTTCATATATATTTTGTTCTGAATACAGGGATGTATTCGAATTATTTATTGATGAATGGTTTTCGAATCATATTATAAAATTGTATTTTTAAATGTAGATAGAAAAATTTGGATAGAATCGGAAGAGTAGTTTTTCCTCTTTTAAATATTTATAAACCATGCCTGACAAATTTCCCCAATAATGTGAAATTTGAAAAGATGAAAATTCTTTGAACATTCTGAGGTTTCATCTAGTATGCTGTTGCTAATTAACACATAACATACAAACTATTTTCAATTCTATGATCATACCAATAAGAGAAGAATTAAATCCATTATTCAATTCACAACAAAATGTTCGTGAATTTTGAAAACTGAAAATTTGAAATTTCAGAATTCTACGTTTAGAATTGTTTGATTTTGATGGAGCTCAAAAGTTATTCTGTCCGTTTTCCTGATAGGAGGACAGCTTACAATGAACAAACACGATGATAAAGAAGTTTCATGGATTTTTTCGGAGATGTTACTGCGATCTGTCAACTTCATCTGAGCAACTTGAAGAAGAGAGTGCGAAACCAAAGTCTAAGGTTTCTCGAATCCACAGGAAATATGTGGAAATGTTAGTTTCTATAGGCAGAATTATGGACAGGAACTTTTGCCGATGGTACCAGGAAAAGTCAAAAGAAAATCCCTCATTCAAATAATAAACCATATGGACTGATGTAGTGAGGGGTCAGAGACGATTTATTCAATCGCAATAATGAACATTACTTATCAACAACAATAACTACAATGGCATTCGGTTTTAATGTTTGATGCACGTTAATGAACCGTGAATTCCCTTGACTTAGATAAAGCTAGTTATGTTTCCAGCAAGACATCAAATAGTCAAACTAGACAAAATGTATCAGAACTTTTAAACCGGTATTTCGGTGATATCAGGATGGGAACGTGAGGAGCAGTGAGATGGCCACCTCGTCCAACCCATTTAACCTCGTAACATTTTTTTTCTCTTTTCTTTTGGGGCTATGTCAAGAATGTTATATATAGACCAACCCATAATCATAAAGAACAATTGAAACAAAAATTTCAGAAATTGTTTAGCTTCAATGATGAATATTTAAATTCAATAAATAGGCAGAAGTATTTCTGAGCCTAGAATTTCTTCCATTTTGAATAATGGAAACACACCTTTTGTGTATTTAAGATAGTTTTTATGAATTTTTGGTACTAATCATTTTCAATATTTGCTTATTCACGAGTAATAAATAACTTTCTTTTGTTCTTATTATAAGTGAGCTTCTTTGTTGTGAGGATTGAATTGAAAACACTTCGGATGTTTTGTATGAATTTGCACCAGCATTCTAGATGAAACCACGGAATGTTGAAAGAAGAAGGATCAAAATTCACTTCTCACACGAAAATAAACAGGGTTCTTGCTTTTCCATATGCATCACAAAATCGATTCTAAACTGAGAGAAAAGTATAAAAATGTTCTGAAAAATCTTCACTAAATGTTGAATGAACTGGTTTCAGGAGTTATCAATATATTATACATATTACTCGCTAAACGAACGAGAATTAAGGGTGAAATTCTGCGAGAGTATCATGTTACACGAGAGAGATGAAAATAGAACGTATACAGAAATATATATTTCGACGCCACGGAAGTGAAGCAAAAAACGTATAGGTACACGTCTATACAAAGCGATTACGATTGATAATTTAGGAGTGCGAGCGGGGAAATGTATGGGGGTGAGAGAGAAAGAGATGCTCTCTTTCTGTTCCTGTTTCTCACATTATATAATTCATATTCTTTACTTTTTGTGAATTTTCACTTTTATCGCAAGTACGGTACTACATGAGCAATTCACTATATTATATGATAGATCGTTGAAATTATGTAGAAGATCAACTCTCATTTGAAAATGATTATATTCTGCTAACCTTGACGTATAATCAATTCCATGAGGGCGTGTGTACCCCTTAAATCTTTGAATACCGTATGATTTCCGAGTCCATATCAGGGTTCTACAGGGGATTTTAAATATCATGTACTAACGAAATGTGGTGATTCTTTGATTTATTTTATCAGTAGAGTTTCTAATAAACTAAGGTTCGTGAATGCTTCATTACAATTCTACAGAGTGTTGAAATTTTGATATTTTTCAGTGTTTTTTCTATAGCTCCTGCAACTCTTGAGATATTCATTTTGAATTCTGAAATAAGATTAGACAATATGAGTTGCATAAATGTGTATGTCCAACTGTGAACAGAAACTGTTGGGTATAGTTATGTCCCATTTTCTTTCCTTGAAGTTTTCTGTAGCGCTGTAGTATTCTCTGAATACTATTCACTATCTAGTTGAAAATATGGGAATAGAAGTTGGCATGACCCGGTGTATGAATTATTGTTGTTTTCTGAATGCTCTCAGGTTTGTAAGGTTAATTAAAACAAATCATGAATCGTGATATCTTCGAAATACGCAGGTTACATTATGCTTCTCTATAGTCAATGTCATTCATTCAACAGATCTGAACAGACATTCTAATCGACGTGCCATATTTCTTCTTTTTGCCCTTTTTCGTCACATTTCTAGTTGAGTGCTAAAGAGAACGAGGGAAAGCAAGATTCGTATCATAAAAACATGGGGGAAGGTCCAACAGCCATCAAGTTCACTTTTATAACGAAACAGTGTATAAAACGCGTATTTGATGAATGGCGTTATCGCATAGACGTGAAACTGAGATGCTGGTCACGTCCAGCGGTGCCGGATAATCGTCGGTCGCGCCAACCCCGACAGAAAAATGCCCCCGAGTGGAGAAAACCATCAAAGAGATCACGTCCATGAAACGACAGAGACGGATTCCTGAACAGACACGCGGACAGCGTTCATAGAACGCCAAAGAGTGTTGCAATAGTTGTTTTTTGTTCATCGAATTTTATACTAACCTATCATGTTATTGTGTATTTAAACAGTTGATATAGCAAGGTTTGTTTATTGATAATTTTTAGGACTCTGCGTCAGGCGAAAGTCGATTGCAGCATTCTCCTGTTGCCCTATTTTCTATCCAAATGAGAAAATGGTTGTTTAAGAAAAAACATTATTGATTGTATATGTAGAAGATTATCTTCAGGATCGTCAGTATATTGAATTCTGTTATTGCAACACATTGAATCTCTTCAGGAGTTTGAAAATATAATCATTGGAAATTCTTGTGGCACAAAATCTTTGTTTTTCTAATATGTTGATTATTTTGGGAGCTTGGGTTCGCAGGGCTGCCGGAGATAATTTTTAGAAATTTCCAGACTGTCTCATATTTATCCTTTCAACTATTGGTTTCCTGGAATTTACGCTTACGTTTAGAGGAATTCTTGTGACCATCACTTTCACTGGGTGCCACATATCTTTAGTCGAATACGACGAGCTTCTTATTGCTTTCTTGAGCGTTAATTAAACAGAAAAAGCTAGGATTAATAAACGAAGAGAAATAGTGATTCAACAGAATAACTTAATTTATATTTTGGGTAGGACATATCCTAGTTCTGATATCTTCGAATTATAATTGTGAAATATTGTTCAGATAGTTGTACAAACCACAATATTCTTCGGCAATGGAATATCTAAGAGTTGGTCAGCAGCTTTACTGTGACTAAGCTGAGGGAAGCAAGACACTGATAGACGCTATAACAAATATAACAAATATAACACAGTGAGTGCTGGATGACAGTCGCTCCTGTGAAGATATGGAGGAAATATTAACACATATTCTGTGAATGTGGGGTTCTTTTAAATATGAGAAGGGCGCACTTTGGTGCAGCTAAGAATATTTAGAAGCTCTTAACGTTCCGGAGGATTTTTTTCCAGTGCACGATAGGTATGCAAACAATCATTGACAAGCACTGTGCAAGGTGTCTTCTCTGACCAGATGGAACCACATTTTCACCATATTACTCGTCTTATCATGAAGTCATAAGAACTACTTTTTCGTTTCTTTATGTTCATCGCCAATTTCGGAGATGCTGTGAAAGTGGGAAACGCATTCAGCTTTAATTGTATGCAGAGAAATGAAATGATTTCCTTACAGACATTTCAAGACGGCTAGGATGTTCGTGGAAAATCACGTTTTACTCTAGTTGTGTACCTATGAAACAATCGCCCGTCAAGAGGTGGACTGGAATAGTATACCTCGTCCATTTCGTGATGTTGACTGAATCATGCCTAGAAATTTCTGTATTTCATTGGAATGTTTCTACTAACCTCGCCTTCTTTGGAGCAGTCTTTGAAAAAATTAAGATAATACATTAGTTGGCAATGCTTTTCCTAGTAATTAATATGTGATAACCAAAGTAACAATATAGGAATACTTGATCATTGTTTTGCAGAATTCATTCTTCAGAGTTGTGCCGTTGCGATATCAGTGATGTTTGATCGTGGAATGTAATTTAACAGATCTTATCCAGGATCAATGTTATCAAGCCAAGAAAGGAAGGAATTCAAAGAAGGTTTGAACTATCGTGAAATGAGATGAAGAATTGGGGTTGTTCTCATAACGATTTCCTGCGTGATCAAGCAATTCCAAGAAAAGAATGATCATGCAAGATGACCTGATAAAAAAGCAGAAAACAATGTACTTCGGTGGTCGATTAAATTTTTCGAGAGAACGCTTCGGAACTACTAGAAGTTTATAAGCAAATTACAGTCACGCATAACATTATTATTAATACTGAACTGACTACAAAACGTCTCGGAGAATATAATCTTCGTCTTAGAAGAACTGCCATAGCTTACTGCAGAGCACGGGGCAGCTCGACTTCACTTCGCTCGAGAACACGTTCACTGGAATGAGTACTATTGGGAATGCGTTCTTTGCTTTGATGAGTCCAGGCCCTTGTTTTTCAGTATTTCAATGCACGTACTGGCCTACAATCAATCGTGGCTGTCTCAGTTCTCTATTTGTGAATAAAATTAAGTAGTCTATTTAAGCGTCCAAGATTTTCTTTTTCGTTGAGGATAATGCGAGACCTTATAGTGCTGTAATAGTGAGATGTTATCTTGATAAATTGCAATCCATGTTATGAACTGGTCACCGCAGAATTCAGATCAAATACCGGTTGTGCATCCCATATCGATTCTATGAAGAGGAATCAACCATGATCAATCACCTGGGGCAGATCTTGCTGCGGAGTCATTTGGTTCAACTCTGCCATTTAACAGACCCAGCTTTTATGAGGTCATTCATTATAATTATGAATCGAACAAACCTAGTGCTGATAGCTTGGGAGCTCTTATTTTTTGTCATGAAATTCTTTTGTAGACATATCTTTCCTCTACATATACTTCTTTCATCTCCAAAAGATGTTGTACAAGAAAAATTGAGTGCTCTCAAACAATTCTGCAAAATTCAAGTGGTACGATAATTTTCTTGGAGTTTAGAAGTAAACTAACAAAAAACAAGCCATAGATCTTTTTCTCGGAATGAGAACTAGATACTCAAGATCTCCAGATTATCCTAAAACATTTTGGAAAAAATGAAGAAACTTTATGTCATGTATACCAAATGATCACGTGCTATGCGTCAAGCTATCTCATTAATAATAATGCTACCGTCTGCTTCGCCAAAATATGCATTCAAGTAATATAAGCACATGGAATGTGACAAATGCTCTGTGGAACGAGACATTCACTTGATCTCTGAGAAATGGTTCGTTAACATTAGGAGGCTCCCATTCCCAAGATTTTGATCTTAACTGGAAAAACTGAGTTTGGTGTTCTAGTCTTGAAATATGATTTCGCTTACTAAATATCATGACATGTTCAACTGCTACGGACGTAAAAGTGTAACCAACTGTGAAAATACAGAGATGAACAATATTCTCATAGTACAATAGAAGCACCCCTGAACAAATTAACAGATAGTCAAATGTATCTTTGAAGTTCAAAAATTTGAATTACGGTTCTGATCGAACTTCCTTTTCTGTTCATCTAAGAAGACCGCGAATAAGCAAAGCCGCCAAGGAAAACCTGTAGACTTTTGTGAGTGTATAAGATACTTGTTCAGGGAATTCGTATAGTTATTGTCAGAATTTCGAGGGTCTTGTTCCCCAAGCCACCGGCATATTACCGAAGATAAAAACAGATCTGGTTGTATTATAGAAAGAGTTTTATTTGGTTTGAACTTTAAATCTATCAGGTTCAATTTAACATATTACTACCACGTGGGGCAAAACGCGTCATAAATTAAAGAATGAAGTGAGCATTCGAACATCGTTGTTTTTTTTATTTTTCATTTTTCATCGACCTCTTCAGTTAAGAACTGTTTTGTGTTGTTTTAGTTGTTTTCACTAATAATCCCCAAGAAAGTAAAAATTAAAAGTGGAAAAGGTCTAATTTTGCCAGTGCTATTAGGGACAAAATATTCAATATCTTTGGATTTTGAGCATTTGTGTATAACGGTTATTAACACTGATACATAATAAATAGTTTTTGGATGTTTCGTTAATTCATGGGACACACATTACTCCTTTCAGGTTGAAACAAAAGAATATTATAATGAAAAATTTTGATGGAGCTAATTTCTAAGACCCACAATGGATCAGAATATTTAAGATTAACAAATTTGGGCTAACATATAAATTCTAAATCATCAACTTACATGATTGAAAGTCCATTTGGAATTTTTGAATGACAGTTCTTCCTTTTAAGAGTTCGATATTGACAGTTAAATACTTGACAGGTTAGACCTAAAGAGTATTATATAATGGTTTCATGAGTTGTTTGTCTTTGGGCTTGTCTCCTGAAGGTGAGTTTTGGAGCATCCTCACCCAAAGATCTAATAATATTCCCTGTTCATTATTGAGAGCTCCACGACAAGAGGCGTAAAAAGTGTAGATGGAAGAAGAAAAATGGCAATGGAAGGTCACATTAACTGTCGAAACTATAGCTCTACAAAAACACGTTCTTTAACTTTTGCACACTAAATGTTGAAAACTTGTCTTCCAAATTTCTAAATACTTTTCCTCCTTGGTTCATACTTTTGAGGAAAATTTTTATCTCACCGAGTTTTCTATGTAGGAAAATATCTTGTGTATCTACAAGAGAATCGGCAACAACATTAAGGTTAGGATTTTTTGCTCAGCTGTTCGTTTAAATATAATGCGATTAGCTATGCACACTGTCCCACATACATAAAAAGTAGATTATTCCAGTTACATTCCTAAGAGTATAGCAATTACCAGAAAAATTGCCACAGATTATCCACTTGTATTCATTATACTTGATTGAGACAAGAATGGCGTTTCCATAGGTTTCCTTCATGTGAATTACATAAACGAAAGTCAGTTACTGTTGTGAAGTAATACAGCTTTTGAACTAAGAAAAAAAGAAGCACACTTTCCTGACGCTGTACTATGATCCCTGACATCAAATTGGGATGAATTTTATTGACATAGTCTTGACACTTCAAGTTCTGCCATATTATTTGACTAAGTCAATGTGGTTTATGATCTGTTACTTCATCATCAGTGTTAGACATGAACAAAGCTAACCTAGTTCTTCTTCGACACAATCCTTATTTTCTCCTTCAATTTTGGGGGTGGAGTAGGTATTGGTAAACTATCTGAATATAAATTGATCGAATGGCAAAAGGAATTTAAGGGTATTGAAAGGTTACACTTTTCTTCATCGACAAGCCAGATTTCATTGATGGAAGCAAGCACAGCTTATAGGCACATCAAGAGCTATAGAAAGATTTTTTCAGCCATTCTCCTAAAGAAACTAAACAAGAGTTACAAAATGTATATTGCATATATGCAGTCTCAAGAACATATGTTAAAATTTGTATGATTTCCTGGAATTTTGGTTTACCCAATTTTACACATTGAAATTACTCCGAAACAAAGAATTCACACAACAAAACAATAAAAACCTAGAAATACAAAGTCGAAACGACTGTTATAACTGTGAAGCTTTTCATCTATTGCTTGACAATCCGAGCTGAGCATGTACAATTCTTGTTGTGTTCTTCTTCGACACTATCTCCGTTTTCTACCTCGAATTCATAATTTTTGGGGATGGGGATGTAGTATTGGTAAACTTTATATAAAATGGGTCAAATAGCCCAGATATTATTTAAATAATGAAATGTTGCCGTTCTCCGATGGCCAAGCCAGGCTTTATCAATGGAGTCAAGCACAATTAGCAGTTAATTATTTGGTGTGTAGACACTTGCCAAATCGTAGGCACATCATCGTAGCTATAGATTCTTTTCTTCAGCCATTCTCTTAAAGTTTGGTTATTGGTTAAGTCAATAATCTTCTTCTTCTTCTGATCAGCCTTCTCGCGCCTAAATTTGAGCATAGGCCTCCCTCCTCTCTTTCCAACCTTTCCTATTCTGTGCTGTCGCGATCCAGTTCAGTCCTGCCACCCTTTTTATATCATCATAACACCGCATAATTGGTCTTGCTCTTCCTCTCTTTCCTATCCAGGATCTTCATTTAAGGATCTTACTGTTCCCTCTTTCATCTCTGATTCTTGCAACATGGCCGGCGTAGTCCCATTTAAGATTTGAAATGGTGTATACTATATCTTTTACTTTTGTTCTCTGTCTTATCCACTCGTTTCGCTTTTTATGTCTCAAAGAGATGTCCAGCATTGATCTCTCCATTGATCTTCGCGTTACTTTCAGCTTTTTTATTGACTGTCTCGTGAGGGTCCACGTTTGTGCACCGTATGTTAGAGCCGGGAGCACACACTGGTCAAATATTTTGGTTCTCAGATATCAGGGGATCTATTTGTTTTTCAATATATGGGGGAGTTTCCCGAACGCCACCCATCCTAATCGCCTTCTCCTATTGATTTCGTTGTCCTTTTTAGTTTTCCAATCTCTAACTATAGTACACTTCAAAATTTCTCCAAAATGATAAATTCTGAGTACCAAACAATAAAACCACTTGAAACACGAAGTGTGACCAATAGCAATATGGTTTATAACCTCCATAATAGCTGTAAAACAATTTTCTTTGTTAGTTGACAGATGCACCAACTCACAGAAAATAAATTTCCCAAAAAGGAATATTCAAACTACAAAGCAAGAACTAATCGATCATTTTTATGCTGATTTTTGAATTCAGCAGGTGGAAATAATAATATAATAATAATACTGATAAACAGTAAATTTATTAAACGAAATCAAGTCATATTTTCAAACATCTAACCTCATACTTAGTTTTGTTCAATCACCCTCAGTTTTCATGAACCATCGACTTACTCAATTACGCGAATTCTGCTTACCGACGTGTCTTTCCGAATAAATTATCGAAAAGATATTTAAATTAAAATAGTTTTTTTCAGATTAGTGTTATACATCATACTAAGATCCGAGAGTGTGTGTAAACCATCCTGATAACTCTTTGTATTTGCGGTCAACTTACTGTTAAAAGTCAATGCCGTAGTTTAACACCATTAGTTAAAAACTGTTATTTAAATTATTTTGGTTTTACGGCGCGAAATTTGGACGTAATCCTAGTGTTTGCTGTGCACAGTGTGTCACTTTGTTAACATCATGGGCTAAAGGATCTCGTTATACGTCCGCAATTCCAATCATATGGGCCGAACCGAAAGACCATGTAATGGATTGTTATTTCTGCCAAACTTCTACAAAAGGTATTAATCACAAATCTAGGCACTCTGTGAACTATACAAGTATTGAATCTGCTTAAAGACCTATCCCACACAGTGATGATTTACCTGTTCCTCAGCCTCCAGTAAACATGGATGACGTGACCGAAGAAAATGTATCCGAGTATTCAGATTCCGATCCTACTTTTGAGCCGAGTACTTTATAACTCAAAACGATCTCAATGACTTGGTACGTGATTTGGATTTCAGTAAAAGACAGGCAGAACTACTGGCGTCCCGACTACATGACTGGAATTTACTGGAAAAAATACCAGAATATCCGTATACAGAACTCGACATACGCACTTCTCAAGTTTTTTTCTCAAGATGGCAATATAGTGTTTTGCAATGACATTCCCTCAGTGATGACGGAGTTGACGTTTGAATATGAAATATCTGACTGGCGGTTTTTTATTGATTCCTCAAAGGTTAGTTTGAAAGCTGTACTGTCACATAATGGTTATAAATATCCTTCCGTACGTTCGCTGAAGCTACTGAAATGAAAGAATCATATGAAAATATGAAATAACTGCTAGCACTTATTAAATATAACGAATATTCCTAGAAAATATGTGGACATTTGAAAGTAATTGGTATTTTTCTAGGTCCACAGTTGGATATACGAAGTTTTGTTGTTTCCTGTAAGTGGGATAGTCGAGACAAAAAACTCATTATGTCAAAAAGGAGTGGCCTAAGCGAGACGCTCTTATACCAGGTCAACGAAATGTTCTTCATACTCCTTTAATATATCCTGTATTGCTACCTCAATGGAGATGGTTTTTGTTACTTGAAATAAAAATTCCCAAAAATCAGTGATGTCAAAATAAAAGAAGGAATATTTGTAGGGCCACAAATAAGAGACCTACTGGCTGAAGAAGGATTTGAACAAAAACTTAATCCGATCGAAAAATTCGCATGGACTTGTTTTCGAAATATTGTTCGTAATTCTCTTGGAAACCACAGGGCCGCAAACTATCAAGAGTTAGTCAACAACCTCTTAGCGACTCACAAGGACATGTGATGCAATATGTCGCTCAAGATTCACTTTCTACACTCGCATTAAATTTTTTCCTCAAAACCAGGGAGCCGTTAGCGACGAACACGGTGAGCGGTTCCATGAGGACATATCCAACATGGAAAAAATGTACCAAGGCGAGTGGATTCCGAACATGTTAGCTGACTACTGCTGGACACTTAAAAGGGATGTACCTGACGCTAAATATTCTCGGAAATCTGGAATGAAAGTAGATATAAGTTTTGTTTCCTCATTTGAAACATTTTCTCACAGTTTTTACTCAAAAAAGGATTCATTGCTGTTGTAAAAAAACTGAGGGAGATCGCAATTATCAAAAAATGCAGATCAGTTACAGACTAGTTGTAGATACAAAATAATCCATTCAATTCTATTCAACTTCCATTAAGGTCATTTTTGTCTAACAGTGTATATGACTCAACATTTTTCCAAATCGAAACAATTTTATTGTTGACCAGTATAATTAGTTTATCTTCTTCAAGTAAAAACATTTTTATCAATGGCCTACTTGTAGGTATACTCAACTGTGTTTCACTGTCCATTTCCCAAGGCTGCGTTCCCGATCATGATCTAAACGACGAAATTAACCACGTGCAACTATGTTCGCATCGTCGCCAATCTCAGAACTGAAAAAACGATGTCTAGCCGTTTCACAGTTAATTAAATAAATTGCGGTAAACAACAGATCCCTTATTTCAGGCGTATTACATATTCACCATTATTTAATCTTGGAATCTTATCAGAAATTATATCGGGTTAATAATGATCCGTTTCGGTCAAGTCAAGCCTGCAATCAAGCAATTACATGACCGGGTGCATGGGACCCGCATTTTCTTGCTTGTTTTACAGAAATCGATTGTTGGAAAAAAGTTGAAAATCGGCGTTTAGCTTGAATCGCTCTTGTAAACATAATTGAGAAATAAAATTACGTTGTGAAATTGTAATTTGCGCGGATCTATCGAGTTACACAAGACACAAAATTAGAGACATGTTCTCAACTTTTTTTTTATGATTTCAACAAAAATATGCTTGAACAGTTAATTGATTCCGCCGTTACTTGGTGAGAGTTAATCATGATGATAATAAGAAATTGAACTATTCATTATACTATCACAAGGGATTCACTAAAAATCAAGATTTCAATTTCAGCCTCTCCAGCATCTTCAGCTGACAACAGGTACTGAACTAGATTTGAAAATACATACATACATAAAGAGGTAGATACAAAATTATAATTTCATTAACATATATTGGTCCTATCATCGAAGATTGCAAATGTCATTTCAACACTCCATAAAAAAGTTGCTTTCAAAAACCACATGAAACGCTCTCAAGAATGTTTCAATAGTAAAGATAAAACTGATAGATTTGACAACACTGAAGTTTACAGGTTGTCCCTGTATAGATTGTTAACGCATCTATATAGGTCAAACTGGTCGTTCATTCAAAATTAGGTACAAAGAGCATCAATCAGATCACAGAGAACCGACGAATCTACTTTCGATTCACATTGTATCGAGAATGGCAATCATTTTTCACCCATAGATCAACTTCATATTATTCACAGAATACCTAAGGGACGAAAGTTAGATTTCTTATAATCTAATAATATTTTCAAACTCCAATAAACTCCCCAAATAGATAATCTTCTGAACGACCAGTACATCCTGGCTTATTCGTCCATCTTTGATGGCTTCAAATAATACCTGGTTTTATCATAATTCAATTTTTACCTCTTGTTTGCACACTTATTAATTTTGTATTTAACTGTTCATGTATGTATAATACATAGTTTAATTTCTTATTATCATCAAAACAACTCTTAGATTTGAAGCAAGCACACATATCTTCCTGAGACCAGAATAGGAATTAATGGTGAGATTTGCATGAAATTCGCAGGAGTTTATGCTTAGAGGTTAGATAGTAATTCAAAAACTCTTTATCAGAAAAGAACAATGTCCATCATCAGGTCGTAGTCAAGTCTATAAAATATATTATATACAAAATTTATTTAACAGTTTAAGTAAACTGTTATGATACTTGTAAAAGTAATTTTGATCTGAAGTGATACAGAGATATCACCTAATTTTCTTTCACATTTGAATTGTGGAGGCCGTTACTTGATGTAGATCCATGATATAAATGAGATAAAAACACAAGGTTTAACTTTAATCTACACTTTATTTGAAAAAATTCGACGACGTTTCGCTGACACAGCAGCTTTATCAAGAATGAAAAATAGAATATATATATATTTGAATGAACAGGTAGATTTGAATTACTCACCCCTACTTAACTTGTTTAATTAGTTTTTATTACCTTTCATGCTAACTGTACAATGGCTCGGTGTGGATTTTCCTGTTATTCATCCAACTTGTTCTACGATTTGTTTATAATACCATACTCTTCATTCTATTTCTCATTCTTGATAAAGCTGCTGTGTCAGCGAAACGTCGTCGAATTTTTTCAAATAAAGTGTAGATTAAAGTTAAACCTTGTGTTTTTATCTCATTTAATTTTCTTTCCTCAATTGATGTGCTTGCAGCTGGCTTCTAATACTGGAATTCAAAAGACGATAATGTTACTTCTTTTTTTAGGGTAATCGTTGGCAGCATATCTCTGTGGCGTGTTTCTAGTTTTTACTGATAAAGGTTGTTTCCTGTTTCCATCTGTGTTTGATGGAGAAAGAAATTGCATGTATATTTATCTGCTATTATTCGTCTGTCTTAACAATAGAGTATCCAACTATGAGATTAATTAAATCAAGAATAGTTTTCCCGGTCCATTTTTTTGGTTTTTGCGCTAATGGGGTAATAGCTTATTATCTTATCTATAAAATAAATTCCTCCGATGCAGTTGTTTTACTATGTTGATCGAGGAACAATGATATACTTAGGCTCTTTTTGTAACCACGTTTATATTGCGCTCCCCCATTGACCCATTTTCTAGGGCAGCTGATGGTAATAGTATCAAGTCTCAGTCAAACCAATGGACAAATATAATTTTTCAGTGTTATCTACCTTTTTCTTCTAAATGAAAAAAATGACGTTCAAGTTTTAACATACTTATGTCGAATTTCATCACAATGTTGTAATATAATTTATATCGCTAGAACCTTTCGAAATTTGAATATTAGGTTATCTGAGCACAAATAACGTTTTGATGAATGAAAATCAGGATTCTCAATACACAATTCATCTACTAGAAGAAAACCATACTTTAGCAAATCATTTCGGTAGTTTCATAATAAAAAAAGATTGATTCTGAACGTTCGGGAAGCAGTGGAATTCCAGTATTTTTTTGACAGAATGTACTGTCAATCAAACTAGAATTACAACTATTTTTTGACATTAGTATCGTTGTGAGCCTATGTACCATACTGTTATAAGCAGCTATTTTATGCTGATGTGGATGTGGAGGAAAATTATAGAAGGTAATATATATATGGGATGGTTAATCGAAAATAGAAAAATAAGGTCAATATATTCGAATCTTTAAATATATAATTGAAAGAGGAAACATACAAGTGTTTCTAGACCTTGTGGAAGTCGTGATGAAATTATTATCGTTAGAACTTTTGAAATCAGAATATAAGATTATCTGAGCACAAACGCAGACCTGAAAAATAATAATCAGATTCTCACGATACAAATCATCTACTAGAAGAGATCCATACTTTAAATAATAATTTAGTCATTTTACATCATGAAAATAATAGAATGAAACTGAACGAAATTGCGGAAATTTACTTAGTAGTCGATCAGACCTAAATACGTCACACTTACTGAATCATTTCAGTTCCTAAAAGAAGCAACTCTGTCAAATTTTCTTTCTATTAAGCAACTACTGTTAAGATTTCATCTTTCTATTAAGCTGACGACGCCCTACTACTTCTACCAATGTAATATATCATCATATATATCATCTTTTTCAATGTATTATTCATTTGATTAGGTCATAGTGTTTGTTTACAATATTATTCCAATATAAGATTCATCAATCTTCAAACCTAGAAACAGGATCCTCAAACAGACTCACAATGCTTCTGTTAACTCTAGGAGAAATTATATGCCAACAAAAGTTGACGAGGATTTTTCTTCCACTTTTAACACCAGCTTATCATCTTTACACAACTTCGTGAAGTAGCCGTCACATCGTTAACCTTAGCTGGAGCTTCCAGGAATACCTGCTGTCAACACTGAAACAAAAATGTTACCCTTCTGTTACATACAAGTCGGAATAGGATTCTTCAGTCTTCACATGCGTTTTCTTTCCTCAAGATAAGACCAAAAAAATACCTGACCCCACATCTCCACATCTGCAGAAATTTAGGCACTAGGAAATCTATAGCTAAGCTGTCAACAGCGTCTGCCGAAGAAAAGTGCTATTATATAATCGCTCTCTTTCAGATTCTTGTAAACAAATTCAAACAAATAACATTCACATACACAGTTAATCTCCCAAAGCAGAATGCATGCTGTCATTTAGTAAATTCGTTATATTTATCAACAATCTCAATTCAATATCTCTTTCAATTATTTTTAAGTAGTGCTTAATATTTTGATGGAATAATAATTTCCAAACATATTTCGTCTAGCTTCTTATCCAATTAATGGCATTCATTCCATACTCTACAGGGACGCTATCTTGTCTTTAATACTCTTCCTTTTGTTACCTTGGATTATTGTGATAACTAAGAAATGATTTCTCTATACAATGTTCTGAAACAACAGTTATTAATTTATTATGAATTATTGAATTTTTGTGCTGGTCTATTCTTATATTGGTGGACTTACTAGTTTGACCTTTATAAATAGAAGGATAATCATTATAATATAATTCATTTGAACCTGTAACCTGATATTTGTTATAGACCAAGAATGAACACAAATTTTATTCGTAAATATTGTGTTATATTTTATATTCTGTTTTATATTTGTAATAATTGATTTATTCATGGGCCATAACCCAATTTTATTTCATTATTTGGTGAATCTGAAGGGTAGGATGAATCGAGAATAATTTCTGTTATTTCTCAGCTATTAATTTGTCTATGATGTAATTGTTGTACCCGTTACTTGAGGCTAATAGTTTCGAAAATTCTAATTTCGTTTTGAAAGATTTTTCGTGCATTTTAATATATATTTTTTATTTCATGTGAGCGTTATTTTTCGATAAATATCAAATTCAAGATGATGATTATCTGTTTTCTTAATTTGAATATCTAAGAAATTAGGTGATTTATGGATATTTCAAATTTTCTAAGTGAATTGGATCGACCTAGAAATAAGTAGTCAATTATACCATGTATTAAAACAGAATAAAATTAGCAAAATATGTACGAATGAGAAAAGTCTAGGTTAACTCTCTGTCAGTAACACATTTAGACTTGATACAGGTGAAAAAACGGCGTAAATAAATTATATTGTAATGATTGCCCTGCTTTTTATATAGGCCAACTGGTCGTTACATCAATATTAGAATAGACGAGCTTGAAAAATAAATAATTCATAATAAATTAACAGCGGGTTTTCAGAATATTGAAAAATCGAAGATCATTTTTTTCATTTCACAAAAACCCAAATTTTATGTTCATGCGACAAGAGTAAGATATTTAATTTATCAGAATCCATAGAAATTTCATCAGAGCACGAACATTATCTACCAATAATTATTGACCAGATTGATTCCTACTTGCCACCACTTCTCTCATCTGTTTCTTAGGTGCAAATGACACTGTAATAGTTTAATTTCCTCCCAGTTTTTGAAAATGCTATAAAACATACTTTAATTCAATATATTTTGTCAAACTAATTCTACCTCGACTATATTTCGAATCGTAAAATAAGTCATAAATTAATCCTCTAACCTAATGCAAAATGCAACAAATTCTGAACGTAATAACTTTATCAAAATATGGAAAATAGCACGTCAATGTGTTAAGTTGCTGGTTTCTTTGACGTGAACACATACCGCAACTCAAAATGAACATCGAAAAAATTGCACGAAGCTGAGAACTCAATTACACTTATCAAAATGTTAGTCGTTTCCTGAAGGGCTTCTTGACGGGAATAATGAAAGTTCCAGGGTCGTATTTCTAAAATATATGGAATATTTCATCGAGTAAATGATACTAAGAATCTTACAAAGTTTCAATATTATATTATATCAATTTGGAATTTTGAGTAAACTATGGGTCATGAGAATAGGTATTAAAAAAATTTTTCCTAATTAATATTCAAAAAAGTAAGGCAATTGTTAACTAAGGATTTACATTGAAAACCACAAAAAATGTTTGAGTAAATGGTTAAATCATTTAGTTTTAAAAATGAATAATTAACAAGATTGGTCGACTTATTCAAACAAAAAACTATGTTAGTTAGACCAATCACCTCGCGGAAGCGGACATTTTTTTGTGCATAATGCCGAGTACTATAGACATGTTTTACATTATTTTTCAGTATCATCAATAGATTTTGCAGCGCTCACTAATTAATGACTTTAATTTGCAAAATTTTGATACCTTGGATTACATTATTGAAATTTTCATAGGGATCTCCGATTTTTTTCTTATATTCGAATATAGCGCATGCCACTCACAAATAATGTAACTTTCCATAGGTGAAAGAATTCTCAAGTGCGAGTAGTTTTTGATTCAAATAATTCCAAACATACAAATCTTTACCCCTCATATATTGATGTAAATAAACAGGCTTTCGGAAGTTAGTATTTTTCATCACGAATTTTGTCCTAATTGGCAATACTTTTAGAGAATTTCTGAGTTTAAAATTACGAAAAACATCGCAAAATCGATTTTTTCCTAGAATTAAGTTATTGCCCAGACCTGTATAAAAATTGGGGCTTGGTCTTGTTCACTTAGTTTGACTGACAGGACAGGACAGACAGAAGGTTCTAATCAGGGTGCCAAGAAGTAATTACCAATGTAGAGGTGGTAATTACAAACGTGCGTGCCTGTTCGTACTTGGTTTTGAGAATTACATGCATCTGCGTTTGTTTTTGCGAAGGTAATTTTTCACGAAAACGTGTTACATTGAAGTAAATTATGTTTTCCGAGAATCGATAATGGCATGTATGTATGTTAACTCGAACAATCTTTGTGTATTACAGGAAATATGCTTTCATGCCATTAATTTATTATGAAATTTCTTGAAAGATGTTATCCCACAGAGAACCTTTCCATGATTGTTTTATTGTTGAAAATTTTTGTGGGTGTGTCATTCTATTTTAAAAATATTTGTTTATGATATCTAATATTCATTAGATTTCTCTTTACACAGGTGAAGTATATTAATAAAATGGCAAAAATATTATGTTTCAGAAAGCTTTTGAAAAATCATTCTATATTTCTCTATTTATTAGGGTTCCGTACATCAAGACACAAAAGTCTGATTGACCAGATTTTTACTTGCTTTCGAAGAAAATATATTAATTTGATTGAGGAGGTCGTTACTAGATGAAAATTGATATACATATTTTCAATGAAATGAAACTATGGTATTTAGATTTTCACTATATTAACAAAACTATGACGTGTTTCACCACACTGTGGCTCAATCAGATAGATACAAACTGATGAGCAGAGTTATTCCTTATATATTAGTCTTATTTCCTACTCAATATTACAAAAGGTACAAGTACAAGGGGTATGTTAGAAAACCCATCGGAGTTGCTTACTTTATGAATTGAAAAGATTGAGTAAAGGAGAAGGATTTAAATCTAATTGACTATTAAGTAACCTACCTGAATTCTTTTGTTTGTTGATCTCTAAAATTTCCAATAGATTGAGTTTTTGTCTATTATTTTCATTGTGTAAAATTCTAAAATTATCATTAAAGTTATGGTTTTCTTCGAGTCAGTGCTTAGAATAATGGGAATCTGATTTATGATAATTAAAACTACGTTTGTGCTCGGATAATCTGACTTTGAAATTTCTGAATGTTCTACCAATATGAATTTTATTACAATCCCCGCAAGAAAGTTTATAAACACCGGATTTATAACCTTTATCAATTTTAGATTTGCTGTTTTTGATATGTCGGCCTAAAGAATTGTCAGTTCGGAATGCTATATTGAAATTTTAGCGCGAGAGGAATGATTTTAGTTTTAGACTAGAATTACCAATATAAGTTAAGCTATTGTATTTTGTGTTAGAACTTCTTATACTTGGAGATACTTCCTGGATTACTCTTTGAAATTTTTTGCGTGAAATTATGTTCTCAATCATACTTGGACTGTAACCATTATTGACTGATATTTGTTTAATTATATTCAGCCCTTTTATAAAATTATTTTGTGACATTGGTAAATGAATGAGTCTATGTACCATACTATTGTGAGCTGCTAATTTATGTGAATAAGGATATGTAGATGAGCTGTGAATAGTAATATCTGTATGCGATGGCTTATGAAAAATAGAGAAATCATATTTGCCGTTAATTTTAGTAATAGCTAAATCCAGAAAGTTAATAGAGTTTTTTTTTCTATCTCTAACGTGAATTCAATATTATCGTGAATTTTGATAATGAATGTTTTGAATGACTATAATTGTATAATAATAATAATAGTATGGTACATAGACTCATTAATATCCCAATGTGACAAAATAATTTTATAAAAGAGCAAAATATAATTAAACAAATAGCAGTCAATAACGGTTACAGTCCTAGTATGATTGAGAACATGATTTCACGCAAAAAATTTCAAAAAGCAATCCAGGAAGTATTTCCGAGTATTAAAAGTTCTAACACAAAATACAACAGCTTAACTTATATTTGTAATCCTAGTCTGAAATTATAATCATTCCTCTCCCATTATAATTTAAATATAGCATTCCGAACTGATAATTCTTTAAGCCGACATCCCAAAAACTGCAAATCTAAAATTGATAAAGGTAATAAATCCGGTGTTTATAAACTGTCTTGCGGGGATTGTAATAAAATTCATATTGGTAGAACTGTCAGAAATTTCAAAGTAAGATTATCCGAGCGCAAACATAGTTTTTATTATTTATTAATTAATAAATCAGATTCCCATCATTCTAATCACTTACTCGAAGAAAACCATAACTCTAATGATGATTTCAAAATTTTACACAATTAAAATAATAGACAAAAACTCAATCTATTGGAAATTTTAGAGATTAAGAATGAAAAGAATTCAGGTAGGTTACTTAATAGTCAATTAGATTTAAATTCTCTTCTTTTACTCAATCTTTTCAATTCATAAATTAAGCAACTCCGATGGGTTTTCCAACATACCCCTTGTACTTGTACCTATTGTAATATTAAATAGGAAATAAGACTAATATATAAGGAATAACTCTGTTCATTAGTTTGTATCTATCTGATGAAGCCACAGTGTGGTGAAACCGGTCATAGTTTTGTTAATATAGTGAAAATCTAAATACCATAGTTTTATTTCATTCAAAATATGAAAATATATTATATCCGCATAAGAATGCCTGCAACCTATTTCGGAATCGAATTGAAAGAAATATTCAAAGAAAACTTCACTGACAAAAATTTCAATTTCATTTTCGAGCATTGATTTCAATGAAAGTGTCACAATTCTCTTTGGACGACATAGTTTAATTCTTTAAGAAGATAATGAATCCAAGTTAATTCCTCTCTGGCTAGCTATCAAAATGTCACAACAGATTTTGGAAAAAATCTTTTTTTTTTAATATTTTTAAAAATGCTCTAATTATTTCAATTTCTGAAAAACTTAGGTTTTTGGTTCGGTCTGCGCTAGTTTTACAGCAAGCAGGAAAAAAGTTACTAAACTTCAGTTTCCAAAAAATATAGCGAAAACAAAAGAGTCTATTATCGACGGTTTTTTGATATATGTCGTAAAGGCACCGACCGTTATTAAATACAGAATAAAAAGTTAGATCCCTTTTACACCTACAACCTTATAACATTTTTTGAGACAAGCTTTAGTTCATTTTAAAAAAAATTTAAAATTTTTTCAATTTCAAAAATTTTTTTCAACTTATGAATGACATTAGAACGTCATTTCGAGAAGATTTTTCTATTCGACCATATTTTTCTGTTTTCTGTTACCTATTGATTGAGCTGTAAGGGGTCGAACAAATTCTAGAAGGCTACTGTCATACACTACGCCAGAAAGTAACGCACAAAACCGTGAATGCAGTGCATTCCGAATAATTTTACATATTTTGAAAAACAATTTTTTTCCAGTGATTCAGGAATTCTTGAGAACGTGATGCATACTCAAAATTGATGACTTTCTATCATTCTGATCCATTTCGTTCCATGTTTCGATCAGTCTGTTTCGAGCCTCATTCATAGTAGATGGTTGGTTTTTCTGGCTTCTTAATCTTCTATGAACTATGATTCAGACATGTTCGATGAAGTTGAGGTCTGGACTTCGTCCAAGCTACTCCATATAAGTGATGTCATGATCTAAACAATAGTTCCTAAAGATATGAGCTTGGTGAGGTCTGGCGTTATCACGCACGGAAAAAATTGTTTTTTACCGTCATTAATGAACAACATATTAGGGCATTACAAAAGTGATATAGTTTTTCAAATTCCGGTAAATCATCTACTAAAAAACTTCTATAAGCTCCTGCATTGATATTTATTGTTCTATTTAGAATTTATCGAATATTGTTTCCCATACCATGTTCCCCAACACGTTGAACATGTTGATGAGATTGCAGAACTTCACGGGACTTTCTTTGATCAGCAGAGTTCTCAAGGGTGACATAATGAAAACTTTTTCAATATTGATGATTAGATCACTTCTGGCAACTCGTATCGTAATCATCAAGAAATTGATGCACAAAATTAAAAATTCAAATCTATTTAGAAAAAGTTTGGATATGTCGATGAAGTGTTCCTCCAGTGATCCACCAGCCACAAAGGATTCCTTGAGAAAGATTGAAATGAAAATGGCACTCATAGAACTTGAAAGTAAACTAATAAAGAAAACTTACCGTCATTATGATTTTCGCCGACAAAGATCGACAGGAGATCTGCACGCCTACGTCACTCATGTTTGTACATCAACGATAGAAAAGCATGGGGAATCTAGAGCAAAAGCCCTCGACATCTCTAAAGCCTTCGAAAGGGTTTGGCATGCAGCCTTGTTGAATAAACTTGCTGCATATGGACTTCTCAAAAAATTGCGGGGTTGAATAAGTAGCTTTCTTTCAGAATAAAATTAACAAAATATGTACGAATAAGAAGAGTCTAGGTTAACTCTCTGTCAGTAACACATATAGACTTGATACAGGTGAAAAAACGGCGTATATAAATTATATTGATATGATTACCCTGCTTTTTATATGGGTCAACTGATCGTTACATCCATATTAGAATAGACGAGCATAAAAAATAAATAATTCATAATCAATTAACAGCGGGGTTTTCAGAATATTGTATAATGGTAACTCGTATCGTATGCATCAGGAAATTGCTGCACAAAATTAAAACTTTAAATCTATTCGGAAAAAGTTTGGATATGTCGACGAAGTATTCGTCCAGTAATCCACCAGCCACTAAGGATTGCTTGAGAAAGATTGAAATGAAAATGGCACTCATAGAACTTGAAAGTAAACTTATAAAGAAAACTTAGCGTCATTATGGTTTTCGCAGACAAAGATCGACAGGAGATCTGCTCGCCTACGTCACTCATGTGTGTACATCAACGATGGAAAAGCATGAGGAATCTACAGCAAAAGCCCTCCACATCTCTTAAGGCTTCGAAAGGATTTGACATGCAGCCTTGTTGAATAAACTTGCTGCATATGGACTTCTCCAAAAACTGCAGGGTTGAATAAGTAGCTTTCTTTCAAATAGATCAATACAAGTTGTGATCGACGGTATAACATATGATTGTTTCCAATTGCAGGCAAGGGTACCTCAGGGATCCATTCTTTCGCCAACATCGTTTCTGTTGCAGATGAACGATCTTCTGTCATCTACAAAGAACAAGATCTTCAGTTTTTCAGACGATTGTACCCTGGTTTCCTCTTTCAGTAGTCTGCGATAGATAACAGCTGCGGAATCTCAGCGTCAGCGATGTCAACAAATCAATAACTTAAACTCTGACTTATAGAAGATATTGGAGTGGGGTCAATTTAACTTGGTGAGCTTCAGCACGAGCAAGACGAAAGCAACTACGTTTTCTAGAAGGGTCCCCACTGGAGAACTTCCTCTAACAATGCAAGGCCAACAAATTGCATCCAAATATTCGATGCACTTACTCGGAATAACGGTCAACTCCGGGTTTCAGTGGCATGAAAATCTATCAGCAATAATCTGAATCAGCTAAACTTTTCAGAGCCAAGCGATATTTCACGTCATTTTAGCTGTTGCTCTATATAAGGCGCAGATTCGACCTGATTTGGAATATTAAATATGGGGATCTGTGCCCAAACATTCGTTGCAGATGTTGGATAGTGTGCAAAAACGTACTGTGGGCCTCATCGACCTAGAGATCACCCGCGATCTCCAACTGCTGGCTCTCAGAAGACTAGTTGCTGACCTTTCTCTGTCTTACAGATATTTCCACGGAAGATGCTCCAAGGAGCTGGAACACCTCGTTCCGAGAAAACTTATGTTTTGCCGCAACACTAGGCTGGCAAGGAGTTCTCATCATATGGCGGTACATCTAGCGACCCCTCGAACCTCTCTCTATCTTCCTTCGTTTACAGGGCCGGTGAGCTGTGGAATTCGCTTCCGTCTAACATCTTCCCAACATTCCTCTTCAAGAAGCGAGTAAACAGACACCTCATTTCTTCCTCATGTGGTGTAACAGGTTCGCCTATTCCTAGGAAGCGCGTAAAAAAAAACTCAAAACTGTAAAACTTTTGGAAAAAATCAAAGTTCTCACAAACCTGTTCGTACCGGATAGTTCAACCCGTGGCGAGAATAGCTGCATGAGATCTACGATTATTCATTTCATTTCAAATCTGGATTTTCTGGCTTCTTAATCTTCTATGAAGAATGACTCAAAAATGTTCGATGGGATTGAGGTCTGGACTTCATGCAGTTAACTCCATTGAAGTGATTTCGTGTTCTTAAAGTTAGGTCCTAACGATATGGGCTTGTTATCATGCATAAAAAATTAATTTTCACCCATGTTTCCGCAACATGCTTTTCTGAAATTTCTGTAACGTACCTCTGTGCACTTTCCATTATTCACGATGACCAGATCAGTGCAGATGTTCAAGGAAATTCCTTCCTACACCATTATTGAACCTCCACCAAAATTGTTATGATAGTGGATATTGGTATACCTAGTGATAATAAGTTAAATAAATCAGGAGGATTCGAATATCTTGAACCTTCGGATCATCAAAATTCAAGAAATAATCGATTAGCCATTAATTTGCATTAAAATTTCATGAATTATCTACTATTGGACCCGGCAGGCGTTGTCCTGTCCTGAAACCCTATCGCATCGACCTCAATTTGCGTTGAAATATGATTTCCATTTTCATAATTTAGTTATCTCAGTTGAAAATATTGTAAAACAGATTGTTTTCTTTTAAAAAGTCCTACCAAGATATTGCAAAATCTATTGCAGTGCCAAATAACTGCAAAAACATTTGAGCTTTAGATGTTTGGGAGCCACTATTTAATTCGGAATTGAATGTGTTCCAATTCCAACTAAGTGGGAACATTCCTTTTGTGACACAAAATTGACTAGCCCATATTTTCCTAGCTACAAATCTTTTACATGTCAATTCTTGGAATGCGTTTTATCTTAAATTCAATGTTTGAACCTGCTTGTCTTAGGAAAATGTTACTTGCATTCAACTGAATGGAATTTAAAAATTGAGGACCATTGCATTAGCTAGGTTTCATGTCAAAGTCAAATGGTCGGGAGGCAATATAAGAGGGGAAGGAGGATAGGTTGGAACACTTTTATTTTCTAGTCAAAAATTAATTCCCAACGAATCAAAGCTTAGTGTTTTCGCAATTTTGTCCCTGCAATAATTTTTGAGATATTTTGGGAGGCCAGTTTTCAAAATATTAGGCTTTATTCAAATTTTTATAGGGAAACTCAATTTCCGATTTATAAAATACCGAAACATAAATTAATCCAAGCAAGCGGTCATTCATCCATTCAATGAAAGCTTTCTGGCCAAGTACGTCGTGCGAAGTATTAATACCATCAAGGTGTTGAAGAAACCCCCGTAGACTCATATTTTTATTCAGCGTTACCATTCTTCGAACATTTCCTTTCATACAAACCTTGTCTTAACAATGACAAGAACCACAAAAACAAGTATCCTAGTAACTGCCGCTCTTCTGAGGAAATGTGCATACATATATTTGGCAATTGGTTTATAGGGGTTTTACCCCGACGAGTTGCCTATATATCTGTTCATGCAATCAAACTGATTTCATGAAAAATATAAATCCACCACCCGGTAATTAATACCATTGCCAGGCAATGATTATAATCAAAACATATCCTGGAGTAATTATATATTAGGATAACGTTAAATGTTATGAGAATATATCAATCTACCAGAATATATACATGCTATAGCATCATCAGACAATGATATCAATGTACCAACGAGTAGTGTCAGAGGCTTTCTCCCGGAAAAATACAGTGTACGGACCTTAGTCAAGTAACACTGAATGTTACTCATTAATAGTTTCCTTTGTGTGAAGTGGTGAACGATCGAATAGAATACTGCTCTGAATATAAATATGACAAAATTGTCAGTTAATTATATTACATTTATATAAACAAATAAATAAAATATGAAATGAGATTCTGAGCAGTATAAACTAAAGAGAAAACCTATGACTCTACCTCATTATTATTTTCGGAAAGAAACCTACGAAGAATATTACAAGACTTGATGACTGTTATCTTTTGTAACTGTTCAAACAAATTTTTCTTCAGACCCAAAATCTCAATACTTTTGTGAAGATTTCTAGGAATAACGCCTGTTGTAGAAATAATAATCGGTAGAATAAATATTTTCTTCATTTTCCACATTTTTTAATCTCGTCGCCAAGCATCATATATTTAGAAATTTTTTCATTGTATTTATTTTGTATATTATGTGTGTCGGGTATAGCAATATCAATTATATATGTTATTTGATTCTGTTTATCATTAAGAACGATATCTGGTCTATTGTGTTTTACAGCTCTGTTGCACAGAATTGTTTTATCAAAATAAAGTTTATATTTGTCATTTTCACAAATAATGTCAGGTTCATATTTTTGAAATTTTTTTCTTTTGGGAATTAGGTCATGTTTAATTCCTAGATTGAAGTGAATAATATTAGCGACGGCATTATGTCTTTCTAAATAATTTGTTGAAGCAAGGACTGAGCAAGATGATAATATATGAAAAACTGTTTCTGAAGAACAGAAACATCTACGGCAAGAATCATCTATATTTTGTTTGATGATATGTTTTCTATAATTCCTTGAAAACAACCTGGTCCTGGATCGCAATTGCCAAGCCTTCTGTTTCAGCAAACAATTCTCCAGATACTAACCATTTATTCGATGCAATTTCATCAATATATATATATATATATATATATATATATATATATATATATATATATATATATATATATATATATATATATATATATATATATATATATATATATTCATATTTATATAATTTTCTTTCATATAATTTCACATAAAGCTTGTTGTTAGAATAACAAAAAATAAGAAAATAAGAGTTTATTTATATAAATTTTTGAGACAACTGTTATATACACAGAAGTATTTTCTGACAATGGTATATACTTAACATATACCGGGTGTCCATGCGGGATGGGACATTAAAAGTATATGGAGAAAAAATGACCGATTGGAGAATGTTTTGTTATGTTGTCTTGAATGTTATTCGAACTAAGTTCTGAAAATATTTTCAATGCTGTGGCACTCTCGGTTATACCGGAAGTTAAAGTATTATTTATTCAAACAGCAAAATGTATGTTTCTATTTTCTTTATTTTAGAAAATTAAATTCTGTACAATTTTTCCTCATATCATTGCAACCTGAAATCAACCGAAAGGAATATATGAATTTTTCAATTGGAATTTTGCGATTTTTGGTTATTCCTTAGAAAGCATCATAAAAATACTGAAGATCATTCAATATCGATTATTTCTAGTTCGTTGTGAGTAAATAGGCTCATTCAGCAGAATTTAATGCATTTATAGGCTTCACGCTATACAGGGTATCTCCAAAGCATGTGGCAAATCGTAGTACAGTACAACCTCTCTAATCCGAACACACTTTAATCCGCACATCCAGTAATCCAAACAACGAAACTTTGAAATCACCCACCTCTATAATCCGCACAATTTATTTACCTCTATAATCCGAATGCTGTCAATAATTTCATAGATTGAACGTGTCCGAACTTGCAATATATTGTCTGAATACTAACTACACTTGTGCAGATTCTCTTCTCACATGCAGCAAAAATGCGAAATTTTGAAAGAATTAGATAATGGATAAAGTGTTTCTGAATTAGCCAGAATACACTCAATTGGAAAATCTACAGTATGCGATATAAAGAGAAAAAGAAAATCAATTAATAATTTAATATCTTCTTTTGAGTCTGGTCCTGGGAAATGGCGTACTCTCAGAACTAGTGAAAATCCGAATGTTGAAAATGCTCGATACACTTCGTTCTTAGAAGAACGATCACGACATACACCTTTATCTGGTGATCTCATATGTGAGAAAACAATATTTTTTTCTACACCAGTATAACAGGTAGAGATGATTTCAAGGCAAGTCAAGGATGGTTGCAAAAATTCAAAAAAAGACATGGAATTCGACAACTCACCATATCAGAAGAGAAATTGTCCTCAGAAGTTGGTGCGGTAGAACCATTTAAAAATAAATTTCTTCAAAAAATACGGGAGATACATTAAGTGCCAGATCAAGTTTACAACGCAGATGACTGAGCGTTATTTTGGTGAATTCTCCCAACAAAACACTATCCCATGCTGCTGAAAATTCAGCTCCAGGTCAGAAGATGAGTAAGGACCGTATTACATTCATGCCATGCTCTAAAGCATCAGTATCCCATAAAATGAAATTGTTGGTGATCGGAAAAGCCATCAAACCCCGAGCATTCAAGAACTGCTCCAATTTGCCTGTTAATTATAAAGGTCAAAAAAAGGGTGGGTAGCTAGAGAACTTTTTCATGAATGGTTCTACAAACAATTTATTCCAGATGTTAAAAATACAATGAACGAGCTGAAACTGCCACAAAAAGCTCTGCTCTGATTAGATAAACCTCCTGGACATCCAAGAGAAGAGCAATAAATCAGTAAGGACCGAAATATTCAGGTCATGTTTCTACCTCTTAATTGAACTCCATTATTACAACCCATGGATCAACATGTAATACAGAACGTGAAATTGCATTATTGAAAATCTTTGCTGCTGAATATTGTGGAACAAGAAGACAATAACATTTCGCAGTTACTGAAGCAATTGGGCCTCAAATATATGGTGTTTTCTCTTGAAAGGGCCTGGTCATCTGTGTCCCAAGAGTTAATTCAGAAATCATGGAAGAATTTATGGCCCACAAAAAATGATGATTATGACGCAGGTGACCTGTTGCCTCTTTCACGGTTGAGAGAAAAAAGTTTGCTAGAGAAAGAAGAGAAAAATCGCGATCTACGTATGAGGATAGATGTGATAACAAATGTATCTGGTCAAGAATTAACAACTGGAGACCTTGAAGAATGGGATGTAGGAGATAATGAGAATTATCTCTCTGAAGCTGAAATAATCAACAACATAGAAAGTGACGAGGATACAGGAGAACTTGAAGAAGGAGATGTCACCATGATTTCAGTGAAACATAAAGAAGCCCTCTTGTGTTTCAACAAATTTTGAAATGGTGGATAGAAAATGATATCCCTAAGCACCAAATATTATTATTGAATAAATTGAGAGAGGAAGCTGCAATTTCTCATCATTGTTCGTTAAAACAGAAAACGATCCAAGACTTTTTCAGAACCTAATAAATGATCTGTGAATATATGGTAATATTTTCATGTTTTTCTTTGAATCACAATAATTTTGAGTTTTTCAATGAATATTTTACGTTTTTCAATAAATATTTCACGTTTTCGATAAATATTTCACGTTTTTCAATAAATATTTCACGTTTTTCAGTCCTGTCTTTTCTTTACTATTTCATTTCAGTTACCTCGATAATCCGAATATTTCAGTATTCCGAACAAGCCCTGGTCCCATATAATTCGGATTAGAGAGGTTGTACTGTACATTCATAAGTACAAAAGTCCGTTTTTACTTAGAATACCTATTTTTGTACACTGCATTTGACTCGTAATCTGTTAATAGGCATCGATCTGTTGAAGATTTCCTTTTTTATTAAACGATTTGCGATTTCATCCCAAAAATTACGGTTTTTCTCGCGTGAACCTTGAAATTCGCGGATTATATGACCGGAAATCTTTCAAATAATGCATTCTGATCTCTCTATATGAGACACACCTCAAAATCTTCATCGAGGTAATCCTGGTCAGAATTTCGAGAAGACAATTCATTCATGCGAAATCAATTATCATTGAAGTGGATTGAATCTGACTTCTCGTCATATAATCTTAATGTAACATTGTGCGTAGACACCTGCTATATAAGATATACTACTGAATAATCTGTTACATTTGCAAGTACTATTTGAATTCTAGAACTGATTTTTAACAGAAGTACAGTAAAAGTAACAATATTCCTTGATTATTTTAACTATATGTGGTGTAATTCGACACTACAAACTAGTTACAAATATGAAAAATCACACCGCGATTCCGAGCGCAAATCCAAATGAATCTGGCAAAGGTAATTCAGAAATATTACACAGAATCTAAGCCAATTTATCTTATTTAGCATAGAAACCTAATATGAAAAATTTTCTTCATTTATTCAAACAATTTATGATCAAATTATCATTGTAAGAATATATACTGCATTCTACATAGAAAAGTGCCTATACAATATCTCTATTTTCATGCACTAGCTTCAATAATACCGAAAATTTCAACATATCTGGAAAATTACAAAAACACAATTTTCGTGGATAACTCGAAAACAAAAAAATTAACAGGAAACGGTCTCCAAATGTCCCATTTTCTCCAGAAAACAGCTCGAAAACGTGCCAGTATTTTTTTTAGCGGTTATTGAGATGGATTCAGTATGCATCGGGTCATTGGTTCGATTTTGTATAAATTGAAATACTTAGCGACGTGTTTTTTGGAACACGCCCTCCTTTACTTATCATCAATTTGGCTGATATACACTGTATATGATATTCAATTTATGTCAAAAGTTGTCGAAAACTGTAATCAAACAGCCTTTGCAACTTATGCTGTCGACCAAACTGATCTATTTATTTACAAAAATGGATCCTATTTATTTTACGACGTTGATTCTCACGTGCCCATTGCGTATTTCAAAACCACAACAAATCAAATATTTCAAAAGCTAATTCGTCGGGAGTTATCAGAAATAGTAAATAAACTCGTATTCAGTAGTTTGTGCCGCCAACTCTAATAGGGGTGTGATAACTACCACATGAAATATAGTTGACAAGTGTGTGTGAAGTTTTTATGAGTCGGAAATAAAATATGTCCGCGGACTTGTTCGGCATAAATTACAATAACCGAAACAATCATTCATTCAAATCAGGATTTATAGTTCATAAAATGAGTGCTTGGGAGCGGTTCTTATTTTAGGGGAATTCAGATATTTTTATCTGGAAGCTAATTCCAACCTAAGCTGGTCACAGGCCAATTAATGAATGATATGAATAAGTACAACGTGAAAAAAATTTGGACGTAACCGAACTTCAATAAACTATTTGAGTGCATTAATTTTTTATCTCATCCTGTTTTTCTTGTATAACTTGTTTTGGGGATAAAAGAAATAGAAGTGAAGTAAAACAATGCGTCTACGCACGAATTTAACGAAAAAAATAAAATGAATTCTGGAGGACAGTATGATCAAAACAGCCATCGTTTGAACAATCGAAAGAAATCCAAAGTACGACTCGAGCACCGAAGAGCTTGAAGTTAGATCAATTGTAACATACTTACTTAGAAAATTTATGAATAGTATTGGTGCCAACTCCAATACTCTTCAATAAAATTCGATACCTTGAAAGATTTCTGATATTACGCCAATCAAAAGTACCGCACATCTGTGTAAATCTTCAACTATCGGCCGACATCCCTGGAACTGGATTTGTTTAAATGTTTCAACTCGTAGTTTAGCGCATAACTTTCGATTAAGGAACTCAGTTTCCAAATGCGATATAATTTGTAACATTATTATCCAGCGCGAATGAGGAGTTTTTACTTTATCACAAAATAACAGTTTTCGAATTACCTCCTTTACTTGTGCTCTAAGCAAAATTTCATGATTTTAAGACAACTGGAATCCTTTCAACTTTACATATGCCCCTAAGCGATCGTCAGAAAATGCAAATCAGTTCATTGTAGCAATTTCTCGTGATGCAACTACAAATATACAGGAGAAGAATTTTTACCTTTAAGTTTGATCATTAGAGCGATAAGGCTGCTGGTAGGGGTAAACAGCCAGCTTGTGCCACATAAAAGGATGAAAGAAGCACCTCCAGGCAAGGCGTCAGGTCGTCCTTCGACAGCTAAATGATGAAGAAGGGGATCACGTGTCTTCAGGTTAATATCCAGAATTCTAAGGCAGGTATTCCTTCTTGGAGAATGCATCTCAAATTAGAACCTTTATTTGACCTTCATTCAGGAACTATGGCTGGCCAACCGAGGATCAGTTTGCGGTCTCGGAATTCTATCAGGCCAGATACTGTACTACTATCCTAGGGACAACCTCAGGATGTATATCTTCTTGAATATTTGATAAAATTTTAATTACCGAATTCTATACCAGAGACGCCTCCTCTGTACTTGTGAGTATCCCGGGAGAACATAGCAGACTATTTAGTGCTCTGCTCAGCATAATTCCCTGGAGATCCTGCTGAATGCCCCCTGAGATTATTCTTAACCTAATAACCCATTGCAGGAGGAAAAATTGCCAACTTGTCGATGGGTGTGACGTTAATACACACCATTCGGTGTGAGGCAGCTCGGATGTCAACGCAAGAGGTATAAGTCTTTTCGATTTCCACATGGAAGAAGCCCAACCAACATTTGTGATGCAGAATCGGGCTGAGGTATTGGACATTACTTTCTGCTCGAGTTCCCTGAGCAATAAAATCATTCAATTCGCTATAGAGTCTGGGATCAGACCAGTGGTCGAATACAGAAACCCAAGGAGCATAGACTGGTTATAGAGCCTTCCTTAGTGCTCATTCGAGAGTCTCTGCCAAATCTACAAATAGTCGTGAAGACATTGAGCGTATGGCTAGAGAGATATCCCGGTCGATAGAGTCAGCTTATCATAATAACTGTCCACGTAGAAAGCCTGAGAATGGCACAAATTCATTGGGGAACTTTACCCTCGAAAAACGAGAAAAAAAAATTCGGAAACTTTTTAATCGAGCTAAAATTACCGGCAAATATCGTTCTATTCTAACATCACATAATGAAGAAATTAGGAGGGCAAAATGGAAATCCTGGCGCGGGTTCTGCGCGGACGTGAAAAGTACCCCCGTTAGTGCAAGGCTGCCCATTGGATCTGAAGAAGACCCGGATAGACAGTACGCGGACTCTAGAAGATAGATGTGGGAGATTCTTGACAGAACACATTTCCTAGATTGTCGGTTTCTTGATATCAGTGACAGCTGTGACACCGTCGCCCTGAAGAGCCTTGCTAAAAGCCCGGAACAGTTCGGTGGGCATTTCCCTCATTTAAGTCATTTAAGGCTCCGAGGGAGGAAGGCAGCATGCCTGCTTCGCTACAACAAGGAGTAGATATCCCCCTCCCATATCTCATTGGGCTTTTCTTGTCGAGTCTGGCCTGGAATGTTGTCCCGGCTAGCTAGCGGAAGGTTGGGGTTGTATATATCCCTAAAGTAGGTAAATCGAACTCACAACCTTAATCGTTCAGATCTAGAAGTCTTGTGTCTAAAAACCCTGAAGAAGGTGTAAGATTGATTCATCACGACCGAGGTGTTATCGTTGAGGCCGCAGAGTGATCATCAATATGCCTTTCAACAAGGTAAATCAACAGAGAAGCAGCCTCAAGAAGCAAACCCAACTCAAGCTCTCCAAATTGCAGAGAACGGCCTGCATGATGATTACTGGAGCTTTCCGCTCTATACCCACTGCGGCCATGGAACTGATATTGGGCCTTGTCTCTCTTCACCAGGTGAAATCTCACCTAACCTAACCTCATCGGGTGATTAGAGGAGCGGCTAGAATGGCTTCCTATAGATTCCATAACCTTTCCCGAAATTGATTTGGTATGTTCGGCTTCTTGCCTGGCGCTTTTCAATCTGAAATCGAGGACAACGAGATGCTGAGTAGGCAGTCTTAAATAGCAAAACCTACAACCAACATGGAGCTACAATTCCAGATCATCATTCCTAGCAGACAGGAATGGACCAGCTCCAACGAGGGGCCTTGTTGGTAAACAGACAGATCAAAGACTGCAAAATGTATTAGAGCAGGTGTATACGGTCAAGGTGCTGCCAAGGAACAGTCGATCTGTCTTGGCGGGCTTGCGCCTTTTTTTCAAGCAGAAATATTCGTCATTGACTACTGTGCTAACCTCTTACTTGCGAGAAGATTAGCGAATAGGTCAATAAAAATCATCACAGATAGCCAGCTGCACTAATGGCATTGGGATCCGATACCTGTACGTCAGTTAAGGTGCAGGAATGTCGTTCCACCATCGCCAAACTGGGAGAACGAAGCAAGCTCTGTCTGATGTAGAAACCCGGACACTCGGGCATGAGAGCATTGAGAAAGCGGACTCATTTGCCGCCTAAGCAACAGGATTCATCGGACCAGAGCCTAGGCTCGAAATTCCCCTGGGGACTGTAAGGAAGGTACGCGATCACTTGATGATTCTTTCAGCTCTCAGACATTATCGAATTGTCATCAGTTGGACCCTCCACTGCGATAGCGAGGTCTTGGCTTAATGTCTCTAAGCTGGACCTGAGAGTTGTGACTGCCATACTTACGGGGCATTGTCATCTAAAACAGTTAGGATTGATTGATGATCCTTCTTGTAGACTATGTGGAAAAGAGATAAAACCAATGGAACATGCTATGCTCAAATGTCGAGCTGGGGACCGAGTCATGATGCAGGAACTTGGATCTAACAAACTGAAGCCGACTAAGCTCATTAAGCTTTCGCTCACAAAGCTTATATCCTTTACAAGAAGGATGGAGCTTGTGTGTGATATTTAGGGCAGAGTGTGCCACAATAGACCACTGGGTCGCAGTGGCCGGGCTGCTAAGCAAATGCAAATGCAATTTTCTTATTATGCAACTACAAATATATAGGTTCAGAATTTTACCTCTGATTTTGGACAAACGAAATTGCTTCTAGCAAAATTACATGAAGCTAGGTTAACCAGATATACCTTGTAACTCTTCAGTTAGTTGGCCAGAGTCAAAATATGCAATAGAATGAGACATAAGCATTCGGTTGACTTGACTGTTTTTTTGCCACCACATTATAAAATTTTTTTTATTTGGTAACTATGAATTGACAGTTTTTGCTTTTTCATTATCTCCGTTCTAAAATAATTAATGTGTTCGATTAATTTCGTGTTTCTAGGACAACAAAAAGTATTTCGATTCCTGTGCTATTAACGAAATGAGCAACCAGATGCGACATAAACAAAATATTGCATCGCGCCAAATTTCATGTTTGATGGTCAACGGGACGGGAATGTTTGGATTCTTTCAAATAGCAAAATATCCCATAAATCAATACGTCCGAATTTTCGGATTACGTTTGATTTTTTCACAGTTGCAAGACATTGCCATTCTGAACCTACATGAGAGAAGAGCCTTTTCACACACAGAGTTGTAGACGGATGAAGAAATGAGTCTATAGAGGTTTCTCTTCTCATTTTGGTGTAGCTAACCCTTAAAACGACATTCCAAGCTATCTAAACTAGGAATTTTCTCTCCGGGTATTTACATCATCGATTCATAGTCGATATATTCGATCAATTTGAAGCCTAGTCTACTGATGTTTAAAGTTCAACTAGTACCTTTCACTTCAGTAAATCGCCAGAGGTGGTAGTTGATGATGTAATGGGTGAATCTTTTCAGGCTAGGTTAGGTAAGGTTAGGTTAGATTTGATGATGCCAACTCTTTTTCTGTTTCAGATTAATGATCTAGTCCACTTCACCGAGAACAACAGTATATATAGGTTTGTGGCCTGGTCTTCTTATTTTCTAATCAGCGTCTTATAACTGCTGATTAGTCACATCGACAAAGCATGTCTCTGAATTCAGACTTGGAGAAGATATCAAATTTGCGCCAATTGAACTTGGTCAATTTTGACGCAATAAACAGAGTTCTCCAAAAAAGTCACACTGGAGAATCTCTCTAATCATGAAAGGACATTTATCCTCCTCAGAAATGAACATGACTATGTGTCAGCCGTAGCCAAATCTGCTTCTGCTAAACACAATTTTCACAGCTGATGTTCTTATACAAAGCCCCGTTGTGATCTGGTCTGGAATACTGTTCTCATGTGTGAGTCTCCACACCCAAATATTCATTTCATCTATTGAATAGTGTGCAGGAAAGAGCAGTATACTTCATCGACCACCAGGGGATCACGCGTGATTATCAGCCTCTCGCCCCAAGGCGTCAGGCTGCGAATCTCTCTTTTTTTACAGGTACTTCCATACTATATGTTCCGAAAAACTAAACATTTTTGGTTCCAGAAAGAAAACAGTTTCAAAGAAAAATGAAGCACGTGGACAACTCCTCAGCAGACGGTCCAACTAGCAACGTACCTCTCTCTACAAAAATTTTTGTTTTTACCGGGATAGTGTGCTAAAGAACTCGTTTCGTTCGAACATCTTTGTGATAACTTACATTTTGGCCCTCCTCAAGAAGCGAGAGATCACACGCATCAAATTATCTCGGGCGGCCACAGCTGTAGCATAACAGGCATCGGCTCCTCCTGAGAGGTGAGATTAAAAAAAAGATTACCTCGAAGAATTATAAGGTCTACTGCAAGTGGATCCCAGGTCCATTCTCTCATTTTCATTGAACTCTATTTGCGCTCAATTGTGTTTAAATCAAAACTTCGTGGAGGTCACCATAATATCTGTTCCGACTTCATTCAGGTAATTTATCACCACTTGAGCATTATGGGTCTCAAATTATTATGCCATTAAACGCTGAAAGCAATAGTTCCAGGCAAGTTGCACTGAGCAAATCGTTCATTTACACTTTCAGAAACTCTCGTGCGTAAATCGTTATTACATAACCCGAATTTGGGTAAATCGCTCCATAGAAGGCGTTTCTAATCGTGTTCATCCCAAGGTATACGTATATTCTCGAGCAAACTCAGGTCGAGTTCAGTGCTGTTCTGCAGCCAGATTAGGACATATGGCAGGTTATTTCTGAGCATTTCAATACTAACAAGAACGTTATGCGGGTAGGAAAGTTGAGTTTTGGTGATGGTAAAGCGTTTGTCGAAGTACACAGACCAACAAAGCGATCTTCGACAGTCCTTGTCATCTCGTATGATCATTTGTTAATTGAATAAGCTTCCCTCTATTTCATGATATTTCAAACCCATTGAGACAACGTCTTGATTTGGACATAGTCATCCCAGTTAAGATGACCTGAGTTATGTCTATGTTTCATGAACAACGAAAAATTCCTGATATCGCAATCGCGAACTCTGAAGAATAATAAGTTCGGTAAGACAATGTATAAATAATTAAAATGATGAAGAGCGACTAAATACAATAAAAGACAGAAAAAAGAAAAATACCTGCTTTGCATAGATTAAATTATATTGTAAAAAGCATTTTTCCTTCCCCCTGGGAAGATAAAAACCCAGAAGAACATCTTCATAAGGTAGAAAGTGAATTGCTTGGAGTATTAGAAATCTCAAACAGTTTATATCTACTGACGGAAATGAAACAGATTTTAGATCCATCATTTAGAAAACTCTTTCTGCAATTTTTTATTCATCAAGCAATGTATTTAGCATTAATAAATCATTTGTTTTCTTGGATATCCGCATATAATTCGTTCAAAATACAGGGTAACTAGATGTTTGTACTTCCCCCTGCACTTTTCCGACAGCTTTTGTTTACACAATAGTAATAAATGCGGTTTAGCGAGCAGAGTATGACATATCGATGTGTGGAGATTAACATACGAATCGGATTTATTAGATATTTAATGTTTGCTGGCCGCACGCGTGCTACAGCTAAGGCAGAACGGACGGGACGTGGGAATCGCAAATAGAACATAGAGGAGAGTGCGAATGATTATTATTTATGTACCGTGGGCTACTGTACACTCGAACTCTATTGTTTACAGGGTTTTCTTTGATAAGGGTGACTTCGCTGATAGAATGTGTGAAGTGGCGATATTTTCAGTGTTGCTTGTGAATTTGACACATGTTTCTCGATGGATGTATGTTTTTAATGGTGTCTATTGTTGCTGACGGAGACTGAAGTGTTCTTTACATTTGAATGGAGGAAATTAATGCTAATGTAAACAGTTGTTTCATTTTTTTTCCGGAGGTGATAATATTGATGCGGTGAGAAATTTTGCGGTTCTTGTTTTGTCAACTTGATGGTTCAACGAAGATGAAGTAAAATATCTTATATTTTATTTTTACAAATACAATCGGTTTCTATCGTCAGGTCATTTTCAAGTGGTCAACTATAAGACTTACTTATATAGATACTAGACTAATTTGATATTAAATAGAGGAGAGAAATTGACGTCTAGCTGGCTATTACGGGTGATTTCATAAATATGATGCAGAAAGATACGAACAACAACAAACAGATGTGAGGACGTTAAAAGTTCCAACATTTGGGAGACATCTTTCGTCGGTCCGTGAATCACATCAACGGTACAGAACCCAAATGTTGGGATTTTTAACATTGTCACATCTGTTTGTTATTGTTCGTATCTTTCTCGAAGTCCGGTAGTGGGTTCACTGTCTCGGTCCATAGAGGGCGACTCTCGTACGTATGTACGGAATTGATAGTGTATCCCGATGAAGCTTGATAGGATGCTGAGAAGCGATATGCGACACTGATGAGCTCCTAATAAGGGAAACTGTAGTATGCGCTTTGTTTCTCGACATCCTTCTTAGTTGCACTATTGTGGCTCTTGGGGACTGCGTGCATGGCAGGCAGATTTGGGAACTAGCTCTTGTCAGGAAGGATTATTCATTGATCTACGGATTTTCAAATGATTCTTCATGTCTCTAGTTTATATATATATATATATATATATATATATATATATATATATATATATATATATATATATATATATATATATATATATATATACGTTTTAGTTTTGTTCATTTGTACCTAAAACACTAGAAAATAAATTTTTACCTTTTTAGGAACATGATAACCCGTGCCGACTTGCATCGAAACATGTTTATACAAGTTGCGCGGGAGTAGCGGCGCGCAATCTCAATTAGTCAATTGTTCCCAGTTATTTTGGTAGCTATCGCCAATTGTTTTACCTTTGAAGGTGGCAGTGAAATTAAGAAGTAATTTGATTGAGGAGGTCGTTACTTGATGAAAATCGATATACATATTTTCAATGAAATAAAACTAAAGTATTTAGATCTTCACTATATTAATGAAATTATGACAATAGTCATAGAATCGATAAGAACTTCCTTCTGAAACCAAATTCTACCTGGGAAGAAGATGTTGCCTAATAGAGGCAAAAAGAAAGGTTCTAGCTTTAAGAGCAGTTAATGATACAGCTGAAAGAGCTGTGAAACTAATGCAAGATTTTCATGGTTTAATTACGGCAGAGGAAGAGCAAAAGCAATATTTGCTACGCTGCGTGCAAGAACAATAAATAAACATCTGAAATAACTTTGTTTTTAATTATATATTAAACAGTAGTATTAATTGATTAAGTTCTATAATACAATATTAGGTTAGGTTAGATTAGGTCAGCACGGGTTAATGGTGGCGTAGGAAGATAAAATTTTGTATTTAGATAAGTTTAGGTAGATGTGAAAAAGTTAGAGGCATGCATTCCGATTTTCAAAAAAAATTTCTCCCATATAAGGGACACCTATATATATATATATATATATATATATATATATATATATATATATATATATATATATATATATATATATATATATATATATATATATATATATATATAAATAGATATATATATATATATATATATTTGAAGAGAAAAGGTACTCTTACTATTTATATGAAAGTTTTTTTCATAATTTTTCTCATCATATTCTTTCATGGACGCATCAGTTTCCTTTTTCCTCTACTTCCTTTATCTTCAAAACATGTTATGCAAGAGAAACACTAAAAAAATGAACGCTGTCAGAAAATGCGGCAAAATATTTAGAGCTATAGTTTTTTGGTTCAGTGTAAAATTCTCTAGAGTAACTAATGTCAACTATTCCAAATATCCGATTTGATGTGATGCTTTTCCCGTAAAAAGTGCGAAATATCGAAATAAAAAGCCCATGAAACAAATAATGAAATGTGGTGGAAGCTGTGCTGAATACAAAATTCATCAATACTTTCTATCATAAAATGCAGTGTTCGGAATCGAGTACATTCGGAAAATAAATTCCGAGAACAACGGTAATTGACGAAGTATAAATTTTATTTATATGGCCAGAGAACATTTGAATATTCCGAAAACATGAAACTGGACAATAATGAATACGCGTTACATAATAGAAGACCATTTCATTGCATCAAGTGCTGCAATTGCAGGGACGAACTCTGAATTCTGCAGACTCACAATGAGCAGATTGAACTGTTCGTTACGTATCATTTCATTATTCATAAAAATCAATTTTAGCTCTTTCAAAACAATGTTCTCAAATACTCCCCTAGATGAAAAGTAACGCAATATAAGGTTTGATAACGAAAACGACTCATTCAATGCAAAACTATCTTTATGTGGACAAAAAATAAAAAAAGACAATTTTTATCGGAAGGGTACCTCATGAACTAATCAGAGCAAGAGCAGCAATTCGAGAATGTGAACAGCAGCATTCCTATTTTTTTTTTTGGTGATTGTAACAGATGGTTTCGAAGCTAAATGAATGCTTAATATCCATTATCCTATATCATAAATATCTATTAAGCCTTGAATATAGTACTCTGATAGTTTCGATTACTTCTCTGTAAATTCGTTAAACCTACCCTGGTTTGTGCCATAGAACTATCATGTTCACGGTTCCCGTTCTCGTTATGAATGAATAAATATTTAGTTGCATACGCAATAACCGTGGAAAATATTGCTACGATTATATTAAATTTGGCGCCGCAAACTGCCGGCGGCAGATTAAACCCTTGTAAAAACATGCGGACCGACCATTTTGTGTCTGAACAAACCAATCGCCATTTGCGGTCATCCAAAAATGCCTGTATTTTACAACGGGGGAGAGTTTATGACCCTAATGGAAAATTTCAGGCTTTCCCTTTTACATTTTTTTCGAAGATTTGCTTCAGGTTATATTCTAGAAGGTTTTATGAAAGCCGAGATTATAACAGTTTGGAACGTATGTAAGAGTTCAGAAACTCCAAATAGATATCGTTCTATGAGTCTACTTTCTGTCAAAACCTGAATCGAACAATAATTATTGTGTCGGCATTAAAGACTGAATTAAAAACGGGAGTGGAAATATTGGATCAGAAACATACATATTTCATAGTTAGGAAAGAGTGGCTGATAAAAAAACTGTATTTGGTTGTTGATTGTAGTACAACTGTGAGCTGATCGAAGTATATTGTCTGACAGAAGGTCCCGTGTAGTCATTGCAGAGAAGTGAAATCGTGTTTGCACTCTCAATAATGATCTTCCACAAGTTCATGTACCACTAGTATTCAAGTAATACCGGGTGTCCAATTAACGCGTAATCGGTCCATACCTTTGGTCCTGTTGAATATATATGAAAAAAAATGTTTTGAAAGAAGCTACTTTGCTGCGTGTCTCAAGATTATCCTTTGATATCCAGGGTGTCCAATTACAAATATTCATAACCAAATTGCGATTCTCAAAAGGGACGCCCTACGTTTCTTCTCAATTTTGAACGTTTTAACATGAAATAAGGTGAGTTTACTCTGATCACCACATACTTTAATTGAATAGTCCTTGAATAGATCGGCAGTTTGTGAAAATATGACTTCTCCGAACAAGTGCCACTTTTTGTTAACAACAAACGTAGAGACAAGCTTTTACTGAAGTATCAGGAAACAGGGTTCCTCCTCAGGTTTTTTCTCCCTGTTTCTCTGTTATCTGTAGTCTATAAAGATATATATATATATATATATATATATATATATATATATATATATATATATATATATATATATATATATATATATATATATATATATATTTATATATATATATATATATATATATCTTGTATCTGTTATATATATATATATCCCATATATTTATATTCGTCACAGCTATCGATTTCTTGTCTATTATCGAGCATGATTTTTCCTGTATCTCCACCAACGCAAAGGTATTTGGTTTTTCCAGTGTTTAATGCAAGGACCCATTTTTATATTCTTTTACTAACTTTCGAATCATGTACTCAATGTCGTCCTTGTCATTTGCTAAAACGACTCGGTCGTCACCGAATTGGATGGTATAAAGGGTCCTATCATTCAGTTCTATTCCCATACCATTACATTTACGTTTTTATAATCGAAGAGCTTTTGATATATAGATTTTGAATAATGTTGGGGAGATACAGCATCCCTTCGAGACTATGAATATTGGTTAGCTATTTTCACTTGGGATTTCGAGCCACTGTAAAAGATTTTGAACGGCCTTTATGAGTGTATGATTCAAGTTAGATTCATACAAAACTTCCCGAAGCTTCGCAACTGATACTGAGTTATCGCTTTCTGTGGGTCTATAAACGTCTATGAACGTGATGTGCATTTCCTAGTTAGTTGCGTTATCTGTGCAAGACCGACCGGCTCTAAATCCGCTCTGTTCTTCTTTTTCGAAAGGCTGTACTCTTGTTCGATTAGGTCAATTAGGATACTCCCATAAACTCTGCTCATTGTACTGGTCACCGAGATACCACGGTAGTTGGTTGGATCTTTTTTGCTAATCTCTTATGAATAGACGATATGTGTGCTATTTTCCATTGATCAAGAGGAGGGTGTCCATTGAGGCATTATTCATCACCTCTGTCAGCATACGGTACAGTGTTTCGGTAACATTATTCAGTAGTTCAGCTGGTACACCTTCTGGTCCCGAAGTTCTACCACTCTTCAAATTTGTGGTAGTCTTCTACTGGCTCTCCTTCAACATTGATGTTGTGTTCTATCTCTATTCTGTACTCGTGTCGGTCTCCTGTCAAGATTTTACGTAATGTTTCATCCACTCATTAAGTATAATTACCTGAATACCGACTTTTTCCTGTTTTTCTCTGACACTTGCTCTGATGAATCTTCAAGCCTCTGTGTTCTTTCTTCCCCCTATGTGTGTATTGACTTCTTCGCATTTTTTGTCCCAAATTCGGTTTTTCTCATTTGTAATTGTGTTTGAACTTCTTTTCTTTTTCTATTGTACAAGAAATTGTCTTCTTCTTCTTTAGTGGTTAGCCACTTCAAATACAAATTCTTCTTCTCGTGTACTAATTGCTCAATTTCCTCGGTCCACCAGATCTTGTTGCTTTTTTTCTTCTTGCGTTCTCCCAAAGCCTCTCTTGCGGCTTTATGGATACTATCAATTATATGTTTGTACCTTTCCTGCAGTGAAAGGGATTGTTCTTGTATCGACTTCTCGTCCAACCTTTTCTGATATATGTATCTGACGCTGTCGTGCATGAGACTTACCAGATTGTACTTGACTTCTTGTGTGTATTCTCGTTCGTGGTCTTTGTTTATTTGTTGCTTTTGGTTAGTGCGTGGAAAAAACACTTTGGCTCTCATTAAGTGGTGGCTCTCAGTACCCTTACATCATTCACTTTATTTTCAGCTGTATAAAAGATTACATTCTTGTTTTCTTTTAGGAGCGATCGTGAGGCCTTTAGTTTGTTTTCAATATTCAGCTATTCTACATCTTGTGTTTTTATTCTATAATGTTCTGACTCACTTCGAAAGTTGGGATTAATTAATATCGTCTTTCAATTATTTCGTGATATTCTCTCTTCTATTCGATGAAATACATAAATAAATCAGTACTGAATGAATTAGCGTAGGACAGGATTGCTATAGTTTTGCTTTTTTCCCATCTAAATACCACACTACTTCTTCTTCAATTTTTCTGATTAAAAAAACTGTATATGCTTGTTCACTGTAGAACAACTGTTGATCTGATCGAAGTATATTGTTCAACAGAAGGTTTCCATTGTGTTTCCATTGAATAGAAATGCAGTCGTGTTTGCACTCTCAATAATGGTCTTCCCCAAGTTCATGTACTACTGGTAATCAATTAATACCGTGTCTAATTAACGTGAAAACGGTCCATAACTTTGTTCCTCTTGAATATATAAAAAAATTATGTATGGAACGACGCTAATTTGCTGCATGTTTCAAGATTATCTTCTAATATCCAGGGCGTCCCATTATGAATATTTATATCAAAATTATGATTTTAAATGGGACTACGTTTCTTATCAATTTTGAACATCTTGAACTGAAATATGGTGAGTTTCTTCTGATCCTCGAATTAATCAGCATTTGGTGAAAATATGACTTTCCCAAACATCTCCTGTATCTACTGGAATTGTCATAGAATTTCAATTTCAATGCTGAATTATTTTCATGAACCTAATACATCCATTAGCAGTGAGTAATTGTTTATACAGATATACAAGGTATTCTGTGATGAATTTTTTGAGTTGTTCATGAGAATGATTGAACCCAAAATTTCAAAAAAAATACAAAGTTTAGAGAAGCCAATCCAGCAAGTGAACGGCTCGGTCTCATACGCTTCCTTGCGACTGGTGATTCTTATCATTCTCTGATGCACGTCATGAAGATATCCAAAGAAGTTATCTCTGTTTTCATACCAGAAGTTCGTGACGCCATTGTCCAGGTCCTTCGAGATTACGTTAAAGTGAAAAAATTATAATTACAATTTTTATATTAAACTATTTTATTCACTTTATTCAAATACAGGGTCCTCGTACAAATGCAAACATGAAGTGAAGCTCTAAAAAACAAACAGAAAATGGTAATGCCAAAGGACTGTTAAGGGTAATTATCTAAATCGGTTAAAAAAGATGGGGAAGATTGCGATTGAGAGGTTGACGATGACAGGAAATATACAGGAGAAAGTTCCGTTGGATTGCAGTTGACTGGTGCTGTAGACGATTGCCGAGGCACGGGAACGAAAGACATTGGCGGTTTCAATGGGAATTGCGTTTGGGAAGCTGACGATGACTGGGAATATCCAGGCGAACATTCCTTTGCCTTGGCATTCACAGATGCCGCCGGCGAATGCCAGGGCACGGAAACGAAAGACATTGGCAGGTGCAATGGGAATTATAACAGAGCGTTAAGCGCAGATCTATTTGGCCCACCGTGTTGTTCGTACGTCCCCAATTCCCCGTCAAATAGAATTTGGTTGAAGGATTTCTGCACGTAAAACAATCTTTGTGGTGGAAGCCTTCGCAGCTTAATCGCTATCTGTTCGCCATACGAAGTTTTTGATGTCAGCTTCTTTTGACTGAATGGATTTCATGAGGTTCACAGCCTTGTTGAACAGTGATGGCGTTGAAAAAACCAAGATTTGCCACGAAGGTACGTTCTCCGGATTTGGTATTGAATACCTTCGGTGATCGAAACTCTTTGCTTTCGGCCATTTTTGAGAAGGTATTCGAAGGGGAAGGTATTGAAGCATGTTCCCCTCGAGAAGTTTGAGATTGAAAAAGAACTCGGCTTTCATTTTGTTCTTCATTCCCAATGTCTTCGCCTTGACTATCTTGTAATCCTTCCTGCTCTACTGAATCCTAAAAAAAATTAATAACTATTGATATTTAATTCTACATTGTTGTAAGATAATAATATGACTTGTTGTATAATAATAATATTTATTGTGCCACGTCTCAGCTGTTAGCTGGATTTAATTTACCTTTCCCAGATTCAGCAATCAAAGGGGATAGGCTCGATTACAATATACTTGACGTAAATTTTCTTACTATCCTACATGTATTAAGAGTAAGTATTGTTCAGCACGTTGTTGTTATTCGTTATGGCGACATACACCAGCATTGCTGTTCTGGCTCTCTTATCATACACCACTATGTCAGGCCTATTATTCGTCACCAGTGATAACTGGCCTATCGTAATATAATCTGATAGAGTCGTTTTCCAATACGGGTACCGGTTGATACTCGTAATATAGCTGGAAGGCATTCAGAAGTCCATACTTGTGTGCAAGTTTGTGATATATATTGTTGCACACTTGATTATGCCTGTGAAGATAGTCAGTATTGTCCAGTTGTTCGCAGCCGGACGTAATGTGTTGTATAGTGTCCAATCTTGTATGACTTTTCTACACTTTTCTGTTTGTAAAGTTCCGTCCTTGATTATAAATTTTTTGTAGTTGTTTGTAGCGATGACTTGGTTTTGTATGGCCATAAGGAATCCTTTGGTGTCAGCGACTAGTTTTCTTTTCATCAACCATTTGTTGGAAGCTTCTTTGTTGATGTGTGGTTGATTAATCTCATGGGGATATCGTCCATGCAATTCCTTCTCTTGACCATTGCTCTTGTTTTTTGTATCTGATAGGAACGGTAGATTCAGCAAATCATCCCTGGTAGCAAGATTCAGAGGTTAATATCCCTCATCAGCTTACGATACCCCCCTGTGGAAGTAAAAAGTGCGAGTTTTGCAGATTTGTTATCTGTTCGGTATGTAAGTTGACAACATCCATCAATCAGCATCCTCCATCTTTCCGCTTCAAAATTGTTCTTATCGCAGACGATTTTGGATGGTGATTGTTGTACTTTATCAGCATCGTTCGAGTCTGCCTTTGATGAATATCATCCAGTTCGGTCTTAGTCCATCTAATTTTTCCAAATGAGTAAAGCAACACTGGAAGGGCGTAGGTGTAAATTTTTTTGACTAGAATCCCCGAGTTCAACATTGACTTGTGCACAGTCTTCAGATGCTGATTGTACTCTGAACGAATCTTCTCCTTTGTCTGTTTTTAGTCTAGTAATCTGGCTTGTTGGTATTCCATATATTTGTACGTTTCGCCATCCCTCATATACTGTATAATATCACCATTTGGAAATTGTGTTTCACCATTTTTGACTTTCCTTCTATGAATTGAATGTTCAGGGTCTTAAATTTTTCAATCCCGAATTCCTATCTGTTTTTATCCTAAATTCGTATCCTGTTCTATTGAAGACAATGAGTTCATAGCTGAAGAGAACCATAGTGGATTCTCCTTGAAAGAATTCCACGACGTATCTCGTCGGTTTTAATTGTCTTATTGTTTATGTTGCAGTAGAAACGTGCGTCAGTGTTTCATTGTTGTTTTCAAGAACTCTACCAGGACTGGATGAATTTTATATATCTGTAATACTTCGGCAAGCCAAGAATAGGAGGTACTATCGAATGCCTTCAGATAATCGAGAAAAGCTGAATGAACATTCCGATGCCTCCCATGTGCCTGTTTCATTATCACAGAATCGATGCTGAGTTCGTCTTTGCACCCGTGGTGTTTCCTTCTACATTGCTCCTGTTCCTATGCAAATATTTTCCTGTCATCAAGGTGTTCGTATATTCGATAGAATATGCATGAGGTGAGTATTTTTAAGAGCGTTGGCAGACAAGTGATTGGTCAATACTGATCTTGTGATCTATCGCTCTTTGGTATTGGTGTTAGGAAAGTGGGTGTTTTCCTGTGATGTTGAAGAACATACGTGAACTGTTTCGCTAAGGTCTCATGGAGCTTATTAAACTTCTTGTACCAGAAGTTATGGGTATTATCTATATCTGTGCCCTTCCAATTATTGGTCGCTCTAACTGCTGTTGCGATTTCTTCCTCCGTTATTCCTTCGAACCGAGCTGTTTCGGGTTGCGTTCGGCATGATTCGAGTCGCCTTTCGCTACGTCGGCAAGGCCCGGCGGCACATCCTCTCTTCTACAATTTTGCCGGTCAACACCACAAACGAAGCAAGAGGTTACTAACGTATGAGGGGAACAGGGTTTTTCCTCAGGTTTTTTCTCCCTGTTCTCTTGAGTCATATAAAAGATTACATTCTTGCAATTTTCTTTTAGGGAGATCTTGAGGCGTTTACTTTGTTTTGAATATTCATCCATTATATATTATGCGCTTTCTACCGATAATGTTTTCACTCCCATCGAAAGTAGAGATTAACCAATATCGTCTTTCAATCTTCTTGTATTTTTTTCTCGTTTATTCGAAGAAATGAATGAATAAATCAACTACGAAAGGATTTTATGTAAGACAGGATTGTTATAGTAGTTGCCTTTTCTCCATCTAAATATCGCACTACTTTTTGTTTAATTTATCTTTCTAATTGTTGCCCAAAAATTTAACGATATTAAATATCGTATAAAGTGCAACAATATTTCTTACTCTAAAGTGAGTTGATAAGTGATATTTGCAATCAGTTGCGGTGCGTGAGTTGAGCCATATACAATTTGGTGATCGACTTCTTCTTTAAGTTCACTGTAATCTCAGAAATTGTTTAGTTAAGGAATAGAGCAAGATCCATTAATGAAATATAGTTGTGTTTTTATGTACCAATCTACACTTTTATTAGAATATTGAATTTTCCTTGAAACGGGACAAGTATTTCTCCTTTTCAAAGGATTGTTAGGTGGGAAATAGAGTTAAGAATAAAATTCGTTCGCAAATTCATTCTGTATCCCTTTAGAAATAGATAGTGATAAACCAAACCTTCAGGGCATAGTTAGGGAACTTACCGGGATATTCAGTGAAACTTTACGTCCTAAACAATTTTTGGTCGTTAAATGTTCTCTGTCTCGAGAAGAATGTTATTCGTTTGATCCCGATTTTTTCGTGCTTCACTCATTATTCTGCAAATCGTGTTTGGTTTTCATTAGATCAAAAATTGCACAAAAATGATGTCAACATGCAGATTTTAAACCAAAAAGGGCAATCAAAGTATAAAATCTTGTATCGCAACATGAAGTTGTCTGCACCAGATGGATGAATTGTAGAGCCCAGCATGATATTCTTGTTCTCTAAACTCTCCATAACGCTGATTAATTCTACTTTTTTTTATTTTCTCATTGATTTCAATCTGAACTCAAAAACTGAATTTATGAACAATTTTCAATATTTTAGCAGATATGCATGTTGCAGTAGTACATAAAAATATTCTTGTGAAGAAAATTTCAATTTCAGAATAATTTTCAACATTATCCATTGTATATGGGTTAACTGATATGGGTTCAATTCATAAATTTCAAATAAAAATTTTCATTTATGAATTTATTGTTTATGAACTGAAAATGCATTCATGCATATTTTCTATATTCCAACTAAAAACGAAACGATCATTTGACGAGGTATAGGTATTAGGTATTTATTAATGAGATAGATGAGTGTCTTATTTGGGTAGATTTTGTGGGGAATCTCGGTTATGAGTGCAGATAGAGGGATGTGATTTTCGCGGCACCATGCTACTCTTGAAAGAAATCAAAGATACCACAAACAGATTGAGCCTAGCTGTCATAGTTTAGCGATCTTGAAAAGATTTCTTTTCGGAACACGCTTTGTACTTTGTTAATGGCAAAACATATTGCAAAAAGTAAAAACTAAAATTGTAAGACAAGTTCAGATTAATTTCTAATTAATTTCCCACAAACATGGAGAAACCAGGATTAGAAATTAATCTGAACTATGGCCTCGTCTCTACGCAGCAGATACACTTTTGATCCAGTAACTGACAGATATATCACTCATTCATAACAATGTCATCGGTGATTTCAATTGCCCTGACTTTGCCTGGCCTTTGAACGTCTTCCTTTCCCTAATTCCTCATCTTACGATTATGCCAATTATTTCTAGAATAGTGGTTCATACCAAGCCGTCGAACAACCAGCCAGATACAAGGATGGACAAAACCCATCACTACTGGACCTCATTCTTGTTTCAGACTCCAACTTGTTCTCTGAAATCGACTACTTACCCTCTCTCGGTGAATCCGTTCATTTAGTGCTGCATTTTCAATTGCAGTTTTCTCAAAACAACTCATCCAATAAAACATCAAAAAAAAATCAATTGAGTTAATTATGACACAATCTGTCAGTCTCTCCTTGAATAATACTGGAACGCTATCCTTAGTGATGAAGATATCGAAGAAGAATAGGATACCTTTCTATCAATAGTCAACAACTTACTGCAATCGAATACCCAGGAGAGGTTAGTTTACGAGAATACTACTAAACTACATGAAAAACGGTCCATGTAGCAAAGATATTTGCGTAGCAAATCCAAATCTGACTTCGACAATCATCGAAACTTCTCCAACTCTCTCTCCAAAAGAACCCAGCAGGCCAAGAACAATAAAAAGTTTTTCAAATACTTGCGATCAAGCATGAACGGCAAAGTCCCTATTTCTCTAGTCAGGAACCTTCAAGAAGATATATGTTAGGAGGCGACGCAATCAGCTGACACATTAGCGGAGGTTTTCTCCTCCTCTTACATTATTTAACCGAACGACCAGATTCCAGCTTTCGTGAACCCATTTCGTACAGAATCCCTCAATCAAGTCAAAATTACCAAAGAACTTGTAAAAAAACACTTGCAAAAAATCGATACCGATTCCGCTCCAGGTCCCGATGGCCTGTCCTCTTATTTCCTTCATAGGTGTGTTGCAGAACTCGTCAGGCCTATTTCTATACTGTTCTCGAAATCAGTCTCTTCTGCATACCTCCCACGCCATTGACATAGCGCTACCACACACCAATTTTCAAAAAAGGGGATAAACTATCGTCCCACAACTACCGCCCAATAAGCGTGACATCTGCTGTAGTGAAAGTTCTTGAGAGGATAACATGCGAAAGAATCATTACTTCTGCTCAAACTAATGACATAATTCCAAAAAAGCAACACGGTTTTCTTCCTGGCCGTTCAACGCTTACTAACCTGGTTGTATGCATCAACGACTGGACGAAGGCTTGGGATGCTGGTATTCCAATTGATGTGCTTTATTTAGATTTTTCGAAGGCATTCGATCGTGTCCTACACAAACGCCTCCTCGGCAAGCTGAAACATCTTCGTGTCAGTGCAGGAGATGCACACAACCGAATGAACTGTGAGTATTGGTGCTCTTCAGGGTTCAGTTCTCGGTCCCCTCTTTTCCTCTTGTATACTTCAGACATCCTTGCCTTGATGAAGTCAAACTGTGCCCTCTTTGCCGATGACACGAAAATATACAATGTCCCAACCACAGACGCTCTTACCCTACAAAATGACCTAGATTTCAGAGTGGCTTCTCCCGTTGAACTTGGAGAAATGCGTAGTTCTGCATATAGGTAAATCGAACCCGAAACTACTATACTCAATTGGTGGGCATCCTCTAAAAAGTGTATCAGACAATATCTGATGATCTATCATGGTCTAAGCACACCTTGGCCGTCACTCCAAAGGCTCGGAGACTTATTTATTGCCTTCAACGTAGTTTCAAGGGCTGTAACATACAGGCAGCAAAACTTCTTCATCAAACCTATATCCGACCAATTATGGAGTATGCTGGTCCGGCTTGGTGGCCTTCCCTCAGAAGCGATGAGTTTACCCTCGAGGTGGTGCAACGTTGGAGCACAAGACTTCCTTTTGAAAGGACTCGTCCAGGATATGATGATCGACTCTTCATTTTCCGACACTTCTCCTTCCAAGATCGCCGAACGCGAGGCGACCTCTTCTTCACCTACTTATCTGTGCGGGGGGTCCTCGGCCCGGATATTAGAGGCCCCTTTTGGTTAAACGACAATCATCTTCGTGAGCATCGCTTCAAACTTGCCAAGGAAAACTTCAAAACAAATCAGCGCCAGGGGTTCTTTTCTAACGGCGTTTTCGCCTTATGGATTCGCCTTCCAGATTCAAAAGTGAGATCCGAAAACCTCAACCTATTCAAAAACCGTTTAGATGCATGGAGAACATCGAACAATTAGAACCAGGCCCGATTTCGCCGCAGTACTCTTTCTGCACGGAACACTTCATCGTCGATTATTCTTTTTTTTATATTTAAATTTATAGTCTTTTGAGTTTATAGACTAAAGCTTCAACTAATGTATTTTCTAATAATAACAATAATGAATAATAATAACAGTTATTATGAACATCAATATTATTGAAATTAGTTAACATCTTGTCTATTATTGTGTTAATATTCTTAGATTTTGTGATTCTTTGATCTTTAGTTTGAATCAGAAACAAAAATATATTGAGAAATATGATCTGAATGCCGGCTTAATATCAAAAATGCCGATCATGTGACAGAGCTTCATTTAAGGAGGTGAGTTTTTTTGGATTTTCAAAGTTTATAGTGTTTCTGAATGAATCATTTCACTTATTCTGCAGAAGATAGCTTGAAAGAATCTTACGTCCACAAGAGTTCCGCAATTGGTTCATCAATGAAAAGAAAAAAATGTTGATTTCGAAAAAAAATCATTTGGTCAGATGAGGCACATTTTAAAAGTTCTAGAATTTAAGATAGACATCGCGATTCTAAAGTTAGAAAAATCAACATATTCTTCTTCCTCGAGAACGCCATAAAAGTTTCAGCCGAATGGTTCCTTCTTCGTTCTCAACAGAAAATTAATTTTTCCAATATGTGAATTGATACTTACGAATTCTGAAAGTAAATTCTTTGAGCATATTCGAAGATATTTTCCTGGTCCAAGTCAGCGACATCTTCCTACAGCAAGACAAGACTCTAGACCATAATACTGGCTATACAAATATTTTCCTAGCAAATGGATTGTATCGAATGGCCTGTTCAATAGCTACCACAATCTCCGGATCTTTCAGTCTCAGATTTTCATGAGGGATCATTTGAAAAATAAAATTCATATAAGGCGATACGAAAGTATTCAACAACTTCACTAACATTTCCACAAAAAATGCGTATCAACTTTTCCACTATATCCCGGCATAAAAGCAAATACATAACACATAACGAAACACTGTATCACAGAAACTATGACGAATAGACTCAGTCTGTGCGTGATAACTTCAATTTCTTCAAAAAACTAGCAAGGTATCACGAAATTCGCATTGCTCTATATTTACTCCTAACTGAGATTCCACACGAAACCAACGAAATGTTGATGTATAGGTGAAGAGCTAAGTGAACGAAAAATCTCTCCTGTATAATTGCGAAATTCTTTGGTGAAAAATTGATTTTCAATTTTATATGAAACTGTGCTGGAAAAGCTGATCACTTGGAGTGATATTTGATATGTTTGTTTGTTTGTTATTCCTTCAGCGTGCTATATTTCCGCCTTTCGGCCAATGACACGCCGGGAAATTCTGTCACCTCACTAGCCCAGGAATTTTGCCGAACCCCTGTCGTGTCGTGGGAAGGATTTTCAATGTCCAAACACATCTCTGTTAGACAGGACAGACGACTTTACATCTCCTACGAAAGATGGATACTCAAGGGATTCCGAAAAATCGCACCGACTTTGTGGGGATTGAACCCAAGTAACTCTGCGCAGGAGACGAGCATCATATCCTCTACGCCACCGAGCCGGCTGATATTTGATATAATTGAGTCAAGTGAGATCAATCATTAACTCTTTAAAGAAGTGATAACAACATAAAAACTAGGGATAAACGGAACAAAAAAAGTCCTGTGATAATAAACCTGCACCAAATGAACAAGCCAGTTATTAATTTCAGTCACGATTGTTGATGAACTGCAACGTTGCCAGTGGTGTTTGTTAGTCTTGATTTGAAGAATTTCGAAAGAAAAGAAACCAGTCAAATGTTTTCTCTGCGAGGCAAATATCACGAAGTCGCAAGCTAACATTGTCTGTAATGGGCAACAAGGATTGCACCGATCTCTCTCGGAAAGGTTTTCTGGACATATCTGGGAAAAATTCCCAAGAGAAATTTTTATGTCAACAATGTCTCAAACAGACTCTATCTCTAAAACCACAATTAATAGTGAAATTTCTATTGAAGAAAGCAATGAACCTCCGGCATCAGGAGGATCAGAGGAAAAGACCTTCGGGAAAAATAAAGCAAATATGTCGCAGCAGAAAGATCCCGGTAATGCGGAAATTGTTAAATTGAAAGTCAAAATTTAAGAAACTCGAAAAATCGGTCCATTATTTCAGTAAAATTATCGATGATCTCAAGGTTGAATTTGACACTTTGCTTCGTGAAAATCAAAAATTGAAGGAGGAGAATCAGTCCTAGAGAACTCGAGTGAGTAGGATTGAGATGGTACACTTAAAAAGTAAGGTGGATAGGGAAGAAATGGTCCAAGGAAGCTGTCATTTAGTGTTAGTTGGTTTGAGTGCTACTGATAACAATCACGACTTTATTATACATTAAGAGATTAAAACATCTGATCCTGATACAAGCTCCGACAGTTACTCCATTGAAGTGCTTCCTAGTAAGGCGGCTAGAAAACCAATATTAGAGAAACTTAAGAGGGTAAAAGCATATAAGCGTGTATTCGATTCATATAAATTGCCAGGAAAGAAGTTAACAACTTCAAAGTGTGGAGTCGATGAACAAAATAGTGCCATTTGTTTGAACGAGTATCTTCCAAAAACTGTTCGGTTCTTGTTAAAACACCCTAAGGAGCTGAAAAAGCATGGATTTCAATTTGTGTGGTGTAAAGGCGGTCAAGTTCATATGAGCAAAGATGAAGGACAACCTCATGTAAGAACTAAGGGGGTAGATCATGCTGAGCTTTTAATCAGAAGGGGTTGATTTACATGTCAATATTTAATTGTTTTCTAATTAGTTTTTATATAGTCTAAGTTATTTTTCCATCATGGATACTTGAAAAATCGGTCATATCAATATTCGGTCTTTGTATCCCAGTTTGGTTGAAATCAGATCTTTGCTCCAAAATCATTCTTCTGGTAAATTGGGTCTACGGGAAACATGGTTGAATCAAAATGTGAGAAATGATATTTTGGCAATAGAGAACTATGAATTGTTCAGAGTAGATCGTGAAGGGAGAGAAGGGGGTATTTGTGTTTATGTTCGATCTACTTTGGCAGCAGGCATTATTGAAAAATTTGCAGTAGTTAATTCTGAAAATGAGCAACTGTGGATTGGGTTTAAACTGAAAGCTAGATCGTGTACGGCGGAAATAATTCATAGGCCCCCCTATCGAAATATTATGCAAGGCTTGAACCGACTTGTGGAGGCTGTCTCAGGTTTAAATTTGCAATTTGATGAATTGTTTGTGTTGGGTGACTTCAATGTTGATTTGTTTCATGGTGCCACTCAGGGTTCACAACGAATGGAATCTTTTTTTAGCTCATATGACTTGTGTCAAATTGTAAAACATCTTACTCGAGTGCATCGTAGTAAATATTCTTTATTGGATCTATTGGTAGTAATGAACATCGATCTTGTAGTTGCTGATATGCAGCACATAGATATGCATGACTTGAGCGATCATCAGATGATTTTCTGCTTGCTACGTACCAGTTTTCCAAAGGTCAAGCCCAGGTTCATTGCCTACAGAAACTTCAAAATTTTTTCTAGAGAGCATTTTGATTTAGATCTCCGTAGGTTAATTGGCAACAATTCTTTTGCATTGAGGATATTGAGTCTAAAGTGGATGTAGTGACGAACCTAATACTACAATAGTTCGACAAGCATGCTCCTTTCAGAAGGGTTAAAGTTACTCGAAGGCCTGTTCCATGGTTCAGTGAGGAACTTTAAGGTATGAAAAAAGATCATGATCGTCTGTTCAGTAGATATAAAAGAACTCAAAAGCGTTGAGATTGGATATCATACAAGAAATTGTGAAACGATTTCATCAGGCTATGAAAATAGCGAAAAATACCTATGTTAATAGTAATGGGAAATGCTAAGCAAACAGGAGGGTTTTGAACAATTTGAATGTTTCTGAAAAATCTAATTCTGTAATTCCTGAGTCGCTTTGTGAACCTGACAAAATTAATGTTCAGTCCATATCCTCACTAAAATGTAAGGCTGATCCTGACCTAACTAGATAATACAATCATAGACGTGCTAAAAGTTTATAACTGAGTTTTCGCAGATTGAAGTTCCGCAAGGCTGCATAGAAGAAGTAATTGCTAGCATTAAACCGAAGCCTTCCGGGTCGGATGGTATATATTTGGATATGATTAAACTATGTTGTCATTATATTCTGCCGTATCTGACACACATTAGTAACTGTTTTTTAAGTGAATCTTTTCTCCGATCATATGAAAAAATGCTGAGGTAGTGCCTTTGCCAAAATTTTCCAATCCAGGGGTGCTCAAACTCGAACTGCTGGCGATCTACCTCAATTTTTTTAAGACTAGTTACGATCGACTCTGAGAGGCTGCAAGTATGTGTGATGCAGGGTTGTCGTACATACACGATACACCCTACCTACCTACCTAAGTAGGGTGTTCCGTAGCATATAGATATTAGCTTTCCGCACAATATACACTATTTTAGTCAAGGTTTGGGTTAGGTTTAGTTAGGTTCTTCTCTATAATATCAATGAAAAAATTCAAAGTTATTCAAAATTTCGAGTTTTTTTGTAGTTAGGAAACAAAAGAGTTACATATAGTGTAACTTAACTAAGGAGTGACTTTGAATGTTTAAGCGTGGCACTGCATGTCCTCAGCATACATTTCATACGATGGTACGTAACCACTGAGCTAATCGCATGATCATATGATCGTCAGTTAGTCGATTGCGCTATTTTGACTTAATTATCTTCATTTCAGAAAATGTAGACTCGCACTAGTATGTTGACCCAAATATTGTCGTTAGTTGAAGGGAGATTTGCCTTAGGTTCGGATATTTATCTTCAGATATAAAACACCAGAAATTTGTATCAGACACTGTAGATTTGAGATGTATATCTGAAATAATCTGCACCAACTCATTTTCCACTGAAAATGACTTCATATTAAACTGACTTGCTATTTCTGTTGCTAATTCCTCTATGTTTTTACATGAAAAAGGATAACTCATTAGTGATGCTATGTTTGCCAATTTACTGCAATGATGAAAACGCATTCCGATTGTCCCAAAATATTTGATAATTCAGCCTCATACGTATCATAATTCAACTGAGGAATCCTTGCTTTCCAAGACGGAGACGATATTTCAGATTCTTTATTTTCAGTTGATCAGAAGTTGTTATTTACATTCGAATGCGTTTACTGCGCTAATCATCTCAATAATAATTTTTTACTTTACCTTGAAACTCCAAGTTGATGGTGTTTAAGTGCATTGTGATGTTAGTCAAAAATGCCAAATCAGTCAGACATTTTTCGTTTTTCAACATCTGAGTGTCATCACCTCTTTCGTCTAGAAAAGCTGTTATTTCGAGCAATAATTATTGAAATCTTTCTAGGAATTTTCCGCGACTCAACCGCCTGCCGTCCGTGAGAAGAACTAAATCAGTGTGTTCAGTTGACTCCCTATCTTCCAACTGCAACTTTTAGAGCTGACGTTGCAAGCTACGTGCACGGATGGAATTCACAATTTTTGTTGCAATGGCCATAATTTCCTCCGCGTTTAAAACTTTTGAACACAAAACTTGTTGATGTATAATGCCATGTAATGGAAAAAATTAAGGGAATTCTTCATTAGCTCGACGCAATGCCACAAAACCGTTTTTGTTACCAGTCATTGCTGGTGTTCCATCGGTTTGAATGCAAACTAATTTATATATTGGTAGACACAAACTTCTCAAAACAAAAAGTTACTATATGCGAGATTTCGCAATGTGTAGACACATCGAAGAAAATTATTTTTCAAGGACCTAGTAGTTTTTTACAAAATTGAAGAAAACGTCATATATATCTTCGCCACATGTCTTCCGCTTCAGAGGAGTGATTGACAAAAATTCTTCCTTAGCCAACATGTCATCTGAATAAAAATACACAGCTGGACAGTGTCTGTAAAATCGGTGGATTCGTCGAACTGTAAAAAAAGTATGTACATTTCATGATATGTTTTAGTTTATCTGCCATGTCCTGACTCATGACTTCAATACGCCTTATGACAGTCGAACGAGATAACTGAAGTTCTCTAATAGCAAACATGATTTCGGTTTTATTTTTAAAATCTTCAAATAGATTCTAACTCGTTTCAATAAATGCTACCTTCACAACCGTTCCACCTTCGAATGGTTTCTTGTGTTTCGCCAATTTATGAGATATTTCAAATGACGCGATCGTAGCAGCTTTTGATTGATTTTCTTTTTTCAAACAAGATATCCAATCACGTACTTTTCGTTTTCCTAATTCACTCTGTGGCGGAAAATCCTTTTCATAGTTTTTATGAACCATTTTATGATGCATCTCTAAGTTACCACGCTCAGGTATTGCAACTGACGCACGACAAATAAGACCAATGCACTTATCCTTCACTATACAAAAGAAAAATTCTTCCTCCAAATCGTTATTAAAATGATACGTTTCAGATTTCTTCGCTGCACTCATTTTGTACTATTTAATAATAAACTTTGTATCGACGTAGTATTGCCTTCAAGTTACAATTCAGAATTTCTCAAATTCCAGCAGGCGCAACATTTATATCGGCGAGAACAAAAGTCTCGAATGTTTCGGTCAAACGCGCCGTCCGAAATTTCTAGAAAAGCGGCAAGCATAAAAAAAGCGGCTTTTCTTTGACAAGTACCGCGCGTTCCTTTGATAAAGCCGCCTTTTGCCGCTAGCAGGGTGTTATTTTATTACCTAATAAATTTTTGTAGTTTAGTTTCCTACTTTTTAAACATTTTTTCCTTTCCAGATCTACTCAAAAAGCACTCGTGATCGACCGTTTGTGCACCCTGGTCTAGTCCGAGTAGTTATTCAGATCTGCGTCAAATGAGCAGACTCCCAGTTTTATCCAAAATATTCGAAAAATAATTTATAAACAAATGGTTTTATTTTTGCTGGATAACGAATTGTTTTCTGGATGTCTATCAGGATTTAGGAAATTGCATAGCACTGATACAGCTTTGGTCAAGATAATTGACGATGTGTTAAGGGCAGTTAATTTGGGCGATGTTATATTTCAGCAAAGCTTTTGACACTATAAATCATGAATTAATTTTGGCTAAGCTTCACGACTATTGTTTTTCGTTGAAGCTCATTAGATTTATCAGAAATTACTTCTCTGGTAGATGTCAATATGTTGGTGTGAATGGGGCAATATCCAGCTCTAGATTGATTTCTCGAAGAGTGCCTCAGGCCTCAATTTCGGGGCCTCTGTTATTTGTGTTGTATACAATGGATCTTCACGAACAATTGGATGGTGTAGAGCTTCATCAATTTGCTGATGATACTCAGGTTGGATTTAAATTGAGGAAACATGAATTGATTCAAAACATAGACAGCTTGATGATGATGCCTTAGATATGATATACTCTTATTCCAAAAACAATGGTTTGAAAAAAATCCGGATAAAACACAAGTCATGTGCTTCGGAAATATTGATATCACGAATGTGAGACTAATATCAATGAACAGGATTGTAATTTCGTATAGCGGAGTAATAAACAGCTTGAGGGTGTTTGTTCGACAAGACTTGAGATTCAGAGAACATACTTCATCAATATGTAAAAAATCATATATGGCTTTAAGATTACCCTACCTCAATAAAGATGTTTTGAACCCAACACTGAGGCGAACATTGTGTGAGAGTCTAGTGTTGTTACATGCGAATTATGCCGATGTTCTTTATGGGCCCTGATTGGACGTAGTATCCTCAAATATAATTCAAAAACTTCAAAATTGGTGTGTGAGATTCATACTCTCACTTCCATACAGGGAACATATCAGTCCTTCACCTGGCTACGTTTCTGTTTAGGGTTTTGAAGTTGAGCTTACCGAATTATTTGAGGGAACAAATCAAATTTGGATTTGAAACACATTTGCTTGGTACTGGAAATGCTCACTTAATGGAGATACCAAAGCATAGCAACATGATATATAAGAGAGCCTTCACATATGTAGCAGCCTATAATGAAATTCTTGCTGATTACTGGTCAGGGTCACTTGCTTCATTCAGAAGGAAGTTTTGGAATTCATTATTTTCCATGAGGAATAATGTGTACTTATTACAAAATATTATTTGAAAATGGATTATAAGTTGTTTCATTCTATTTCTTATGTTGTGAAATTTTATAATTTCGATTTTGTATTGTAAGACCTCGGATGAATAGATCAGTTTCAAACTAGATTCCACCGAGGACACAAAAATAATGTTATTTTATTATTATGAATTAGGATACCCCATACATAAGTTCTAGGGTATAGATGAGACCTGGTTCTTCAAATGGATCTGGGTTCTTTCAGGCCGAAGATGTTTTCAATTATTTGCAGCATTTGTTACAACTCATCAGCCGAAAGAGCGTGATCAATTTTCAGAATTTTAGTTGGGAAGGAGAAGAAAATCCTGTGACGGCGCGGATATTCAGTGTTATGTCCGAATCCGAAATAGTTGATAGTGAAAAAAGATGAGTAGTTATTGTAAAAGAGGACACAAATAAACTGGCACTAGCCAACAAATAATTATCTCTTAGCGAGATTAATTCTTTTAATGAAAAGTCAAAGCAACGTTATTAGAATGAAGTGGCCATAGCAGTACCACACAGTACAACACATTGTCCCAAAATGTAGAAAACTCAATTACCTAGAGTCAGTGAAAATTTTGAAATCCCTCAACTTGAACTACCAGATTGATCTATATCAATCCCAAATTTTCGATGTTTTCAAATAATAGCTGCCTTTCAATAGTTGGTAACTACATACGTTTTTGGTTTTTCCAAATACAAATAACGACTTATTCATATATACACTCTCCACAAAAGTTGTCGCATCACATTACTTTTACGACAATACTATATAAACTTTCAGGTTGGTCATTCAAGAGTCGCTCGGTAACTTTCAGAAGTGTAAAATAAGAAGATATCATTCAAAATAGATGAGTTTATGAATTTTCGAGTTAATGAAAAATTAAAAACTTCTACCATTCTCAAACATTCCCGAACAAACCAATCAACTAGCATCGAATGGTTACTAATCATTTTCAAAATCGAGTGTTTCCTCCCCGGGCCCTAATTACTGCCAGTATACGTCTCGGAAGCCCCTCAAACAAATTTTGGATGTACTCTTGCGTCACTGAGTTCCAAATTTAAGGAAACAGATTTTCTAGTTATTGGAGTATTCTAAAAGGCATACTACGTTGCTTAATGGGCCACTCATGTTGTTCCAAACATGTTCTATGGTTTTCAAGCCGCGACTTCTGGCTGGCCATCTTAAAATATCAATTTCGGCATCTTGCAGAAATTCTGTTACTACTCTAGCTGCATGAGGCTCATCATTATCATGCATATTAATGAAGTTTTCGCCAATCAATGGGCCAAAGGGTACAACATGGGTTCAAGGACATCTGCGATGAATCTGGCCGCTCTCATTCTTCCATTATGCACTAGGACTAACTCAGTTCGACTATGGAAAGAAATGCCTCCCCACATCATTACTGAGTCCGCTACGAAGTTTTCGGTTTGCCGGATACTGCATTGCTGATACCATTCCCCAGGTCGTCTGTATACAGGCAAGCATCTATCGTTTGATGCTATACAGAACCTGAACTCGTCGGAAAAGACAACATTCGACTATTCTGGAATTTCCCAATTTGCATGTTCCTTCGCAAAGTGATGTCTTGCAACTCGATGCTCTCTGGTGAGACGCGGGCCGGTAGAAGCCACCCTTGGTCTGATATCGTCTTCTTCGAGCCTGTTCCTAACAGTTTGCAATGAAATATGCATATTTCTGGAAAGTGCAAGTTCATTTTGTAGCATTCTAGCCGTACTTAGTGCAGTTAAACGAAGCCGATCATCAACTGGTGTGGTTATCCGATTTCTTCTCTGTCCGGCCCTTCTTCCACATTCCCCTGTTTCGTGGTACCGATTAATTGCTGTTGAATCAGTGCTTTGGTTAACATTCAACAAGTTAGCCACATAACGTTGGCTTCGCCCCTTCTCTAGAAATGTTACAATTCTTACCACTTCATGATCACTCAAATAGCGTCCAGGACGTTCAGCAGCCATTACAATAAATTCAAAGATTCGAAAATCAACAAGAAACACATAAAACTTGCATTAATTTAGCGTGAAAACTGAAGAGAAATTGAATGAATACTGATAGTCAAATAAACTCATTCTTGTTTCAGACGTGTTTGAGATCATATGAAAACAAATGTTACTACATAGATAATTTTTTCCCCTCATATGTCCAAAAACATATGTTGACAAAGAAACTGCTATCGAGCTACTTAATCGATTGTGGAATTCAGAATACCAGGTGATGCGACAATTTTTGTGGTGTGTGTATTTCATGTCACTTTATACTGGGGTTTCATATTGCCGCTGATCAACGAGAGTTCGAACCTTCGGTAACCTTTTTCCAGTATTGATGATATAAAGATCTTACACATTGTCCCACAAAAGTAGACACTCAATCACCTGGAATCAGTAGAAATTTTCAAATCAGTTTCTGACGACCGAACTGATTTTGTGAATTCCGAATTTCCGATGTATAAAAATAATACCACCCTTTCTATAGTTTGCGAACTGAATATCTTCTGTCAGATTTTTCCAAATCTATATGAAGAGCTTTTTATGAACACCATGGCATTTCATAGGTAGTTTCATAGGACAGCTAAATACATTCAGTGGCAATCGAGCAAGTCTGGCACATGCTGCAGAAAGCCTGAAAGACGAGGGAGCTTCAAACAATATATATATATATATATATATATATATATATATATATATATATATATATATATATATATATTTTTCCATTCTGAGAGCACTGCTTCCTTGCCACTTGAAGGGTACATCTGGTACATGGATGATTCAAAGACCAAAGAGAAGAGTTTGCTGCCGGCGAAATTGGAGGAGTTTCTACTTCTCTTATACACAGATATAACCGTTTTGCAGTCGGAGATGAGCTCAGAGGCTGGCAGAACAGGGTACAGCTAGTAGGTGGATCACGATCTTCTCTGACAATCGGGCTGCTCTGGGAGCGCACAACATTACTTGTTAGGCTTTCTGGGACTGCGTTCAGGCACTGCAACAAGGGACTGAAAACAACCATATCCGACTCTTCTCAATTCCAGGTTACACAGGGATGAGAGAAGATAAGATTTCGGATAGGTTGGCCGTCTAGGAGCAAATACTACTTTAGTAGAATTAGGGTCGGGATCTCTGTCTGTGCTGTTACAGCAACGCTGGAGAATACCTGGTTGAATGCTCATGGTTGTCATCAGTTGAAGACAATGGTGGGTACAGCACCTAGTGAAACCTGGACTAGGTTGGCACTTGAAGGCAGTCGAATTAATGCATGGCTCCTTGCCAAGATACTGACAGGGCATGGCAAGTGCAGAAATAATCTGTGCAAGATAACACTGGATAAGAATCCTAAGTGTAGGTGATTTGAAGTTGGGGTGAAAACTCAAATTTATTTGATCACCACATACCCGGCATGGATCTGCCTAAGGAGTAACGGACAGGACGCGGAAATCTTGGAAGGGAATGATCTGCCGATGATACTTCCTCGCTCTCTTAAAGATTTTTTCATAAGGATCGAGCAGATGATGTAGTCATAAGGAATGGGGATACAAAGAGCTATATACCCAAGTGTTGATATACATGACGAACCCCTTGCTAGAATCCCTACTATAAGTTAAATGATTGGTTCTTGTAGTAAGAAATTCGAATTGTCATAATGGGCTAATTTGCAGCAACATTGCAAGGCGTTGTTGAAGAACAAAAAAATACAACGCTCGAATCATCAAACGTTCGGCCGAAAAAATTGTAACGTTTTATTGACTGGTTTTGTTCCATTGTCGTAGCGCTCATCCGGCAATATGTAAAATGAAACGTGACAACCATAACATAACATAAGCATAATTAAATTTTACTGTCGAAGGCCGCCTAGAGCATGGGTCGGTATCGAGGTATGTGCGTCTATCTTTGAACCATTTATTCCACTGTTGCATTTGTGGTTTCCCTAAACACTCTTTCCCAAATGCAACCCTCATCATTTCCATAGTTCCTGCACAAGTCTTTTTCGAAGTTTAAAGCAAAATCTAACATAAAATCTCTATTCGACAACCGCGAAAATGACAATAAAAAGTCGCAAACCGATCAGAATACAAAGCTTTCTATCGGTACAAAAGCATTCAGAGATTGCTCGTATGTTTAGGTGCGGATAATTTTGGGACCTTCCTCGTATATGTGAGCTAATATTTTCTGTGGTGGAAAAAACTGGGATTATTATTTCATGATGAATATTTTACAAGACACTTGAGCTAAGCGTCTTTTTGTTACGCTAACTTGCAATAAACTTTTTAATAAAACATAAAATACGCGGTTGAGTGAGGTAACATCTCCACTACTATCATTAAACTTGCTAATATGTCTAATCCGATTACATCCAATTTGAATTAATTTTTATTAAATAAATAAAAGCTCCCGTCTTTTCGTATAAACATCACATTAAACCAAACTTATCCGATTTTTTCCTCAAGACCAGTACCGTAATTTATAGAGGTAAAACAAGCCATTAGTTATAATTATATTGCATGCACAAAGTTCGATCAAGATAGGGTCTAGTTTGAAATTTTGTTTCACGGTAAGTTATGGCATCAGATTAGTTGACGATTTGCATTTTTCAATACGTACACGCTAGCACAAAGAGAAGCTAGTAAAACTATGATAACACTGTTTTCCTATCACGATACGTTGAAGAAGCTTGAGCTACACTCTCCACAAAAAGTTGAGGATAGTGATTTTTTTTCTGGAAGAAAAAACAATTTCTTGGAATATTCAGTCACAAATCCAAAATTCATAAAATGAAAAGAATATTGTAGTAAAATATGAGCAACAATGGCAAAATTCGTATGTTAAGAAATGCAGTCAAATTCAAGAAGATGATATACCCCGATAAAAGGACATTTAGTCCATATATGTAGTTCCAGAATTTTATATTGAAGCTATGTTTTTTAATTAGAATGCCCTATTTTCGCATCATTTTCAGGTTTCCAACACTAAAATAATGTGAATTTTGCAAGAAGTTTTTGTGCTAATCCAAATGATTTTTGAATATTGGAGATTTTGTAAAATTTTGAACTTTTCTTCAAACTCTCACTGTACTCCTCAGGATTGTCAGAAAATGTTCACCGCGACACCAAAACTTTCTCAAACAACAGAGCTTTTGTGAAAAGTGTAGCAGATGAAAGCAAAATTATATTTTGTACATTTCTCATTGTCAAACTTTGGAAACATTAAAATCACGTTACTTTTCTTATTTCACGTAGCACATACTATATTATATGAGTGAATCTGAATAAGAATTTTAGTACCTACCGAATGGTGTATTGGTTCTCTATACTTTTAAACGGTTCTCGAATTGAAAGGTATTTCTGATTTATCAGGCAGGATCAGTTCTCATCCTGTAGTTTTATAGTTACCCACAGTTTTTCTTGTTTTATAGTTACCCACAGTTTTTCTCATGGAATTTCATGAAATAATACGTTCCATGTGCCTACTCCAAATCTGAAAATCTATTACGACTTAGTGCTTCCTATTAATCCTTGAAAATATTTTCTCGGAAACCACAATATTTCCTGGCTATTCAATAGCCTCTCGATAAATTGTGGTTCATTTACCAAATCTTAAAATGATACTATGTTGAATAATGATTATTCAGTGTTCACATTCGTTGTAACATCACTACCCGTGTGTTTCTCATTCTCACCTACAAGTTTTTCTTGTACGAATACGATTCTGTGAAAGATTAGAATCAATTGGCAGAAAATTAAAATTACTCAAAATTCATCTTATTCAATGACGAATGGTTTTTTTTATGAAAAAGGATTTGTGAATTTACACACAAGAAAATTCCCACATCAACCAAATAAACAATTTACAGCGTAAATATTTATGAAAGGATTGTAGGAGATTTTGTAGTTGGATCATATTTCTTTGGAGCCGATAGAAAGGTCAAGAGTTTTTTCGGTTTCAGAGGATAGATTTTCAAGGAAGTTTATAATGTACTTTTAGTTAGATGGAGCTCCTCCACATTTTACCCCCATAGTTCGTTCTGAACTCAATTCGGATTGGTCGAGGAGGGTTTATTAATTGGCCTTATAGATCTCCAGATTTCACGTCAATGGACGTTCTTCTGTGGGTAGTGGTGAAATCAAAATTGACGGTATGAAACAAAGCTTTCCGTTGAATAACTTCTGTAGTTTTGGGTAATGTTCAAAGAAACTTCATTTATCGACAAGAGAAGTGTGTTTAAAAAGAAGGTAGAAATTTCGAGCCATCATTGTGGTTTTCAATAAAATTTTCAATGAAAATTTAAATTCCGAGCACATTTTCATGAATTAATTGCAAAATCAACAAAAAATCCTTTTCAATTCGAGAACCGTTGTAAATAGGTATACATGGTGTTCCTGATAAGGGTGGAAATAAATTAATGGTAGATTGCCGATATAGAGGGCATTTCGGAACACCATATATGAAAGATCTCAGCAGACTCGCAAGAAAGTTACAGGTTCTTTTCTGAATTTCGTCGAAATATCGATCGGCTATATCTTCATTACCAATCCATCAAATTCTATGAAACTTAGCAGGTTTCTTATTCTGCTAAGTATCAATCGGAACCACTATCAAATTTCAAAAAAATCCAGGCCCTGATTGCCAATACGATTGATACGAAGTGCTAAAGGATATAAAATATCCTGTATGAATCATTTGGAACAATTTATCTTGTAGTAAAATACAACAAGAACTGTTGATTCAGAAAAACCAATAAAATAACTTGGTTAAAAGCCACCCAGAAAAGAAAACTATTGAAAGAAGAAGAAAGAAATGAAACGAAACAATAAACAAGGAGAACGTTCATAATTTGTTCTCGAAATTAGACCCTCCTTCATCAATGCAAGCTCTACACCTCGTGTAAATGTTCGCTGTTGCATTTCTAAAGATGTCAGGAGGTTCTCGTAACAAGTCACAGTTGAGTCTTATCCTTTCGATCAACTCATTCCTAGTTCTGATTTTTCCTTGATACACATTTACCTTCAAATAGCCCCATAGGAAGTAGTCTAGAGAATTAAGATCTGGCGATCTAGCAGGCTAGGAGATGGGCTCCCTTCGACCTATCCATCTATTAGGGTATTGGTGATCTAGGTGGGCCCTTACATCCAAAGCAAAATGTGGGCCTGCGCCATCATGCTAGAAAATCGTACCACTTCTTCCACTCATTGCTGGGCCCATCAGTTCGGGCAGAGTATTTCTAAGGAAGTCCAAATAACGCTGCCCATTCGAAGATTCTTCAAATATGTGGGATCCTATCAATTAGTTCTCAAATACCGCAAACCATACATTCACTGAAAATTTGTACTGGGATCGCTGTTCGTAAACAGCTCTAGGATTTTCACGAGCCCACAAATGCCTTTTACGCGAATTGTAAATCCTATCTCTCTTGAAGAGAAAATTATCCTCGAAATAGATTTCCTATGGTTTATAATGTAAGGGCCAAAATTCAGTCGAGGAATTTCATCTCCAGGTTCCAACCGTTGTACTGGCTGTACATGATGATGGCTCCTTTCTAAGAACCTTCCATACTTTCCTATGGGAAATATCCAACTCATTTCCCATTTTTCTGGTACTAGTAAAGGGATTATTGGGAGCCATTTTAATAATAACTTCTTCTTGATTTCGGTTATTTTCCGCATATTCTTGTTTCTTTATAGCGGATATAACTTATTTAACATCGGCCTTGAAGGGAACCTGTCTCAATTCGGGAACCGAATGCGAGGCATTACATCCACAAGCACCATAAACAATTAGCACGTCTGCATATTTTTCATGGGAGAATAAGGGTATTCTGAATGGAAAAGGTAATTTAAATTCGTGAAAATTGAATTATTGTTGACTGAACACCAATAATTTGACAACCTCCGTTTTATGACAGTAGGTTCACAGTCACCATAGAGAAATATCAATGCGTTCTATGGCCTGGAAGCGCACTAAATTTTGTCTATGAATTTCGTTTTGGAGTACGGATAATAGATAGTACTTACATAAAATGGAAAATACATGATGAGCTTTGATCATTTGGAAAGGAAATCCAGATGAAATGAAGAACGAATAGATTTATGAACCGAACTCTCAGTCACAAGTAAAATACCGGATAAAAATGTACGTTGAATGTGAAAAAATTTCTGATTATCATATTCATCTGTTTGTCTAGAAAAAATTGTTTTTTTCAGCTGTTCATCTCATTGTAAAAACTTCATAGATTCTGAAAGAGCGGATATGATGAAAACATTCAATGAAGCATATCATGATCAATGATCAATTCGTTATCTTCTTTCAAGATGTCTGGGGAAAAAATACTCAAATCTTACGATTCCTTGAACGAGGACATATTTCATTGGAGTCCGACCCTGCACTATGAGAGAAGTCACATTTTCGTTGCGAGAAAACGAAAAGTACTTCGAATTGATTATTTTGAGAAATTCAATTTGTTTACTTCCTAATTGCATTCAAATCACCTCAATTAGGGATTCAATAATGAATTGACTAGACGAGATCCCCAATTTTTTTTTTCGTGAATAATTTTTTTTTCTGGTTGGCTTTCAGTGTGCCAAGTTATTTCATTAGTTTTTCTGAATCAATAGGTCTTGTTGTTTTTTACTATGATATAAAATTTTCAATATGATTCGAACATGGTGTTTTTTACCCTGAAGCACTTCGTATCGATTCATGACAACCCGGACCGGGATTTTCTAGAAATTTGATAGTGATCGATACTTAGCAGAATAAGAAACCTACCAAGTTCCATAGAATTTGATAATTTGGTAACGAAGATATGGCTGATCTAAATTTTGACGAAATTCAGAAAACAGCCTGTAACTCTATTACGAGTCTGCTGAGAAGATATCATATAAGGTGTTCCGAGATGCCCTCCATATCGTCAATCGACCATTAATTTAATCCTAGTCGTATCAGGAACACCTTGCAGAAAACCTATACGACTTTTGATGATATTGGAATTATTATTCAAACTGAACCATTTGATATAGTATGTTCCATTTGAAATGACAAACATAAAGTGATTTGAATATTTCCAATGTTGACAATGCTAAATGAACGCCCTGTGTAATTTTGCTATCATACGCTTAGCTCTAATCCTTGAGAAAGTTTTGGTGTATTGGTCGAAATTTTCTGACAATCCCGAGGAGTATAGAAAAAGCTTGAAAAATGGTCAAAATTTTTTCAAAATCTCAAACAATTCAAAAACTGCTGGGCTTAGATTTTAAATTTTTCAAGAAACTCAAATTATTCAAGTATGAGAACTCCAAAAAGGGCATTTCATATAAAGAAGTATAACTTTGATATAAATCACTGAAAAAGAACCCTTGTATATTCGAAAATACTTTTAAAATAAGAAACGGTTGAAGATCTATCTTTCTTCTCTCCAAATCTTTTCGGTACAATCTACAGTGTACTCCAATGACATTTGTTATATTTTTTGAACGATTGTCAAAATTTTTTCGCAAATTTTTCTTTAAATTAAACAAGTTCCAGGAAGAAATAATATAATGGCGATATCAACCCAAATTATTGGGTCCATAATGTTTCTAAAATATCTATAGATCATAATCGGCATCACTTGGAAGACTGAACTTGGCCATCGGGGCTCTCTCGGTCAAACAGAGAAGGAATTTGAGAAAATATCGCCGGTTATGTATTTTTTTTATCATCTCCTTAGTCCTTTTTATGACCTTGCTTGCTATGTAAAATCTTTTCTTAGATTTGTTTAGTAATATAAGTAGTATGATTGTTGAAATGTTTTTCTGCCGGTTTTTCTTTTTCTATTGTCACAGATTCCTGTCCAAAACCCCCTTCCTTTCACCCTTGTCTCCGTTTGGAAATCATGGAATGCATGAGAGAATGAAGCGACTAAGCAGAAAAATCTTTGGTACTTTTTATGTACACACGACACTAACACAACATAAACAGACAAGCTATTGCTAGTGCAACAGCGACAGGGAAACGAGTTTCTTCCTCAGGTTTTTTCACTCGTTTATTGAATCATATGCAAGATAGTATGGTTCCCTGTTACATTTCCTGCGCTCACACTTGTGTTTTTCTGACACACACCAAAATTATAGATAAAAGCATTTATCTCTTTTCAAAAGAATATATATATATATATATATATATATATATATATATATATATATATATATATATATATATATATATATATATATATATATATATATATATATATATATATATATATATATATATATATATATATATATATATATATATATATATATATATATATATATAGGATATCGAAAAAAAATTATAGATATAAGCATTTATTGTGAATACAATTATTCAAATTTTTGTAAATCCTCTCTTTTCAAAAGAATATATTTATATATATATATATATATATATATATATATATATATATATATATATATATATATATATATATATATATATATCATGGCTTCAAGAAATTTTGAAATTTATAAAATTGATAAGACACTTCGTCATTTTCTTGAATTTGTAATGAAAACTTGGAGAACCAATCTTCATTTAATTATTTCAAAACAATCGTTAAAATCCGAAGTAATTCCAATCAAAAGAGGCATTTTTCAAGGTGATTCTTTAAGTGCTCTTTGGTTTTGTCTTTGCCTCAATCCATTATCTCATGAATTAAATGCTACTAGTTTCGGCTTCAAAATAAAGAGTCTATTAACTGAATTCAAATAAAGTCACTTAATTTATTTAGATGATATTAAATTATATGCCGGAACCAGATCTCATTTAAAAGTCTACTTGAGATTACTTTCAACTATTCCAATGATATTCATATGAAATTTGGGCTTCCAAAATAAAAAATCTTTCTATTGAAAAAGGAAAGATCACCTCTGATTATATAAAGATTTCTAATATCGAAATCGAGCCAATGCATGGAGGAGATACATATAAATATCTTGGATTTTTCAAGAGAAGACAATTAACCATAGCAACACTAAAGAAAATATTAGAAGTTCATATTACAAAAGACTTAGAATTATCATCAAGAGTTATTTAACTAGTAAAAACCTATCAGCTATCAACTCCTATGCTGTTCCTATTCTTACATCTTCTTTTGGAATTATTAAATGGTCTAACACTGATCTAAATGAATTACAATGCCAAACGAGGAAAATGCTCTGTAAATATCATAAGCACCACCCAAAGTCAGCTGTTCAGAGAGTTACACTACCTAGTCATCTTGGAGGTCGTGGATTAATTGATTTGAATAATCTTCATAGTAAACAGATTTTTCATCTACGTTCCCATTTTCATGATAAACAGAGAACGTCTAAATTACATGATATTGTTGTTGCTTCAGATTATAATCTTACACCTCTGAACTTGACAATGCAAAAGGTAGATTTTGATATATTTGATGATAATTCTAAAAGAGAAAGTTGGATGCAGAAGGAATTACACGGAAAGCACCCTAAAGAATTGAAAAATGATTATATTGATGAAATTGCATCGAATAAATGGTTAGTATCTGGAGAATTGTTTGCTGAAACAGAAGGCTTGGCAATTGCGATCCAGGATCAGGTTGTTTTCACGAGGAATTATAGAAAACACATCATCAAAAAAAATATAGATGATTCTTGCCGTAGATGTTTCTGTTCTTCAGAAACAGTTTTTCATATATTATCATCTTGCTCAGTCCTTGCTTCAACAGATTATTTAGAAAGACATAATGCTGTCGCTAATATTATTCACTTTAATCTAGGAATTAAACATGACCTAATTCCCAAAAAAAAAAAATTTCACAAATATGAACCTGAGATTATTTGTGAAAATGACAAATATAAACTTTATTTTGATGAAACAATTCTTTGCAACAGAGCTGTAAAACACAATAGATCAGATATCGTTCTTAATGATAAACAGAATCAAATAACATATATAATTGATATTGCTATACCCGACACACATAATATACAAAACAAATACAATGAAAAAATTTCTAAATATATGATGCTTGGCGACGAGATTAAAAAATGTGGAAAATGAAGAAAATATTTATTCTACCGATTATTATTTCTACAACAGGCGTTATTCCTAGATATCTTCACAAAAGTATTGAGGTTTGGGGTCTGAAGAAAAATTTGTTTGAACAGTTACAAAAGATAACAGTCATCAAATCTTGTAATATTCTTCGTAGGTTTCTTTCCGAAAATAATAATGAGGTAGAGTCATAGGTTTTCTCTTTAGTTTATACTGCTCAGAATCTCATTTCATATTTTATTTATTTGTTTATATAAATGAGATATAATTAACTGACAATTTTCTCATATTTATATTCAGAGCAGTATTCTATTCGATCGTTCACCACTTCACAAAAGGAAACTATTAATGAGTAACATTCAGTGTTACTTGACTAAGGTCCGTACACTAGATTTTTCCGGGGAGAAAGCCTCTGACACTACTCGTTGGTACATTGATATCATTGTCTGATGATGTTATAGTATGTATATATTCTGGTAGATTGATATATTCTCATAACATTTAACGTTATCCTAATATATAATTACTCCAGGATATGTTTTGATTATAATCATTGCCTGGCAATGGTATTAATTACCGGGTGGTGGATTTATATTTTTCATGAAATCAGTTTGATTGCATGAACAGATATATGGGCAACTCGTCGGGGTAAAACCCCTATATATATATATATATATATATATATATATATATATATATATATATATATATATATATATATATATATATATATATATATATATATATATATATATATATATATATATATATATATATATATATATATATATATATATATATATATATATATATATATATAGGATATCGAACAAAAACACGAACTAAAAGCACTCATTATAGATATAATAGAATAGATAGAAAACATGTTATTTTGTCTCACTCCTGTGAGTTTGCTTTTCAATTGATAGAAATTGAAATGTTACAGAATGAAGAGTAGGTTAGTTACTGATGAGTGATATTCATGAAAACTTGAAAAATTCAAGATTTTCTATATATAAAATTCAATGCAGTATATGTGTTTGTCAATTTTTTTGTCAATAATTGCGATTCGTAACGCGTTTCACTACACCGTAGCTTCTTCAGACGAATGAGTGTAGTGAAACGCGTTACGAATCGCAATTATTCAAATTTTTGTAAATTCTTAAAACACAAATACTTGTTTTTTATTATTGATAATGGAATTTTACCAAGTAAAAGCCTCCCAAATTCAAGATTTTCTACATATTCAATTCAATACTTTAATAATCGGCTGATATACAGAGCGTTTTTTTCAATAAATAGCTGCTTGAAGTGGAGCCATAAATTCTGGTTTTGAAGTTTTTCTTCGTGAATGAAAAAATCAATCAATTGAATGAGAACATATCTTGTTCGCCTTTTTTTCAATCATCCGCCTTTTCAGGTAATGGGTGAAGTCCTAGTTTCTTTCATTACAATGTGTTTTCAACGGAATAATGTGATCGTAAATTATATTCTTAAACGCCGTTTTAATAGAAAACTTTTTCGTTGTTTTCTGTGTTTTTCTCGGAAAATGAATTTTTTTAGGGAAAGAATCATACAAGCACCAGCAATTGATGCATCCGAAACTAGGAATCAAAATATTTTAAATGTGTATTTATTATTATTGGCAAGTATTTTCATTTTGGTCTAGTGTCCGTAGACTTTTCAGTGGTTCTAATTCAATTCGGAGGTTGAATTCATAATATTTATCTCACAAAATGTACACATATTCCAAGCATAAACTGGATGATATGTATGAAGTATTAGGATTATTTAATAGACACTCTACTCTACGAAATTTAGCAAATATGCTATCTTTCATGCAAGACTATGTGAAACTGACAGTTACAATGTCAATGCTAATAATTAAATTGTTTAGGACACGAAGGAACTACTCCTAGATATTATTGATAAATATCCAGAAAGCATACGACACAATACCGCAGAATTTATAAGTAGGACTCAATTTTTTCCGTTGAAGATCTCTGCGGAAACGAATAAAATATCGTAAAAGACCCTCTAAGCGATATTTTGGATGATATATTGCTTTTGCTGCACATTAATAAAAGGTACATGAGTGACGACTCACCTGGATAATTTAGTCTGATGATCTGATCTGATCAACATTTGAATGAAAAATTTCCAAATCCTTAGATGAAGAGACTGAAACCCCAACCACGACCAGCTTGATAACCCTATTTTTAATTCTTAAATATTGTTTAGGTTTATTTAAAACTGATAGTTTAATCAGACGTAAATAAATGATTTTAATGAACGTAGAAACAACATTATTGACGGTTGCGAAACTACTAGAAATAGTTCCTTTTTGGAAGAGGTTCGTAAATCTCTGACGGCTAGTTAACACGTAGCAACGAAGTAGGGCGACATTTTATTGGAACAATTGCGAGACATTGTATGTAGATAGTGACGATCAAATGTTATACGTCTACACCTCTCTGATTTTGAGAGCCAGTTATACGACGGAAATCCGAGGGAGATGTCACTGCAAATTGCTATGTTCATTTAGTTTGTATTTGAATAACTTGATGTTATTACAGAAAAAAAATTCCAAAAAGGCAGTACTGGAGTAGAAACCTGTTTTCTTAATCATGAATCTTTGGGCAAATTAAAATTAGAGAATGAAAAAGGATTTCGTATTCCTTCTACTAAAGGTAGAAACATACATTTCAAAAAATCGAACAGATATATTCCAGCATCAATTTCTTTTACTGTCACTCCCTGATTCTTGGCCAGTGGTAAATCTCATAAGGGGGCTACGCTGTATATTCTTAGATGCCACGAAATAACAGAAGTGTCAGCTTGCAACATTGCAACATGTAGCTGTCCAGAGAACGTGTGCATTCGATGATCAACTTCGATTACGAAGTTGATTTAGCTGAAGAACGAAGTCTTGGGGGTATAGCGCGCATTTGGTGATGCCAGTCCTTCACCCACTACTGTGTTACGAAAGTAGAGTCAATTTAAAAGAGCCCTGTTCGTTAGTGACTGTTAACAACATTGAGCGAAAGCGAAGAATGATCAAAGAAGATCCAGGGTGAACCTATCAAGTGATTGAAGCACTACTCGGTGCGTGTTTGATACGCATCAGCCAATTTAATTTTAAATAAGCATCTCAATATGAAATAAAATGGTTAGCCGTAGGGTGCCTTATACACAGAACGATTTCCGAAAAACAGAGTAAGAATCTCGAGATAAACGTCAGATATTGAATTGTAGTGGTCATCGTATTCTGTCTAAAATTGTAACTTATCATGGAATATGAATTGACACAAGAAAAAATTGTGGTGCTAAGACATGTATAGGTAATATTTTTTAAATATTAGTGGTTATCAAGCTTATGTTCAGGAAAAGCATATCTCTGATCATCGATTGGTCGAATTAGCCTATCCTAGTAATATCGAAAGGAAAAATAAAAATATCCTTATTAGAAATTTTTGTGAAGAAAATAAATTGAACTCAAAATCCAAAATTGGTCAGGAAAATTGGGAAGATATGTATGCATGCCTATCTGAAACTGTGAATGATGAATGGAAATTGTTTATGAACATTTTGGTACCTATTTTTAAGGAATGCTTTCCTAAGAAACTTGTGAATTCTAAAAGACATTACTCAAATCAACATCGAAATGATCCTATTGTTAAATACTGTAAGAATCAGCTTGATACCTGTTATGTTCTGAAAGAGCACATTCCAGCGTTAGAAGACTTATATCATGATAATAAAAGGACATATAATTCAGCCCTGGAAAGTACGAAAAAAAGATTAATCATTGATAAGATAAACAATTCTCAAAATAAGTCCAAAACAATTTGGAACATAGTCAACAGTGTAAATAAAAGAGATACGTCTCAATAATTTATTTTGGTTGGAGATCTGGCTAAAACAGTAGATGATTTCAATAATTTGACCACAGACCATCTAAATAAATTGTTATCAAATAACCCAAATACTAATTTCGTGAATAACATACCCCCATACCAGTAATTCCATGTTTATCGAACCATTGACCAAGGAGGAGTGCATGAGTCTCTTTCAGGACCTGAAGGCTAAAAACAGCTCTGGAGAGGATGAGATATCAACTAACTTGCTGAAATACTGTCAAGATAAGTTATGTAAGCCTTTAACGCACCTTATAAATTGTTCTTTGTTGCGTGGTATATTTCCAGAAGGTTTAAAGGCAGCAGTTGTGATGCCAATTTTTAAGAAAGGGATCCTACCGAGATAGAGAACTATCGACCTATAAGTGTTCTGCCTGCATTTTCAAAACTATTTGAGATGGCCATGGCCAAAAAAATTTTGAGTTTTTTCGACAAATATGGTTTGTTCAGGAACACGCAGCATGGTTATCTTAAGGAGCGCGCTGTAATGACGGCGTTGAATGACTTTGTGCACGGTATTCTGGAAGGATTTGAAAATAGGGAGTTTATATTGGCTATACTGTTGGATCTCTCTAAGGCATTCGACCTACTCTATCATTTGATAACTTTTGAGAAGTTCGAGACATATGAACTAAGTGGTCCTGTATTGGGATGATTGGAGTCTTACCTGTCAGATAGGACGCAGCGGGTAAGTGTCGTCGAGGATTCTGTTAAATATCTGTTCAATATTGTGAGAGTTGAAGTCGGTCTTCTCCAGGAGAGCGTGTTGGGCCTTCTACTTTTCATAATATATTTGAATGATTTAGATGTCACGTTGAAGGTGGCTAAACGTTCGAAACAAAAACTAGTTAACTTTGCTGACGACTCTAGTTATCTGGTCACCTTAGAGTCCTGTGATGTGTTGGTCCGGGAGGCAGATAAGTTATTAGGATCTGTCAAGGAAAGGATGTATGCAAATAAACTTATCCTAAATGAAGATAGAACTAAATTTATGCTTTTCAAGCTTACAATCAACAGAACAAGACAATAAGACTGTGTGACGCAGACAGAAGACCATCTTAGACGGCTGACTTTTTGGGCCTCGTCATAGATGAGAATTTGAATTGGTGTGCTCATGTTGACCGATTGCGTAAAAGATTGGGTTGTTAGCTATTCATTGTTGATGTTGAAGAGATACGTTGATGTTGGTTCATTAAGGACTGTATATCTGTCGAACTTTCAAAGTCTGGTTAGGTACGGCATTGTGTTCTGGGGAAGATGCAAAGATGTGGGTTTCATCATGATTCATCAGAAAAGGGCACTGCGGGCGATGCTAGGACTGAGGAGTATGGAGGGTTGCAGGAGAATGTTTAAGAAGCACTGTATTCTTACAGTAATTGGATTGTACATTTTCGAGACATTAATGTTTCTCATAAAGAATAAACATATGTTCAGCGAACTAGAACCCACTTCAAATAAAATTTTAGATTATAAATTGCCTAAGCATAGGTTGTCTATATATGAGAGGGAACTCTATTATTCGTCAATGAGACTCTTCAACAAATTGCCATCTAAGCTTAAGTACCTGAATAACATTCCGTCCAGGTTCAGATGGAGGCTTCATGAGTATATCTGTGATATAGAACCTCACCTTTTCGAAGAATTTTGTATTGTTCGGTGATTTGTACCTTGTACTCACTAAAGATTATTTAAGCCCGTTTTGGCTGTGGCTATTTTGTATAAGATTGTCCTTTATTTTTCTTGTTAGTTATTCATTGTGATGATATTCATGTAGAAATAAAATTAAAAAAAAATACATATTTCGTTTCCGATGTTCCTGCTCGCCACGAGGACCATATGGAAATCAAATTATTTCACCAAACTCATCCAACTTCTGGATTCACGAATATATACCATCCGCAATCATTGCGAAAAATCAAAAAAATTATGCAAGTAATTTTCTTCCAGAGTACAAGATAAGTGAAAGAAATTAAGATTGAAAATCAACGTGCCTGCCAATTGGTACACCAAAAAAAGCTTACCTGCAGTACTTGAAGGATTCGCGTGATAATATTGCATCACGACAATGTATCGTCACACATGGCACCTCAAACAGTTGACTTTTTTCGTACATAAAAAGGAAGTCATTCGACATCCCCTTTATTCGCCCGATTCGGGCATGTGTGATTTCTGGTTGTTCTTTTACCTAAAAAAAATTTACGTGGCGACGTTTCACGACAGAAAAGGAGCTCGATGAGGCAATTCATCACTTTTGGAAGAGCATTCGCAAAGATCACTGGATTCATCAAGAATTCTGTTAAAAAATTGAATGAATGTAGGTGGGGATTACTATAAACATTAATAAACCAATTTTTATTATACACCTCGTGTATATATTACATCTCAACATTGCCAGTGTTGCCTCGTGCCTGCTAAATGTATACCACTCAGATTCCAATACAAGGTATTTCAAGCATTTTCTTGAAGTCTGCAAGGCCAAAATTACTTACGCTCAAAGGATTTATAAAGTTAGGTTATGATAAAATTCACTTATTATTATATTCGATTACTAATGAACATAAACGCACAAAATTATTTCATATTCTTTTATAAAACCTGCACTTTGTCTTATTCCATCATATCTCAACCTGGAAAAGGATGAGATTGTGAAATGGAACTTCAACTACCGGATTGTGAGTATCCGATACTAAACGTATGGGAAGTACGCGATATGCTTGCCGTAAACTTAAAATGTATCCCTTTTAGTAACGAACTGTGCCAATGTTTTCATCTCGACTAAATATTGATAAAAGCTCCCCTTTCGTAAAACACGAGAAAAGAAAAATTAAAACACACATTTTATGTCCCCACTTTTAGCAGATATATTTCGAAAAAATATATTTGACAACTCTTTTTGTTTTAGCTGAGGAATCCCTACTTGATATAGATCAGCGCAATTAGGAAACACCTTGTAGGTCTCCGATGTGATCGAGTTCAAATATCATATGGTATATACGAAATCTAATCTTTCTGAGAAGGTATGAGTCTAATTATTTTCAAATGAATATTCATCTATATTTTGACCTTTCTCCAGAATATAAAAAAATTTTAAGTAGCTTTTAAGTTTTTTGTGATAAAACTTGCAAATTCATTCAAAGTTATAGAGAAATCAGTTCTATGTCTTAATTTGTTCTATGAACATTTCTGAGATGATGGACTAGTATTTACTGTTCATAATAGCCAGCACAGAAAATTATCTTCATGAAAGCTAATTGAATCAAATGTTTATCTTTGTCATTTCTAACAACCGGCCAGTAGAATCATCAGCCGTTACAACGATACAAAATCACTCAGCACCCCCACATTCTCCTAAAGTAAGCAATAAAGATTCCCTTAGACCATACCATAGACTTGACACGTCACGGCCTATCACACATCTTATCGCAATAACAATCAAACAGATCAGTGGCTGGCGAAACACATAGAGAGACGAGCAGAGCACAGAGTCAAGCTGCTGCGTGTAGATTACCGACCAAGTTAATCACGTTAGGTCTGCGGATGGGCGACCATAATGGCCGGCAGATGGCAGATGCGGTCGCCTGTAATTGAATCGACTTTATCTGTGAGTATAATGGGACGGGGGTCGTCGCGGGTGGTTGACTGCCCCACGGGGTCGAAAGGCATAGATAACTGGCACATAGAGTAGCTGATAATGCGATAGAACTTAACGATTTTGGAAGTGATTGTTGCTGAGAACTATTGCGAATGAGACATAGTAAATACAGCGAAATGGAAATACCTGTTCGTGTTCCTAATATAACTTACTTATAGATGGCGGAGAACTGTGGCGATGTACAGTGTGACGCTAGAAAACCATCAATTTTTCGAACTCTTTTTCGAGAAAATAAAACAGGTAAAAACTGCATCCTGTTCACAGTTTTACTTTTTCGAATTATAAATAAAACTTGAGTTCGAATATTGAATGGTTTTAGCCGTTACTACTTGGTCGTTAATCATGATCCAGCAGAATATATAAACAAAATGAACAACTTTATTGAAAGAAAACAATTGAGAGAAATTAATTCAGACCCTACACACAAAATCCAATAATCAATTAAGAATACATTTTCAGATATAGCTTCAAATATTATGAATAAACCTATCTACTTCTTTACTAACATGAATCCGAGCGCACCACAACTATATGGTCTAATAAAACCCACAAAGACAATGAACGGATACGCCCAGTAGTTTCTTTCGTAAATAGTCCTTCTTATAAACTAGAAAAGGAATTATGTGCAGTATATAAATCATTAACAAATTTTATCCCCAAATATAGCATCAAAACTCGATTGAACCAACCAAAACGTTAGAGAACTAATATATATATGTAGATATATGTTTTCAAATATTCCTCGGGTAAAAAGTATCAACTTAACCTCAAATATTCAAGAATAGTCACATATAAACCCCTCAATACATGGTGAATTTATAATCCTTTTGGAACAATGTCTACTACACTACTTCAAATTCAATAACAAGATTTATGGACAACCTGATGGCCTCGCTATGGGATCATCGTTGGGCCCTCTCCTTGCCGATATATTCATGTCTGACATAGAAGATGAAATATTCAATTCTAATTTACCAATCAAAATACATTTTTGGTACAGATACGTAGATGATATACTCATCTGCGTTAATGGCACATCTAGAAAATTTGATAAATTTCTAAGCTTCATAAATGGTATCCATCCCAAAATGAATCATATCACCCCAAATCGCATAAAATGTCCGCATACAATTCAATGATACACCGAGATTTCTCTTTGCCCCTTTCATCTGAAAACCTACAGTTTGAAATTGAAACAATCAAAACTAAAGCACATAACGGTTTCAATCATGAAGTCATATACAAGATAGTGCAATGAAAAAGATCAAACATTACTTTCAGTAAAATACATCCAATCGTAAAAGTAAATAACCCTAACACATATATTCCAATTCCATACTACGGGCATGTAAATAAAAATGTTTCATTCTTTCAAAGTCAACATATAAAATTGCATTTCGGCTTCAGAATAAATTGTCTTCTGTGTTATTCAATGTAAAAGATTCAACCCAAAACCTAGACAAATCAGGAGTTGACGTGTCCTGATCGTACTAATTTTTGCAGAGGTCAGACTGGTCGATCTTTCAAGATTAGATATAAAGAACACCTTACCTCTTTCAAAAAGAAATTGAACTTCCTGGAATCAGTTGAAATCTTCAAATCACCTCATAATAACGTATGTCACAAAAGTCTTGGGAAAAAATTCGAATATTTAAATTAAATACTGAAAAATATTTTATTGAATTGATTATATCATTAGGATTTCACCTCATATCTAAACTCTATAAAATCATATTTAAAGGATTGATAAGGGCCCGTTCTCCTCTATGGCGCGCAATTTTCTCCGAACACCTTCCATCAGTCTTTGGACTCTGACTCAAACCATCTTCGTTTTGGGCTTCCTATTCATTGTCATGGACTTTCCATGTCAGTAAACCCCAAAAATCTTCGATTGGTCTTGCTTGTGGAACGTTTGGGGGGTTATCTTCGCGAGGTACAAATGGGATGTTATTAGCCTCTAACCAATCTCTCGCAACTCGCGCATAATGGGAAGACGCCAAGTCTGGCCAAAATATTATTTCGCCATCAGCGTGATAGGTATTGATGAAATCTAACAATTTTGGGAGACATCTTCCAGCATCAATAGCTTCGCCTCTCACATGCCCTACATATGGTGTTGAAAGCCCAGCTTCAGGAAAAGCCAAACCATAATTTTTTCTTTGTTTTGAATTTCACTTCGTTTGGACAGTCTTCTATGTTATTTGTATAAAAACCAGCATTACAGTTGTTTTCAGAATGGGATAATGTAAAATATTTTTCATCATCAAAAATTATGGTTCTGTCATTTTCGAAGTGAATTCTTCTTAAGGCGCGGCAACATCTGGGGATATTTTCCAATTGATTCTGGGTGTATTTTGGACACGCCACTTACGATATTTACATCCCTCATTCAGTAATTATCGCCTTATTGTCTTATGAGAAGTACGAAATCTTCTGGATAATTTTCGTAACGATGTTCCTACTGTGTCTCTTGCTCTTTCTAAGAGACTGATTCTACGGATTTCATTCAGAGCTTTCGGTCGACCACTCTTTGGCAAATTCAAGCATGGTGTTCCCTGCTCACGTTCACTCATTACCCGATAAATAGTTGTCCTAGAAATATTCTGATCCCGAAAAATGTTGATGATTTCACGCTAGCAACTCGCCCAACTAAATTGTAAATACTTCTTAGAAGTTCTAATTTGTAAACCATTTCAGCGAACTTATTCTGACTTTTGACAGAAGGAATACCAAATGTAAATCATAAATGACATCTGTTGATCACGGCAACTAGATCTCCCACAAATTGCGGGAACTATGCATGAAAAAATTTGTTCCCAAGACTTTCGTGACATACGTTAGTAACCCACAAATAATTGACGACCAGCTTGATCTATGTAAATCCCAAATCTATGAAAGTACCCCGCGTACTACCTGCTGAGGTCTTTCCATCTACCCTTTAAATCGCAAATATAGTTAGTAATCGTATTTTGTATTTAGTTTTCTTATTCTGTCTGAAGATGAATGTTAAACATTTGAAAGTGCAGTAACTGAGTATATTTTATAATTTATGGTAGTAAAGCATAGTAAACCTAACCTCTGAAAATTGAGTTATTGTTATTTTCTAGCGTGAAATCTTCAATGGTATTGGAACTAGTGCTTGGCAAATATTTCAAAAAATTAATTCTATTCGTCCCTCATAAATAACTGAAAGTTCAGAGACAAAATGGTGCTGTCGAAAAAAGCATAGAACTCTGTCGAAGGTATGTAATAAAAGCTCCCCATTACGGCTTCATACATTCGCGTTTTCACTATTCGCGAATAAAAAATGCGACCCATATTCGCGGCTGAAGATTTTATTATCCTTTGTAATCGCGTCGTCAAATAAACCTAAAGAAGTAAAATAGACCGTATTACTACTACGTCTAAGGTTTATTTTTGAATGATATCGTCGCTGCATTGGTCCGACTTTTTCTTTGATTTAAGCCGCCTTCGCCGCGCTCGGTGTTATTGAGAATGTCAACAAGCGAAATGTTTAAATAAGCCACCTCGTTATTCAATGTATGAAGTATATTGTTGAATAATACTTATAAGGTGTTCCTTTGGTGAAAGCCGCGTTGCGTTTTTTATTGTTTCATTTTTCCATTTGTTACAAAAATTGTGATCGAGTAATATGTCCCTACCGTTATCTTCCTGTATTATAATGCTGTCATAAAAAAATTGAAAAACGACGATAAAAATGGTCCTCTGTAACTTCAACTTCACTGTCAGTGATAATTGTTCGTGATCTAGCAATAGAAAAAAGGAAGTAGCATTGTCATTATGAATCGAAGACCGCAACCAAAAATGAATGACCCTGAGTGATCCAATTATCCGGGAGAGGAGAAAGCCCATTTTAAAGAATCTAGTTGTAGTTGTGGTAGTGGAGGATTTGAAGTATCGAAAGACTGGTTCAATAAATTTAAGGTGCGACAATCATTGGATACAATTAAAATCGTCAGAAGAGGTGGCATCTGCAGACACTGCTGCAGCAGAAACATATCCAGAAGAATTTGCAAATTTAATAGCTGATCGAGGATAAAAACCTAAGCAAGTAGACGAAACTGCACTGTTTTCAAAGAGAATGTCAACCAAACATTCATTTCTGAAGGCGGAAAGTTTGCCCTAGGGAATAAGGTGGCAAAAAATAGAATAACACTGCTGCTATATTCTAATGCATCTGGACATTGTGTCATCAAACCGCTGATGCCTTACAGATCGTTAAATCATTAAATCATCGTGCTTTGAAAAATCGAAACGAGGACGACTGCCAGTGTTTTGACGTGCTGATAGTAAAGTGTGGGTTACAATCGCTATTTTTAGTGACTGATTTCCCAATTGTTTTGTTTGAGAAGCTGAAACTCATTAAGAAGAAATGTTTTAGACTTTAAAGCTGTTCTTGTTTTGGCCATTGCACTTGGCCATTCTCGTGAACTCGAAACCATGCATTCAAATATTGAAGTTACATTTTTACCTCCCAACACGTCTTTGCTTCAACTTATGGACCAATATGGGACGTGATCTTGATATAAATGTTAGAGAATACTGGAAGAAATTCGACAAATCAAAACATATCTTGAACATAAAAGAATCCCGGGAACAACTGAGCATATACATGTTCAAATCATGCTCGGAAAAACTGTAGCCTGTTCTGACTGCGGAAGATGATGAAGAATCTGTGCAAGTCCAAACTTTAACAGCAAATATATGTGATTCATTTATGAAAATTGATTCGTCTATGGAATGAAGTCTTATTTTTAGGGGTAGATTGCTAATTCCACTGCTGGATATCGGTCTGAATTGAAGAAGCTTTTAAGAACTGTCAATCAAGAAAAACTCACAAAATTCTTCAAACCATTGCCTAAGGCTAAATTTGGTCAGAAACATCAATTAAATGAATTTTTTCATATATTTAGTTTTCATTCTATCATCTACGAACTTATATTCGCGGCATCATTACGGAACATGTACACCGCGGAAAAGATGACTTTTCTTACAAAAACCATATGCCAAATGAAGCTTATAAAGCTAGTAACGGAGGTTTTATTCGGCATATTCAATATTTTAAGGCCGATGAAAATCTGTATCTACCAATGATTAAAGGTAGTCCATTTGTGTTAAACCTATGATTTGCTCTCAATGGAAATGGGGTCGTTAAATATCTGATATTTCATAAAATTTGAAGACAGCAGCATATAGTGGATATAGTTGAAAATATAGCTCTACGCAAATTAGAAAATTTATATTTTCAGCAATACGGAGCTCCAGCACACAATTCTAGGAAAGCTTTTGTCAGTAATAATTTCGGAACTAATTTGACTGAGGCGGTAGTTACTTGATTAATATTGAGACTTTTTTAATTGATTTTGAATGATGTTCAAAATTTCACAATATTGACTGACTTATGACGCGTTTCACTACACTGTAGCTTCTTCAAATAAAACTAGACAGAAATATTGTAGTTGTGAACTTAACTTACTCAGCCTTTTCAGTTCTCGAAAGCAGCAACGCTGTTTTACTCTTACTTAGTTAAATAACAGGTTTTGCCATATATATATATATATATATATATATATATATATATATATATATATATATATATATATATATATATATATATCCACTCCGCTCTTGGTGTGATTGTAAAAGGAAATAATTTCAGGTTTTCTTTTGTCGCCAGTGACTCATCAACTTTTTCACATTGATATTAGATGATCCTGGACATTTTCCACGTGTTGTACTAAATTGAGGTGGAATCTGTCGTTTGTTTTTGCGTAAGGTAATAACTGCAGTCAGTTTATGTTTCATTAGAAGATGATATACAAATTCATAACTCGTGAACCAGTTGTCGAATGTTATTTTACGGTAGCTTTTAGAGACGGGCAGATCAATGCGATTTACTGCATCAAAATGTTTGTTGCTGAGTGGGTATGGTCCACTTAGCTGCTTTCCGTTGTATATTTCTAAATTGGTCACATAATATATTGATGCATCTACTAAAGCAAATATTTCGAGTTGGTATTCTGGTCTGGAAAATTGAATTTTTTTGCATATTTTCAAAGCTTAGACTTTCAAAAATGCTCTCAAAAAGATTTTTCAAAGTTCGACTTATTTTGGGAGATACAGCGGATTTTGTGCAGCGGCACCTAAGTCTGAACAACGAGCTTCTGCTGCTTCAAAAGCAGACAGAACAGCTCGTTAAGAAGAAGAAGAACTTCACAAAATCTCGATTTCGAGAAAGAAGAAGGTCCAATTTATAGATATGGGATCGCCGATTAATCCAAAGTGAGTATTAAATATTATTATCCGGGTTATTCTACTGGAAATCTTTCTCGAAGTTCAAACGCGTTTTTCTCAAAACTGATTTTGTTGAGGTGGTTGACATTTTTCTATATATCTATATCACTTGGACCTTTGATTTTATTAATATCAATTTGAAGTATTTTTAAAAATTCGTGATGGTCGAAAAACAGGGGTAATTATTTTTTTTTTCGAGTGGATGCCATTTTGTGAATTTTTTTTTCCGCCTAGGTCCAAGCGATAGCGACATTTTTACTGATTAAGAATTTTTGTTGTTTGTTCGATTTAGATCACTACAAGGGTGTCACTGGATGAAATTTTGACTTTTTTCTTCGTAATTTTTTTATATACTTTGAAAATCAATAAATATCGTATGAACAAATGGATAGTAAAAATGTTCTGAATTTTTTTTATCCTAGTTTGAAAAATACCCAAAAAGTAGGGCTCTAAACCAGAATACTGCGTATTTGGGAGGTTTAGATAGTATATCCTGCCGGAATTTGCAACGTCCTCAAAATGCAACCAAGATCTCAACAATGGTGGAGTTTTCTCCTGGCAAATACAGTTTTGGACACTGCTGTACAAACGTATCAAAAATATTCCTTATCGACGATAAATTATCAAATTCTTGTCAGCACGTGTAGATTTTTTATCGAAATGTAGGCAGCTATGGATAAAGTATACTCGCTGGATTGATATGGTAAGCTTGAAGATGTCTTCAATTGTACCATCTATTACACCAAATCACTGTTTGTTTGTTGGAACGATAAAATCCGGCAATATATAGAAGGCCTATGAATGCTTTCAATTCACTAATTTCTATTTCTTCCATATATCTTTGTTTGCTCAGATCTGCATACAATGCTCTTTTCTCTATAATATGTACTTGATAAAATTCCATTATCAATAATAAAAACAAGTAGTGTGTCTTGAGGAATTTTACTTAATAATTGCGATTCGTAACGCGTTTCACTACACCGTAGCTTCTTCAGACGAATGAATATACAGAAAATATAAATGAGAATATAACTCTAAATGTTCTTGAGTAATTAAAAGCTTATTGGGTTGCTTCTTCTTAAGTGGTTATTTATGACAGGAATATCCAATAAAGTTAAGGAATAGATTGCTCCCCGAAAAGATTCAATAGAGGTGAAGGGCTTAAATCGACTTGTTCATTGATGAGTCTACCTGAGTGTTTGTATTTATTGATTTCAAAAGTTTCCCAAAGATCTACCTTCCAATATTCATTATCTGTATGCAAAATTTCAAACTGTGGGTCGAAAGAATGATTATTTTCTAAGAGATGATTGCGTAATTTGAATCTGATTTTTATTTGAAAAACTGCGTTCATGTTCCGATATTCTAATATTAAAATTTCTATGTGTTATCTCTATAATATGTAAATAAGTACAAGTTTGAATCTTATTCAATATATCATCCGTTATGAATAAGTTCCAGGACTGAAATATAGTTCTTGCACTTCGATCAACGGATCTTATACCGGGTATCGGATATAATATTTTGTGATCTGGTCCATACATTTGATCCTGCTGGTGTTTTTTGCCACAACGTTCATTCTTTTCCTTTGAAAACATGCCGATTTCTCAACTTCGTAATGTCAAAAGGTCCAGATTGCTTGATAAATCAGTCCCCATCGAAATCAAACTTGTTGTTCGGTGCCGCTATCGTTACTTCGTTCCGTTAAATGATCTTCAACATCGGCGTCAGAAGTGAAATTCGACTGTGCTTCAAGTCACTCTTCTCTTCTTCTGTTTCCAAAATTCACCACAAATCCTTTGTTAGTGCCATTTTCTTCTAAAATCTATTAAAGAACACAAAAGTGAATATAAAACACCAAATAGAAGAAAAAGTGTGCCAAGAAAATATTATGCTTACAATGATGCTGGGTTAAACTTACCCGATTGGACTTGACGCACGTGTTGCTCGTTGCGCAGACTGCATCGCTTCAGCTACTCAAACGTTTGAATCACATAACCTGGGTATACGAAAATTATGTTCATTAAAAAACGTCTCGGGAAAATATGACGCAGCGTCATTGGTGCCGGGTTCATAAAGTTTTGGAACTAATTGCTTATCCACTCGCAGTCCTACAAGATGGTCTACATGGTTCTCATATTTGACCACCTTTGATTTTCCAGGGGTTTTTTGAAATACTCAATTCACTGGACCGAGATTCTGAATGTTGAACTATTTATGCACAGTGCTGTAAACACTTTACGAGATCTTACAGCAATTCATTGGAAATTGCATTTCTATGCAAAAAAAAAGTTGAACTCTGTAGTGCTAATGAAAGTAATCAATTTGTAGACTTATTATAAATGTTGATCTATAAAATAATCTAGTTTGGATCACATATTCAATATTTAGTTTAATTTGTTTTGTTTCATTGTTTTACTTTATTGTTGTAGATTCAATTCTAATAGAGAATATACTTCAATCATTGTATCACAATATCTGTTTTTTATTCCATTCATTTCTAGTTAGATGATTTGATATATTCAGAATACAAACGACTTAGAGATGCTGTATTAGGAAGATGAATATGTTAGTTTTTATTTCGATTTGCGTTGTCGAGAATTAATTGATCTTTTCTTTCAACCAGATTCGAAGCACCTATGAAAATGCAACAATTGCATCATTTTAACAGTTGCCACCGAACAACACTCAATCCTCTATGTTCTCTGAGCCAACTCATCTAATGATGCATGGAAGTGTGATATGAAGTAATGTTTCATTTATTCAGAAAAAATCTTGAAAAATAATTTTGTACGTCTTTGAAATGGTGAAAAATAAGTGACTTAAATGAATAATGAGGACCTGTGTTCGTACTTACATTACTCAAAATAAAACTTCATGTCATAAATGTCAAACGAAATCATAAAAAGAACCATACATGAAGTTGATTATTTAACAATCTATAGTACTAAAGCTACCTCTTAAACGGCACTACCAGGTTGAAATTTTCAGAATAAAATTTTCTTATCAGAGTATACATTATGATAAAATTCTATTGATTTTGGTTTCGGTTTGGACATATCTTCCATGCAAATTGGGAGTACTAGAACTACCCCTAGGAGTAACCTCAGTCCTCAGTTCATAAAGGGAGACTGAAAATTTGATTATACATATCTTCTAGAAACGTAAGTATTGATCATCATCATTGATTTTCTGAAAAATATACTATTTAAATACTAGTTTTCATGCAGAAAATGGAGTCTTTCATATTAGAATCGTAAATATATATTTTTTCTTTCGGTTTTAGGTTGAGCATCAAGTAAATTTAAGTTAAACTTAACTCAACTCATTCATTCGTTCGTTAACATATAAAAATCACCTACAAGGTATACGAACTATCAAAGTAACAATCTAGTTTAAACATTAAAAATATTGAAATATAACAAGAAAACAACATGATATATTACTTAATCAAATTATCAATGAAAAGGAACAAGAAAACTTTAGCACTACATTGAATTAAATACTGGAATCATTAAAATACTCTTCCAGGTTGTAATATGCTCTCTCACTCAAAGCCTTACGCAATTCTGTTTTAAGTCGTTTCAGAGGACTATTCTTTAATTTATTTGAATTTTATTGAAAATTTTGGTTAACATGAACTCACAGTTCTTCTGTAAATAGGAATAGTTATATTTATCACAGATTAGTTCATTCTTATTTCTAGTGTTTTAGAGGTGTTGACTATTAGTTTTAAATAAACTTGATTATTCCTAACAAACAATATGCTTTCGTAAATATAAAGTATAATTGCATGTAAGGGGGGAATATGGCTTAAGCAGAGCTAAGAAATTTCATTGAATAAAACAGAAAGCTCTTAAAACTTGTAATAACCCAAATAATAAATAGAAGAAAAAAACAATCTAAAGCCGCCTTGAATGAAAGTTATCCCACCTTAAAATGAGGAGGAAAATCTAATGTTATAAGGTGCATCGGCAGTACAAGTGAGAAACTTAATCACACAAAAAAAGTCCGGTGTTTACAAGTTGCAATGCTGCGACTGCAACAAATTCTACATTGTTTGTCCTATTATCCTCAAGTATAAAGTTTCTTATGAACTCTTTTAGAACCTCTGAAACCCTGTTTTGCGTCCGTCACTGGTGCATGCTTTATTGTCTGAAGATGATACTGTGTGCTGAAGCCTACCTTATAAATACACCAAAATTCAAATGGTGAAGATATCAATCATTATAAGCGGAGATTTCAGAAGCTTTGTATTTTCACCATGTAAACAACGTCATGTTCGAGTTTCAAACAGTAATTTTGATATTCAGAAGTAACGAATGCATAATCATTGAAATATACAGAGGAATGAGAAAACTGAATTATTGAAAAACAGATCAGAAGACGCCAGTAAAATTAATTAAGTCTCTATTAAGGAATGTTTCGATACTGAAAAATCTCGTGCTGAAACGAAACATTTTCTAAGCCAGCTAATATTTGTTGAAACGGTATGATTTTTTGGATTATTGTTCACAAGAAACTCCCTATATTGAATCTTAATCACACAAATACCACTCGAATACAGATGAAGACTTTCTCAACGGCTTAAATTAATGCCCTATTCATATTCACACATTCAAACATTGCAGGAGTCCCAATTTGAAAAAATATTCAATTCGCAGTCAATTTCTGAAATTTATATCTCATAAAAATACATAAAACTCAATATTCACTTAGAATTACAGGAAATACTGTTTATAAACAATGAATATTCAGTTTTCTGAAGAGCATATTACTCGAAAAATTCTTTTATGCTAGAATGATAATGGAAGCTTAATTGATCAACATTTTTTCAGCCCTTGATTAGGAAATATTTCCTGAATGTTTTATAAGAATATATTTGAAATTCGGCGTTAATGATATAACAACGTTAATTGATTTAAGCTGTTAAACATGAAGTGGCAGACATTTAATTAAAAGCTATCGATTTTAAGTAAACATGATGGCATATATATTTTAATTTGTATTGATTTGTATTGATGATAGAACGTTTGTTTTCGAAAGACTTTGTTTCGAAAGACCTTGTGTCGAAAAAACCGAGACTCTATTAGAGAATATTTGTTAATACAGGGATATCCACTGGGACCGTCCGTTAAAAACTTTTTGAGTTTCTATTACAATATCAAGATGAAATTTTATACGCGGCCATAACTATCGATTTCCAATTGAAGTGAAATATTTTCGAAGTGATACCATTTCCAATTATACCGGAAGTGGGTCATCACTTTGTTATTTCGAATGGCAATCTACCTTTTTTATTATACATCTAGAACGAACATTTGAGCGAGGCATAAAATTCCCAAGTTGTTGGCACTTATGTGTCAAAACTTTTGACAGATTTAATTATTTTTGTTATAAACTCGATTTTTGAGGAACATTTAAAAATCTTTTTTGCACTACAGACAAAATTTTTGCTTGGGTGGATACAAGAAGGATCATGGAATTTTTAAGCAGTCTACACATGTCAAATGTTTATTGCGTTGTTTTGTATGTTTTTTTCAATTTGGCCTTTTTCAAACAGCAATAACTCAATTTTTTCAAATGGCAAGTGCCAATTTTTATATCCCCATCAGATGAAGCGTCAAATTTCAGATGGAATTGTATCAGCATGTACTATACCCATCTCTTATAGTTCCGAAATAATTTGGGAATATATTGAATTTTGATGATTTTGCAAGAAATAACAGAGAATGCTTTGCAATATTTGAATCAAGTAGCTGAACTGGCTACGCTCACCTGACAGGTACCTAAAATTAATGTACTTGTCATTTCGTTCATTCGAATTTGATATTTCAACAAGAATTGTTGGTAATTTGAAGTGAAAATTATTGAAAAACACCAGATTGATAATGAAATGGGTGATTATTCGAACGAGGCTAAGTTTAATCTCTTTTTAATTCATGGCGAATGTCAAAAAGCGGTTGATAGAACTTGCAGGCAATTCAATAACCAATTTCCAAATTTGGCGCCTATGAGTAAATCAAAATTTCGAAGGATTAAAAGCAATTTTTTGCAATTTGGAAGAACAAAATACATAGAAACTAGAAAAAAACAATTCTCGAGGACGACGACAATCAAATTAATATGCTAGCGTATTTTCGTGCCAATCCACATGCGTCCATTAAGTCAGCATCAATAGATATTGGATTGAGTTATACTTCCATTCAAAGTATCCTTAAGAAACATAACAAGCACCCGTATTTTTTATCAGACTACAAAAATTGGAACCAACTGACCTTCGCAAGCGGCTAAATTTCTGTGAAAATTTATTAATTCAGCTTCAAGAAGAAGAGACAATTCTGCAAAAAATTATATGGTCTGATGAAGCCAACTTCAATGAAAGTGGAACAACCAACAAGAGAAATCGTCATTTTTGGTCCACAGATAATCCACATTTCATTGAGGTTATTGATTTCCAAAATAAATTCAGCGTGAACGTTTTTACAATTTTAATGAATTATTTGTTCGCTTATCACATTTATGAGAAAAATCTTGATGGACAGAGATACCTGGAAATTTTGAGAGGAACAATAGCAATTTTTTAGATGGATTACCCCTTAACATTCTGAGGGATTGCTATTACCAAATGGATGGTGCATCAGCACATAAAACATGAGCTGTAGATCGGCAGCTAACAGAAATGTTCGAGAATAGATGGTGGGGTAATCAAGGACCAAATTTATGGCCTACGCGTTCTCCGGACCTGACGCCCCTTGATTATTATTTATAGGAAAAAAGCAAGAGTGAAGTGTATCTTATTCCTGTAAGAAATAAAGAAGAGTTACTAGAGCGCATTCATAGTGCTTTTCGTAATATTGATCCTGAGGAAACTAGGAGGGCAACTCATCATATTCGTATACGAGCTGTCAAGTGTATCGAGCAAAATGGGGCCCATATTGAACATTTATTCAGATTGTAAATTAGTTTTCTCCTATGATGTTTGCTATCATTTATTCGTATTAATGTAATTATTTTCGATGATTGGTTTTCGCTTGGTTCCTACAATTTTTATTCGTCCGAATTGTAGAAAATTGCTTCTAATGCTTCGAATACCCACTACTTTTTGACATTCTAAAATGAATTGCTTAAATAACCAGTGGTTTTATTCCAAATGTGTTGTATTTTTTGGATATTTTCAATCTGAGATAACGACAATTCTTGTTGAAATATCAAATTCGAATCAACGAAGTGACAAGTACATTAATTTTAGGCACCTGTCAGGTGAGCGTAGCCAGTTCAGCTACTTGATTCAAATATTTCAAAGCATTCTCTGTTAGTTCTTGCAAAATCATCAAAATTCAATACATTCCCAAATTATTTCGGAACTATAAGAGATGGGTATAGTACATGCTCATACAATTCTTTCTGAAATTTGACGCTTCATCTGACGGCGATATAAAAATTGGCACGTGCCATTTGAAAAAATTGAGTTATTGCTGTTTGAAAAAGGCAATATGGAAAAAATCATACAAAATAACGCAATAAACATTTGACATGTGTAGACTGCTTAAAAAATTCCTTGATCCTTCTTCTATCTACCCAAGCAAAAATTGTGTCTGTAGTGCTAAACATCTACGAGCTACAATTTTTTAAATGTTCCTCTAAAATCGAGTTTATAACAGAAATAATTGAATCTGTCAAAAGTTTTGACAGATAAGTGCCAACTTGGGTATTTTATGCCTTGCTCAAATGTCGGTTCTAGATGTATGATAAAAAAGGTAGATTGCCATTTGAAATAACAAAGTGATGATCCACTTCCGGTATAACCGGAAATGGTATCACTTCGAAAATATTTCATTTCAATTGGATATCGCTAGTTATGGCCGCGTATAAGATTTCAGCTTGATATTGTAATTGGAACTAAAAAAGTTTTTAACGGACGGTCCCGGTGGATATCCCTGTATATATGGAAAATATTGTGATAAGACGAGTCTGTCAACTTTATAGTTTATTTTGAAAAGACGCATCCAATTCCGCCTCTGAAGCAATTTCAAAGTGAAATCTAATATAAAGAGTGTTTCCTGAGTACGCGGAGGTATAAAAATATATTTGAGGGGTCACTGGATCGGAAATTAAGCTTAAAAAATTTTCAACGAGTTGGTCCATTGCTGATCAGTGCAATTTTCGTGAAGTTTCGTTTTCATCGTAAAAAAAATGTGGCCAAAAAATACTTCGCTTCGTGGAGCCCTTCTTGAAAACTTAGTTAATAAGATCACGTCATTAAAGTCTGAAGTACATTGATACTTATTTCATAATACCTCTTTTAATTAACTAAAAATTAAAAGAATCTCTATTTTTTTGTTAACTGAAGAAAATTATTAGAAACAAAGAATCTCTAAGAAACGCCAAACATCTCAAGACTCAAGATAAATTTTCAACGGAAATGAACATTTTGAAGAGTATCAAATACACTCAATTTTTTTTTAATACCCTGTTTGTCCTTATAAATAATGGTGATTGAGTTCCGGGGGGGAGTATTTTTTTATTGGAAATTTCCCCCTCTTGACAAACTGAACACCTTATTTTCTCATCTTTAATGAGTTTCAACTATTTCAATTTTTTATGTGTTGTTATGTGCTTCCGCAACATTTCTCTAGGCATCATCATTCCGGATCTGAAGATCTGTCATCTATCACTGTTTTTCGTCAATTTTTATTTGTCGTTTAGACCAGCCTTGCTTTCCGAGATATGACTGCATGAAATGGACACATTCAATTGCTTCCTAGTTTTTTCTTAACACATGAAATAAGCAATCAGATTAATTTTCTGCAGCAAGCTTCAATTTAAGAAATGCTTTTATATCAGTATTTTTGATTCATCCACCAATCAGAAAATGGGTGAAATGCGCAACCCTTTCTCTTTTTTTATGGAAGGTCTAAATAGTTTGGTTGGAGAATGTTCTTTTTTCGGATGAGACCAGAATTGGTGTTCGATAGATGACCGCCTCATTCGGGTTTTAAGGGGTGGTAGAAGACAAGCTAGACTCCGAGCAGCAAGACAAATTCCGAAATACCAAGGGCGCACTGTGATGTTTTGGGGTGGCGTTATGCTTGGAAGTAAAACAGATTCGATTTTATGTCCTGCGAGTGTAGCGGGTATAAATTACGGGGACCTAGTGCTGGAGCCCAAAGTGAGACTCTGGCGAGGTGCCTACGGTGAGAATTTCACTTTTATGCAAGATAATGCTCCTCCGCATACCAGAACTTCACGCGAAATTATCTTGGAACAAAGGAAATCGCTATTTTGTAGTGGACAGATAAATTCTATTGAACATTTATTGGATAATCTCAAAAGGAAAATTAGATCGCGTCAGGATAATCCAAGAACCCTACAACAGCTCATCTAAGCCGCCACAGAAGAGTGGCAGAATATCACCCTAGAGGAGGTCGAAAACCTAATCCGAAGCATGCCTATACGGATTCAGGCTTGTTTTAGGACAAGATGAGGTAATACAAGCTACTGAGGCCGAAGGAAAAACACCTACCCTGTGTGAAAACAATTTTCAATTTTTTCACTACATGCGGAAAGAGAGGAAATTTTAACTCATTCTAGGTAATTGAGTGTTCTACCGTTTCGGGAAATGTTCATAACTTCAAATTTATCAATACTAGGAAAAGATTGGCCACTCTGGATGCAGTTATTTGCTACTGTTGAATCTGAAAAACTACAGTAATCATAAGAAAAACACTGAAAAAATCCGAAGGTTTCAACAACTTGTAGTTCGGTAACGAGGCGTTTGCGGACATATCTTCATGGAAACATATGTTATGAAATGGCTTGAGGAATTAATGAATGAAATCTTTCGCACTTATTCATTCATATACTTTTTTTATTGCTTCTCAATTCCACTACTATTTTAGAAATGTGTAACAATTTATGTTAATCACTAGATTAACTGAGAACAAATGACGGTGACGGCGAGTACGTGTCGCTACTTCCATGTAACTTATATGAACATGTTTCGATGGAAGTCGGCACGGGTTATCGTTTTCCAAATAAGGTAAAAATTCATTCCCGAGTGTTTCAGGAACAAATGAACAAAACTAGGACCCATGCGTTAAGAAATACAAAATTTGAGATATAAGGAACATCCTAGATATAAAATAGATTATATTAGGAATATTCTCCATAAGATCATTATTTTGCAATAAATAATAAAATAAAATAAATAATAAAAACAAGTACTGTGTTTTAAGGAATTTTACTTGATAATTGCGATTCGTAACGCGTTTCACTACACCGTAGCTTCTTCAGACGAATGGATGTACAGAAAATATAAATGAGAATATAAATATAAATGTTCTTGAGTATTTGAAAGCTTATTGGGTGGCTTCTTCTTAAGTGGTTATTTTTGACAGGTATATCCAATAAAATTAAGGAATAGATTGCTCCCCGAAGAGATTCAATAGAGGTGAAGGGCTTAAATCGACTTGTTCATTGATGAGTCTACCTGAGTGTTTGTATTTATTGATTTCTGATGTTTCCAAAGATCTACCTTCCAAAATTTATTATCTGTATGCAAAATTTCAAACTGTGGGTCGAAACAGTGATTATTCTGTAAGAGATGATTCGCGTAATTTGAATCTGATTTTTATTTGAAAACTGCGTTTATGTTCCGATATTCTAATATTAAAATTTCTATGTGTTCTACCAATGTAGCAATTATCACAGTCATTGCAATTCAATCTATAAACACCTGATTTATTGTTTTACCTGGTTTGGTTTTATTATTTTTATATATTTGCCTAAATTATTATTAGTTTGGAAAGCTATGTTGAAATTATTGCTACTTAAGAATGATTTCAGTTTCTCACTTGTAATGCCAACGTAGGTTAAGGTGTCGAATTTTTGTTTCAATTTATCGACAGGGTAAACTTCATTCAATGCGATTCTACTTTGTTTTTATTTAAAATATTATTTATCAGTTTGGGATTGTAACCATTATTTTTGGCTATTTGTTTAATCAAATTTAGTTCTTTGTTGAAATTTTCTGGTGATGTTAATCAATCTATGAATAAAACTATTGAATGCTGACATTTTATGTTGATATGGATGACACGACGAGTTATGTATTATATCTGTATGTGACGGCTTATGGTAAATTGTGGAAACATGTTTCCCATTTTCATTCGAAATTGTTACGTCTGAGAAATTTATCGAATTATTGCTTTCTATTTCGGTTGTGAATCCAATTTTTGGATGTAATGAATTTATATGATTTTCGAAAATTTTCAACTGTATATCTGTTCCTGTGAAGCAAATAATGATATCGTCTACATAGCGATACCAGTATAAACAATATTTACTGAGTGGATGATTATGAATTGATTTTTTAAGTTATTCATGAATATTTCTGCTAACAAAGGACTTAACGGATTGCCCATAATCAAGCCGTCTTCAATAGTATAATATTTGTTATTGAAATGGAAATAATTTTGATCTAAACAAATTTGTAATAATGAAAGAATATCTGATTTAATGATAGTATTGACATGATTCTTTTCTAATAATTCTTCAACTAAGTAATACGTATCTTTCGGAGGAATGTTGGAAAATAGATTCTTAACATCGAATGTTCAGAAAAATCATATAAATTCATTACATCCAAAATTGGATTCACAACCGAAATAGAAAGCAATAATTCGATAAATTTCTTAGACGAAACAATTTCGAATGAAAATGGGAAACATGTTTTCGTAATTTACCATAAGCCGTCACATAGAGATATTATAATACATAACTCGTCGTGTCATCCATATCAACATAAAATGTCAGCATTCAATAGTTTTATTCATAGATTGATTAACATCACCAGAAAATTTCAACAAAGAACTAAATTTGATTAAACAAATAGCCAAAAATAATGGTTACAATCCCAAACTGATAAATAATATTTTAAATAAAAACAAAGTAGAATCGCATTGAATGAAGTTTACCCTGTCGATAAATTGAAACAAAAATTCGACACCTTAACCTACGTTGGCATTACAAGTGAGAAACTGAAATCATTCTTAAGTAGCAATAATTTCAACATAGCTTTCCAAACTAATAATAATTTAGGCAAATATATAAAAAATAATAAAACCAAACCAGGTAAAAACAATAAATCAGGTGTTTATAGATTGAATTGCAATGACTGTGATAATTTCTACATTGGTAGAACACATAGAAATTTCAATATTAGAATATCGGAACATAAACGCAGTTTTCAAATAAAAATCAGATTCAAATTACGCGAATCATCTCTTAGAAAATAATCACTCTTTCGACCCACAGTTTGAAATTTTGCATACAGATAATAAATATTGGAAGGTATTTCTTTGGGAAACTTTAGAAATCAATAGATACAAACACTCAGGTAGACTCATCAATGAACAAGTCGATTTAAGCCCTTCATCTCTATTGAATCTCTTCGGGGAGCAATCTATTCCTTAATTTTATTGGATATGCCTGTCATGATTAACCACTTAAGAAGAAGCAACCCAATAAGCTTTCAATTACTCAAGAACATTTAAATTTGTATTCTCATTTATATTTTCTGTACATTCATTCGTCTGAAGAAGCTACGGTGTAGTGAAACGCGTTACGAATCGCAATTATCAAGTAAAATTCCTTAAAACACAGTACTTGTTTTTATTATTGATAATGGAATTTTACCAAGTAAAAGCCTCCCAGATTCAAAAATAAAATAAACCATAGAAAAATATCAAATAATATTCAAATAGTTATGATCGGCAGCAATTTAATCGAATTTTGCCGATTTCGAGCTTCTTGGTTTCAGATACTTGCTTAATTAATTTTTTTATACAAATGAAATGAATTTTGGAGAAAAATACTAGGGACAAGAAAGTATTTTATTCAAACTGGTTTCGGGAAAATAATATTTTCATAAGTAAAATTCTAATAAAAATGGAAGATTTGCGATATCCTGAAAATTTTAAATGAATAAAAAAATGTTGACATCAAATTTTTATTCATACTGAGGATTTCAGCAGAATTTCAAGGTGCTTGCTTGTGCCTTCACAGATGAATAATTAAGAACCACTTTCTGTCTCCTCTGTGATGACGAATGAGTACAAAACATTTCTTAGATGTTCAGTAGTGGGGAGGTAGTGAACTAGACTATCAAAACGAATTAAAAACTTGTCTCTTTATTTTCTCAGAGTTAGATATTCTTATAATTAACTTTGCAACACGTCGATATCTCTATCGAAAGTGGCGACACCCTGACGAATACATAAAACAATAAAGTTGTTCAATAATTCAAAGAACAGCTGTACCAAATTATTGCTGCAAGTTATTAGGGAGGCACTTTATTTAAGTTTACGGCCATCTTTTGAACGGATATACCGGGCCCAAAATGTTTATACCGTGATCAACATATAAACTACATTTTACAGGCTGTATACCAGCGGAATCTTTATGTTTTACTCGATATAAAAATTGCCTTGGCCACTTCAAATATGCCGACGCTATAAAATATTTACAACATTGTTTCATCAGATTTGGTTACTGGACACATTGAAAACTCTGGTTTCACCACTTCTACAAAGAAGGTGAATTAACATTTCTATGTATTTCTTAGAATTCTCCATTTTTATGATTAATTCAAGAATTATACCTTCTATTAATTTATTCAAGAAACGAACATGAAAATGTTCGAATATCTGTCAGCGTTCGAAGTTAATACACTATTTGAATATTTCAAATTTCTTTTCTGGTAGGTACCTAATTATTAACACATGTTTTTTTGGTCAATATGTTTCGAGATATGCCATCAAAATTCGATGTTTTTTTTGGCGCACATATTCCTCCCATGTGGAATAAAATGAATTAAATAAATTGAGATTTTGCAAAAAACCACTACATATTAATAACAGCAATTGTTGATCAATTTTTTCGAGTAACGTTTGTCCTTTTTGAAAATTTTAATTTTCGGTGATAGTGCAACGCAAATTAGGAAATATGACCACGCAGAATGTATTAAAGTAGTGGTGTTAGATGACCTAAGTCGAACAAAAATATGCCAAAGGTTGGGTTGTCCAATTGAACTGCTTCCAGAATGATCCGCCGGTACAGGGAGAGTGGTAGTTATGATAGGGAACTTGTACTAGGCCGACCTTGAAAGTTATTCAAGAATTTAATTGTTTAGACAACGATTTCTTCCTACTCAGCATCTCAAAATGCAGCCTTAACAGAATGCAAAGTAGCACTAAAACGATATGGCAACATTTCATGGAATTTGGTTTGAGGGTTTGAGTCACAGCTCGAGGATAGCTCCAATCGCAGTACATCGAAGAGCCCGATTGAATGTTGCCAGGGAACATGTCGATTGGTTAAAAGCTGACTGGGATAGTGTTTTTTTACAGATGAGTCGAGGTTATGCCTTTTTCATTGCGATCGACGTTCTCTAGTGCTCAGACATCGAAAAGAGAGGTATGCTCAGTGCAAATTTTTACCTACCGTGTTTTGGTGGAGGTTCATTGCCCGATCTAGTTATCGTAAATAATGGAATAATTAGAAGTACATTACAGAAGGCCCAAAAGAATATATTGTACCATTTGTGGCAAACATGGTCGAAAACTTTTCATTTATGCATAATAACGTCAAATCACACCGAGCGCATATCGTTAGTAACTACTTTCAATAGCTCCAAATCATCTCAATAGAGTGGCCTGCACTAAGTTCCGACCTCATTCCCATTAAATATATCTGAGACATTCTCATTAGAAGATTAAGAAACCATCAAAACTAGCCAGCTGTAAATTGTTTCCATAAGTTTTAGGTTTCTCATTATTAGTTTCATTTCAACTTCTATGAGTACAGTTTTCATTTTGACTGTACTCAGACATTATTTAGTTCGGATGGATTAATGGAATAATAATTCTTCAACATATCCAAACTTCTTCTGAATAAATTCAGTATTCGATTCGATGCGTTAATTTCTTGGTGTTATTTTTCATTTGATAATCAAGTAGATATGTTATATATTTACATTGAATTATCTAATCGTGATTTCCTAGAGAGGGTCTGGAGAATAGGAACAAAAAATGTGGCTGACATAAAAAGAATTCATCAATCATTTCATCTGCAAGGCATATATTTATTATTATTCTCTTAAGACCATTATTAACACATTAATTTAATATTTTTACAACTAGGCGTGTCTATGAGATTTTGTGTCAGCTACATTCGCCCAGAAGTAGTATTAATATAAATTTCGGCCTGTTGTGTTGAAGCTTAACAGGACCGGATTAAGCAATATAGACATAGATTTGAACCATCTTGTTAAATTTCTTCTTGAAACTTCTGAATATATATGAAATGATAATTTATTATACTATAACTTATTCTGAAATGTGATTGTCACATTTGGTAATATATAAAGCATTAGTTACAAAATTGGCAAATATTCTAACTGTGCATTGCACATTATTTATCTAACGCACAAATAACGATGGTTAAGGATTCTGGAAATCAATATTGACAAGAAACAATTGTGCCAAGACTGAAATATAGTTAACATCATTGTATTGTATATGAAGGTAAATAACGAATCTAACAATTTATGGATGGTTGAGTCTCATTTCTAATTTTCACAAGAACACTTCAATTCAGAAGTTCTTTCTGGTGAGCAACTTGTGTGAATTTTGGTCTGTTTGAATTTATACGAAATAGATATGTATAGGGCAATCACATAAGGTGAAATTTGTATGTATTCAGTAGTATACGTTTATTTCATTACTAATTTCTCGCCTTTGTCTTTTGAATTGGATACTCTCAAGAAATTTTAATTTGAGGAGAACTTCGATTTTCTATTTCATTAATATACTTGAAAAGTTATTCCTCCATCTTGTTGTTTTATGCTCATATATATATATATATATATATATATATATATATATATATATATATATATATATATATATATATATATATATATATATATATATATATATATATATATATATATATATATATATATATATATATATATATATATATATATATATATATATATATATATATATATATATATATATATATATATATATATATATATATATATATATATATATATATATGTGTTGTTTATTTTAATTAATGAATCTTTTTCGATTTTAACCGATCTTATTCGAATCAGAACAGTCAAGTGAAATTTAAAAATTTGAAACTATACATCTGTATACATCGATCATTCTGAAGTATATACTATATATTTTGAAACAAAATTTTGGGATATTGTGAATTAATATTTGAGTTATTGATGATTGAATTTCTATGCCTAAAGGGTAATTGAACAATTTGTGTTTTTGAATCAATGTTGGCAGTTTTTTAATTTCATCAAATGGAGAGTTGGGATTTTTAAATTGAATTTGTCCATTGGAATTGGGATATTAGTGAACAGTGTTGAAATTTGTATAGTTAATGAGTCAGTAACCATAAAACAATGCTGGAAGCAAAACATATTTTTTACCTATCCTATCAGCGAAAATATTGCAAATGGCATTTCAGAAGAGCATAAAAAGTAGCTTTCAAAAACCACATGAAACTTTTCCAAGAATTTTTTAAAAGTAAAGATAAATCTGGAGTTTACAAGTTGTCTTGCATGGATTGTGAAGACGTGTACACAGATCCTACTGGTCGTCCATTCAAAAGTAGATAAAAAAAGCATCAACCAGATAGCAACAACTAGAGAACAGACGAAACTACTTTCGCTGCAGATTGTTATATATCGAAAATGGTCATCAGTTTCCACTCATAGATCAACTTCAAAATATTCACAGAATACCTGAAGGGCGAAAATTAGATTTCTTAGTATCCATTGAAATTTTCAAAATCCAACAAACTTCCCACAGAGATAATCTTCAGAATGACGAGTATGGCCCGGCTTATTCGTCCACATTTGATATTCTTGAATAATACCTGCTTCTATCATAATTCTTTTGTTAACTCTTGTTTGCACTCTTATTAGTTTTGCGTCTACCTATTTATGAATGCATGTATTTTCAACTTCAGTTACTTTTTGTCAGCTGAAGATGGACGATAGATCAAAATTGCAATTCGAATATACAATGAATCTGCTTTGTTAGTATAATACAAAATTTAATTTCTCTTAATATCATCTCTTTAATTTTGTTTTGAAAGCAAGAATTATAGAGACAACATTTATCTTACTTTCTTCAAGAATTCTGGAGAGCTTTCTAGGTAACTCTAGCATAGTATCCCAACCAGAGTTTGACCTTGACCTAGCAAGTGATCCAATCGATTGAGAAAAGTGAACCAATTATTATATACCATGTTTTTATATTTCTATTCGTGGTATACATTGGTTCCGTCAACCTTAAACATACTGTATCGGTACAAATAAGTTACTCTTTTTATACTTCTCTCTAATGCATCTCTAACGATATCGGTATTCATATACACACTGACAAAAATGTGGGCTTCCTCAGGTATTTCTGAGAAAGGAACACAAATGAAAATTTTTTCATATAGGTTTCATTGCTCATTTCATTAGGAATTGAAACAATACTTACTTTCATTTGTTCTTTTGTTCTTTAAGATTTCCAGAGAAATAACGAAGAAGAGTGGAAAACTTCCTTCCTTCAATTTCAGAAACTTCGAAATAATAAAAAAAAACTGAAAAATTGCTAAATTAGTAAACCGTTTGACGGTTACAATGACAGGAAATATTGTCTGCCAATCTGATAGATCAAGAATAGTAGGTCGCCATGATATAGGATTATCCCAACATTAGGTTGCACAGCGCCTTAATTAACGAGAACTTCTATGAGAACGATAGCCAATCTTTACGATCAAAATTGAAACATTGATGTCAGGCGACGAATTGGTAGACAAGGAGTCACTATTAAACATGAAGACCGTTTTATCGTTGATTTTGTTCGCCGGGACAAGAAAACCTAGGCTTCATTACTTCGAAAACATTTCTTGAGGATATACCAGAGAGTTATCTCTCGGCCTCTGTCAGAAAAAGACTCCATACTGCTCATCTTAGGTCAACAAGGATTCTAAGAGTCCCGAGGCTACTTTGTAGCCATATTGTAGCGCGTCTACAATGGGCTCGGGAGCATGGGAATTGTGTTTTATCACAATGGCAAAATGTGCTTTCACCAGGCGAGTCCAGATTTATATTGGTGAGTGATAATCGCCGAGAAAGTGTATGGAGGGGACCAGAGACTCAAGAACGACTAGAAGGATCCGTTATCTTCTGGGGTAGGATAATGTAAGGTCATCGAAATTCACTCATTCATGTACCACAAACAATGAGGCGTAATATCTATGCAGAAAATATTTTATGACCAATCGTTCTTCCACTACGAAACGATGGAGGTTACCTGGAATAGTGAACTTACGTCGAATTGGCACCTAAAAACATACCCAAACTGGATATTCCTTATGGGTATGTCAAAAGACCTGTGGAAAAAAATAGGAACTAGCCTTAAAACAACTTTAGAGACTATATATGGTGATATAACGTATCACTTATGGCACCATCGCTTGGTGGGAGTGTAGTAGTCTCAACTCAAGAATTCGATCAAAATTACTTGTGTGTAGGAATATACCTGAAAATACTTTTTCGAACGGCTCGAAATCGCGAAATTTGGGAAGTTGAATGTTGGTTTAGGCACAGTTGTTTTACGAATTTGAATAGAGCTTCATTTTTAATTAATGATTCTAATGATGTATTTATTAATTCATTTATTCATTTGAATATGAAATCAATGAAACACTTTCGTCTGAGTTCCACAATGGTAATGATCAACACACAACCAGTTTCGACAGTCACGTCATTTTCAAGTGTCTTAAGCTAACAGTTATGAGAATTTATTTTTAATACATTCCTACAGATGAATGTCCGTCTCTAATACAATGAATCTTTAACTGAAGTAATATTTTCCACATATTACGATGAATTTTGTAACCTTTGAGAAACCTGTTTGTCACAAAATTATTTCCAATTTGAATCGAATTTTTTAAATCGAAATTCAGGACTCCCAACTCAACCCCTTTTTCATGAACAATTTATGGAAATCTATATTGAATAAATAGTTAGCACAAAAACATTTCATTTTTTTATACAGATACCCTGTTGATATTCTCGTAGGCCTTTCTTAAGGATCAAATAGACAAGTAGACCAATTTCAACATTTTCTGAATAGAATGAAAATAACCTTTACTGCTGAAATTGAATGCAAGAGTTCAATAAATTTCCTAGACATCATCATCACTGAACTCAATAATATCCTCACCCACAACAAATATAGAAAAGAAAAAATTACAGAATCAAGTATTCCAATGGATTTTTTAAACCCCATTACTCATAAATTAGCTGCTTATAATTCATGAGGCTTTCCCATTCCCCTATCCATAACAAACGGAAATTGATACCATTAAGGAAATTGCAACAAAAAGTAATATTCCAGAATCTCACATAAACAGTATTATCAAACACCAGGAACAAAAACAAATTTTTCAATATATTCCATTATAGAAAACACCAGAAAATAAATTATCAGGTCCAACTTTCATTGGTCCCCTCTTTAATATTTCCAAATTCAATTTAACAACCTCCTTTTCCAGTGGTCTCAACATAAGCTACTATTTAATGCCAAACAAAAAATGAAAAATTCACGACACCAATTCACATTTATGGACGATAATGTCACTCCTCACAGAACAATAAGGATGGCAGAACTGCTCCAAGAGGGAAATGATATATAAAGGATGCAGTCGCCAGACATGAATTCCATCGAGCATATGTGGGACATGGTCGCGAGGACACTCACTAATAAAGAAAACCTACCTGTGGTAATGGAGAACCTCACCAACGCTGTATGAGAGGAATGACACCATTGGCACTATCCATAACCTCATGTTGACATACACCATTAAGCTCATGTCATAATGTATAGCAGGAAGGGCCATACTAGTTAGAACTTTAGGCGATGTGTGTAATCTAATACCGTTGCGTTCTTGTTCATTATGACAAATGGTAAAGTAGTATTTTGTTGTTTTTTAATGCGTCAAATTTGAGTGTGCTGTTAGAAATTATTGAAAAGTGTATGAAGATCTTTCTTTCAAATTCTAAATTGAAGTTGTTGATATTAAATTATGATTGAAGAAGCTTTAGAGCCTTCCAGAAGTTGATCCATTGTTTATGATCGTGCTTCAATTGTTTTCCGGTAGATTGAGACACTCCATGAAAGTTTTTAGTTTTACCTTTACTGCAAGTGCAACTGCTCGTAAGAGATATGCATATCTCTTACTAGTAATAACTATGTATTATAGAGAATATGCTGAGTGGTTTCGTCGCCTTCATTGCAATATGTATTCATCGCTAGATAGATCGAGAAGTTGAATATTATGCTTCGGTGAATAGTTATTCCATAAAATAGATGCAACTGAATATTTTCCCAGCGATATTTTCTGCTAAGTTCTTCCCACGGTTTCAATCCTTGCCATCTGTGTGGTTCGCTGAAACCATATAATGGATGAAGACCTATAGGGCTGGTTTTAATAGCTAATCTAGCCAGCTCTTCAGCAGCTTCATTATCCTCTATAGCTACGAAACAAGTAACCAACCAGAGGAAGTTGTGTGTGATAACTGACTGCTTTTATTTACATAAATCCACAAACATATCATTCCTTGAGAAGCTCTGGTCAAAGTCAATCAAAAGGATGGGGATTTACTGTTTGGAGCTTTTCCTAGTTAAAATCATTTGAATATTATTCTAAGCAGAAAGAAACCTAGTGATGTATCAAGTTTTGCACGATACAAAATGATCCAAATGCCATTGCCTTCTGAAGGTCTTATAAGAATTTGACAGGTAATGCTAAGATGTTTGCTCCTTGTCCAGCAGAAACAAAAAGCAATGGGTAAAGAGACGCTGTGTTCCACAAAAAGAGGTGAAAAATGGCTTGATTTTCCTCTTTACTATACTTGAAACTAAGTTAATAATACAAAAATTCCTTTCAACCCCGCGAAATATCACCTTAAAAAAATTAAATATCTCTTACTGAAAACAATCAGTTGTATTGATAACTAGGCACCAAGAACTGAGGAATATAATTTGGAACTCACACAAAGATTCAATATGTAGGATTATTCCATCAATTGTCATTAGAGTAAAATTTTGCTGATCCAATCCTGGTTCGAAAAGTGCCGGTATCGATATCGTAGTTCACATCGAAGGAGGCTGCTTCCATTCACAGTTAATCGAGCATGTGATATTAATGTGCCGCGAAACGTCTGCGGCAGATTTTAAAACTGGCTAACGCGACAGTGGCGACCTAGCGCCATCATTCATCATGTTTATTACAAAGTCTGCATGTAGGATTAAAAAAAAATGAGGTCCCAACCACGTTTTTCCTTAATAAAATGTCGATACTTGAATCATTGGATTCAGAAGAAACCTGAGATTATAGTGTGTTCCAACAAAAATTTGACACCACCTCTAACTCTGTCTGAAAACTAACAATTCTTAAGGTTCGAAGCATAAAAAATAAATACCTACTCACAGTAACTTCCGATTCCAAACTCATTGATAGAACGTGGGTCGGATGATATTTCGTCGAAAATGTCTTTCGATTTTCTTCTCGAATACGCTATCTCAAAATGTGAAGCTCAATTAATTCGAAACAACTTGGCGGTGAGTATTCTGGTGGTATAATGAAAAAAAAAGAGAAGATATGGGGTAGCATTTGCCTGTTTCAGAAACAAATTTTTTTGAATTTTTATTTCTGTAAGAAAAAATAGGAAAAGGAGAACAAAAGTATTTAATAATCAAATGCTTAAAATGACTTCTACTTACCCCATAGAAAGGAAATCTAGAGGATTCAGATCAGGTGAAGTGGCTGTCCACTCAACAGTTCTTCGCCATCTTTATGAAAGCTTCTTCAACATGATCCCGAAGTTTTAGTAAGTCTGTATGAGTGCTATCAGAAACTACTATATAACTTTCCGTTGAAACAACCTTTCATGAAGAAAGGTCATATGAGATGGTTTCCATAACTTCCTGCCTGTATATTCAATTTCTTGGGCGTTTGCGTGTGTACCTCTCTGAACCGAAGAGGTTAGAGTTTATGATTATGACGTTTCACGATCCTGTAAACATCTGTTAGAACTAAGAAACATGATGCGTGCCAATCTATAATATTTTAAGACTTTTTTCTAGTTAACCTTATGCCTAAAGATATAGAGATGCTGCGGATAATATCATTACTACATGCAGAGTTTTCAAATCAGATATATTTGCAAATATTAGAAGAGAATTCGAAAATTGATTATTTCATTATATGAGGAGAGTGGAGATCATTTTGAGAAGTTTGCTATAGTTACTTAGTATTCGAATTTTTTCCAGTAATTTTTCTTCTGTATTTTATTCATTGAAAATGAAAAAAAATTCGACAAACGTTGTCTCTGTGCAGAATTTCAAGAAGCAGCAACAACATTACCCTGATGTAGCCATCAAAGTTTTTTTGAAACACACAATATAGCATTTAATATTGTCATTTGAATAGCAACAGGAAAAAATTGCAAGTATGACAGCTGCCAGATTTTGGGAAAACCCGCCAGTACAGGTTCGCGTGCTTTTTAACGCACAAATTCATCGTGTGTCAGTCTGAGCTCGCATTGGATAATCTAGGAATCATTGAACCTTTGTATTTGAAGTTATTGACAGTATCAAAATATACCGCGAAATCCTATATACATGACCGTATCTTCGACCTGCAACTTCAACTCTACACATATTCCTGGAAAAAATGTCTTGATAAATAGAAGGACAACGAAGTGATTGTATAGGGGTTCACTTCTTCTCTTTTGGAGTAGCAAATCCAAACAACAGAAAAATAAAATCCAAAATGCAAGTGTTAAATAGTCAAATGCTCAAAATTATGTGAACTGTTCTTCACCATCTTCTTGAAAGTGTTTCATTATCAGATGGAGTTTATCTTTCCCGAAGTAAGTATGAGTAACTAAGAATTACTATTTCCGTTGAGATTTCCTTTAATAAAGAAAAGTTCTACTAGATCGTTTCCATAAATACCAGCCTGAATATTGAATTTCTGAGTCGTTCGTGTGCCTCTCTGAACCAATGGGGATTTTGGGTACCTCAATAACGAGAATTAAGCCTATACACTTCACCATTGAGCATTAATATAAATTCATCAGAGAAACATAGGTTATATGAAAGATATATATTGTTGATTATATAAATTGAAAAGTGTGTTTTTTCGTCTGCAAGTGGCCTATTTCTGCCTCTTCAATTGTTTCGTTTCCTACTGGGCGTGCAACTTCATGTTCTCTTGGTTAAAAATATATCGATTGAAAGTTTAACATATGTTACCTCTACTATTATTCTTTGAAAGTGATGTTGATGTGAAGCATTTGAAAACAGAGTCAGCTTTTCAAACATTTTTGTTTATTTCAGTAACATGTAATGAGAAATCTTTCATATCCTTAGCGTCCTATAGAAGTTTTGCATAAAATAACACCTGCAATGTCTAAATCCTATCTTCAACCCAGATATGACAATCCGGCACAGCCCTAAAACTAATTTTCAAAGAGAAAATTTCGAACAAAGCATTTTTGTTGTTAACAAGTACTAGAATTTCATTACAATTTCAGGACAAAGGGGATTCATGTCAGATCGAAAACTAAATTCATTAAGGCAGTATAAACTGCCACATTTTTATTGCCTTCATTATGTAATTCTGGTTCTTTTTCGAGTTTTCTTCGTCATCATAATATTCCCGTTCTGTAAGATGCAAATTATATGTAGCACTAAGCAGGCAACTATAGTGTCAACAGATGGTTTATATCTAGCTCCTTGGATAAACAGGGAAATCGTGTCTTCAAAACAACGTATAATTTTTCGTAGATCTATGTGCTATGTTGTATGCTCTTTCTCTAGCATTTGTTGGAGTTGAAACTGCTGTAGGCATAGCTGTTGTTTCCTAATGAATAATCAGTGCCTTAGTTCCTAGCCAAAAATTAGCACATATTGGTGGGTCATTGTAAAAAGTGCTATTGTGAACAGATCCTGGCCAACTGGCCAACCTCTTCTATCATTAAGATGCTTAACAGTATCACCACCAGGAGAGCGTATTTTAATATGGGTAAAATCGACAGCTTCCATTACTTTGGGAAATCCACGAATAGTATAAAATGGAGCTTTAAAGCTTATACTTGGAAACATACTTTGGCAAAGATTTATGAATACCTATTTCATCACCAACTCACTACTGAGGTGATCTTGTTGCTAAGAACCTCATCGTGGTGAGAAGTTGAATCTTGGTAGAAATAGATTGAGTTGCTTACTTATCTTAAGTCGAAATTATGTTCGTCAAATTTCGTAAATGGATCTTTTCGCTTGGCAAACAGGTTTCACTTGGGATTCAAATTCATTATCATTTATGGACATAAATATTTTCTCAAAAACAAATTCTAATTGAAAGCATAAGTACTTACATACGAAATTACTTATCGTTTATATTTGAAATATTCTCATTTCAAAATATTGAATTGAAATATTTGTAATTGATTGATAATTTGAATAAATATAAATGGAATGTATTGTACACCGATATTTCATACTAGTTTGGCTTTAAAAATACTAAAATGTTATTTAACCAGATGTTAATCAAGGACTATTGCTAGATTATCTGATAAACAGTTGACCTGATGGACTTAACAATAAGTTAACAATTCGTTAAGTTTCATACAACCCAAATACAGAGTTAACATTGGTTCAACGGACCCATTGTCAACAGATTTGCTGTTAACTTCTTGTTAAGTGTTTTATGCAACCCAGATATGAAGTTAACATTGAGTTGATGAATTGTCAGACTTATCAATTTGTCAAGTAGCTTTATACCACTTATAACTTGCAATGAATTGCGTAATCAGTTGAATCAAACGTTTTACCTGAATATTTCAAGAAGAACTGATAGCAGTAGGAGCCTAGCTTCAATCCTTGGAAGTGTAAGCCCCTAACAAGAAGAAACTTGGAATAGATGCCTGAATACTGTTGCAATATTTCACTCTGAGATAAATCTCCGTTTGAAATGCCCTAGGTTCTAGACGACTGTAACTGTGGGGACAACTTGATAATGTCAAAAGGCTTAGAGATATCCAAGAGCAAAGCTAAGAAGAAGGTAATGTGATAGATAGCATGAAAAGTCTTTCAATCGCAGAACTTCTTGTTTTGATTAACTGTCTGAATACATACTTTTCGATAATCAGTTTCTCCAACCCTATCATAAATTATTATTATTATTAACAATAGATGAGAGTTTAGGTAGGAACTAAAACTCACTAAAGAAACTAAAAAACTGGGAAATACATAGAGTTTAAGCGGTAGCTGCATTATGGAGTTGCGATCTGGAGTCCAAAGGATTCTTGACTGTTCCATACACGAAACACCCAATTTGATATAAAATGCTCCCGACAAGGAAGCTTGAAATTTTCTCTCGTAAGTTTCAAATTATGTTCGCGTAAGCGATTATCCTGGTCAAGTTGGTGGAGGCTTCTGAGGTCAACATCGAAGACGAGTGAAGGGCTCTATAAGTTATTATGAGATCGCAACGTAGTCGAGGATCAGCGAATGAAGAAAGGTCAAGCAGTTTCAGCTTTTGGATGTAGTTTGGTCGGGGACGTGAGACACAATATGAAATCCTTGTTGCACATCTCAGGATATTTTCGAGAAGTTGGATATCCCGAACCAGCCAAAGCACCACACAGGACTCCTATGTTCGAGAATTGGTCGAATATATGTCCGATAGAGAAGATAACAAGTAGGGAGGTCACATCCAAAAAAAGAACGCTGTAACATGAAGAGAAGACGCTTCGTCTTTGCTGATGTGTGCGAAATATGTTCAGACTAGGATAAATCATGAGAAATAATTACGCCCAGATCTGAGTGACTACTGCAACTAGTGATGGGTTGACACGCGACAAAATAGGAATTCGTCATGTCATTTTTCCCCATGTGAGTACGACACTTTGAAATATTCAATGGTAGAAGCCAATCGTTAGACCATACGAAAATTGTGTTCAGGTCATCTTGAATAGTTGTATCGTTGGTGAAAGGATTGTTATGAAGCTTAGAGTCATCAGCAAATAAAGAACAGTCAGAAGCGACAATCGAGGGGAGGTCAGCCGTATATAAAAGAAACAGCATAGATCCAAGTACTTATCCTCGGGCGACTCCACTGGATGCAGATCGCATAGATGAGAGAGAATCACCAACACGAACTCGGAAAGTTCTACCCGATAGAAAACCATCCATCAAGAAAGAAGTCTGCCACGAACTCCAAGAAGCTCGAGCTTGGAGAGAAGATGCCGGGAGGAAACCTTGCTGGTTTTCAGGAATTATTTTACTCAAGAGGGCTAATTCTAGAATTTTCTTGAGAATGACCCTCGCGCAGATTTCCGCTATAATAGGGACGAGATGAATAGGCCGATAGTTTTCCGCATTCGATTTGTCCCTTTCTTGAAAATGGTGTGATCAAAGCACATGACCATGCAGATGGAATAGAACCTGCAGCAAAAGATCAGGTGAAGATGACGGATATATATGATGAGAGAGATGACGCACAAATCTTAAGTACAAGAGCCGCAACTCCGTCTAACCCAGGAGCCGTCGCTGCTTTAACGCAGGAGATATACTTTTCAACTATAAGAGAAGTATATTCAACATCACTCAAATTGTCCACAACTCTTGGAGTTGTCGTATCCGGAACTCCGTCTGGCTCAACAGAAAACGAGGAAGCGAAAAAATCTGCAGAAACTACCTCAAGAGGATCTCTGCATAAATTTCCAGCAGAGTTCCTCACTTGGGGAGTTGCTACTTTCGTTGACACAGATGACTGTAGATATTTAAAGAAACGTTTCCGGTTGTTGGATGAAATCAGGTGAACTTTCTTCTGGCTTCTTTGAGCTTAGCAGACACTAGGTTGGAGTAGTTCCTGTGCGCCACGTACTCAGCATCATTCCTTCCCCGGCAATACCTCTGCCAAATAGATGTCTGTGTCGAATCATTCTCAATATGTCGCGATCAATCCAAGGTTTCGTAGGAATGCTAGAGAAAGAACATCGATCGATAGAAGCTGATAGACTCTCGGAGAAGACCTTACACAAATCGTTCACGTCGACACAGGGGATAAACAATTCATGCTAGTTCACCTCCTAATCTACATAGGCGTTAAGGGCTATGTAGTCGATTTTTTTAATGGTTTGCATACATTTTTTACTAGGAATTGGGAAGGAGAGTTGAAGTTTTGAGACAATGGCGACGTGATCGGACATGCCGAACGGTGGGCGATGAGAGAGATCGTAAACCAAATTTGGGTCGTTGACCAACACTTATGCAAGGAGAGATGTTCTCTCTCCTGTTCTGAATCTGGTTAGTTCCTTGACTAGTTGGAGCAGCTCGGTATCCTGAATCATTTCTACGTAAGGACGAGACGAGGAACCATACACCTCACCTACCTCAAGTGGCCACCTCACATCCGGCAGATTGAAATCACCCGCAACGAACAGAATTTTTCGAGAACTGGACAGATCATTCAAGTAGTCGTACATCAAATGGTCGTTTGGATACTGGCGGGGTCTGTAAATGCATCTGATGGTAATCAGATCTCTTTCTCAGAGATATCAATGAAAATATGATCAATACTGGGGAAGTTGGCCGAAAAAGAGGCGATAACATAGTCGTCGACGACCTCATTTCATACGTAGATGCAAACACCGCCATGACCAACAGTCACCTGGCTATCGCTCCAAAAGATAGCATAGCGCGCAAGAGCAACCATGTCGATAGATATTGCAGTTTGTAGCTAAGATTCAGCAATAAAAACGAAAGTCAGCTTTTCGGCATCAACAAATGAAATGAGTTCTTAGTACTTCGAACTAATTGATTGTATTTTAGTGTACATGATCGACCACTCCCGGACATCTGAATTCAGTAGTTTTTTGAACGAACATCCTTTGAATTGGCAATTATTTTAGGATTTCCATTCACATATTTGATATTCAAATTTGTTTCACCTGCTTGAAATCTACTCTCGAGCTCGGCACGCAGAGCGTTCAGTTCAGAGACTTGCTGTAGAGTTTTGTTATCAGATAGAGAGATATTCTTCCAGGCTGGATTATTTCGAATGACTTCTTTATTGCGGAGAATCTTGGTAACAGTGATCGGATTTGTGAAAGAAACTTTAACGGATGCGGGCGAGTACCAGCTTTACCAACTCACACTTCAACTCGATCGCCTTCAGGCGAATTTTCGGAAATACCCCCGAATAAAATATTGTTAGACCTACGCTGTCGGTCAAGTATTTCCGAGCGATTATTTGCAAGTGCATCTGATACCGATGAATTAGAAACGGCAGCAGCAGACGAAAGGGTCTCTACAGCCGATAATCGTGCGTCAGTTGATTTAAGATCAGCTTGAGCTGGCGTAAGACAAGAAAAAAGAGATTGTATGTCTGACTGGCATGCAGAAATTTCGCTATCATATTTTGCGATGGAAGTGGCGTGGTCCTGCAGAACCGAAGAATGATCATGTAATTCAGAGGAGTGCTTTACCAGGATATATTCACACTCTTCAAGTCGTCCTTCAGTGATTGCTGACTTACTTTAATTTCCCAAAGGTTGCAGAAATAGTACCGAGTTTGGCCATGATTGCAGCAAATTGATCAGGGACCAATTACTTAGAAATGTCAGGGAGGTCCGCTTGGGAAATGATGAATTCTGAAGAGTGGAACAGCTTTGACTGCGCAGGATCCGACCATCTTTACTACAATATCGGCACTTCCATTTATGGGTCAACTCGCCCAAAGCTTTCAGTTCACTTGTCGTCAGATTGGAGACAGCCAACGTGAAAGCCTTTCTTGCATGAAAAACAGTTGACGACACGTTGGGATGGAACAAATCTGAGAATTAGGCATTATAGAAGAGGAAAAAGTGCTACCATATGCTACAACAATAGGGAAAAACGTTTACTTTGTGTATGATCTACTCTCACTACAGTTGCTACGAAGGATTTTTCAAATTTGTATAAAATCAATGTCTTACCTTGTCATGTTTAAGTATTTAGCCTGAATCCGATTGAGTACATATTGCAAAAACGCGATATATAAGGTCAACGTGATATGGAAAACCGGCTTTACAATTGACATTCCTCAAGAATTTTTAAACGACTCAATTTTGAGCAAGACTAGGAGGTCTAAGGCTGTGATCAATTCACGAGTAGGTCATATTTTTTAAAGTCATCTTAGATGTTCAATATAATTTTGAGGAAAATTAAAAAATTTGGAATTTCATATTTATTTTTCTTTCTGGAAGATGGGGCATCCGTTCATCATTGTTGCTGATTGATGCATATTGTAGATAGATATTCTAGAGTTAACAGAAGTTTCTTCAGCCAACAAAGCCATTATCTAAATAACGAACTAAGTAATAGCGAGTATATCAACTTTGTTGCCAAGCCTATTTTCGGAGCAGACCTTCTATCAAATTACGGGCTACTCATCCCACTCAAGAATAACAGACTGCTTGACAGTACCACCAGACTATACATCAAAAACGATGTTCCTCAGTGTGAAAAATAAAAATTGAAGATAATAACTACGACACAATACCACAAACTTTACCGTAGACGATTTATGTTTCCATATCATATCAATTAATAATAAACCGCTTTCGCTTATATCATAATTCGTCGATATAGTTTAATTCAATTTGAATTCCGTAGCTTTCATAAGGGAAAAATGAAATCAATGATGTATATCATGCCTTTGGCCACACACTTTCCGAATGATTAACTCTAGGGACGAAAATCGAAGGTCTTTCAAATATATCCATAGGTATACACCATTAGCATATGAAGTCATAACCTTTATTCATCAATCAATCTTTTCCCCTGTATATTATTAAGCAGTCAAAATTTCAATAAGAACACAATCTGTTACTTGTAATTAAAAAGAGATTAATAAACCTTTTCGCACCCTACAGTCAGTATTCAAAGTACCCATTTATAATGTACCACCTGAAAGATATCAATCAAATTTTAGATTTTACGCTGAATCGAAAGCGGATTTAACGTTCAACATAATGAGGTGGATGAAAAACACCTCAAGTTCTCAGATACACTTTGATGTATAACGTTACTTAAAAGTATTGGACTTTATAATTTCCCGTGGATCCCTTGTAGATACCCCAATTTTTCTTAACTTTAAAGCACATTTCTATCACTATCTCTACATGGTCTAGTTGCTTCTCGCCGTCTGTACGTGTTTCAACTATGCAACAGATTTTAATGCTGTGTCCACCAATAGACAGACTGATTCAAAATGCAGCTTTAAAATATATATATTTTAGAAGCAATAAGCCAAGAATTCCCCTGATATGTAATGTGATGGAGTAAAAATATTATTGTTGAGCGCTTACGAGGCAAACGCTGGCTGAACCTTACAGGACAGATCAAATATATAATTAAATAGTTAACCACCTTTGAGCTATAATTTTTTTCATCAACATTTTCGGAATTATTGTGTCATGTCCTTTGCCCAAACTAGTAATCCCAGATTTGAGTAAGATTATAACATTTTAGTTTAACGATAAGTGTTATTTTTGAGGGCATGAAGGTAACGTACTTTCCGATGCTATTCTATATATAGGGTGCTCAAAAATCACTTTTCAACTCAATGAAACTAAATTTTCTTTTATGCGCGCTTCCCAGGAATAGGCGAACCTGTAACACCACATGAGAGGGCGCCTGGGAAGAATTGAGGTGTCTGTTCACTCGCTTCATGAAGAGAGCCAAATTGTAGGATGTTGGGAAGATGTTGGACGGAAGCGAGTTCCACAGCTCACCCACCCTGTAAACGAAGGAATTCTCATAAAAAAAGGTTCAAGGGATCGTTGAATGTACCGCCATATGATGAGAACTCCTTGCCAGCCTAGTGTTGCGGCTAAACATGAGTCTTTCAGCTCCTTGAAGCATCTTCCGTGGAAGTATCTCCGGGAGGCCGATGAGACACACAGCCCGTTTTTGCATAATGTACAACATTCGCAACGAATGCTTAGGTTAGGTTAGGTTAGGTTAGAGTCTAGAGCAATAGCCCTCGACATCTCTAGAGTCTTCGATATGGTTTGGCATACAGCCTTGTTATATAAACTTGTTGCTTATGGGCTTCCTCAAAAATTGCAGGGTTGGATAAATAGCTCTTTTCAAACAGATCAATACAAGTTGTGGTTGACGGTATAACATCAGATTGTTTCCAGTTGCAAGCAGGAGTACCTCATGGATCCATTCTTTCGCCAACCCTATTTCTGTTGCAGATCAACGATCTTTTGTCATCTACAGAGAACAAGATCTTCGGTTTTGCAGACGATTGTACCCTGGTTTCGTCTTTCAGTAGTATGCGGCCGATTATACAGCGGAATCTCAGCGTCAGAGATGTCAACATATCAGTAACTTAAACTCTGACCTACAGAGGATATGGGAGTGGGGTCAGTTGAACCTGGTAAGCTTCGACGCGAGCTATACGCAAGCATTTACGTTTTCTAGAAAGATCCCCGCTGGAGAACCTCCTCTAACGATGGAAGGCCAACAAATTACATCCAAAGATTCGATGCACCTTCTCGGAATAACAGTCAACTCCGGGTTTTGATGGCATTAACATGTATCAGCAATAGCTAAGTCGGCATAAGCTAAACTTAGCTTTCTTTTCAGAGCCAAGCGATACTTCACGTCAACTCAGCTGTTGCTTCTATGTAAGACACAGATTCTTCCTGCATTGGAATATTGTTCCCATGTATGGGGATCTGTGCCCATACATTCGTTGTGGATATTGGGTAGTATGCAGAAACGGATAAAAATAAAAAGAAAAATGCTAATTGAAAATCGTCATTCAAGTTTGGGAGGGATAGGCAATGAATTTTCTGTGTCTCACCAATCAATTCGTACCATTTAAACGATTGTTTGGGCATGCAATGCGTTGCTGCTGGACTAGTTCCAAAAGACCTTAATTTATTCAGAAATTGAGTCGCATAAAGGTTGCTGAAGACATGCTAGAATGCGTCAATTCAGACCTCAAATTCATAAAATGCTTTGAAACTAGTAATCATACATTGTTTCCTGAGTTTGACATGAAGAATAGTCATTAAGCTTCGGAACGGCGCCTTCCAACTAAACCGAAAAAACTCCTTCAGAGTCAAGGTACTGTTGCCTGTTTTCTTCGATTGTCGCGGTGTTCTGCACTCGGAATTCTTACTAGAAGGTCTGAAGGTGAAGAATATGACCTGAGCGTTAGGCGGCGTTTGAGACAGCAAATTCGTCGAAAAAGGCCAGAGTGGTGGAAAGAAAGCTCATGCATTTTGCACCACGATAATGCACCATCTCTCAAGGCTATAATTGTGAAAGAATTTCTAACTAAGAACCCAAACCAATCAATCACGGTATTAACCTGATAGGGCTCCAGCGGACTTTTTTCTTTTTCCAAAACTCAAATGTTTTGAGTCGATAGAAGTCATAAAAGGGAATTCGCGGCGGGAAATTGAGTCGATACCGGAAAAAGCGTTCGAAAATGTTTTGATGATTGGATTATTCGTTGGCATGAATGTATTCTTTCAGAAGCGGCCTTCTTTGAAGACGACGCAGTAAATTTAAATGAACAATAAATATTGTGTTTCATTGCCAATCCGGGGCCTCTTTTGACAGAATGTACTCGTCCGCGAACCTTTAACATCCTCTCAAACTAATCGCCAGACCATATTACAACTCAGTTGCTCCTCGAATTATTTCTATTTGTTGGTTCACTATTCATACAAATTCTTTGATTTTTTTCTATCTGAATCAGTTATTATACTGGACTACAATCGGAGGCAAAATTAGCGGAACACTCGAAAATTCAACCAAATTCGAAGTTCGATATTTTTCCTAATTCTCAACCGATTTAGATGATTTTTTCGGAAAGTTATAGATCAACTCTTCTGCTTTGTAGAAATTATAAGAGAAAACAAAAAAAATTTGAAAAAAATTTTATACGGGGCAAAACTAAAAGTGTTTTTTTTTGTCTAAAATTCGTAACACCCTGTGGAATTTCGTGGTCCGAGTTGAAACGTACAATATCATGGTCTGTCAAGACACATCTTCCTACAGTAACGCCCTTCTTGTTTTATGCATTTATCTCTATTTTTACATGAGATATCCAATATGAAGCGAAATCTCACAAATTTCTAGAATTTATTTTTAATCTTGCGTAGGTGCATAACATCGGAGGTTAGCCAAAAAATAAAATCGAAATTGGAGAAGCGGAAATCTAACAAAATGAAAATTTTTGAAATTCACTGGCCAATTTCACGCTCCGGGAGAACTCGAAGTACACTAGAAAAATCGTTATTTTTGAATTTTTTTGTGTGACACTCTATAATTATTATCATTCATGTCCAAAATTGAGAGCAGGTGTGTATCCTGGCGATACACTCGTGAAATGAAATGAACATGTTGAGAAAAATGTTCATGATAACCCACAAAAAAAAAATTTGATTTTAGTAGCGAGTATGACCCCCCCCGAGCTCTTATTACAGCGCGCATACGATTTCGCATACTCCCAATGATGTTGTCTATCATCTGTTGAGGTATGTTGTCCCACTCTTCCACCAAAGCCAAAGTCAGCTCTTCAACGTTGCCTGAATTCCGTTGTCGAACCCTTCTTCCAAGAATGTCCCAAATGTGTTCGAACGGGTTTAAATCCGGTGACCGCGACGGCCAGTCCATTCGTGTGATCCCAACTTCATTGAGATATTCTATCACTATGCGCGGAGTATGAGGGCGCGCGTTATCGTGCATAAAAAGGAAATTTTCCCCTATGTAAAGAGCAAAAGGCACAACATGGGGCTCCAAGATTTCTGTTACATACCGATGGGCATTAAGTGATCCATTGCCAATAATCTCCAGTTCTGTTCGTACTCCCAAGCATATGCCACCCCATATCATAACTGACCCTCCACCGTATTGCTCAGTTCCTGCGAAGTTCACTTGATTGTACCATTCCCCTCGATGCCTCCATATTCTATCTCTACCATCCACGAAATTCACACAATATCGGCTCTCATCACTAAATAAAACTCGTCTTCACTGATTTTCCATGCTACATGCTCCCTAGCAAACGCCAATCTTGCTACCCGATGGGCTCTATCGAGTCTTGGTGCTCTTGTTTGCGCGTATGATCTCAGACCAACTTCATTTAATCGTCTTCTGACTGTCCTCACACTGACGTTAATGTTATCCGCTGCTTGTAACAGCAGTAAGACGAGGATTTCTTATGGTTTGATTGACGATGAAACGGTCATGTATAGCGCGGGCTCCCGATTTCTTCCTTGTTCTCGCCTCTTCACGTACAATCCAGTTTCCCTGAAATATCGGTAGATTCGATGGATAACCGACGTCGAGACACCCAACATGGTACCGACTGAGCGGTAGGTGCGCCCTTCCTCGATCAATGTAACTGCCTTTGCTACTGAGGTTGATGGTAAATCTCTCATTCTGAATGAAAAATACCGTTTCGAATCGTAAACAGTAAAGGAATCACAAAACACCGCAACCGATCGAATTTGTATCAAATCAAAGAATGGAAAACTCTCATTCTATAAACAAGTGCCAATGTGGTCATATACAAAAAAAACGTGTGTTGCATTTCATATTTGATAAAAAAAGGTGTGCACATGTGTAAATGAAAAGTTTTATCAATGGTCCCAGAATTCGGTTGTGTATTTTGATACCTACCGACTCTTATCTCCTATGAATTCCTAATTTTCACCAAATTAACCAAATTGTCATCAATAACTAATGCAATTCGAACATAAAAATCGCAAACGACAATTTCGACTCGACTGAGTGATAATAAGAAAATTCCAAATTTATAGACGAATTTTAATGACAATTTCTTGATTCAATGGAATTTCTCCAAAATGGTGATTTTCCACTTGAAATTAAATATATTTTGCAAAAATAGAGATAAACGCATGAAACAAGAAGGGCGTTACTGTAGGAAGATGTGTCTTGACAGACCATGATATTGTACGTTTCAACTCGGACCACGAAATTCCACAGGGTGTTACGAATTTTTGACAAAAAAACACTTTTAGTTTTGCCCCCGTAAAAATTTTTTTCAAATTTGTTTTGTTTTCTCTTATAATTTCTACAAAGCGGAAGAGTTGATCTATAACTTGCCGAACAAATTATCTAAATCGGTTGAGAATTAGGAAAAATATCGAACTTCGAATTTGGTTAAATCTTCGAGTGTTCCGCTAATTTTGCCTCCGAGTGTATATGTAAAAAGGTTTCAATTTGTATTCGTTTCATTAATATTTTTTGAGAGTATTTATATTCGTCTCATTTATATTTTTTCTGGATGATGATATGAATGAACCTTCAGAGGAATGAATTATTATTTAATCTTCAAAGTTAAAAAAAATATTTGACATGAAAACAAGCCAAGGGGATGTTGCACGAAAAATTTATTTCGGACGAGACAGAGTGACGCGAGGTTGATGAACAATAAAATGTTTTGGCAGAATCGCGCCTCGCTTCACACCTTTTAAAACAATAAGAGAATTCTTAGAAGCATATATTTTTTTGCAATGATGTAATCAAAATAACATTCCATAACTCATTAACGTATACATATTAGTTATCAGTATTTTTATGTTCGTTAATGATTCGAAAATCTATTTCCTCTTCGCTTTGTTCAAGATTACAGACGTGAGGATTATTAATTTCTTTTGTCGATTCTTCTTCTTTCTTTCTGTTGTTTTTCTGATAGTCGTCGCACGTATACAACATATTATCATGCTTTTTGAAGAACTTCTGTGTTAGCTTTGTCTTTTTCGTACGGACGTTCTTAATTCTACCCATTTTATTTCTAGAAATCTGTCACTGTCGCAATAATATTAATATTCGATTTTCGAAATGTCATCCATAGATCATCAAAAATTGAAGCGAATGTACAATCACAGAAAAGGATGATTATTATATCTTATGGGTTATACACAATGACCGAGGGCTGAAAAATCCTTTTGTCTTCTTTTATAATCAAATTAATATTTTTTAATTCAAGTGAGATCTATTTATCCCCGTTTTTATTTTATTAGTACTGCTCACCGTAGTTATGCTTTACGCGGGTTAGATACTCGAACAAAAATGTCATGTCAGCCATATCTGTTCTAGATAGATTTGGTTAGGTTATTGTTCATGATAAGTATAATTCGACAATTCTCCTTGGCTTCGTTAAAAAAATTTCTGCGATTATGACGTGGGGTTTTTGATGCTGTTGTTTATCTATTTATTCGATTGAAGGAGAGAATTACAAAAAAATAGCACACTACCATATTTAATATATAATTTTCATATAGGTCTCCCACGATCGAACTTAAAGCTCAGGAGAATGAGAAGAAACGGGTGAAACGTACGCAATCTCAAAACACAAATGTTTTTACAGAAGAATGAATCACTATCACTTCGATTTCAAACTCTCGTTCATCTTCGTACAGTATGAAAGTATGTATGAAGTTCCGTGGTAGTTATTTATAAAAAGGCCCATATTGGATTTCGAAAAACAAGATAGTAAGTATATAGTTTATAAACTATTGAAAGGGAGTTATTATTGGAATATATAAAAATTTCGGTTAACATAAACCAATATAATCATTCAATATCTATCAGTTGTCTTTAAAGAGCGATTTGATAGTTTTAAGTGAATCTAGGTTTTCTACTATTTGGGGCAACGTGTAGGGCTCTTAAATTATCAATACAAGGAAAAGCGTGACCATTCTGTATACGGTTACGTGGTTAGCCAATGTTAATCTTTTCAATTTTTAATGAGTGAAAATAAATATTCTCTATATAAGTTCGAGGGAACAAGGAGCTTGACCTTTGTAGAAATTACAGAAGTTTGGACTTACATATTCCTGATTTATTTAAATTCTTCAAAGGATTGATGACAATTTGTTTTGAGGTCTGATGCTACATATGTTGAAAGAATGAATCCATTTTACGCAGAAAATATTATAGATAATCAGGAGTTCATAAATTATCTTGTTCAGACCGTAATAGTTTCTACTGGTCAAACTGGTTATTTCTTCAAAATTAGGTATGAAGAACATCAAAAATTAGTAAGATTCAGCATTTTCTAACCACTTCAACCAAAATGATCTTATTTTTTCTAGATTTGGTAATTTGAAAATTACACATTTCCCTAAAAGTAGAAAACTTAGTTATCAAGAATCACTCAAAATATTCAAATTGCTTTTTAATTAGAACTTATAATTAATAATAATGAACGGTCATACTGATTTATGTGAGTCCCAAAGGTTTGATGTATTTAAGTAACATCATAACAATTTGTGAAATACAGCGTGTCCTTAAATTGCATATACAACATTATACCACAGATTCTTCAGCTCGAAATAAGTCGATTTAGGCCAACTTACATATATGAGAAGTATCTTCGTTTGGCCGCTAGAGGTCGCGAAGTCCAAAGATTTTTTTTCCTATTTTTCAAATAATTTGAGAACGACTCGATCGATAGAAACCATATTTGGTATGCGTAATCGGGTGCGTTATTCACGTATTTTAGTGATCAACTCAATGACCTTGACATTTCACAAGTGTCCCTAAAAACTCAAACGTGTTTTTAATCAACCATAGTTTTTCGACGTCTGCGTTTGAGCAAAACTGTTTTAGAAATTGAGTAGGCTAATTATCAAACTTTTTTGTCTCCTGAAAAATTTTGATATGATGAGCGGTTCAATCCCAAAAAATAGTTTCATGATTTCATTTCTTACACCACCTAGCAAGTCAAAAATATCACATTTGACCATGTTGGCTTTGGATTTATTTCTGTGGTCGGGCAGATTGTTATTTTATAAGGCTTAACAACCTATTGTTGACACAACAGTGTTCCTTAAATTCTTAACTAGGTATTTTGGTGATTTTTTTAACACTATTAGGCACGACCATGTACAATAACTCTGAAATGGTTGATATGGTGTACGGATTTTGTCAAGGCAATGGACGTAAAAGCGCGAGAGAAAATGCTGAAAGATTTCCAGATCGCCTACTGCCGAAACACCAAACATTTGGAAATCTGGAGAGACGCCTCTGCGAGAATGGTTGTTTCAAGCCCAGAAATCTGAATTAGGACAACGAACAGTAAGGACGATAGAACAAATTTTGGACATGGTTGAGGAATCTCACAATTAAGCACGCGGCGTTTACGATTGCAGTTAGTCTTTCCTAAAACAATGATTCAAAATGTCTTGAAGGAACAATTATTCCATCCTTATCACATTCAGAAAGTTCAAGAATTACTTCCCAATGATCCTGAGAATCGCCTAACTTTCAGCCGATTTATCCAAGAGGAGAGAACTCAGGATCTCCACTTTAGTAGGATAATTCTATTTATTGACGAATGCACTTTTACTAGGTCTGGTATCACTAACCTTCACAATGAACACGTGTACAGTGTCGAAAATCTACATACTTTCACAAGTACACATCATCAGAATCAATTCAAAATTAACGTATCGATTTCAGTAATTGACAATTTAATTATTGGTCCGGTAGTGATTCCAGATCTATTAAACGGAGAAGCATATTGGAATTTTTTGCAAGAAACTTTGCCAGATTTGTTGGACGATATTCCAGTATTACTGCGTGCAAAAATGTGGTTAATGCACGTTCGGTTCGCGAGTTTTTACATGCACAGTATGCGAATCGTTGGATCGGAAGGGGAGCTGATGCTCCTGTAAGTTGGCCAGCACGATCACCCGACTTGACACCGTGCGACTTCTTTCTTTTCTTGGGGATGCTTTAAGATCTAGAGTTTACTCTTCTCCAATTGACACCCGAGAAGAGTTACATATGAAAAATTTAAATGCAGCCAACTCCTTCAAAAATGACCCTGAAGTAATGCCAAGGCTCCAATTCAATTTCTTAAGGAGGATCAACACCTGCATTCAGCAAAATGGTGGAATTTTTGAAATTTTACTATAGTTTAATTAAATTTTAGGTGTAAACAAATTAATCGTTATTCTGAAGCGATTTGTTTTTTTCTATTCAGTTTCCAACTGGCCAACCTGTCTTCATATTTTCAAATAGTCATCGTGAAAAAAAAATTTTTTCTTCGAAAGTTTAGATTTTTGTACTACTGAACATAGAATTTTCTATTTGCCTGATCCGATTTAGCAACTTAGAAAACATCATGGTCGATATGTGATGTTTTTGACTTGCGGTGGTTGAAGTAATGAAATCATGAAATTGAAGAACTGTTTTTTGTGATTGAATCACTCATCATATCAAAATTTCTCAAGAAACAAAAAAGTTTGATAATTAGTCTAGCTACTCAATGTCTGAAATAGTTTTGCTCAAACGCACACAGTTGAAAAATTATGGTTGATTAAAACCAAGTTCGAGTTTTTAGGGACACTTGTAAAATGTCAAGGTCATTGAGTGGATCACTGAAAAACTTGAATAACGCACCCAATTACGAATACCAAATATGGTTTCTATCGATCGAGTCGTTCTCGAATTATTTCAAAAATAAGAAAAAAATCTTTGGCTTTGAAGACCAAACGAAGAAACTTTTCATTGAGGTAAGTTGTCCTAAATCGATTTATTTTGAGCTGAAAAATCTATGGTATAACGTTGTACACGCAATTCACGGACACCCTGTATGTACCTACTATCTGGTTTTTCTGAATACAATAAGGACATATTTATGATGGAACTTCATACTTGGTGTTAGTGTCCGATGATGAACGAGAGTTTGAAACCGGGGTAACAGTGATATATTTATTTACTTGTTGGAATTGAAAACAGTAAAGACATTACTCGTGCCTGTTATGTGATTCAAGGCAACATGGAGGAAAAACCCTGTATCGACCGTCGCTGGAACATAGGTAACAGCTAGTCTGTAAATAGTGAACAAAAAAGAGAATCATAATTTTTGTGTTCCTGATTCATTCTTCATTCAAATCAGGTCTTGGATTGGTAGTGGAATGGCAATGATCTGAAGAAATTAAAATAGCACAAAAACATAGTGTCAGTAATACTATTAACCTTTCAACCAAAATAAGATAAGAATCTGATACCATATGTATGCACAGGGATCAGTCAATTCAAATGAGCACAATTTAACATAACGGTGTTATGATGATCCCTTGGAAAAAACATCAGAACAACAGCAGTAGTTGGAAGAGTGTGAAAATCGGCAACCCATGTGGATCCAGTTGATTTTGCAGAATATTTTGTTGTAGTTTCTTGTTTTTCAGCTTTAAATCAGTTTAATGCTGCTGTTATTCAAATGAAGACTTCTACTGAGAAAATGGATATTACGTTTCGGGATCATAAGCATGAACGTACGATTCTTCAGCAGTTATAAGCTTTGAACCATATTTTCATCATTACTAACCATTTCCGAGATAATTTAAAGCCACGTTTTTCCTGGACATCCGTCAGCAAATCAAGAATGAATTCCTCACAAACCTGCATTGGCAAATCTTTTTTTCAAATTCTCCTTTCTTCACAATCTAGTTAGTAGCATAGTTAATCCACGATGTTCATTAATCATTGAAGTCGCGCACATTCAATGTTTATAGTTGAGGACACTCAAAGCGTGGATCGCAATCAACAGATGTGGTCATTATTGAACCACGTATGCAAACCTTCCATTTTTATTTCGCCCACTTACTGGATGTCAAATGCTGCCCTCATCATTTCGATAGTTCTTGCATAATTATTTTCTAGTTTCCAGCAAAGTTTGGTACAAGTTCGTTGTTTCGTTTTCGCTGTCATTCTTTGTATGAAGAAAATACGAGAATCGCGAAATGGCAGAATAAACAATCGCACACCACAGACAAACCTACACGTTTCGCTTTTAACAAGCGCATTTATGCTGTTCGATTTTCAGTTGAATGACAATGATCTCAAAAATAGGAACACAGAAGAAAAAAAGGATGTCGTGATACTACTGATCCAAATAACAAAGAAATCCGATAGCATGTGCATATGCAGATAATCGTCTGGAAATCGAGATTTAGGACGTAGTTCCCTCAGCTCCAACACACTCACAATTTGGACTCTCTAATACCACTTGAAAAGCAGACTGCTGAAACGCCCTTGATCTATTTCCAAATGATTTAAGGTACCCCAAATCTTACTACCAAAACCAAGAATTTTATGATTAGGATATCGTGAGAAAGTTAGAGAAAATAATAATTTTACTCCATTTTGCATTCTCCTAAGGACTGAAGCATCGAGAGTAGTGCGCAGAAAATTCAGCAACTAAGTTTCCGAGATATCAATTTCAAAATAGCTAGACTCTGAAGTACGTGGAAGAGTTCAAACGTTTCAGCAGGATTTGAGGTTGGGCTGATATTACCACTTATAATTCTCATAGTATAATTCAATTGTTAGTCGATTCTATTTAAATAAACATGATTTAACCAGACAGAACTACGATGTTCCCTTAAAGATATGAGCAGAACAAGAGCAGCAGTTGGGAGAGTGTGAAGATCGGCACCGCAAGTGGATCCAGTAAACTTGGAAGAATATTGTTAGTGTTGTTTGTTGTTTGTCAGCTTTTAACTCAGTTTAATGCTGCTATAATTCAAACAGAAGCTTCCACTGAGAAAATTGATATTAAGTTTCGGGATTATAAGCATAAACCCGCGATTAATCAGCAGTTATGAACTGTCATGCATATTTTCATCATTATTAACCGTTTCCAGTTTTTCTATTCATTCGTCAGCAAATTATCAATGAATTCCTCACAAACTTGAAACATCTCTGACCCAAAACCTGTTTTCATTATATCTATAGTTTTCGCACAATTATTTTCTAGTTTTAACAAAGTTTGGCGCAGATTCGCTGTTTCGATTTTTCCGTCATGACACGCAGAAAGAAAACCGAGAATCACAAAATGGCGCAGTAAACAATCGTACACCGCTCCCAATTCAACACGTTTCGCTTATAACAAAGACATTTAGGGTGTTCGAGAAGATATATTGGTTACGCTCACGCCGCAAAGAGGTCGCTCAGAAGTGCTGGTTCGGAGACATGAAGGTAGGTCGAATACTTTCAGGACAATCCACGTATATACTAAGTTAATTAAACTAATTTTTAGTGAAAATGTTCCAAAATGCTTCATTTTATTATGAATTTTGATCAAGTAAATGCCTCATTAGTTCAAATATTAATATAATCATCAGAAAGTAAATTTCTCCAAAACAACTTTATTTCCATCACGAAGATTGTTTGAGTTAATTTTCATTTGTTCTACAAGAAGAAGGACGAGTTATTACAATTCACAGCGTGAATCTTCCTTATTCAATCACGAGGAGGGCCGTAGACTAAAAAAGCTCCATTTCCTTTATCGATCCTCGAATGAAGCCTCGGTTGTAACTATTAGTTATCCCCAAGTTGAAGTGGTGGCGCTGCTCTCATGCGTCTTTTACACCGTGTCGACAACGTCATCAATCATATCGCCGCCTCGGCTGTCTGCTGCTCATAATTCATCTCTTCTTCTTCGGCACAGAGACAATAAGTCACTGGAGGAGCAAGCATCAGAAGCACTCAGATGAATATGACATGAATGTCTTTGTCCCTATGGGAGTGCGCGTGAATAAAATGTGGATGTAGAATTTTCTTGTTAGATACTTCGGTTCTTCTTGACATGTATTTGTATGAGAATGAAAGAGTTTGAACGATGAAAGCGATTGAACATTTACGCCAAATATTTTTGAAATGCTAATTCGAATATAGGGTGTCCCGACGGGAGTTTTCAGTAGAAAAATCTTAGAAAGTGAGCGAATTACCTTCATGAAAATTTATTTGAGAAGATTTCATGGAATCGCGAACTGATGTTACTTAGATTTGATTGTGGCAAGGAGGAACTCTCACAAGTTGTAATTTTGTAGGAATTTCTCACCTTTTTATTCACTCAAAGGGCTTGGTATCGAAATGAAACGAGTTCCCTAGTTAGATCCCAAACTTAAGAATATAATTGGCATTGTTCCAATTATAGTGTTCGCAATACCATATAATCGAACGGATTATTAATATTTCAGTTTATCTTAACCAGCGCTTTATCTAATAATCATGAGGTGATACGTAAGGAAATAAACGTTTATCTCCCCTCACAGGGGTTCTTCACATTAGTATATTAAATGAGATAATAAAGAATGTACGCAAGTGGTACAAAATATGTGTATATACTGATACTGAAATGAACAATACACACGAACCTATGAAGTGAATGAGAAATGAATGGAGTTAAATATATGTAATAGTCCTAAATGGAAGTAGTGGTAATTTGATATAGGTCACAAATAACTGAGGTGGCTGAATTGTAGAATAAACTGGAATTGTGACCGTAGTGTGAATGAAACAAGTAAGATATGTATGTCCTATATGTTCCTTATAAGTCTGAACTTATCTGCAGGTTATTAATGAATTCTCCTTTCCCTCTTGGTGCGGGAACCCATCATCAGATTATGGAATCGGGTGGGGATCAATGAACAACCACAGCGGTGGTAGTAGAGCACTGGATTTCCTCATTCTGGATCTTTCCAACCCAAAATAAGGGCGATTTCAGATGAACTGAATAAGAGCCATACTCAAGTATAAGAGGCCTGAAATAGGTAACCAGTTGGATGTTTACCATAAGTTCTGATATTTGACTCACCTTAGATATTGTGCGGCCTAAACTGAAAAGTGAGGTTTCTCACTCGTTCGATCGAAATCTTCAGAAATATCAAATTAAATCCACAAAATTTGTGAAGCCTAGCTGAAAGCAATAACTCAGACTTTGATTTTCGAAACAATTTTGTAGATTTTTAGAGAAATAAATCCGCCAAAGTGCGTTTGATTAACAACCAACTTTTCTTTCATCTTTATTCTAAAATTCTCACAATTGACTGGGAAACCTATCCTTTGCCTCACGAGTGAGAAAATAGAAAATGACAATAGGCTGTAGTTCAATTTTAAGATAGAAGGTTATAGTTCACAGGATAGGATGACATTTGTCATTGATTTAGTCCTATTTACTACCAGAGAGATCTCAAGAATAGTAATTTGATTTTATGTTTCGATTAATTTCAGGATTTTAACCATCAGATTTAGTGTAATGATTCCAAAATTAAAGATTTTACCAAGGGAACCATATATTTCTTGTTATTCCGAATAATAATAATAATAATAATAATAATAATAACTATCTGGTACAAGAAGTTTTATAAGCTCCATGGAGCCCTAGCGAAACAGCTCACGTATGTTCTTCAACATCCCAAGAAAACACCCACTTTCCTAACGCAAGGCTTAACATATATGCTACCTAAGAGCGATAGAACACAGGATCCGTCTCAATATAGGCCAATCACTTGCCTGCCAACACTCTACAAAATACTCACTTCATGCATATCCAATCGAATATACCAACACCTTGACGACAACAATATTTTAGCAGAGGAGCAGAAAGGATGCAGAAAGAAACACCACGGGTGCAAGGAACAACTCATCATCGATTCTGTGATAATGAAACAGGCACACGTAGGGCATCGCAATGTTCATTCAGCTTTTCTCGATTATCTGAAAGCATTCGATAGTACCGCCCATTCTTGGCTTGTTGAAGTATTGCAGATATACAAAATTCACCCAGCCCTGGTAGAGTTCTTGAAGACAACAATGACACAGTGGCGCACGTCTCTGCAGGTCAACATGAACAATAAATCAATTAAAACCGACGAGATACCCATACGTCGTGGAATTTTTCAAGGAGACTCTTTGAGTCCACTATGGTTCTGTTTGGCAATGAACCCATTGTCCTCAATGCTCAATAGAACTGGATACGGATTTAGGATAAAAGCAGAAAGGAATTATCATACAATCTCCCACCTGCTGTATATGGATGACATCAAATTATATGCTTCGAACAAGAAGCAATTGGATGATTTGCTGAAAACTGTCAGTGAGTTCTCGGCAGATGTTCATATGAAATTCGGGATTGAAAAATGTAAGACCCTGAACATTCAAAGGGGAAAGTCATAGATGGTGAAACACAACTTCCAAACGGTGACATTATACAGTGCATGAGAGATGGCGAAACATACAAATATCTGGGATACCAACAAGCCAGATTGTTAGACCAAAAACAATCAAAGGAGAAGATTCGTTCAGAATACAGTCAGCGTCTGAAGTCTGTGCTGAAATCGATGTTGAACTCGGGGAATCTAGTCAAGGCAATTAACACCTACGCCATTCCAGTGTTGCTTTACTCATTTGGAATAATCAGATGGACTAAGACGGAGCTAGATGATATTCAAAGGCAGACCCGAACGATGCTTACAAAATACAACAATCATCATCCAAAATCGTCTGTGATACGAACAACTTTGAAGCGGAAAGAAGGAGGACGCGGATTAATAGATGTTGTCAATTTACACACCGAACAGATAAGAAATCTCAGAGAATTCTTCTCAGCAAAAGCTCTCACTTCTGACCTACATAGAGTGGTATCGTTGGCTGATAAGGGATATACACCTCTAAATCTTGCTACCAGAGATGACCTACTGAATCTACCATTCTTATCAGATACTGAAAAACAAGAGCAATGGTCAAGAAAGGAATTGCATGGACGACATCACCATGAGATTAATCAACCTCACATCGACAAAGAAGCCTCCAACAAATGGTTGATGAAAGGAGAATTATTCGCGGAAACAGAGGGATTCCTTATGGCCATCCAAGACCAAGTGATCGCTACAAACAACTACAAAAAATTTATTATGAAGGACGGAACATTACAAACAGATAGGTGCAGAAAATGCCATATAAGATCGGAGACGATACAGCATATTACGTCCGGATGCGAACAACTGGCCAATACAGACTATCTTCACAGGCATAATCAAGTGTGCAACATTATCCATCAGAAACTTGCACACAAGTACGGACTTCTGAATACATTCCAGCCATATTACAAGTATCAACCGGCGCCCGTATTGGAAAATGACTCTATCAGATTATACTACGATAGGCCTATTATCACTGACAGAATGGTGACGAATAATAGGCCGGACATAGTGGTGTATGATAAGAGAGCCAAGACAGCAATGCTGGTGGATGTCGCCATACCAAATAATAACAACGTGCTGAATAAGTTCCAGGAGAAAAGTCCAAATACACAGACCTTGCTATTGAGATCAAGCAGATGTGGCACCTCGACAAAATAGATATCGTTCCTGTCATCGTATCCTCGACTGGTTTAATACCCAAAACTTTGCATGATAGCCTTAAGAAATTAGAATTGCATAAGAATACCTATATAGAAATGCAAAAAGCTGTAATTCTTAATACATGTAGGATAGTTAGGAAATTTATGTCAAGTATATTGTAATCGAGCCTATTCCCTTTGATTGCTAAATCTGGGAAAGGTAAATTATATCCAGCTACTAGCTGAGATAGTGCATAAGTCCACGATAATAAATAATAATAATAATAATAATAATAGCCCTCAGGGGCTCAGGGCAAGTACTGATATTGGTATGACATTTGGAATTGCAAAGTGTCAAACTGTCACCATACAAAGAGGTTGCCTGAAGGAGAGTGATGATATTCAATTGGATGAGCACACCTGTGTGAGTAGTATGAGAGACGAGCCCTATAAGTACCTAGGCATTCTTCAAACCAACAAAACAGAAGATAAGAAAGTCAAAAAGATTCTCACTAATCAGTTCACTGAAAGACTTCGGGCTCTGTTGAAATCTAAACTCAATTCGGGGAACCTTGTGAAGGCCATCAACTCTTATGCCATTCCCAGCTTGAACTTTTCTTTTGGAGTCATTAAATGGACTGAAACTGAGCTGGACTCCTTAAACCGAAAAATCAGAACCTGCCTGACTGAAAATCGCATGAACCACCCAAAAGCTTCGGTAGAAAGAATAAATATACCGAGAGAACATGGAGGCAGAGGAATAATAGATGTGAAAATGGCTTGTTATCAGCAGATCATCAATCTGAGGGAATATTTAAAATCCAAACAGAATAATTTATATAAGACTCTCTGTGATGCAGACATGGGTTACACACCATTAAATTTAAGCAATAGAGAGTACGAACCATTAACTCCTAGAAACGTGGAAGAACAACTCACCTCATGGTCATCCAAAGAGTTGCATGGCCGGTTTTGTAACGAGCTGCGGAGGGAGAGCGTTGACAGCGTAGCATCGAATGAATGGCTCAGATCGGGCATTCTGTATCCCGAAACAGAAGGATTTATGATAGCCATTCAAGATCATGTTATAAGTACAAGAAATCATAGAAAGTACATTCTGAAAGAACAAATATCAGACAAATGTCGCAAATGTAATGATAAACCAGAAACTATTGAACACGTACTATCTGCATGCTCTTCGCTTGCTGGAACTAAATATGTAGACCGACATAACAAGGTCGCAGCAATTGCTTACCTGGAGATTCTGAAGAAGCTCAGTATACACTTGGATGAACCCACGCCTTACTATAAAATTACACCACCACCTGTAATTGAGAATGAAAATGTGAAGATCTACTGGGACAAAGGAATTATTACAGACATCCAAATAGTACATAATAGACCAGATATTATTGTGTTGTATAAGAAAGAACAGAAAGCTCACATTATTGATATATCTATCCCAAACAATAATAATCTGGAAGATAAATACACAGAGAAGGTGGAAAAATATAAGAACCTCAAAATGAAATCATGCAGATGTGGGGTTTGAAAACTGTAAAGTTGTACCGGTTGTGATTTCATCGACAGGCATTATAACGAAAAAATTATTCTCAGCATTGAACGAATTAGGCATTGATAAGAACACTTACCGTCTCATGCAGAAATCTGTAATCCTCGATGCAACTCATATAGTTAGGTCCTTTCTAGCATCGTAAGCCCAGAGCAGTTCCTGCAATAAGCCGAACTGCGCTGACAAACCAGGAACACCTATGATGAAAAAAAAAAAAAAAAAAAAAAAAAAAAAATAGCCCTCAGGGGCTCAGGAACATTGTTTCTGAGTACGGGCTTAGCGAACCCGAGGTACCCAAGCTGAACCTGGCAGTAGGTATAAAATGCAACCTATCCAATGATGTACAATCTTAGGAATAAACGGGTGAATCGACATTGTACCACCATAACCTCTTGTCGCGTTCAAGATTTAGGAAGAGGGTCTTGTTCGGAAAGTGAGTCACAGTCTCCTCGGTTAGCGACGGAAGCAGCGTGATATCGAGTAGGGATACTGCAACACAAAACCGACTGGGAAATATCATCAACACCTCTCAACCGACTCTTGATGTTTCAACGGCGGCGCAAGCCATTATGCCTACGACCACGAGAGCCGGACTCCTAGGAAACGCATGAAGTGGACTCCAGAAATGAATACCTTCATTATGCGTTCCTATTACAAGATTACAAACTTGGAATCGGAAATGACAGCATACAGATACGCGTTACATCTTGCGTTCATAGAAAAATATCCTGAATTACAGCACATATCCGAGCAGAGAATTTCGGATCAACGAAGAACAATCGTTAAAACAGGCTACTTTCTTCAGAAACGCTGCAAAGCTTACGAGAAGAGGTTATAATGGAACTCAGAAGCGAAAATGATACTCATAACGGTATACCTGCTGGAGTCAATGAAAGTGTTACAGATAACATCGAAGCCACGGAAACGAATATTAACATGGAACGCCCTCTTGAGCCGAATCAGCAGAACGAATATACGTATTTAGCAAGATCAGAACTCAACAGAGCAATAACTGAATTCAGTGGTAGTAACCCAACTAAAAGACCTAAACTGCCCAAACTCAAGACGAACAAGAACACCAATATCATCCTAGCAAGTGTAAACTCAATGTTTGAAGAATATACCGACCAGAACACCTTGGAGAAGATTCACACTTTGATTTACTGTGGAGCAGTAGCGGTTCTTCGACTTCACAAACAACAAATCTCCACAACTCTGATTCAAGCTGAGCCAAAAGCGTCAGAAAACCACCATGGCAAAAACGACTGGAGAAGGATATTGATAATATTAGAGCAGAAATCGGTCGCCTCACAGAATTCCTGAGAAACAGAGAACCCTCAAGGCGCTTGAAATCACATATACGCAAAATTTATAGGAAAATTGGTACGAACACAAAACACCCTGATCACAAACAACACATCGACGTGTATATGGACACTTTGAAACAGAAACTCCAAGCAAAAGCAAAGAGGCTTTCAAGATACGTCAAGTGTACTGAAAGGAAACACCAAAACCAAAGGTTCCTCCAAAACGCTGCCAATTTTCATAAGGAAATAACAAAACTGCGACCAACAATAACAGAGAAGTACCTGACGCACAGTGCTTGACTGACTATTGGTCATCAATATGGTCGAACCCCAAAGAACACAATAGAGATGCGGAATGGATCACGAATGAAAAAGAACGCCTCGATATCAGACATATGGACTTCGATGGAATAACGGAGGAAGAAATTACAACAGTAATTGGAGCAACCAACAATTGGAAGGCCACAGGTATAGATAATATCCACAACTACTGGTACAAGAAGTTTGATAAGCTCCATGGAGCCCTAGCGAAACAGCTCACGTATGTTCTTCAACATCCCAAGAAAACACCCACTTTCCTAACGCAAGGCTTAACATATATGCTGCCTAAGAGCGATAGAACACAGGATCCGTCTCAATATAGGCCAATCACTTGCCTGCCAACACTCTACACAATACTCACTTCATGCATATCCAATCGAATATACCAACACCTTGACGATAACAATATATTAGCAGAGGAGCAGAAAGGATGCAGAAAGAAACACCACGGGTGCAAGGAACAACTCATCATCGATTCTGTGATAATGAAACAGGCACACGTAGGGCATCGCAATGTTCATTCAGCTTTTCTCGATTATCTGAAAGCATTCGATAGTACCGCCCATTCTTGGCTTGTTGAAGTATTGCAGATATACAAAATTCACCCAGCCCTGGTAGAGTTCTTGAAGACAACAATGACACACTGGCGCACGTCTCTGCAGGTCAACATGAACAATAAATCAATTAAAACCGACGAGATACCCATACGTCGTGGAATTTTTCAAGGAGACTCTTTGAGTCCACTATGGTTCTGTTTGGCAATGAACCCATTGTCCTCAATGCTCAATAGAACTGGATACGGATTTAGGATAAAAGCAGAAAGGAATTATCATACAATCTCCCACCTGCTGTATATGGATGACATCAAATTATATGCTTCGAACAAGAAGCAATTGGATGATTTGCTGAAAACTGTCAGTGAGTTCTCGGCAGATGTTCATATGAAATTCGGGATTGAAAAATGTAAGACCCTGAACATTCAAAGAGGGAAAGTCATAGATGGTGAAACACAACTTCCAAACGGTGACATTATACAGTGCATGAGAGATGGCGAAACATACAAATATCTGGGATACCAACAAGCCAGATTGTTAGACCAAAACAATCAAAGGAGAAGATTCGTTCAGAATACAGTCAGCGTCTGAAGTCTGTGCTGAAATCGATGTTGAACTCGGGGAATCTAGTCAAGGCAATTAACACCTACGCCATTCCAGTGTTGCTTTACTCATTTGGAATAATCAGATGGACTAAGACGGAGCTAGATGATATTCAAAGGCAGACCCGAACGATGCTGACAAAGTACAACAATCATCATCCAAAATCGTCTGTGATACGAACAACTTTGAAGCGGAAAGAAGGAGGACGCGGATTAATAGATGTTGTCAATTTACACACCGAACAGATAAGAAATCTCAGAGAATTCTTCTCAGCAAAAGCTCTCACTTCTGACCTACATAGAGTGGTATCGTTGGCTGATAAGGGATATACACCTCTAAATCTTGCTACCAGAGATGACCTGCTGAATCTACCATTCCTATTAGATACTGAAAAACAAGAGCAATGGTCAAGAAAGGAATTGCATGGACGACATCACCATGAGATTAATCAACCACACATCGACAAAGAAGCCTCCAACAAATGGTTGATGAAAGGAGAATCATTCGCGGAAACAGAGGGATTCCTTATGGCCATCCAAGACCAAGTGATCGCTACAAACAACTACAAAAAATTTATTATGAAGGACGGAACATTACAAACAGATAGGTGCAGAAAATGCCATATAAGATCGGAGACGATACAGCATATTACGTCCGGATGCGAACAACTGGCCAATACAGACTATCTTCACAGGCATAATCAAGTGTGAAACATTATCCATCAGAAACTTGCACACAAGTACGGACTTCTGAATACATTCCAGCCATATTACAAGTATCAACCGGCGCCCGTATTGGAAAATGACTCTATCAGATTATACTACGATAGGCCTATTATCACTGACAGAATGGTGACGAATAATAGGCCGGACATAGTGGTGTATGATAAGAGAGCCAAGACAGCAATGCTGGTGGATGTCGCCATACCAAATAATAACAACGTGCTGAATAAGTTCCAGGAGAAAAGTCCAAATACACAGACCTTGCTATTGAGATCAAGCAGATGTGGCACCTCGACAAAATAGATATCGTTCCTGTCATCGTATCCTCGACTGGTTTAATACCCAAAACTTTGCATGATAGCCTTAAGAAATTAGAATTGCATAAGAATACCTATATAGAAATGCAAAAGCTGTAATTCTTAATACATGTAGGATAGTTAGGAAATTTATGTCAAGTATATTGTAATCGAGCCTATTCCTTTGATTGCTAAATCTGGGAAAGGTAAATTATATCCAGCTACTAGCTGAGATAGTGCATAAGTCCACGATAATAATAATAATAATAATATTGTAATAATAGTAATTGAGAATGAAAATGTGAAGATCTACTGGGACAAAGGAATTATTACAGACATCCAAATAGTACATAATAGACCAGATATTATTGTGTTGTATAAGAAAGAACAGAAAGCTCACATTATTGATATATCTATCCCAAACAATAATAATCTGGAAGATAAATACACAGAGAAGGTGGAAAAATATAAGAACCTCTAAAATGAAATCATGCAGATGTGGGGTTTGAAAACTGTAAAAGTTGTACCGGTTGTGATTTCATCGACAGGCATTATAACGAAAAAATTATTCTCAGCATTGAACGAATTAGGCATTGATAAGAACACTTACCGTCTCATGCAGAAATCTGTAATCCTCGATGCAACTCATATAGTTAGGTCCTTTCTAGCATCGTAAGCCCAGAGCAGTTCCTGCAATAAGCCGAACTGCGCTGACAAACCAGGAACACCTGTGATGAAGAAAAAAAAAAAAAAAAAAAATAATAATAATAAATAGTCAGGCCGGATACTGAATTCTGCTACGACACCCAGGGCGAAGTCGTACTGTCTGTAGCCATCACCCCGAAGGACGCCGGGTCACGAATGAAGGATGATAACATCCGTTAACAACTAAATTTCGAACACGGGTGCTCTGCTTCCTTGGGTACCCTGCAAATAAAACATTTATTATTATTATTTCTAAGGAATGAAAATTAAACTGAAATATAAATAAAATGGAAACTAGGTCGATGTTCAAAGAAGAATACCCCAGGAGGGTAGAGCAATCAGCTCAGAATCCTCCCTGCTGTAGCAGGCCGCTCCGAGGATTCTGGGGAGCAAAACTTCGACTCGGTCACTAAGGCGAGCTCTAACACAACCCAATGATCAAAGCCAACAACTTCAAAGGATCAATGATGAGGCTAGTGTTGCTGCGACAATGTCGCAGCCCACCACCTCACATAATGAAAAAGTACGAAGGAAAAGATGGACTATGGATGAAAACAAACAAATTTTGCGATCGTACTTTAGAGTTACAAACCTAGAAACGGACAAGACTATGTATCGAACAAAACTCTTCCAAGATGTAATAGATCACATTCCTCATCTGAGAGAGTTCACAGAACAACGTATTGCAGACCAAAGACGAGTAATTATTTTAAACAACTTATTGCCGAATGTCATAGTCAAACAAATAAAAGATGAAGTGGAAGCCGAACTGAATATTCTACATCATACGCAAGGATCTCCACAACCTGATGAAGAATCATCAACAGCAAGTGAGGATAGTAATAACAAAACAAAAAACGAATCGCCAACACCAGATTGTGAGAGTGTATGGGTTTCCAACTACAAGAGGCATTTGATCGAATATCGGGGTATGGATCCTAACAGGCGGCCCAGATTGCCTAAAATTGCTTATAAACCAGGACTCAATTTATTCCTAAAGGAAGCCAATGAAGCGATCTGCGATGACTTGACTGAAGAGACGGACCTTGAAGAGATACATCTGCGTATGTACTGTGCTGCTCTAACGACTATAGAACAGAGTGGCCTGAAGATAAACACTGAAGCAAAGTTCTACTCATCAAAACTGAAGTTCCAGCATGGCAACAACGATTGCAAACAAAAATAGATAAGCTTAGAAAAGAAATCGGGAGAGCACAACAGCTCGCGAAGAAAAACACCAATGTCAGATTGTTGCGCAGGTTATCGATCGAAGTTCAAAATAAAATAAGGAACTCCAGGAGTAAAGATCATACTAATTTAATAACTGACCACCTCGATACTTTGAAACAAAAACTTGCTGCGTTCTCGAAACGCCTGAAAAGATATCAGGAGAGCTACCAACGGAAGAAACAGAACCGCGATTTCAATAAAAACCAGAAAAGTTCTTTCGAAACATCAGTGAGAGATCAAGCTCAGCTGGTTGCGGTAAATATCCCACCGAACAACAGATTGTACAGTTTTGGTCTGATTTATGGGAGAACGAAACACATCATAACGATGACACATCTTGGATACATACAGAAGAACAGAGCTTTAGGCAGATGCGTATGCCAGATGTCAATTTCACAGAGGAAGACATCAGACGGATTACTCGCAGAATGGCGAATTGGAAGTCACCGGGAGGAGATGGAATACACAATTATTGGTATAAAAAACTAACATCCTCTCACAAATATTTGGCTACTCAGTTTAACGAACTAATTAAAAATCCTGTATTATTGCCGAATTTTCTCACAACTGGAATTACCTATCTTATTCCAAAAGGTGTGGCATCAGAGGATCCATCGCAGTATCGACCAATTACTTGTCTCCCAACACTTTATAAAATATTATCAGCGGCAATCTGTAACAAGATATATAATTACATTGCTCGAAATAACATACTCACTGAGGAGCAAAAAGGATGTAGAAGAAAGGCTATGGGTTGTAAAGAACAACTTATCATTGATATGATTCTTATGGAGCAAGCGAGGCGAAAGAAGAGGAATCTTTTCTTGGCCTACATAGATTATCAAAAGGCGTTTGACTCTGTCCCTCACTCCTGGTTGTTACGAGTGCTCCAGATATACAATATCAACCCAGGCATTGCACGTTTCCTTCAACACTGCATGGGCCAATGGTCTACCAAACTGTCCATTCCAACGATCAATGGTAACACTGAATCGAGGGTGATACAAATCAAAAAGGGAATCTTTCAGGGGGATTCACTAAGTGCACTATGGTTCTGCCTCGCTCTCAACCCGATCTCGAATGCCCTGAAGAACACGAAATATGGTTTCACAGTTAAAACAACAACTCGCAACGAAACAATCAGTCACCTATTTTATATGGATGATCTCAAGATTTATGCCAGTACAAAAAATCAATTAGACTCACTTCTGAGATTTGTTCATAGGGCAAGTACTGATATTGGTATGACATTTGGAATTGCAAAGTGTCAAACTGTCACCATACAAAGAGGGTGCCTGAAGGAGAGTGATGGTATTCAATTGGATGAGCACACCTATGTGAGTAGTATGAGAGACGAGCCCTATAAGTACCTAGGCATTCTTCAAACCAACAAAACAGAAGATAAGAAAGTCAAAAGATTCTCACTAATCAGTTCACTGAAAGACTTCGGGCTCTGTTGAAATCTAAACTCAATTCAGGGAACCTAATGAAGGCCATCAACTCTTATGCCATTCCCAGCTTGAACTTTTCTTTGGAGTCATTAAATGGACCGAAACTGAGCTGGACTCCATCAACCGAAAAATCAGAACCTGCCTGACTGAAAATCGCATGCACCACCCAAAGGCTTCGGTAGAAAGAATAAATATACCGAGAGAACATGGAGGCAGAGGAATAATAGATGTGAAAATGGCTTGTTATCAGCAGATCATCAATCTGAGGGAATATTTAAAATCCAAACAGAATAATTTATATAAGACTCTCTGTGATGCAGACATGGGTTACACACCATTAAATTTAAGCAATAGAGAGTACGAACCATTAACTCCTAGAAACGTGGAAGAACAACTCACCTCATGGTCATCCAAAGAGTTGCATGGCCGGTTTTGTAACGAGCTGCGGAGGAGAGCGTTGACAGCGTAGCATCGAATGAATGGCTCAGATCGGGCATCCTGTATCCCGAAACAGAAGGATTTATGATAGCCATTCAAGATCATGTTATAAGTACAAGAAATCATAGAAAGTACATTCTGAAAGAACAAATATCAGACAAATGTCGCAAATGTAATGATAAACCAGAAACTATTGAACACGTACTATCTGCATGCTCTTCGCTTGCTGGAACTAAATATGTAGACCGACATAACAAGGTCGCAGCAATTGCTTACCTGGAGATTCTGAAGAAGCTCAGTATACACTTGGATGAACCCACGCCTTACTATAAAATTACACCACCACCTGTAATTGAGAATGAAAATGTGAAGATCTACTGGGACAAAGGAATTATTACAGACATCCAAATAGTACATAATAGACCAGATATTATTGTGTTGTATAAGAAAGAACAGAAAGCTCACATTATTGATATATCTATCCCAAACAATAATAATCTGGAAGATAAATACACAGAGAAGGTGGAAAAATATAAGAACCTCAAAAATGAAATCATGCAGATGTGGGGTTTGAAAACTGTAAAAGTTGTACCGGTTGTGATTTCATCGACAGGCATTATAACGAAAAAATTATTCTCAGCATTGAACGAATTAGGCATTGATAAGAACACTTACCGTCTCGTGCAGAAATCTGTAATCTTCGATGCAACTCATATAGTTAGGTCCTTTCTAGCATCGTAAGCCCAGAGCAGTTCCTGCAATAAGCCGAACTGCGCTGACAAACCAGGAACACCTGTGATGAAAAAAAAAAAAAAAATAATATACAATATCAACCCAGGCATTGCACGTTTCCTTCAACACTGCATGGGCCAATGGTCTACCAAACTGTCCATTCCAACGATCAATGGTAACACTGAATCGAGGGTGATACAAATCAAAAAGGGAATCTTTCAGGGGGATTCACTAAGTGCACTATGGTTCTGCCTCGCTCTCAACCCGATCTCGAATGCCCTGAAGAACACGAAATATGGTTTCACAGTTAAAACAACAACTCGCAACGAAACAATCAGTCACCTATTTTATATGGATGATCTCAAGATTTATGCCAGTACAAAAAATCAATTAGACTCACTTCTGAGATTTGTTCATAGGGCAAGTACTGATATTGGTATGACATTTGGAATTGCAAAGTGTCAAACTGTCACCATACAAAGAGGGTGCCTGAAGGAGAGTGATGGTATTCAATTGGATGAGCACACCTATGTGAGTAGTATGAGAGACGAGCCCTATAAGTACCTAGGCATTCTTCAAACCAACAAAACAGAAGATAAGAAAGTCAAAAAGATTCTCACTAATCAGTTCACTGAAAGACTTCGGGCTCTGTTGAAATCTAAACTCAATTCGGGGAACCTTATGAAGGCCATCAACTCTTATGCCATTCCCAGCTTGAACTTTTCTTTTGGAGTCATTAAATGGACCGAAACTGAGCTGGACTCCATCAACCGAAAAATCAGAACCTGCCTGACTGAAAATCGCATGCACCACCCAAAGGCTTCGGTAGAAAGAATAAATATACCGAGAGAACATGGAGGCAGAGGAATAATAGATGTGAAAATGGCTTGTTATCAGCAGATCATCAATCTGAGGAATATTTAAAATCCAAACAGAATAATTTATATAAGACTCTCTGTGATGCAGACATGGGTTACACACCATTAAATTTAAGCAATAGAGAGTACGAACCATTAACTCCTAGAAACGTGGAAGAACAACTCACCTCATGGTCATCCAAAGAGTTGCATGGCCGGTTTTGTAACGAGCTGCGGAGGAGAGCGTTGACAGCGTAGCATCGAATGAATGGCTCAGATCGGGCATCCTGTATCCCGAAACAGAAGGATTTATGATAGCCATTCAAGATCATGTTATAAGTACAAGAAATCATAGAAAGTACATTCTGAAAGAACAAATATCAGACAAATGTCGCAAATGTAATGATAAACCAGAAACTATTGAACACGTACTATCTGCATGCTCTTCGCTTGCTGGAACTAAATATGTAGACCGACATAACAAGGTCGCAGCAATTGCTTACCTGGAGATTCTGAAGAAGCTCAGTATACACTTGGATGAACCCACGCCTTACTATAAAATTACACCACCACCTGTAATTGAGAATGAAAATGTGAAGATCTACTGGGACAAAGGAATTATTACAGACATCCAAATAGTACATAATAGACCAGATATTATTGTGTTGTATAAGAAAGAACAGAAAGCTCACATTATTGATATATCTATCCCAAACAATAATAATCTGGAAGATAAATACACAGAGAAGGTGGAAAATATAAGAACCTCAAAAATGAAATCATGCAGATGTGGGGTTTGAAAACTGTAAAAGTTGTACCGGTTGTGATTTCATCGACAGGCATTATAACGAAAAATTATTCTCAGCATTGAACGAATTAGGCATTGATAAGAACACTTACCGTCTCATGCAGAAATCTGTAATCCTCGATGCAACTCATATAGTTAGGTCCTTTCTAGCATCGTAAGCCCAGAGCAGTTCCTGCAATAAGCCGAACTGCGCTGACAAACCAGGAACACCTGTGATGAAAAAAAAAAAAAAAAAAAAAATAATAATAATAATAATAACCCTCAGGGGCTCAGGAACATTGTTTCTGAGTACGGGCTTAGCGAACCCGAGGTACCCAAGCTGAACCTGGCAGTAGGTATAAAATGCAACCTATCCAATGATGTACAATCTTAGGAATAAACGGGTGAATCGACATTGTACCACCATAACCTCTTGTCGCGTTCAAGATTTAGGAAGAGGGTCTTGTTCGGAAAGTGAGTCACAGTCTCCTCGGTTAGCGACGGAAGCAGCGTGATATCGAGTAGGGATACTGCAACACAAAACCGACTGGGAAATATCATCAACACCTCTCAACCGACTCTTGATGTTTCAACGGCGGCGCAAGCCATTATGCCTACGACCACGAGAGCCGGACTCCTAGGAAACGCATGAAGTGGACTCCAGAAATGAATACCTTCATTATGCGTTCCTATTACAAGATTACAAACTTGGAATCGGAAATGACAGCATACAGATACGCGTTACATCTTGCGTTCATAGAAAAATATCCTGAATTACAGCACATATCCGAGCAGAGAATTTCGGATCAACGAAGAACAATCGTTAAAAACAGGCTACTTTCTTCAGAAACGCTGCAAAGCTTACGAGAAGAGGTCATAATGGAACTCAGAAGCGAAAATGATACTCATAACGGTATACCTGCTGGAGTCAATGAAAGTGTTACAGATAACATCGAAGCCACGGAAACGAATATTAACATGGAACGCCCTCTTGAGCCGAATCAGCAGAACGAATATACGTATTTAGCAAGATCAGAACTCAACAGAGCAATAACTGAATTCAGTGGTAGTAACCCAACTAAAAGACCTAAACTGCCCAAACTCAAGACGAACAAGAACACCAATATCATCCTAGCAAGTGTAAACTCAATGTTTGAAGAATATACCGACCAGAACACCTTGGAGAAGATTCACACTTTGATTTACTGTGGAGCAGTAGCGGTTCTTCGACTTCACAAACAACAAATCTCCACAACTCTGATTCAAGCTGAGCCAAAAGCGTCAGAAAACCACCATGGCAAAAACGACTGGAGAAGGATATTGATAATATTAGAGCAGAAATCGGTCGCCTCACAGAATTCCTGAGAAACAGAAAACCCTCAAGGCGCTTGAAATCACATATACGCAAAATTTATAGGAAAATTGGTACGAACACAAAACACCCTGATCACAAACAACACATCGACGTGTATATGGACACTTTGAAACAGAAACTCCAAGCAAAAGCAAAGAGGCTTTCAAGATACGTCAAGTGTACTGAAAGGAAACACCAAAACCAAAGGTTCCTCCAAAACGCTGCCAATTTTCATAAGGAAATAACAAAACTGCGACCAACAATAACAGAGAAGTACCTGACGCACAGTGCTTGACCGACTATTGGTCATCAATATGGTCGAACCCCAAAGAACACAATAGCGATGCGGAATGGATCACGAATGAAAAGAACGCCTCGATATCAGACATATGGACTTCGATGGAATAACGGAGGAAGAAATTACAACAGTAATTGGAGCGACCAACAATTGGAAGGCCACAGGTATAGATAATATCCACAACTACTGGTACAAGAAGTTCGATAAGCTCCATGGAGCCCTAGCGAAACAGCTCACGTATGTTCTTCAACATCCCAAGAAAACACCCACTTTCCTAACGCAAGGCTTAACATATATGCTACCTAAGAGCGATAGAACACAGGATCCGTCTCAATATAGGCCAATCACTTGCCTGCCAACACTCTACAAAATACTCACTTCATGCATATCCAATCGAATATACCAACACCTTGACGACAACAATATATTAGCAGAGGAGCAGAAAGGATGCAGAAAGAAACACCACGGGTGCAAGGAACAACTCATCATCGATTCTGTGATAATGAAACAGGCACACGTAGGGCATCGCAATGTTCATTCAGCTTTTCTCGATTATCTGAAAGCATTCGATAGTACCGCCCATTCTTGGCTTGTTGAAGTATTGCAGATATACAAAATTCACCCAGCCCTGGTAGAGTTCTTGAAGACAACAATGACACACTGGCGCACGTCTCTGCAGGTCAACATGAACAATAAATCAAATAAAACCGACGAGATACCCATACGTCGTGGAATTTTTCAAGGAGACTCTTTGAGTCCACTATGGTTCTGTTTGGCAATGAACCCATTGTCCTCAATGCTCAATAGAACTGGATACGGATTTAGGATAAAAGCAGAAAGGAATTATCATACAATCTCCCACCTGCTGTATATGGATGACATCAAATTATATGCTTCGAACAAGAAGCAATTGGATGATTTGCTGAAAACTGTCAGTGAGTTCTCGGCAGATGTTCATATGAAATTCGGGATTGAAAAATGTAAGACCCTGAACATTCAAAGAGGGAAAGTCATAGATGGTGAAACACAACTTCCAAACGGTGACATTATACAGTGCATGAGAGATGGCGAAACATACAAATATTTGGGATACCAACAAGCCAGATTGTTAGACCAAAAACAATCAAAGGAGAAGATTCGTTCAGAATACAGTCAGCGTCTGAAGTCTGTGCTGAAATCGATGTTGAACTCGGGGAATCTAGTCAAGGCAATTAACACCTACGCCATTCCAGTGTTGCTTTACTCATTTGGAATAATCAGATGGACTAAGACGGAGCTAGATGATATTCAAAGGCAGGCCCGAACGATGCTGACAAAGTACAACAATCATCATCCAAAATCGTCTGTGATACGAACAACTTTGAAGCGGAAAGAAGGAGGACGCGGATTAATAGATGTTGTCAATTTACACACCGAACAGATAAGGAATCTCAGAGAATTCTTCTCAGCAAAAGCTCTCACTTCTGACCTACATAGAGTGGTATCGTTGGCTGATAAGGGATATACACCTCTAAATCTTGCTACCAGAGATGACCTGCTGAATCTACCATTCCTATTAGATACTGAAAACAAGAGCAATGGTCAAGAAAGGAATTGCATGGACGACATCACCATGAGATTAATCAACCACACATCGACAAAGAAGCCTCCAACAAATGGTTGATGAAAGGAGAATTATTCGCGGAAACAGAGGGATTCCTTATGGCCATCCAAGACCAAGTGATCGCTACAAACAACTACAAAAAATTTATTATGAAGGACGGAACATTACAAACAGATAGGTGCAGAAAATGCCATATAAGATCGGAGACGATACAGCATATTACGTCCGGATGCGAACAACTGGCCAATACAGACTATCTTCACAGGCATAATCAAGTGTGAAACATTATCCATCAGAAACTTGCACACAAGTACGGACTTCTGAATACATTCCAGCCATATTACAAGTATCAACCGGCGCCCGTATTGGAAAATGACTCTATCAGATTATACTACGATAGGCCTATTATCACTGACAGAATGGTGACGAATAATAGGCCGGACATAGTGGTGTATGATAAGAGAGCCAAGACAGCAATGCTGGTGGATGTCGCCATACCAAATAATAACAACGTGCTGAATAAGTTCCAGGAGAAAAAGTCCAAATACACAGACCTTGCTATTGAGATCAAGCAGATGTGGCACCTCGACAAAATAGATATCGTTCCTGTCATCGTATCCTCGACTGGTTTAATACCCAAAACTTTGCATGATAGCCTTAAGAAATTAGAATTGCATAAGAATACCTATATAGAAATGCAAAAAGCTGTAATTCTTAATACATGTAGGATAGTTAGGAAATTTATGTCAAGTATATTGTAATCGAGCCTATTCCCTTTGATTGCTAAATCTGGGAAAGGTAAATTATATCCAGCTACTAGCTGAGATAGTGCATAAGTCCACGATAATAAATAATAATAATATCTTCACAGGCATAATCAAGTGTGCAACATTATCCATCAGAAACTTGCACACAAGTACGGACTTCTGAACACATTCCAGCCATATTACAAGTATCAACCGGCGCCCGTATTGGAAAATGACTCTATCAGATTATACTACGATAGGCCTATTATCACTGACAGAATAGTGACGAATAATAGGCCGGACATAGTGGTGTATGATAAGAGAGCCAAGACAGCAATGCTGGTGGATGTCGCCATACCAAATAATAACAACGTGCTGAATAAGTTCCAGGAGAAAAAGTCCAAATACACAGACCTTGCTATTGAGATCAAGCAGATGTGGCACCTCGACAAAATAGATATCGTTCCTGTCATCGTATCCTCGACTGGTTTAATACCCAAAACTTTGCATGATAGCCTTAAGAAATTAGAATTGCATAAGAATACCTATATAGAAATGCAAAAAGCTGTAATTCTTAATACATGTAGGATAGTTAGGAAATTTATGTCAAGTATATTGTAATCGAGCCTATTCCCTTTGATTGCTAAATCTGGGAAAGGTAAATTATATCCAGCTACTAGCTGAGATAGTGCATAAGTCCACGATAATAATAATAATAATCTCAGAGAATTCTTCTCAGCAAAAGCTCTCACTTCTGACCTACATAGAGTGGTATCGTTGGCTGATAAGGGATATACACCTCTAAATCTTGCTACCAGAGATGACCTGCTGAATCTACCATTCCTATCAGATACTGAAAAACAAGAGCAATGGTCAAGAAAGGAATTGCATGGACGACATCACCATGAGATTAATCAACCACACATCGACAAAGAAGCCTCCAACAAATGGTTGATGAAAGGAGAATTATTCGCGGAAACAGAGGGATTCCTTATGGCCATCCAAGACCAAGTGATCGCTACAAACAACTACAAAAAATTTATTATGAAGGACGGAACATCACAAACAGATAGGTGCAGAAAATGCCATATAAGATCGGAGACGATACAGCATATTACGTCCGGATGCGAACAACTGGCCAATACAGACTATCTTCACAGGCATAATCGAGTGTGCAACATTATCCATCAGAAACTTGCACACAAGTACGGACTTCTGAATACATTCCAGCCATATTACAAGTATCAACCGGCGCCCGTAGTGGAAAATGACTCTATCAGATTATACTACGATAGGCCTATTATCACTGACAGAATGGTGACGAATAATAGGCCGGACATAGTGGTGTATGATAAGAGAGCCAAGACAGCAATGCTGGTGGATGTCGCCATACCAAATAATAACAACGTGCTGAATAAGTTCCAGGAGAAAAAGTCCAAATACACAGACCTTGCTATTGAGATCAAGCAGATGTGGCACCTCGACAAAATAGATATCGTTCCTGTCATCGTATCCTCGACTGGTTTAATACCCAAAACTTTGCATGATAGCCTTAAGAAATTAGAATTGCATAAGAATACCTATATAGAAATGCAAAAAGCTGTAATTCTTAATACATGTAGGATAGTTAGGAAATTTATGTCAAGTATATTGTAATCGAGCCTATTCCCTTTGATTGCTAAATCTGGGAAAGGTAAATTATATCCAGCTACTAGCTGAGATAGTGCATAAGTCCACGATAATAAATAATAATAAACAAAACCAAGTGGGAAATAACATCAATACCTCCCAACCGACTCTTGATGTTTCAACGGTGGCACAAGCCATTATGCCTACGACCACGAGAGCCGGACTCCCTAGGAAACGCATGAAGTGGACCCCAGAGATGAATTCCTTCATTATGCGTTCCTATTACAAGATTACAAACTTGGAATCGGAAATGACAGCATACAGATACGCGTTACATCTTGCGTTCGTAGAAAAATATCCTGAATTACAGCACATATCCGAGCAGAGAATTTCGGATCAAAGAAGAACAATCGTTAAAAACAGGCTACTTTCTTTAGAAACGCTGCAAAGCATACGAGAAGAGGTCATAATGGAACTTAGAAGCGAAAATGATACTTATAACGGTATACCTGCTGGAGTCAATGAAAGTGTTAAAGATAACATCGAAGCCACGGAAACGAATATTAACATGGAACGCCCTCCTGAGCAGAATCAGCAGGACGAATATATGTATTTAGCAAGATCGGAACTCAACAGAGCAATAACTGAATTCAGTGGTAGTAACCCAACTAAAAGACCTAAACTGCCCAAACTCAAGACGAACAAGAACACCAATATTATCCTAGCAAGCGTGAATTCAGTTTTTGAAGAATATACCGACCAGAACACCTTGGAGAAGATTCACACTTTGATTTACTGTGGAGCAGTAGCGGTTCTTCGACTTCACAAACAACAAATCTCCACAACTCTGATTCAAGCTGAGCCAAAAAGCGTCAGAAAACCACCATGGCAAAAACGACTGGAGAAGGATATTGATAATATTAGAGCAGAAATCGGTCGCCTCACAGAATTCCTGAGAAACAGAAAACCCTCAAGGCGCTTGAAATCACATATACGCAAAATTTATAGGAAAATTGGTACGAACACAAAACACCCTGATCACAAACAACACATCGACGTGTATATGGACACTTTGAAACAGAAACTCCAAGCAAAAGCAAAGAGGCTTTCAAGATACGTCAAGTGTACTGAAAGGAAACACCAAAACCAAAGGTTCCTCCAAAACGCAGCCAATTTTCATAAGGGAAATAACAAAACTGCGACCAACAATAACAGAGAAGTACCTGACGCACAGTGCTTGACCGACTATTGGTCATCACTATGGTCGAACCCCAAAGAACACAATAGATATGCGGAATGGATCACGAATGAAAAAGAACGCCTCGATATCAGACATATGGACTTCGATGGAATAACGGAGGAAGAAATCACAACAGTAGTTCGAGCGACCAACAATTGGAAGGCCACAGGTATAGATAATATCCACAACTACTGGTACAAGAAGTTTGATAAGCTCCATGGAGCCCTAGCGAAACAGCTCACATATGTTCTTCAACATCCCAAGAAAACACCCACTTTCCTAACGCAAGGCTTAACATATATGCTACCTAAGAGCGATAGAACACAGGATCCGTCTCAATATAGGCCAATCACGTGCCTGCCAACACTGTACAAAATACTCACCTCATGCATATCCAATCGAATATACCAACACCTTGACGACAACAATATATTAGCAGAGGAGCAGAAAGGATGCAGAAAGAAACACCACGGGTGCAAGGACAACTCACCATCGATTCTGTGATAATGAAACAGGCACACGTAGGGCATCGCAATGTTCATTCAGCTTTTCTCGATTATCTGAAGGCATTCGATAGTACCGCCCATTCTTGGCTTGTTGAAGTATTGCAGATATACAAAACTCACCCATCCCTGGTAGAGTTCTCGAAGACAACAATGACACACTGGCGCACGTCTCTGCAGGTCAACATGAACAATAAATCAATTAAAACCGACGAGATACCCATACGTCGTGGAATTTTTCAAGGAGACTCTTTGAGTCCACTATGGTTCTGTTTGGCAATGAACCCATTGTCCTCAATGCTCAATCGAACAGGATACGGATTTAGGATAAAAGCAGAAAGGAATTATCATACAATCTCCCACCTGCTGTATATGGATGACATCAAATTATATGCTTCGAACAAGAAGCAATTGGATGATTTGCTGAAAACTGTCAGTGAGTTCTCGGCAGATGTTCATATGAAATTCGGGATTGAAAAATGTAAGACCCTGAACATTCAAAGAGGAAAAGTCATAGATGGTGAAACACAACTTCCAAACGGTGATATTATACAGTGCATGAGAGATGGCGAAACATACAAATATCTGGGATACCAACAAGCCAGATTGCTAGACCAAAAACAATCAAAGGAGAAGATTCGTTCAGAATACAGTCAGCGTCTGAAGTCTGTGCTGAAATCGATGTTGAACTCGGGGAATTTAGTCAAGGCAATTAACACCTACGCCATTCCAGTGTTACTTTACTCATTTGGAATAATCAGATGGACTAAGACAGAACTGGATGATATTCAAAGACAGACCCGAACGATGCTAACAAAGTACAACAACCATCATCCAAAATCGTCTGTGATACGAACAACTTTGAAGCAGAAAGAAGGAGGACGCGGATTGATAGATGTAGTCAATTTACACACCGAACAGATAAAAAATCTCAGAGAATTCTTCTCAGAAAAAGCTCTCACTTCTGACCTACATAGAGCGGTATCGTTGGCTGATAAGGGATATACACCTCTAAATCTTGCTACCGGAGATGACCTGCTGAATCTACCATTCCTATCAGATACTGAAAAACAAGAGCAATGGTCAAGAAAGGAATTGCATGGACGACATCACCATGAGATTAATCAACCACACATCGACAAAGAAGCCTCCAACAAATGGTTGATGAAAGGAGAATTATTCGCAGAAACAGAGGGATTCCTTATGGCCATCCAAGACCAAGTGATCGCTACAAACAACTACAAAAAATTTATTATGAAGGACGGAACATTACAAACAGATAGGTGCAGAAAATGCCATATAAGATCGGAGACTATACAGCATATTACGTCCGGATGTGAACAACTGGCCAATACAGACTATCTTCACAGGCATAATCAAGTGTGCAACATTATCCATCAGAAACTTGCACACAAGTACGGACTTCTGAATACATTCTAGCCATATTACAAGTATCAACCGGCGCCCGTATTGGAAAATGACTCTATCAGATTATACTACGATAGGCCTATTATCACTGACAGAATGGTGACGAATAATAGGCCGGACATAGTGGTGTATGATAAGAGAGCCAAAACAGCAATGCTGGTGGATGTCGCCATACCAAATAATAACAACGTGCTGAATAAGTTCCAGGAGAAAAAGTCCAAATACACAGACCTTGCTATTGAGATCAAGCAGATGTGGCACCTCGAGAGAATGAATATTGTTCCTGTCATCTTATCCTCCACTGGGTTAATACCCAAAACTTTGCATGATAGCCTTAAGAAATTAGAATTGCATAAGAATACCTATATAGAAATGCAAAAAGCTGTAATTCTTAATACATGTAGGATAGTTAGGAAATTTATGTCAAGTTTATTGTAATCGAGCCGATTCCCTTTGATTGCTGAATCTGGGAAAGGTAAATTATATCCAGCTAACAGCTGAGATAGTGCATAAGTCCACGATAATAAATAATAATAATATTTATTTATCCAACAAGATACATCAGTATATAGGACATGTTATGAGAGATTATCATCCTCCATAAATTCTTTAATAGAATAATATGCCTTTCTCAGAAGAAAAGACTTAAGAACAGATTTGAACACTTTTGTAGGCTTAACTCTCAGATGGTGAGGTAAAGTATTGAAAAATTTGATACTCTGGTATGTTGGAGAGTTCTCAAATTTTGAAGTACGATGTTTCGGCAAGAGAAGAGTTGACTGACTTCTAGTTGCATAATCGAGATACATAGAGAGTTTCGAAAAGTTATCCTCATTATCCTTTAAATACACTAAACATCTATAAATATACACACATGGAAATGTCAAAATGGCATTCTCAATGAAAACAGGTTTACATGACATTCTGGGGTTTATATTGAACATCATTCTCAGAATTCGTTTCTGAAGAATGAGAACCCTATTACATCCACTGAATTCCCCATAATACAACATTATAAGACAAATGACTATGAACAAGACTGTAATACACTGTCATCAGGGACGTAACTGGCAGCGAATCTTTTATTTTACATAAAGCAAAATAAGCTTTATTCAATTTCCTACACACATGCTCAACCTGTTCTGACCATGTCAGTCCACTGTCGACATGAGTACCAAGAAATTTTGTGCATGATTTAGATGTTAAAGCACTGTCCACAATCAGATGTCTCTCACCAGCATTTCTCAAACCAAAGAACAAACATTCAGTTTTACCAACATTTAAAATTAGAGCATTATCATGACACCAACAGTTGAAGGAGTTAACAATTTTTTTACAAGCACTTGCCAGCTCCTCAGGACTCCGCGCTGTGACACCAAATGAAGTGTCATCAACAAAAATAATGATTAGCATTAATATCTCTACTATAATATGATCTGGTAGATCATTAATGAAAAGAAGAAACAACAAAGGTCCCAGCACGGACCCTGAGGAACCCCCAAGTTTACATTGTAATCACTGGACCAACTGTCCTGTACCTTAACCCGAAAAACTCTGTCTGAAAGGTAACTTTTATCCAATCCAGAAAAACACCTCTAAATCCTAAGTTGTACAGTTTATTCAGAATGAAATTTAAGTTGAGGGTATCAAACGCTCTGGAAAGATCAAAAAACAGGCCTGCTACATATAGCCCCTCATCCAGGCTTTTATAAACATGATCTACGAAAGAAATCGCAGCTGACTGCGTAGATCTGCCTTGCCTGTAACCATGTTGACAGTCTGTCACAAGCTTGAACTTATTTATGAAGTCCATCATCCGATCAAGAACAATCCTCTCAAACACTTTAGAAAACACACTCAAAATAGATATAGGTCTATAATTGGCAATATTACTGGTGTCGTTCCTTTTGAATACTGGAATAACAGTTGATACCTTAAGTGCAGTTGGAAACTTACTTGTAGAGATAGAGAGATTTAGAATGAAAGACAAATGGGGAGCAATCTGCTCAGCTATACACTTCAAAATTTTTGAAGAAATACAATCAATACCAGTACTTTTTTTTTGATTTAAGTAGTCTAATGGTTGATATAATCTCACCTTCCGTAACTGGAAAAAAAAAGAAATTGCAACTTTTCATTATTGACGATGTGCAGCATTGTGAAATGTTATTCCCGAAATGCTGATGAAGACATTTGTTATTTACTGATGAGAAGTATTCTCCAAACGCTGATACAATCATTTTAGGTTCTGAACAGATTACACCATCAATACATAATGAAAATTGGTTTTATATGACGACGATTTACCTAATTCTTCATTAACAATGCTCCATACAGTTTTATTCTTGTTGTGAGCTGTATTCAAACGGTTTTCCATGTACTCATATTTGGTTTCCTTAATAAACATCTATAATTTTCTTTGCCTGCCTGTACTCTAGATCTAAGCTCGAGGAATTTAAGTTCACCTTTAAGCAGTATAAATTTTTCAAGTCCATACTTGCTCGCTTAACTACATCAGCTACCCAAGTTTTTTTACAGTTACCAATCGTGAGACGTTTTAAGGGGCAACATTGATCCAGTGAATCCTGTATAATGAGCAAAAATTCCCTGAAGCACGCATCCACGTCAGAAAAACAATAAATTTCACTGAAACTCAAGTTGGAAATCAGAGTCGTGAAATCTGCAAGATTTCGTTCATGAATATTACGAACAATTTTTTGTTGCGGTTTATTATCAACCAACTTTTGATCACTGACGTTACATTCTACATAAATGGCCTTATGATCACTAATATGTGGTTCGAAAACTCGAAATTCAGAGATGGTTACATTAGAATTAGTGATGACGTAGTCTAACTTAGAACGTGAAATCAGACCTGACGAGGACATAAATTCTCTAGTAGGTTCCAAAGATGAGACTTTGAGATATAAACTTCTTAAGAGATCATCAAGCAATTTCCGAGTCAAGCACCTGTCATCCAGATAATTAATGTTTAAATCTCCACATAAAATATATATTTGCTTTTACCGCAACAGCGTTGTAAAATGTGCGATAATCTATCAAAAAATATCTCTAAACTACCTGAAGGAGGTCGATAGACACTAATGATGTATACTGATGACTTATACGTATATAGCTTTATGACACAAAACTCACAGTGCATTTCTTCACAATATTTGGACCAGTCAATTTTTTCAAACTTGATACATTTCTTGACATAAATCATAGTTCCACCGTGCCCTCTAGTGGGCCTACAATAATACACAGCCTGGGTATAATTGATCAAAGATGTGGCTGCAATACTTTGATCGTCACACCAGTGCTCCGCCACACTAACTATGTCAGGATTCATGGTAGATAATAACACTTCTAGAGTGTTCAACTTATTAGTTATACACTGAACGTACCGAAGAACAGTAACAAGAACAAGTTAAGCTAGTTTTTATTATTTGTAACACTGAAATATTATCAACATTCTACTACTTCCAGTAGGCCTCTAACACTCTTATTGCAGTAGTAAACCCCCAATTCTAATTCCATACTATGATTCTTTATTCAGTTTCAAGTGATTTTTGTGAAGCATGTATCTAGTCTAAGTTTCTTCATTTTCGAGAGATTAATCATTCAGAGTAAATCATATTAAGTTAGTCCAGTCAGGCTGTCCTTGAAAAGGCCCTAGTTTACCTTGATAGTACACATTTTATTGAGTATTAAATCTTAAAAGGGCTTCCATGAAATGCTTAAATCCGAATCAGCAGGCTTATGCGAATGTTTGTTGCAGATTTAAGCAAAGAAACTGTCGCACGTGAAAACTTGAACAAACATTCATTATAAAACTTTCCTGTGTATCGAAACTTTTATTCAGTAACTAACACATAAAAAATACCATGCAAATTGAAAATTTTCAGTTTAAATCTCAGTTTTTGCTGCAGTTTTACTCGATCTCATTGCATTATCATTCAGAATAACCTGAATAAGTTTTTCACCTAAAGTAACTTACCTTTGAATATAAGTATTCTATCCCCAACAGAAGCCATTTGATCAAAGCTATCTACATCATGAATATAAGGGCAAGTAAAGATTTTCTTAAAAATATTTATTGTAATTTGCAAAATGTGAATAGTTTAATATGCAAAGTTATGGATAAAACAAAATCAATTCAAATTTCTATTCGCATACTAGTTCGCTATAGAGAGATCTGTAATCTAGTTCGAGTAGTTTCTTATAAGGGAGCGACCTAAATCTTTTGCGAACTACACAAGACTAATACCTTTGCAACCTTATGTCACACTAAAAAGTTGAACATTAAACCATATAAACAAGTCACTAACCAACTATCAATACTTCCTTTGACGCAGATTTTGATGCATTCCAGGACGAGAATCGGCTATAGTCTGTTCACGTTAAGTTTGAAGTGACGTCATCAACCAGTTATCTTGGATGTTGCCAATGTTTACCAAAATTCCTATTCAGTGCGACTGTGAAGTGATTCATAATTTAATAATAAAAAACAAGTACTGTGTTTTAAGGAATTTTACTTAATATATATATATATATATATATATATATATATATATATATATATATATATATATATATATATATATATATATATATATATATATAGTGAAATTCCTTAAAACACAGTACTTGTTTTTATTATTGATAATGGAATTTTACCAAGTAAAAGCCTCCCAAATTCAAATGATTCATAATTTCTTTATTTTTTATTATCGTTCAAAATCCTCAGACAGGTCGATTTTTATATTCAACTCGAAATTATCTGGAAGAAAAAATTTGGTAATTCGCAAGATATGACGTCATCGCCCATTTTTTGAAACTACAACCCATATTTTGTTATCATTATTCTACAGAGATTATTTTTCTGAGTGTTTTGATACCCATAGTAGGGGTCTGAGATGCGTATTTTTTTGAAATACAGGCTGTTTCATTCAAGAGGTATTGGTATGAATTTTTCTCAGAATAAATTCGATTGTCACTTCGACTTTTTTCTTGAGACAACTTTGTCTGATGTCAATTTGAGGCATATGAAATTAATTCGCAACCTTCCTTTCCCGAAAATAAAATTCATTCATATCAATACCTCCTGAAAGGAGCATCCTGTATATCGAAAACTACGCATCTCAGACCCCTAGTGTGGTGTATTAAAACATTAAGAAAAATGATCTCTGTACCTTTCAGAGGACTTAAGAAAAACAAATTTTTCGGCAAAAAAAAATTCGAGTTGAAAATAAAAATCGACCTGATGATCATGATGGATCTTCAGAGTACTAGTACCTACCTATAAATGAAACACATGAGGCATAATTCAATTCTATTGTAATCACCTTTCTTTAATATAAGAACAGGAAACAGAAGAAAGTTTCATTATGCACTTTGTTCAATAAAGGTTTTGAGCAGTGGCTTTCTCATTGAATTTGAAATACAATGGAAATGAATAAGGTTTCAGAGAAAATCAGGTTTTTGAGTAAGTCCAAAATTTAAATCAAAACTTTACTTTTTGACTGATAAAAATTATTTTTACTAGGCCATGAAATAATAATTATTTTCGTAATATTTGAATCTTTCAACAGAAACTTGAATTAATTCTACTTGGCACTTGCTGAGTCAAATAAGGAGCCCAAGTAAAACTATCTAATAACAGAAATCAACAAAATCATTTATTTAATGATAATTTTACAAAGGAAAGGTTGAAATTTAAAATTAATTGAGAAAATAAATACTTCATTTTATTCTGAAAGTTCGTCTAATAATTTTTTCACTTCCACTATCATTCTCGTCCATATTTATTATCAATGGAGGAACATCTTCTAGATCAAAATGAAGTTCGCGTTCCCACCAATATTGAATTCCTCTTTCTGTATGCTCAATAGTTTTACTCCATACCTTCGAAGTAATTTTATGAAGAGCTTCTGCAGAATTCCCTTCCTTCCCTACATGGTCCCGATAATAGTTTTTGGTTTTACCCCAAATATTTTCAATTGGGTTGAAAATGCAGTGGTAGGGAGGAAGACGTAATACTTCGTGTCCATATTTTTCAGCTAGATTATCAATCTCATATATTGGTTTTGGCTTATTCCTGTGAAACATATTCAAATTGAAAACACTCCTACTCCTTGAAATACAATCCTATTTGAATTCAATACAATTTTAACTAGACTCAATAACTTTGGTTTCAAATCACTTTCTTTATAAGCGATATTATTGCTTCTTAACCATTTTTGAATCTCAACCTTTTTAGTTGCTGTTGTGGGGGCTTTGCTCAAAATGTTTGTTTGATAACTTGCATTATCGAGTATAATTGTTGAAGGCTTTTCCAAATTCAACAATAGTTGATGTACAAACCAATGCTTGAAGTTTTCTTGATTCATTTCCTCCTGGTAATCACTGTCCACAGTTTTTGAGGAAAAAATAAGTTCTGCACCAGGAACTTAACCATGCCTGTTGCCTGCATGGAGTACAATGAATCTTAAACGAGTATCAAATTTAGAAAATCTTAAAATAGTACAAACAAAATTTGATAACCTCACCTGGTTCCACCAACTTTTATTGTATTCACACTTTTGACATTGTCATTTGCCACGAACGACCGATAGTACCATCCTTGAAAATCCATGTTTCGTCAAGATAGACAAATTCAAGTAATCCTTCATTATTTATAGAATATATGATTGCAGAAAATAGATATGCTTCAATGCAATATGAGGTAGTTCCATCAAACCTCTTCTTGGAATATCTTTCGGAATACTTAAATCCAATATTTTGTACAATTTTCCACAGAGATGTCTTACACCCATGGAAAATGTCTCTTTCGTGGAGTTTCTCTTTTAATGCAGACAACGTAATATGTTCCTCTACGAAGAATATAATATTAAATTTGATTTAGGCAAAGGTTTTAATGACTACTTACTGTTCTGGAACTTGTCAGAGATAGTATTTCTTATAGGTTCGATCAAATTGGTCAATATGTAGTACAGGTTTCTCACGATTCCTTTTTTTCTTGGACTTTTCAGTGGATCACCACTCTTTGTCTTTGCCATAATATTTTTAATGGATGAAATGCTTACTTGTAAAGCACTTGCTACCCTCCGTAAGCAGAAAAGTATAGTATAGTATGTAGATGTGTAGACAATTTGGAAACCAACAGATGAACGAGTTAAGTTGTATCATAATATTTCTTTTTTAAGGGTGGAAGGCCCCTTCTGTTATTAATTTTAGTTGAACTTACATCTCTTACAGCTGTAAGGAGGAGAAGGGGCCCCCCATTATCTCGTTCTTGTTAGAAATAATTGCATAAAGATGCAATCATGTTTTGGGTTTGGCCCGAGAAAGCTCTTGGCATTTTCACTATTTATATATAATAAATAATCAGAACACTGAGTTCTGAAAGGTACTGATTTTAAAATAATGATTCAAATATCATCAAAACTTCGAGGAAAATACTTCAATCCAATCTCAGTCAGCATAAAAAAGCGAACTAAAATAATCAATAAAAATACGTCAACGCCGCATGTCAATGCCAACTGTCATAACCTAATGTCACCATAATTCACTAGTAGTTCCTTTGCGCGAGACTAGTTATTTTGTTCTTGTCCATTACAATCTTTTCCAACCAGACATCCCTAGCTATGACGTCACTTTAAACTTAACGTGAACAGACCATAAAACAGAATTATATTGTCAAACATATTTCTGGAATAAGAAACTTACCAATGCCATTGTTTTTATTTATACTTCTTCAACTTGTGACACGACGTCGGCCACTTTTTGATACGAAAATGCGAATCTTATCTATATATACACGGTGTGCTCCAACAAAAACTTACCTCTCCCTCTATCTGAAGATAGACTGATTTTTTGGCGGAAAAAGCTGAGACGAGTCAATTATTGGTTGAAGAGGAACCAATTCGTGAGTTTATTCGGAGAATATTAAATCAGCCACCTTCCCTCAGCACCACCTAAGTCAAAATTCATTCTAGGGAAAGTGAGTCGAGTGACATAAATTTGGAAAGGTCTTTTAATTATCTATTCGAAGATAGTACCTTTACGAACATTTATTATCACATGGAAAGTCCAATAACGACAAAAGTTTGTATTTCAACGAAAGACTGATTGAAGCGGAGAAAGCAGAGATGCGTCTATTTTTGATTGGAGGTATACCAATTTCTAAGTTGGTTAGAGTACGTGAAATGAACCTCCTAAGCGCAGCAACTTCTAAGTTGAAACTCATAATTCAATAAGTGGATCGAATGACAAAACCTTGGAAAGTTCTTTTAATTACGGGGCACAGCAGTGCTCTCGCCAAGTCGAGCGCGAAGCAACCACTGCCGTACCATTCTTTACTGGAACCATTTTGCCGCATTTTCAGGCCCCTATTTGAGAACTTCTGGATGAGACCAGAACGCAGAAATTTTCGTCATCTAGTAAGCTATAATAACATACTTAAAATCCAAAATTTCAAGTCTATCACTCACTCATGATCATCAGAATAGAACTACTACTTGAACTCAGAGAGCTGAAATTTGGTACAGAGTTAGGGTTCAATGGCAACATGAAGGGAAATTTATGAAAACTAAAATAATCGAAGATCTGGAGTACCTGGTGACCCTGATTAGAAAACACAAGAGCCCAACCAAACTATTTGATCGACATACTTCCTTTACAAAAAATATTCAACTTGGTGGGCCGTTTCATTTGATGTCAGAAACCGAAAGTCTGAAGTATTTGATGAAGAACCCTCAGCTGGTCTCAGCTGAAACAAAACAGTATAAAAAATATTTCCACTACAGACGGATTTCTAATCATTGATAGAAGTCCGTCTGTGTGATATTTTATGTTAGATTTGACGTTCCAAGAAGAAGAGAGCAGAAGTCAGCATTGTTAATGTTGGATGCATGTGTTGCACAATCAACAACAACCTTAAATAAAACACTTGCGTCTAATTACCAATACGAGTATGGGCTATTATCTCGCTTAACAAACATGGGTAGTTACAACAAATATAACATTATGTGTAAACAAAATTGATTTGTACCTACCCACAAACGTATAAAGAATGTTCAACGACCAAGTCACACAACATTAACTATAATAATAAAGAAATCACAGTAAGGAACCTTAGACTTGGCACGACTTTTAGAGATAAACACGCAGCTCCATAGAGACTTGGCTGGTTTTTTACAGAAAGTTTTTGGTGGGATTTTATATTCAAAACTGTAATCCTTATAAACGTTTTAAATCACACAGACAGTCTAAACACAACAAAAGTCTGTTTCACAAGGAAAGTTTGACAATGTTTGAAATCAAATGAAATTCTCAAAATCCTCTCATCCGATATCTATTCAATGATACAATTCTAATTCTGTGCTATCGTTTACTTCTCAAGGAAATATATTAATTTGATATATCGATATTGATGAACGTCAATGTTTTTGTAGGGAACGCATAATTGTTTTATCAACAACATGATGTTTCATTTTCCCAAAACTTTTAATCACAGTTGTCGTTCTAGAGAAACGTTAAACGTGGTTTACTCTACTATAGGAACAGCGACGATTTTCAATATGGATCATCCAGAAAAACAGAAGGACACCAGTATGTTTCATATTTGATGAATAAATTTTCAACTACGGATTTGGTGGCTTACAAGAAAGATGAAGTTCCACATCGGCCTGTACGGAACAAAACAACTGAAGTGGCAGTTTTGGGTCACATACGAATGGAAATGTATCAGCTTCAGCAGTTTACAGGATCCTGAAACATCACCAATTTCACCCTTATAAAGTGAAAAGAGTTCGTGAAATATAAACGATTCTGATCGCCATGTAAAATTTTAAGTAAAAAGAATCCACATATTCTGTATAATACCTGTTTTTCTGACTAGTACCAAAATTTTCAACTGTGAAGTGAATGGAGATGATTGTCAATATTGAAATACTCATTGGTTCACACAAGCATACACACAAACGACTCAAAAATTGATTGTTTGGGCTGGAATCTATGGAAACCATATTGTAGGGCCTTTCTTTGTTGAAAGTAATATCAGTGGAGACACTCATTTGCAGAGATCAATTAATAAATTTTAGGATCACAAAAATTGAAAAATCATCCAATGCAGAGTTTTGACACCTAGTTCTTAGAATTGTTAGAAGAAAATTCGAGAATCGTTGTATCATTGTATGGAGGTAGGAGATTGTCATACTGAGTATTTAATTCGATTTTTGGCATTTTCTAATTTTCGTTGAAATATAAATGTTTGTTATGTTTGAACTGTCTGCATTATATTAAATCTTCAAGAAGCTACTAACTTTGAATATAGAATTGAAATACCTTTTTCAAAAACGACTCGATCATCTGTAATGCTCCGAACCAACTCAGGAATTGGAAATTACAACGCATATTAATCTACATCGAAGCAGTCACAAAAAATGCGATGTTCAGTTGTTCAGGAAGCCACATGAGAACGTCGAAAGCTTCAATCCATGAACCGACCTAATTCAAGAAAAACCCATTCGAAGAAAGATTTGATTTTCAAGACCATTAACACCAGAAGAGACCAGTATCCCTTAATAAACATTAAACTTGGCAAAGGTTCAAATATAACCAATTCACACAATCAAAGTGGGCGTCAGATGGCTGTGGCGTTAAAATAAACGTTCAAGACGTCGAACCTACTCCCGAAGAAGTTTCACAGTATTTATAAAGTCAGAAGTTGCCTAAACTGAGGGTGTTCGAGCTCCTTGCGGTCCTTTATTGCACAACCCCTTTGCACCCCTCGTTCATTCGCTAATAAGATTTTCCTTATTAGTATTAAAATTGAATTCAGACAGCGACTCCTTGAGCATTCGATGCCTCCAGCGTCGTTTGCAAACTTCACCAACACGTGTTGCACTTTCATTTACAATCCGATAAGTTTATAAACTGAATAATGACGGCAGAAGATGGGGGTAGAGGTAATACAGTGGACCTAGATTACGAAATGGGGTATTTTAATTATATGGGAACATAATTGCTCAAAGCAAGCTGATATGGTATAGAGATTGATGGATCAGAAAGTTTGTTTGGGAAATTGAAATACAGTGGATTTCATTCATAACGATTGTTTAGTTATGGGGTAACGTAGTGAATTTTGACTCATTGTTGAAAGGTACAATTATCTCCTCCTGTTAAAATTTATATCGAAATTATCTACAGAAATGAGGTCAGGTCATCCTACAGGACGAATACCTTTTATCTAGCAATTTATGGTCCTTTAACGTTTGTCTTAGCGAAAAGGACAACACACATAGCAATTATGTGAAGGTATCTGATTTGTCTTAGTCATTATTTAAGTACTGATTTAACAACTGGTATTGAAAGATATTACTCGAAAGATGAATCAACATTACATTATATTACATTCGTGGGGGTCGTTTGGCTTGCAAGCCTTTCCGAACCACGACCAAATTGGTTTTTTGATCGTAACCCTTCTTATTCATTTCCCTGTAGGTCTACATCCCTTACAAAATTAAGAATCTCCCTAGGAGCTGTCGCTTTTACTTCGTGCGGCTCTAGTTTGTCGCTACCGAAGTGTATATTACTTTGACGGACAGTTGCGATCCAACTGCAAAGAATATGTTCGGCAGTTTCATCGACCTGTTTACACATTCTGCATGTTGCCGTTTCCGATTCGCCCATTTTATTGAGATGGTATCTCAGTGGGCAGTGTCCAGTAAGGAGGCCTGTTATGGTCCTCAGCTCATCCGTAGAGAGATTCAGAAGCTGTTTTGTCTTCTTTGGCGAATAGTCAATGAACTTTTCCGCTTGCGTTTGGCCTAGAGTTTTCCTCCAGTATTCTTTTTTGCTAGATTCTTTTCATCGTTCCAGTTCCTGCCGTCTATGCGGCTTACTTAGACCGCAGAACGGTTCAGGTCCGATGGGTGGGATTCCAGCAGCTGATTTGGCCAGTTCGTCAGCGGCTTCATTTCCTTGTATGCCTTCGTGGCTTCAAGGATTGACGGCATTCCCAGACAGAGATGCTCCGATAGCTGTAGGAGTTTAGAGCTTTTATCACTGCCTGACTGTCCGCTAAAATGTAAATCTTTGCACCTCTGACTTTCCTTCGTAGTCCCTCCTAGTAGCAAAGGCTTACAGTAAGTGTTTGCATGATTGTGGGAGTAGAGCCCAGAGGCACTAATGACGAGTACTAGGATCCATATATGCCTGCTTCTGTTCCATCAATCGTTTGGGATCCGTCCGTGTACCAAATGGAGGATTTTTGGTCTAATTGATTTATTTTTCCTTTTACGATGGTGCAGTCTTCTATGCCCACTTGGAAGGATTGGTGAAAATCAAACTTAAGCGGCATTATATCCGATGGTTGTGATATGATTTCTGGCGCTATGTAACCCAGAATCCCTAAGTGTCCGTTCAGATCACCTGGTAATAGTATTTTGTGTCTTGGAGCCGTAATGCCGCCATCAACGCCTCCTTTTTCAATTTTATATGAAGAGGAGGGGAATTTAAGATTACCTCCAAGGCAGTAGTTGGGGTGCTTCTCATAGCACCTGTTATACCCACGCATGCTAGCCGCTGCAGTTTTTGCAGATTGTTTTGCGTAGTTATTTCTGATGTTTTCGTCCACCATACTAACGATGCATATGTGAAAATGGGTCTTATAACCGCTGTGTATAACCAGTAAGTTATTTTTGGCTGTAGCCCCCAAGTCTTTCCAAGGAGTCTACGGCATGCCCATAGGCACGATGTAGCCTTGAAAATAGTTTTGTCATTGAGTTGATTCCAATTGAGTCTCTGATCTAGGGTTAACCCTAGATACCTAGCCTGTTCCAAAAATTTTGAAGTATGTCCATTCAGAAAGGAGGGCTTTGAGTTCAATTTTCTACTACTTGTGAATGGAATTAGAATGGTTTTGTCTGGATGGATGCTGAGCCCCTTTTCAGCACACCATTCATTCACGATGTTAAGGGCTTTTTGCATCAGGTTCGATAAGACTCCATCATGCTTTCCCCTAATGATGATAACCAGATCATCAGCATAGCCTTGAGCGTTGAAGCCAGCGTTGTTCAGTCTTTCTAAGAGGCCATCAATAACTGCTGGCCATAGTAGCGGCGATAGGACACCATCTTGAGGGCATCCTTTCACTGCTGACACCGATATTTTAGTGTCTCCAAAAGTGGCTGTTATGATCCGGCCCTTGAGCATTTCTATGATCAATTTGATGGAGTGTGTTTCGACACTCTTGTTGTTTGCACCATTGCTAATGGATGTATAGGACGTATTATCGAAGGCTCCTTCAATGTCTTCAAATATAACTAAGGCTATTTCTTCCGCCTTTAGTGCTCCTTCCACTTCTTTGACTAGATCGTGTAGGGCATCAATTGTAGACTTGCCCGGTTGGTAGGCAAATTGTTTTTCATACAGTTTTATGAAACTTCTCATATGGTTGTCGAGAATTTTTTCCATTGATTTTAGGAGAAAGCAGGTTAAGCTTATCGGGTGATATGATTTAGGCTCATCTGGAGACGGGTATGTAGCCCAATGAGTAGTGAATCAAACTAAGGTTTGTATAAATCACAAAAACCGGAATCCTATGCTTTCACAAGAAAAATTAATTGAATATCTAAATTTCGGCAATTTTTCTTGTAATGATATTGAGAAGCAGAAGTTCTAGTGAAGTTAGTAAAGAATTTGATCTTCTCTTAAATTGATTACAGTCCGCACCACTCAATCTTAAAATTAATCCTAATGCGCGAACCGTACCGTATTTCTTGAAGGATTTGAATTTCGATAGAAATTATTGAACTTCTGAAGTAGTAGCACTTATTTCTGGTTGATGGAGCACATACCCATTTAGTATTTTGTATTCAGTGTTGTATATAGTTAATATAGTTCACTTACTATTATTACTAAATGATAGTACTGCATGCAGTCTTTTGAAAATAGCCATTTATTATAATTGACGTGTGAGTATAACTTTAAAATCAGTGATTAGAACTATGCAAATGCGGCGATAATATGGATCAAATATGTACTTTCAGCTATAGTTTATGGGTAGTATTTAATGCACAGAGTACTCAACTACTTGCATCCTTCCTGAAGAATGAGACACTCTCAATCTCTCAAACAAAATGATTTTGTTACAGTAAACCTCTAATTTTGAATGATGTTTTAGTGCTTATTGTGAATACTGATGATGGTGATGCATCTGATTCTGGTATAAAAGTAACTGTGTTACCCAACCGGTGGAGGCTAGTGGCAGTGCACTCAAAAACGCCAAGGTAGTTCACCGTCTTCTGAAGAGTATAAAAGATGAAGTACTATGCATCACTGTAAGACCAATTGAACGAGAAAATTAGAACTGAACCTCTACATCTTGCCGAGAAAAGAATCCTATTTCACTACGACAATGTCTTTACCCATTCTTCTGCCAATGCAACAGCCAAGCTGGAGGAGTTATAATTAGAAATGTAACGTCATCCAGTTTATTGTTCTAACCTGGCTCTCAGTGATTTCTATTTGTTTCCAAACATGAAGAAACGACTGGGAGTATAGAGGTTCTCAACAAATTGGGATGTCATCTCCGAAACGACAAGACATATTTGGAGGATCTTGGGAATGACACACATAGTGCATCAAAAACCTGCATCACTTCAGCGAATGAATAGGTCTCAAAGGAGATAATGTTGAAAAGTGAATGACACCCAGTACAAAAAAGTGATTTCCTGATATAGTCAATTCACCCTGATTAGTCGACTTGTTTTGACAACGGTACCTCTTCTGGTTATACCGCATATCGACTACAACTTTGCTATTCCAAAACTCATTGGGTACTTTTTAATTAATTTTAATTTTTCATTCTTTTTCACGCATCTTTTGTTGAGATTTGCCAAATAACATTAACCACCATTGAGCTATGATTTTTTTGTCAAAATTTTCATAACTAATTGATTAAAGAATTAGTGTCATAATTTTTGCACAAAAGAATTGACTCAGATTTAAGTTTTTTCTTTAGTACAATGAGAAAAGTTTTATTTTTAAGGCACTGTATTTTCTTTATTTTATATAAAGGAAGCTCCAAAGTCTCTTGATTTCTTGTCAACTCATTAAACCAAATTGTCCAAAATCATTTTGATCTTTTTTTCACTTTATCAGAACCATATTTTACATTACTATTGATTGGTATTTAGTTTCCCCATACCTAAAATAGCTCGTGTTCGTTTTATTTGCGATTTTATCAAAAACCTGAAGTTTCTTCGGAAAGTTGAATCATTAGGTCGTGGAGCATAGAAACAGACAGAATGGGTTTAATTCCGATGCTCCACAATGTTCTATGAGAGGTGAAATGAATTTCAGTCTCAGTTTGAAGTTCGGAAATTATTTGAAAATAGCAATAACACTATATTGTTTATGTATAGTTTTTCTGTCGTTCAACAAAATGGCAAACATATACTAAAATGAGGATATTATACATTTATTTGTCATTCATGGTTAACGTCAACAAATAATAAGCCGAACTTGCAGAGCATTCGACGAAAATAAACCGAATTGGAGAGAACAGTTTAAAAAATTGCAATCAAATTTCGTCACATGAAATTCAGAAATGAGTAGCCCTAACTCACTTCAAACGATAAATATGTTATTTTGGCAACATAAATCATGAAACGAAATTGCTAACATTTGTGAAATGAAATCAAATTAAATATTCAAATCGTCCTGCATTGTGTTATGAATATTTTTCAATCCGTGAGCGCACTTCAGTAATAGTTTCTGTTCGTACTTGATTGGGATCGAAGCTGTCAAAGGCATGTCTCACTTTTAATTCGAGATCCTCCTCAAATTCATCTGCTGGTTAATTTTTCCGATACCGGAGGTGTGCAACGGGCCGGAGCACCATCTAATTAGTACCAAAATAAAATACGTCCATCCGAAACAAATGTACTTAAAATGTCTAAATATTTCACACAATTTAAATTTTCTTCATAAATTAAATATGGGTTTTTGTACCGAGTACATTAAAGCTGAAACGAATTTGGAAATTTCACTCCGTCGTTTGATGTGGATTTTGGACGGCCCATATATGAAAATTAAGCCGAGTCAAAATACTTTGTCTCGAAAATTCAGAATCATCGGTCCATATAATGTTTCGTAAGAAGTCTATAGATTTTTGAATATGAAACATCAATTTTTCGCAGAATTTAATCTCAAACGCCGCGTCCCCTGAATTCATCGATGCTATTAATGATAATTTGTAGGGGTTGAATAATTGGTATCCAAATTTATTAATTGATGTACGTCCCATTCCAAAATCTGCAACAGCGGTAAGTACAGAAGCATACAGATTAGAATAAAAATAACCCAAGATGGTAACTCCAATATCTTCATCGTTCGTTAAGAAACTAACCTATCCGTTGTCTGTTTCCAATAAAGGACAAAGTTGGATTGAATTATTCTGACTTGTTTTCTGCAGATTGATTGTTCATTCAGGTACTTTCCTTAAAGGTTCCGCAAGTTCGACTTATTATTTGTCGACATTGACCGTGAATGAAGAATAAATTCTTATTTTCCTCGTTTGAGTATTTATTAGCCATTTTATTTAACGGAAACAAAAAAATACAAATGTTTTCTTCAAATAGTTTTCAAACGTGAAACTGGGGCCGAAATTCATTGAATCTCACATGAAACAGTGTGGAACATAGGAACTGGCGCCGGAATTAAATCAATTCTGCCTGTTTCTAAGATCCCCCGTGTAATGATTTAATTTTGGGAAGGAACTGTAGGTTTTCTATAAACTCATTACGATAACAAAAACGAGCATATTTAGATATAGGGAAACCTCAATAATAATTGAAAATTCGGCTCTAATCGAGTAAAAATAAATGGGTACTCGTATTTGAAAAATAAAGAATATTTGACAATTTAGATTTATTGAGTTGACAAGTAATTTCTGAGCACTCTGTATGTAAAAAAGCATCAGAAAGTACGTTGCCCCGAAAAAAACATGATTCTCGTAAACTAAAAAAAATAATATTACTCGAAACTGAGTCAATCTTTGTGGGCGAAGAAGATTACTCTATAATTACGACAATTCTGATAAAAATTCATAGCTCAATGATGGTTTAATTTTTTGTTGGGGCAAATCTCAACAAAAGATGATGCATTTCAATAAAAAAATTGAAAAATACACTATATACCATTTAAAGTGACAAAGTTGTTGTCGATGTCCGGCATAACCGAAAACAATCGCAGATTGTTGATCAGTATCCATTTACTTCACCCTTAGTGCTCATTTGGGAGGTATTGCCACATCTACGAACAGTCGTGAAGACGTTGAGCGTTTGGCTGAGGAGATATCCCGGTCGAACGAGTCAGCGTATCACGATAACTGTCCACTAAGGAGAAACCCTGAGAACGGCACAACTTCATGGTGGAATCCTCCCCTCGAAAAACGTTGAAGTGAAGTTCGGAAACTCTTCAATCGAGAGCTAAAAATACCAGCTATTGGGACCACTATCGTTCTACTCTAACGTCATACAATGCAGAAATTAGGAGGGCAAAACGGGATTCCTGGCGCAGGTTCTTCGGGGAGGTGGAAAGTACCCCCCGCCAGTGCAAGGCTGCATAGCGTTCTTTCCAGAGGCCCAGTGCTTCCCATCGGATCTATGGGGGGCTCAGTGGGCGGTACACGGTCTCTGGAAAGGAGACGTTAGAGATTCTTGCGAGAACTTCCCAGAATCTTAATTTCTCAATATCCGTGAGAGATGTCGCCCTGAAGGGCCTTGTAAAAAGGCCAAAAAAGGTCGATTGGAAGAACGCAAGAACGATCATCAAGCCCAGGGCAGTCAGATGGGTGATTCGCACATTTAAGCCATTTGAAGCTCCTGGAGATGATGGCATTATGCCTGCCTTGTTACAACAGGGGGTGGATGTCCTCCTCCTATACCTCATTAGGCTCTTCCGGTCGAGTCTTGCCTGGAGTGTTGTCGGGGCTGCTGGCGAAGAGTCAGGGTTGTTCACATCCCTAAGGTGGGTAAATCGAACTCACAACCTAAGTCCTTTGGATCGATTAGTCTTAGGCTTTTGTTCTGAAAACCCTGGAGAAGGTGCTAGATGAATACATCAGAACAGAGGTGTTATCGCTGAGGCCCTTGAGTGGACATCAATACGTCTTTCAAAAAGGTAAATCAACCGATCTGGCAACATAGTCGGGAGGCTCACACAGTCTCTGGACCGCAAGTAGACTGTAGCTGCAGCCTTCATGAACATTGAAGGTGCGTGTAATGCTTCATCCACTAGCTCGATGTGTGGGGCTGCGTGAGCCAGAGGAGTACCAAATATTATGGTGTAATGAATTGGTAATATGCTAAATGCTAGAGTGATTAACACTTGACCTCAAGGATGAGTACTATCCCCTCTGTTGTGGTCCCTACTAATTGATAACCTTCTAGCAATAATTCGCTCACTGGATGTTAATGTACAAGCATACGCTGATGATATAGTCATTCTGGCTGTCGAAGATAACAGCGATATTTCCGACCGACTTCAGGAGTCATTGTCAGCAATTCAGGATGGTGTGAGGGAGAGAAACTTGATATTGACCCCTACAAATAGGCATTTACCAGGAAAACGAGGATATTTGCTGGCTATGCTTCCAAGAGCATACAACCTAGCACAGAGATCTCCTAAAAATTTAATTGAACATAAATATTAGGACCACTCTTCACATCATTGTTGGCTGCTCAGTGTTTTATAACATTTGCATCCTACAGAACGTGGAATATCATGATTTCGATGAAAATGTTTTGCTCGAAGAAGAACTAGAATTCCATAATGAAGGCAATGAAAAGGTAGCAGTTCGCACAGCTATACTAAACTCAGTTTCAATTTAGCATTAATCCCTTTCATCGTGAAATTGTAATGAAATTCTAGTATTTGTTGAGAACAAACACGAATCATAGAAAACATTTTCGATCAGACGTTCACTCTAAAAGTTCTAAAGTTTTCATGTTTACATTAACCCCTGAATTATGGAGATTTTTTTTCATTTCAATTCAAAACATGCAGTTTATAATTCTTTGAAATTTGTTTTTTTTTAATTTTTCTCTCAAAATATTTGGTTTTCGTTCTGTGTCGGCTAATCATCTCTAGGTTAGGGATAGGATTATCCATTTGTAATTTCATGCAAACTTTTTAAAGGAAGATCAGGATATGGAAAACTTGCCATAGAAAAGGAAAGATTAACTTGATCAAGAGATGTTAGCAGCATATTCAAATTCATTAGTTATAGAGCAATTCTCGTCTCCTAAAATCGACAAAATTTGGGCCGAAGTGTCATTCAATTTGGCACTACAACGACCCTTGACACTGCCCAGTTTTCTAAAGCTCTCTTCAATCTTCTGCTGCGACTTAATATAGCAGGTATCTTTCTTTCTATTGAAAAATTGGATATGATTAGAGAAATGAGACAATTTATCATTACTACGTGTTCCTCAGAAATATCTTTTCCTGTTCTTCTCTTCAAATTTGCATAAAGGGTGCGAAGATGCTTGGAAGTAATCGAATTATCTGATTCCGCATTATATTCTTCAGATAACCTTCTCCATGTTGTTTTCTTTTGTATTTTTGATTTTCTATCTTTACTAATATGTAGCATTTCATCCAATTATAATCATGTATTTACAAGAAAATTGAGAAATAGATAAGCACAAGGAATTGAGCAGAATGGAGAACATTGGAAGTAATCATGAAAGATTAACCAAAGTCACAATTACAAGTGACAACTTTCTTCAAAATCACAAAATGAACAGTAATGAATATTATAAACCTTTGAAACATACTGACTTATGTGCAATACTAATAAAAATAAAAACAAAATATCCCACCAAAAACATTATGTAAAACACTAGCCAAGTTTCGATGGAGCTGCTTGTTTATTTCTAAAAAGTAATAAAATCTAGACAAAGTCTGAAGTCTAAGGTTCCTTACTGCGATTTCTTTATTTTTATGGTGAATTGTGTGTGACTTGGCCGTTGAAAGGTACACAAGGGTACAAAACCAGGTGCTCCATGACACCGTTGCACCAATCTGTCCTCAGAACCGACATGATATATATATATATATATATATATATATATATATATATATATATATATATATATATATATATATATATATATATATATATATATATATATATATATATATATGAGATAAGTAATGGACAATTGATAGAATACATCGATATTTTAAAACAAAAACTTTCAGTATACTCCATTAGACTACGTGAATATAAAATAAATTCAGATAGAAAACTCCAATACAAACTATTCAAAAATAATGAAAAACATTTTTACAAATTTATTTCAGGTTCAAATGAAAATATTTCTGGAAATGGAGTTCCTAAAATTGATATTTTAACTGATTATTGGTCTTCAATTTGGGCAGTGCCAAGGCAACACAATTCCAATACAAGTTGGATTTTAAATGAAAGGTCTCGATTTTCTAAAATAGAATGCATGCAATTTGTAAAATTTTCAAACGAAGATATAACATCAGTTATTAAACACACAAAAATTGGAAATCTCCAGGTGTTGATGGTATTCATAACTTTTGGTTCAAGAAATTCTCTTGCGTTCATGAAAAATTGGCTGAATATTTTTGATTTATAATAAAGAACCCTCAGCTACTCCTTTATTTTTACACAAGGAATTAATTATTTAAAACCGAAAAGTGATAATACTATTGATCCGTCTCAATATAGACCAATTACTTGCCTTCCAACAATATATAAAATTCTAACTGCATGTATTACCCAAAAAATTTATGCACATTTGGAGAATTATAATATTCTTTCCGAACATCAAAAAGGATGTAGAAAAAAACACCTTGGTACTAAAGAACAACTTGTAATTGATTCTGTTGCTTTGAATCAAGCTCAAACTAAGAAGAGAAATATTCATACAGCCTTCATTGATTACCAAAAGGCTTTTGATAGTTTTCCCCATTCATGGCTTCAAGAAATTTTGGAAATTTATAAAATTGATAAGACACTTCGTCATTTTCTTGAATTTGTAATGAAAAATTGGAGAACTAATCTTCATTTAAATATTTCAAAACAATCGTTAAAATCCGAAGTAATTCCAATCAAAAGAGGCATTTTTCAAGGTGATTCTTTAAGTGCTCTTTGGTTTTGTCTTTGCCTCAATCCATTATCTCATGAATTAAATGCTACTAATTTCGGCTTCAAAATAAAGAGTCTATTAACTGAATTCAAATTAAGTCACTTAATTTATTTAGATGATATTAAATTATATGCTGGAACCAGATCTCATTTAAAAAGTCTACTTGAGATTACTTTCAACTATTCCAATGATATTCATATGAAATTTGGACTTCCAAAATGTAAAAATCTTTCTATTGAAAAAGGAAAGATCACCTCTGATTATATAAAGATTTCAAATATCGAAATCGAGCCAATGCATCAAGGAAATACATATAAATATCTTGGATTTTGTCAAGAGAAGACAATTAACCATAGCAGCACTAAAGAAAATATTAGAAGTTCATATTACAAAAGACTTAGAATTATGATCAAGAGTTATTTAACTAGTAAAAACCTTTTCAGAGCTATCAACTCCTATGCTGTTCCTATTCTTACATCTTCTTTTGGAATTATTAAATGGTCTAAAACTGATCTAAATGAATTACAATGTCAAACGAGGAAAATGCTCTGTAAATATCATAAGCACCACCCAAAGTCAACTGTTCAGAGAGTTACACTACCTAGACATCTTGGAGGTCGTGGATTAATTGATTTGAATAATCTTCATAGTAAACAGATTTTTCATCTACGTTCCCATTTTCATGATAAACAGAGAACGTCTAAATTACATGATATTGTTGTTGCTTCAGATTATAATCTTACACCTCTGAACTTGACAATGCAAAAGGTAGATTTTGATATATTTGATGATAATTCTAAAAGAAAGTTGGATGCAGAAGGAATTACACGGAAAGCACCTAAAAATTGAAAAATGATTATATTGATGAAATTGCATCGAATAAATGGTTAGTATCTGGAGAATTGTTTGCTGAAACAGAAGGCTTGGCAATTGCGATCCAGGATCAGGTTGTTTTCACGAGGAATTATAGAAAACACATCATCAAACAAAATATAGATGATTCTTGCCGTAGATGTTTCTGTTCTTCAGAAACAGTTTTTCATATATTATCATCTTGCTCAGTCCTTGCTTCAACAGATTATTTAGAAAGACATAATGCCGTCGCTAATATTATTCACTTTAATCTAGGAATTGAACATGACCTAATTCCCAAAAGAAAAAAATTTCACAAATATGAACCTGAGATTATTTGTGAAAATGACAAATATAAACTTTATTTTGATAAAACAATTCTTTGCAACAGAGCTGTAGAACACAATAGACCAGATATCGTTCTTAATGATAAACTGAATAAAATAACATATATAATTGATATTGCTATACCCGGCACACATAATATACAAAATAAATACAATGAAAAATTTCTAAATATATGATGCTTGGCGACGAGATGAAAAAATGTGGAAAATGAAGAAAATATTTATTCTACCGATTATTATTTCTACAACAGACGTTATTCCTAAAAATCTTCACAAAAGTATTGAGATTTTGGGTCTGAAGAAAAATTTGTTTGAACAGTTACAAAAGATAACAGTCATCAAATCTTGTAATATTCTTCGTAGATTTCGTTCCGAAAATAATAATAAGGTAGAGTCATAGGTTTTCTCTTTAGTTTATATTGCTCAGAATCTCATTTCATATTTTATTTATTTGTTTATATAAATGTAATATAATTAACTGACAATTTTGTCATATTTATATTCAGAGCAGTATTTTATTCGATCGTTCACCACTTCACCCAAAGGAAACTATTAATGAGTAACATTCAGTGTTACTTGACTAAGGTCCGTACACTGGATTTTTCCGGGGAGAAAGCCTCTGACACTACTCGTTGGTACATTGAAATCATTGTCTGATGATGCTATAGTATGTATATATTCTGGTAGATTGATATATTCTCATAACATTTAACGTTATCCTAATATATAATTACTCCAGGATATGTTTTGATTATAATCATTGCCTGGCAATGGTATTAATTACCGGGTGGAGGATTTATATTTTTTATGAAATCAGTTTGATGGCATGAACAGATATATGGGCAACTCGTCGGGGTAAACCCCTATATATATATATATATATATATATATATATATATATATATATATATATATATATATATATATATATATATATATATATATATATATATATATATATTCTATTGAAAAGAGAGGATTGTGTGAGAGTGTGTCAGAAAATCACAATCGTAAGAAACAAGCAAATAAATAGAATACGAGCAGAAAAAACAGACCATGCCCGTTCCTTAATCAGGCATCTAAACTCGCATCATGCCTCCTACGATTGCTCCTAAAGTGTGAGCACAGGAAATGTGACAGGGGAACCATACTATCTTGCGTATGATTCAATAGACGAGTGAAAAAACCTATGGAAGAAACCTGTTTCTCTGTTGCTATTGCACTAGCAATAGCTTGTCTGTTTATATTGTGTTAGTGTCGTGTGTACAAAAAGAGTACCAAAAATTTTTCTGCTTAGCCGCTTCATTCTCTCATTGTCATCTTGCACTCCATGATTTCCAGGACTTCTTCACGACGACAAGGGTGAAAAGGAAGGGGGATTGGGACAGGAAAAATCAGTAACTCTCTAACCTAACTCTCTACCAAATTTGATCTCTCTGAGTTCATGGGAAGTACTAGTTCTGTTCTGATGATAATGAGTGAGTGGGAAAGCTTACTAGATGACGAAAATTTCTGCGTTCTGGTCTAATCCAGAGGTTCTCAAATAGGGGCCTGAAATTGCGGCGAAATGGTTGCAGTAAAGAATGATACGACAGTGTTTGCTTCGCGCTCGACTTGTAATTAGTACTACCCTCAGGTTGGTTAACGAAACGACAATGGAGCTCTATGTCAGCTCTTTGTTAACTTCATTCTAGCTAACAAGAATTAAACAAAGCTTCATACAACCCAACTGATATTGATTCGTTCCCAACTTATTTCTTCAGTTGACTCGTTGCCCACTGATACAGAGCTTAACATCACTTTATACAATCGGGCTTATGTCTACTTCCATATCATTTCGTTTCACTCCCTGTTTCTCAAGACAGGGTCATCGATCGCGAAATAACCCTTTGACACGTGACCATCATTTGTGCAACTTCTGTCTGTGAGGCACCACCCTCAAGCATCTTTTCTGTTTATCTCATTAACATTTAAATGATGCATAGTTCTCTAAGGATACCTCATCAGCAGAGAATTTTAGAAAGAGAACGAATCTCTGTGTTGGTAGTACGAAAAATCAGAGAAACTGAATTCCAATGGAAACATGAATTAATATTCGGTTGAATAAATTCATGTTAAGAAAAACTAGGATTTACACTATATGATGTTGGAAAATTTGAAACAATTTTCATAATATTCTTACTTTTTTGCCATATGTGTATTCTTTAATTTTGATATATTGGTTTTTTTGATATGAAATTTATATCAAGTGAACAGTCGTTCTGAAGAATGTTAGTTGAATCAGCTAAATTTTAATGAAAAGAAAACTGCTTTATGCCCAGGGTTTCAGAGCGAAATTAGGTTTATTCCAATAAATAATATTTAAACTTGCCAATGCACTTTGAGAGTATAACTTTCTAATGCAAACAGAATTTGTTTGAATTTCCGTCGTCTAACTTCTATACGAAATTCAAATATGACACAATATATGCCGTCTCCCGAACACGCTCGAAAAGTTCTCCGTCAAACTTATGTCGCATAATCGTCGGGAATGTATTCCAGAATTGAGTTCCTGTTTTCCTCCCTTGTTTGTTGTCTTTCTTGTTTTAGATCCATTTCTTGACGAAATCTATTCAGTTCAGGGTTTCTTGAATAAATCTCGCTGGCTTTAAAGTAATATCTTACATTTTAATATAACTACTTTCGAAGCGGTTTTGTGCGAAATAAATTCGAAACTTTTTAGACGACTCTTTGTTAGTTTTACTCTATTAGCCTATGACTTGTATTAATATCATTTATAAGCACCAGCTTGTTGAATTCTAGAATCCAACTTAAATTTTTATCGTCAAATTCTTTATAATGCTGGTAAGTATTGATCTATATTCATATACTTGAACGAGAAACAACGAGATTAGAAATTATTATTATTAGATGATGATTCCACCTACACGTATTAGGTTTGAAAGGAAAAGGTTGGAGGCATTTCTTCCCCAACTAAGTAACCATTACTGGATACACAGACACATTACTATATAGGGTGTCCCAAAAATGTGCGGTACAAATATTACATATTCTTTAAAGGAACACCTTGAACGATATCTTGGACTTGTTCTCCGAAAGTTTCAATTCTAATTTGAAATAATGGAAAAGGAAAATACAACAAAATAGAGGCCTAGATGGATAAAATATAGAGTTTTGATGGAAGTCAAAACACAATAGAAGGAAAGCTCATTATGTAGAATTGATAACGATTCAAAATATCTTAAGTTTCCTACCATCATCCCTAAAGTATGTGTGCCTGTTATAACTTCCCCATACCTAAATCTTACTGTAGTTGGTGAAAAAGAATATCATTAAAAACTTCGAGTTTTGTAAGTAATTTTCAACCAAATAATCTAATTGCTCTGTGGACTATTTATTACGACATTAACCATATACCTTTATATACAGATTGCAAAGTATACCGATAATTTTTAAATAGAAATAAATTCTTATTTTGAATAAGAACCCTTGTTTATCGTTGAGACTCAAAAAGAAAATTTACTCTCAAATAGTAGATGGTTTGATGTACTTGAATTCATTGGTTTTAATTCATAAATGGCTTCTTCTATTTCAAATGAACTATTATCAACATTTAAAATTCAAAACACTTTAATCAAAATAGCAGATGTAGAAAAAAGGCATTAAAAAATAAAAACAAACCAGAACAATAGAAACGATAGAAATAATAGCTGTAAGCAAAGAACTCATTAAACAAATGAAAATAGTCCAGAACAGTAGAAACAATAGAAATAATAACTGTGAGCAAAGAACTATCAAAGAATGAAGGAAATTTATAAGCTTTATTATATTATTGTGCGAACAGTCTTCATCTTGTTCGATGCAGCACTAAATTCGATGTTCAACGATCTTTTCACAATACTCAACATGTCGGTTATAATTAAGGTTATTACATTTTGTTAACGTGATTCATTTGCTTGAAACGTTGAAGATGATAGCGTGTTCGTATAACTGCTTTGAATGCCTTGCAATGATTTTAAACGATGTTACGTAGATCAAGTTATGTTTATTTATTCATTTATTCATTTGTTTTATATATATGTACATATGCCATACATTGTACACATAATAATGAACGGTAAAACCCACTTGAAACAATAAACACCACCATAACAGCATAGATATCCCATGTAGTCCCATATTATAAATAACCCAATAACTAAACTATTTGTAAATTTTTATATCTAATGCTTACAATCTTAATTAGGAATAGAAATGCAAAAATAAAGACCAGACGTTTCAACAAGCAAAAGTAAAAAGCAGTAATTATTCAATAACATAAAACAATTTTGTAGCTAAACCTGCCACACAAATTAACAACTTTTTTAAATTCAAGAAATGAGACACCAAAGTAATTCAACTCAGGAGAAAGAGCGTTACTTAATAACAATGCTCGACCAAGAAAGAAATTTTTACAAAAATAAGTACGAACTGAATCCGTGTAAAACATCTGAGGAATGCGGAAATATAATTTCGGTACATTAAAACTTACATGATTATGTACCTCACCATAATTAACTTCATTATTTGAGATCTTGAAGAGAAAGTTCAGATCTACGAATGCTAAGAGCAGGAAGTCCAATTTGTATCTTTAACTGCTCATAAACAATTTTATCCCTCGGAATATACATTTTAGATGCCACCAATCATAGAAAACTATTCTGGACTCTTTCAAGATAGTCAATGTAAATTGAGTAGGAAGGGCTCCAAACCACCGAAGCAAATTCGAGGATACTTCCAACAAAGGCAGAGTATACTATTTTAAAGGTATCAATTGAAAACTTCATAATGTTCCTTTGTACAAACCCCAATAGTCTGGTGCCCCTTCTAGCAATACCGAAAACATGATTTTTTAAAATCAAACGAGAATCCAGCGTTACACCCAGATCGTTAATAGTATTGACCCGACTCAAGGCGAAATTATCAATATAATACTCATAGATCTTAGGAGCACCTTGAGTAAACGTTACAACATTACACTTGGAAATATTGAGTTCTAAACGGTTGAGTTCACACCAGGTGTTAAAGCGGTCAGATTGGAAAAGTATCGCATCATCCTCATCAGAGAGAGCCCTAAATATTTTTAAATCATCAAGAATTTACTGTGTCAAAACACCGAGGATACATCATTGACCAACAAGATAAACAAGAGGGGTCCCAAATGTGAACCCTGGGGTACCCCAGAAGGAGATATAACTGAACTGGAAACAAAACTCTTTTAGCGAACACAATAATTACGACCACGCAAAAAAACTAGCTATTCAACTATGCATGGTCCCCCTGATACCCATCCTGTAAAGCTTGTCCAGCGAATGCTTTACGGAAATCCGTACAGACAGAATCGACTTTAAAATGCTTTTCCATGGAAGAAGTAATATAATCAGTAAAAAGTAATAGATTTCTTATAGTAGATTTCCCCTTCAAAAACCCATGCTACTCGTCAATGACGCATGACACGCACTTCCAAAACAGAAAACGACCTACTAACTTGTCTAACAGCTTTGGCATAACAGAAGGGATGCAAATTACTCTATAGTTAGAAACATTATGCTTATATCCTGACTTAAAAATGGGGAGAATAAAGCTCTCCTTCCGGATATTCGGAAAAACACCTGTGCTCATAGATGAGTTGAATAAACTAGACAATAGATTAGTCAGCGAATATATGCATTTTTTAATCAAGGACGAGGAAACACCATCAGGACAACATGAATAACAAAGTTTCAAAGCAGTGATTCCACCAAAAAGTTCAGACGGAGAAAAAGATAACTTCGTGATATCAAGAATCTCTGGAATGTCAAAATTTGGTGGAACAACGCTCTCGAATATATAGACTTTGCTGAAAAAATCGACTAATAATTGAGAATTTTCGTGACCATCTTCGCCCCGTTTATCGCCAAGAAACACTTTATCGGGCATGCCATTTGAATTTTTAAAACCATTAACATATTTCCAAAAATATTGTGGTTCTGATTTGATCTTAGACTCAATCAACAATGAATGGTTCCTGTAGCATTCACTAGCCTTAATTTTACACTGAGCTCTCTGATCACTAAAAATCTGGTAATCTTTAAGAGAATTCGAAATCTTATACCTAGTATGAGCTTTTTTCTTATTATAAATTAATTTGATTAAGCTCTTACTAATCCATACCGGGATTAATTTTCTTTAGTACAAATCTTTCAATACCGAAATACAATATTGAATAAAAAGTGCTCAAGGCTACATTCACATCATTAGAACTACAAAAATTCCAATCAATAGAGTTAAAAAAGTCACACAAACCAATATAATTGCCATTCTTAAAATCGTACAATTGATCAACAACATCTGAATTAAATTTTAGGTCGGGGTCTTGCGACTTCGAAAACATCACTGAAAATGAATATCCGTAATGATGCACAGAATTATGTAAAAGAAGCTCTTCCGCACAACTAACCACTACGTCAGTGGACGAGGTATAAATGAAATCCAAAAACACACCACGACTGTTAGGTAGCTTGTTGACCTGGTATAAGTCCATGAAGGATAAACAGTCAATCATACAATAAGATGAATGATCTGGACTAGTAAGTACAAACTCACCATCAATCCAACGGGCTTCTGGAATATTATAATACTCACAAAAAACGAATTTAGCATCAGGATTCTCCAAATAAATATTCTCAAGTGCATCACAGTGAGACACATATAAGTCGCGTGTGAACCTGGTAGAATATAAGTACCACTCAGAATTATTTTCAAGGTACCAATATTAATTACGACAAATAGATGCTCAATATTAAGACTAGAGTGTCGTAGCAGAGTTGGATTAAGCATTGTCTTGGCCAATATTAACTAGCTCAAAGAAGGGAGGAGGTGGAGTAACTCCTTCCTTCTTTGAGCTAGTTAAGCAATTTATATCGTGGCGAAAAACATAAAAACCTGGGACCGCAAGCCCAAGGTCAAGCCACTCATCACTAAGAAAGGTTTCAACAATCACAATAATGTCATAATCAGAACATGATGAATGAATGTTTAGAAATTATAGTCAGTGGTTGGTCTTCGGTGGAATATTCCGATTCCAGAGGAATCAGGAATATCCTAGTTGGTCTTAGTTGTCTATTTTTTTGATAATATAATCGAGAATATGTGCCTCAGATGCCTTCAGAAAGCCATAAACCGAGAATGTATGTGAGCCCCTAAATGTGTTCAGAACGCCATGAAGTTCTTCCCGAATTTTATATTACAAAAGTGATTCATACAGTGCGTTCTACGAAAATAGAGCTGGAAGAAATTTGGGGCATAAATTCGTGGAGTTTACTAGCAAATTCGTTGTTACTGACGAAGGATTTGGGGAAGTAGCGATGATGGAGAATACACAATTTGCAAGAATATTGTCACAAATATCTGGAGCATGCTGGACAAGTATTTTCAGGATTTTTCACAGGCACAAATTTCATCAATATAAAATAAGACTTGTACACGAGCTGAATAAAGATGATTTCGATCGTTGTTGTGAACATTTCAGTAAGAAACGATTTCTTCTTCATCTATGGGAACTGACTTCCTGTTGTGCTTTTCCCATGAGAAATTTAATCCATGCAAAACTTGCCACAATTTGTTTTTTGATATTAAAGACAAGTCCTGATCTCTAACTAGCACAGCGTGTATTCTTTCCACAGTGGGAATTTCTTTCCGAAAATAATATATAATATACATTCAATATGATTAATTTTTCAATATGGGAAAGTGTTATATTTTTAGCACTTTTAACAGGGGTAAAATAAGAAAACTCTTATTATATTATTTGTGAAACTAACAAAACCCTTTTACCAAAACTAAATGATGCATACAAATGATAAAACTACTTCAAGAACTCTTCTTAATATATATCTATGTAATCTTTACATTTCTTTGAGTTAAATTCGGATAATATGCTTAATCATACCTTTATCCGAGTGGACATTTGCATCAACATACATGGCGGGAGGTGGCACCTGTGTACAGCTGTGTTATCGGAATTGTTTTATTCATTGTAAATCATTGGTGACAGCAATTACTCTTGAAGTTTATATAAATAATGATCTATATAACTCATTGTGTGAGATAAAAACTGTTTCTATATCTGTTAATGGGTATTCAACTAAGTGCTTATGAGTTTTCAAGAAAAATAGAGATGAAACCCACCTCAATTGACAATCCTATACTTGGTACCCCGGATTATGATATGTAAGAAGAATTAATGGTACGCCTATGATCATCCTGTCACCTTGAGATTTGATATTCTACGGGTTCACCAAATCGACTATAGATGGTATTTCAGAAAATTCTCCTTTTTCTGCTGTTTTGAATGAGATCTTTATGAGATATCTAGAGAATGAACTTTCCTCTTCATGTGATATTTCAATTAAATAGGTTCTTCACTGGGAAAGACATTTTGATCATATATTTTTGTTTGGACAGATACTGATTGACAATTGAATCTCTTTTTCAAAATGCTTAGATTCATTTTACGCTACGGAACAATTCACTATGGAGAAATCGAACATATGCATGAAACACATATTTTCTTAGATATTCAAATTATGAAAATAGATAATTATCCTCAATTTAGTTTATATCGAAAACTAAAGTTTATTCATACCATAATTCATAATAGTAGTTCCCATCCGTGCAAAATTAAAATGCCTGTGTTTCATACAGTAATAATTAAGAACAACACAAATTATTTTTAATCTCGATATACCCCTACAGGTTCCGAAACAATTAAATATCTCAGAATTAATTATGTTCCACACATAAGTACTAAACTATGCCGTATATTGAAGGAGAATAAAATCAATAAAATATGTACAAATTAGAAAGATCTATGTTCACTCTTGGTCAAAAACACAGGTCGACTTGATGAAGGTGAAAGAAGCAGTGTATATAATATAAATTATATTGTAATAGTTGTCCTACTTTTCATATAGGTCAAACTATCAATATAAGAGTGGACAAGCATAAGAAACCATTAATTCATTATCAATTAACAACTGTTTTTCAGAACATTGCATACATGAAAATCATTCCTTTGAATTCACAAAAAAATTTCACATTCACGTTACAAAAGCATGAGATATGACCTATTAAAATTCGTAGAAAACCATCATCAGAAACCCATTGTTAAAATTTTAATTTCTTCTTAGTATTTCAAAAGGGATAAATCTCGAAACATATGTCAAACATATTTCCATTCATTATATTTTTCGAAATTAAGCCTAATGCTTTTCTTCAGTTGTCTAATTATTCAGTAAAAATGTTTCACCAACTGATTAGTGAGACTTCTATATCTAGCATCAAATTTGAAACGTTTTCAGAAAATTCGAAATAATTCAGCAAGACTTAAGTATTGAGAACTGAAAATCTACTTCAGTTCAATTTCAACTTATCTAACAACTGTGATATTTCATATCGAAAAATGAATCAAGTGCAATATGTTTTTGCGACATCCTGCATAATCCAACATAATTTTAAATTATAGTACAAAATGAACTGGTTAGGTCAAAGTTTCAAAAAAATCTAAAGAGTTCAGTTTAACAAAGAGAAATCGCCCACTATCTCGTGACACATTTTGTATAATTATAACGCATTAACCAAATTGCTAGAATTTTTTTGTTTTTTGAAAATATAAAACATATATTCTTCTCCATGGAAATTTAAAGCAAAATATCTATAACTCCGACAAATTTGAAATGCCAATGATATCAAACGGTAGCTAACAGAAATTCTCCCCACAATAACGTTGTAATTCCTCAGGTAATCAGAAATAGAGTTATTTGATATGCATACAATTAAGAAAGTATTCTGAAACGAGCATTATTCAAATTTACTTCTTCTAAATGAAGCAATAACCGACAAAAATGGGGAATTCAGGTAAACTAGATATAATCACACATACGATTGAGTCTAGAGAGTAATCCAAATGTGAAAACAGCCACAAAAATTAATACCAACCTTTCATATATTCAAATATGGCAATTGTAGATATGTACCTAATTTACATTATATTCTAATATCATATGATAAATACGAGAATTTAAATAATGGCTGCGAGTATTTTCTATTTTTTTTCCATATTAAACTTAATTAGTGAAGTCTGAATTAATTTATACACGACTACTGTGGAAGAATAGGGAAATTTCACGATAAAATCCATTAAACGAATTCTACGCTGGGATAGTTTCGTGTTGTGTTCAAACTTTATGTAAGCTAAGTGTGTGGTGCTGAGTTGATAAGAAATAATCAGGAATCTGGCTCATTAAAACACTTAAAACGATAATCGAACTAGAAAACAAGGTTTTTTTCATGGATAATTCGGGCGCACTCTACAGAATGTAAATAAATGAGTACAAAATATTTTAAGAGGCGATTATTCACTTTTATGAAAAACTGTAGCTATAAACATATGACCTCCAACACTACGTTACCCGTATCTAGGGTGTAAGAATCTTTTTTCTTTCTGGCTCCTTAGGTTTTAAGTTTGAATTTTAATCATAAGTGCCTTTGTAGGATGCACATAATTAGACCACAGAATGGGTTATGAATATCGAAATTTTAACTGGGGTCACGTGTTTTTTCTCCTTCCAAACTATATTTCAGTACGTAACTGGAATTGAAAAATGAAAATTTATAATAAGTCAAAGTTTTCCTTATCTTTCACTGTATTCGTGTGCAAAATTAATTTATATCTATCATATTGTACCGGGATAAATAACGATCATACTGTGATACAAAATGCATTTTTTTTTATTAAAAAATCCGCCAAACGCTAGTTTTGTGATGTAACTACAGATCTATAGTTTTCGTATTTTATACTTGGGATGCAAGACCTTGCTCTTTGCCCAATTTAATAATTTCAAATTAACGGGAAATACAGCTTGTGATTCATTGCGAGAGTCAAAATATGCATCAGAATTCGACATTTTCCGGTGGATTATTTAACAAATTGAAGTAATTGAGTATTTGGGTATTCGATGTCAATCACAACGATACTTTACGCATTCCCTAAAAAAAGCGAATAAGAACAATTTACTTTCCTGATGTAGCTATGAATTTGCTATTTTCAGATTTTCTCAATATTCGTGCAGGAATCTATTTTCCATAACTTCCTTGCGAGTATCAGAATTTGCTGGAGAATGCATCACCTACGGCCATATTTCGGGCTGCGTTAACAGAAAACTTTAATTTTTCCACAGGTCCCTGCAAACCTGAGTACTTGATGACAATGTCAACTTGATACCTAATACCAAATAAGTTCATTATCCCAACAGAATTTCTTTTTTCGTTGCGTAATTACAAAATTTATACCTTTCGAATTTTTTCAGTATCCGCTTCTCGCAAAATTTCATGTTATAGATTTTGATCCCCTTGTGACTGTAGAAACGTACTGCGAAATGCAAAATAAACGGCCATATCTGTCGATTAGGTTGACTTGAAGGCTTGATTTTTTCGCAGTTCCAAAAAATTGGCAACTTGATTATTCGGCTTGAAATTTAACCACATCTACTCCTGAGACAAAAATTTGGAAGGCAGGCAGATGGAGACTAAAGTGATAGTATAAGTGTTCCGTTTTTCATTTTGGAGTACGAAATACTAATATCAATCTAGATTATTTTACTCAATTAATATGAAGGGCAGAGAAATTTTAGTAAGTGCTCAAAACCCGTTAGCCATTACACAGGAATCTAGATGTCGGTGCATTGATCTACGTATCCAATAAAAACTTCTACGGAATCTTGAATAACTCTTCCTGAAGATGAGTTCTATGTCCCAAGAAGAAAAATCTATCGGATTTTTCACCTGACGAATTTCCCGAAAATGTGGTTTTTTCCAAAAATCAAAATTCATTGAATATTTTGTGGTTTCATGTAGTAGCAGGTGTGAATCTACACAAAATATCCCTAATGTTTTCAATTGTATGCTTACAACATAAAATGTCCAAATTAATCCATTATGTGCATGTACAAATAATTATCTGAAAACCTTTTGATTGAAAAATGATTATTAATTTTGAAAAAATTGACGAATTCGACATGTTTGAATGGTACGTTGAAAATGCGTATGATTATGATGCAGCTTCAGAAAATTATTCTGTTCGTTTTCAATTACAGAAACCTCCTATATTTCAGAAATTGAAACAGAATGTCATAAAACGGATTTTTTCCATGAAATTAGAGAGGAAAGGTACAAATCGATGAAGAAATCACAATGCTGCGAATCTCTCACTTTGCTGTAGGCAAAGCAAAGAGTGCAATACATAACCCTGAGGTTTCAACGTTCTAAACGAGAAAATTTCAATTCCCACAGCGAAGGGATTATGAGCGACTGCTAGAATTTTATGGGTGGTATCAGGAAAACTCAAATCAAAATCCAGAATCTATATTATTATTATCCACTATATGGACTGATGAAGTGAAGGTGAGGTTATGTCATCATTATATATATATATATATATATATATATATATATATATATATATATATATATATATATATATATATATATATATATATATATATATATATATATATATATATATATATATATATATATATATATATATATATATATATATATATAGTGCTTTATATCTATATATATATATATATATATATATATATATATATATCTTTTATCTTTGCATGCTATCTAAAATCTTTTCTTTGATTTTTTCAGACATATAAAAGGTATGATTGTTGAAATATTTTTCTGCTGGTTTTCTTTTTCCATTGTTACAGATTCCTGTCCCTTCCTGTCACCCGTGTCTTCGTTTGGAAATCATGGAATGCAAGGGAGAATGAAGCGGCTGAACAGAAATCTCTTTAGTACTCTTTATGTACACACGACACTAACACAACATAAACAGACAAGCTATTGCTGGTGCAATAGCGACAGGGAAACGAGTTTTTTTCCTCAGGTTTTTTCACTCGTTTATTGAATCATACGCAAGATAGTAGGTTCCCTGTTACATTTTCCTGAGCTCACACTTGTGTTTTTCTGACACACACAAAATTATAGAAATAAGCATTTATTGTAAATCCTATTATCTATATATATATATATATATATATATATATATATATATATATATATATATATATATATATATATATATATATATATATATATATATATGTACAATAAATGCTTATATCTATAATTTTATATATGGAACTTTGTTATGATAAAATAAATGAGGGTTCCTTGAGTGAAATTTCTTTGGCCCATACAATGTTAGTATACTTCCAACATGTAGCCACTTCTTTCATCAGATTTAATCCCATTAGATTTATTTCTCTTAGTGTGTATATAGATTTACCATATAGAATTCCAAAATGATGAGTTGAAACAAAACGTTTGAAATTATTCAGCTTCAGAGTCCAATATTCAAATTCAAAATACATGCTGTTTTGGGATGTTGCATTTGAGTAATGGAAATACTTTAGCGTAATTGAAACAGTTTGTACTTGTTTGTTGTCATTAATTATTCTAGATATTTCCTTATTCATTAGTAAAACTATCGTATGTTCTTATTATGAGTGGGCTTCATTCAATCAAATTCTCTGCAGTATATTTGATGAAACCATAAAATGTTCAATGAACTTCTATTTCTGCAGAAATTGAATTGAATTTCATTTTTCACAAACTTCGTCTGGTATATTATATATATATATATATATATATATATATATATATATATATATATATATATATATATATATATATATATATATATATATATATATATATATATATATATATATATATATATATATATATATATATATATATATATATATATATATATATATATATATATAGGGGTTTAACCCCGACGAGTTGCCCATATATCTGTTCATGCAATCAAACTGATTTCATGAAAAATATAAATCCACCACCCGGTAATTTATACCATTGCCAGGCAATGATTATAATCAAAACATATCCTGGAGTAATTATATATTAGGATAATGTTAAATGTTATGAGAATATATCAATCTACCAGAATATATACATACTATAGTATCATCAGACAATGATATCAATGTACCAACGAGTAGTGTCAGAGGCTTTCTCCCCGGAAAAATCCAGTGTACGGACCTTAGTCAAGTAACACTGAATGTTACTCATTAATAGTTTCCTTTGTGTGAAGTGGTGAACGATCGAATAGAATACTGCTCTGAATATAAATATGACAAAATTGTCAGTTAATTATTTTAAATTTATATAAACAAATAAATAAAATATGAAATGAGATTCTGAGCAGTATAAACTAAAGAGAAAACCTATGACTCTACCTCATTATTATTTTCGGAAAGAAACCTACGAAGAATATTACAAGATTTGATGACTGTTATCTTTTGTAACTGTTCAAACAAATTTTCTTCAGAACCAAAATCTCAATACTTTTGTGAAGATTTCTAGGAATAACGCCTGTTGTAGAAATAATAATCGGTAGAATAAATATTTTCTTCATTTTCCACATTTTTTAATCTCGTCGCCAAGCATCATATATTTAGAAATTTTTCATTTTTTTATATGATGTAATATATATATATATATATATATATATATATATATATATATATATATATATATATATATATATATATATATATATATATATATATATATATATATATATATATATATATATATATATATATATATATATATATATATATATATATATATATATATATATATATATATATATATATATATATTATCATTCATATTTGATTTGAAAAGAGCAAAAATACTCTTCCTATTTCATCCAAGTTCACACATAGTATATATCTACGAAGAACAAGTTTATATTATAATTCGGAAACCATTCAGCAAAAAGAATTTTAAAATAGTCCAAGCATTCTACTTAAAGAGGTACCTGCAGGGTACTGTAATAATTTCCACATAATTTTTATAGCAAACAAGATATTGTTTTCACAAATGAATTTTGCTTGACATTCGAATAGAGTATTTAACATAGATGCCTTATATAAACATCGACAAGGACAGACTGTACTGGGTGGACAAAATTCGACGTTTGGTACTACAGAAATAATGTGATTAGAGGAAAATGACCCCCCCTTCTCCGTGTTCTTTTTGTGTGAGGAATTAATTGCCGTTAATAGATTCACGCAAGCTGTGTTCGTTCGTTGTCGAGTTATTCGCAAATTTTGAAACTTTTCAGAATCAGTAAAGTGCTGATTTGGATCTTCAAGTTATGTTGAAAGGGTTTCGACATTCTCATTATCGAATCGAACTACGTGAGGAAACTTTTCTTGTGTCCAGCGGATTTTTAGTTTTAATGCTTACTTTTCAAATATGAACCGTAGACAACTTTGATTTCGTTAGATAGAGAATATATCACAGTCAATTTTCTATGTGCGATGTATCTTCAGGAAAAACCGAGAACTATATAACTTTTCTTTAGTTTTATATAGTGTCTATTTACAGAATTTACATGGAATTATTGAAAGAGTTCGACTGTTCGAAAATTAAATCTTGCGTTGACAATTTCAACAATTTTAAGCTACAATTATTGTGATAATGATTTAGTTTACGATAACGAAGCCACCATGCACCATGTACGATAATTTTGAAGACATATCATTGAGGACTAGTGATGATTAAATATTTCATCACTACTGATGTGAACTTCATCAGACTAAATTATTTCTCGGTAGAACTACGGAATATTGTTAATCTTATATACTTTTATGAGGTTGTCGCCTCTGGAAAACCATCAAAATAAGCATCTTCTGCAGTTTTGGCATCATTATTATTATGAATGTAACATTCAATCATATCAAATTTTTCAGACGATATGGTCGTTTCGTTATTACAAACGATACTACGTTCGCACTGTCGTTCTAAATTGTTGAAGAAACATTAGTTAATTCTTTCCAGAGTAGGAAGGATTGGCAACGATGAGCTCTTCTGGGACAAAATCATCCGAAGTTAAAATAGTCTCCCATTCAGATCTCCGGGGGTACTGCCTCGAAGGGTTCATGATGCGGTCGAGCACTCCTCCCGCGAATTCACTAATTCATTCACGTTCCAGAAAAGAAAGCAAACAAATCTGCAACATCAGAGGAATGGGCTACAACAATGAATGTCGATGCAGTCCACCAGCATCTGCAAAACGCACAACCCCATGTGCGAGCCCTAACCAAAATCCAAATAAATCAAACAACCGACATTAATGGGTATGAGTTACATACGAGATTTAGGTCTAAAGGGGGTCTCTGTGGTTTCGCCAGATAGGATGTTTCATGCCAGAGAGAGGACACAATGGAGGACGACGCTTCCGACCTTGGGTGGTTTAAAATCTGCTTGCAGGATAGAACACTGTTCTTATGCTGTCTATATCACTCGCCAAACGATATTCACTTCCCTACACTGTTTCAGTATAGAGGTGATAAGGTGGATTGGATTCAGACACATCATCCGGCAGCTGAGATCATTGTACTGAGTCACCTCAACGTTCACAACACCAACTGGCTCCGCCACTTAAATAAAACAGATGAAGCGGGAAGACAGGCTGAAACTTTCGCAATCAGCCATAATCTAACGCAGCTAGTCGACGAACCGACAAGAATACCTATTCACCCAAACGACTTCCTGAACACCAACATCAGTTTTTGATTTCAGATTCAGATGATTTTGGAGTGGAAGTCTCAGCATCGCTAGGCTACTCAGATTACAACTTTATATCTGCTACTGGAACCATTGTGCTGCCGCTAAACCAAGAATCTAAACCACCCAGACGCATTTGGCACTATAACTGTGCTAAGTGGGATAAGCTGCGTGAATTCTTTCCGTACTTTCCATTCAGCGATATTTACCTTTCAAATACTAACAGCAATGTGTGCACTGAATCTGTTACAGAAATCATTCATGCAGGAATGAATCTCTACATCTCTCATTTCATGAAAAAAACAACAGCACAAAAACCATGGTTCAACAAAAACTGCGAAAGAGCCTTTGCAACCAATAGCAGAGCTTACAAGTCATGAAAGATAAACCCAACAGAGAAAACAAGAATAACCTTCGTACGAATACGGAACGTATGCAACCTAACAACTGCAAGAGCAAAGGCCAATTTCAACGAAGGGTAACTAATAAACTCCTTGAACAGGAAAGCAGGGTTAGACAGTTCTGGTCTATGGCGAAGACTATCTGCGCCAATTTTCGTTCTGAGAAACCACCGAACATGTGCTCTTTGAGACGAGCTCTCGAGCAGCTGAACTGAACTGGCACCCATTCTTCACGGTCTGTTTCAGATTTCTTATGGAAGCCAGACTTTCCAGAGCAGCTGGAAAATAGCGAGAATTCAACCGATCCCAAAGAAAGGAAAGAAGTCCTTACCCCAAAACTATCGCCCTTTTGCACTTCTTCCCATTATGTCCAAAGTATTGGAGAGAGTCATGAATGATGAACTCATCGAATATCTTGAGTTGCAGGGAATTATTAACGACCGTCAGTATTGTTTGCGCAGCCAAAGATCGACAAGAGATCTGCTCGCCTATGTCACTCATGTTTGTACATCAACGATAGAAAAGCATGTGGAATCTAGAGCAATAGCCCTCGACATCTCTAAAGCCCTCGATAGTGTTTGGCATGAAGCCTGTTTGAATAAACTTGCTGCATATTGGCTTCCCGAAAAATTGAGGGTTTGATAAGTAGCCTAATTTAAAATAGATCAATACAGGTTGTGGTCGACGGTATAACATCTGATTATTTCCAATAGCAAGCAGGAGTACCTCAGCGATCCATTCTTTAGCCAACCTTGTTTCTGTTGCAGATAAACGATCTCCTATCATCTACAGAGAACAAGCTCTTCGGTTTTGCAGACGATTGTACCTGGGTTTCGTCTTTCAGTAGTCTGCGGCCAACAAAACCGAGGAATAACGTCAGAGATGACTTACAGAGGATATCGGATTGAGGTCAGTTGAACCTGGTGAGCTACAACGCGAGCAAGACGAACCTACTACGTTTTCTAGGTAGGTCCTTGCTGGAGAACCTCCTCTAATGATGCAAGGCCAACAAATTGCATCCAAAGATCAGATGCGCCTTCTCAGAATAACGATCAACTCCGGGTTTTGCTGTCCTGAACATATATCAGCAATAGCTAAGTCTGCATCAGTTAAACTTAGTTTTCTTTTCAGAACCAAGCGATACTTCACGTCATTTCAGCTGTTCGTTCTATATAAAGCGTAGAGTCGACCTGCATTTTAATATTGTTCCCAGGTATGGGGATCTGCGCCCAAACATTCGTCGCAGATGTTGGATAATGTGCAAAAACGGGCTGTGCGTTTCATCGACTACCCGAAGATCACCCGCGTTGTCCAGCCGCTGGCTCTCAGGAGACAAGTTGGTAACATTTCTCTGTTTTACTGATACTTCGACGGAAGATGATCCAAGGAGCTGAAAGACCTTGTCCCGAGAAAACTTATGTTTTGCCGCAACACTAGGCTGGCAAGTAGTTCACATCATATGGCGCTACATTTGAGGCACCCTCGAACCTCTTTCTATAAGAATTCCTTGGTTTACAGGGCTGGTGCGCTGTGGAACTCTCTTTCGTCCACCATCTTCTCAACATCCTACAATTTGAACCTCTTCAAAAAGCGAGTAAGCAGACACCTCAATTCTTCCCAGGCACCCACTCATTTGATGTTACAGGTTCGCCTATTCCTGGGAAACGGGAATAAAAAACTCAGCGCTCGGCTCTCAGATACTTTTATGAGGTTTATCTAATATACTTTATTATGAGATTTCTTTCAAACTTTTCGGACAATATGGTCTTCCGAATAAGCATGTTCTGCAGCTTCGGTATCATTAAATTATGAATGTAACATTCAATCATTTCAAACTTTTCGGACAATGTGGTCGTTTCGTTATTACAAACGATACCATGTTCGCACTGTCGCACATTAACTAAACCATCTGAATTGTCATTGCGAGAAATAATTGTCGATAAATAAGTGGGAAAAATTCTTTGTGAAACTTAACCGTATTGCTTTTTCTAGAATTGTTCAATTAAATTATATGGAAAAGCATAGCAACCTTTAATGAATGAAATGAAGTTTCTATTGTTGGGGAAGACTACTATACGAAATTAGCTGGACAGTGTATATTGGCAGAACATGGCTAAACACGTCGACATCGTTATTAAAAACACTTTCATACTTACGAGAATTATAAATTTAATAATATTATGGGGAACACTTGAACATGAATTTATATATAAAATGAAATAATCCAGGAATGATTCAGAGCCTAATCAATCACTCAGTTGAACCTGACAAATCATTAAAAGAACATTTATAAACGGTAACTATTTTCGAAGAAATTGCATGGAAAATATTCTCCAAAGGATTTTTCTCTAGTTATTCTATATATGTATATTAAATAAACTTTGTTTTTCTTCAACTGCTATGTTCTCAATGTTTCTTAGTAACTATAAGGATTTCTATGAAATTGAAACGCTTCACTCATGAATTGATCCAAACAAATATAATTGATAATGAGTTGTAAATATCTTGTTTGTAAAAGAAAGTTTCATAGAAAATTTAATTTCAGATCCATTTCATGAAATTTTTACATCAATCCGCAGACCCTCATTTAATTTCCTACAACTCACTTTTCATAAGCTCTCAGACATCGAGGTATTCTAAAAGCGGGACTCTAAAAGATGATTTCATTGGCACTGAATATTTCCCCAACTAACTTTCCATGGAAACCGTTATGTCTTTATATTCTGTTTTACGAGAGGGAATTTTGTTCTCCAGAGCTTTCATTGTGCGACAAATTGTAAGGAAGAGTGAAATGCCGCACTTCCGTAGTTGGGCATCTATTATGAATTCGGCTCTAAGTTCCCTATTTTCTCTGTTGTTTTGTTCAAATACTAATATATATCTTATTGAGTTTCAGAATAGAAGTCTAGAGAAGTTTCTACGAATACAGAGTTTATTATAATCCTTCGAGATTCGGCTGATGGGGATTTTGGTTTGGTGTAGCTCTAGTTTCTAAGAGGAGGAATTTTTCTTCATCATTCAAATTAAATTCAACATTCACAATCTTTCGTAGAGCATTGGTAGATAACTTTGAATATCGTTTCGAACTGATAAAGGTAAATTTGGAAAAGTTGTCCACGTTTTTTTGATATGAGCGATTTACACCAAGATTTTTTTTTATAGTTTGACATTTCGTGAATAATTAGGGCCCTATGAGTAAAAAAAATTATCAAGTGATAATTATAATACAATAATTATTAATTAATTTTCAATTATGTATAGAATACTCATACCCTTTTAATAGAAATAGATACCCACTCGATGGGATTTATGTTCCAACAGAAATTTCTCTTGCAAATTTGTTGCCCAAAGCACTTAGAGAAGGTATAGTTGGGTTCGTTTTCACTCGTCAATTCCTGTGTCACCTGTAGGTGACATCAAAAAAATTTTTTTACCCACATCGCAATTTCAGTTTTGATTCCTCATTTTATTTTCTATAAGTAGCAGAATTAGGAATGGAAATTTATTTTTCCACCTCCAGAGCTCTATGATGAGAAGAAAATACAAGAAAAACTATGATGAAAATTTCGAAACATGAAACATATTTTTGAAAACATGTAATACTTGAAGGAATTTATATGAAATTCAATATATCACAGATAGTTAACTGATTTGAGAGGTTAGTTTTTGATTCGAATAAAATAGAAATAGTTCGATATTTGGGAGAGGTTTGTTTTTCATATGTTTTGCCATATCACAAAATTTTAAATGTCCTTGTCGTTTGTCTGTTGTCACGCAGCCGTTAATTATTTCCTTATTTTGATATTTTATTTGGTGTCATTTTGAGGATTATACCCTTTTCATAAGTGTTTCAGCATTTTTTTGTTATATTTTTTCATAACATAGCGTACTTAACTATCTGTGATATATTGAATTTCATATAAATACCTTCGAGTTTTCCATGTTTTCAAAACATTTTCCATGTTGTGAAATTTTCATCATAGTTTATTGTATTTTCTTCTCATTATAGGGCCCGAAAGATGGAAAATAATTTTCCGAAACGTCGGCAATTTCAAGGATTGTTTTTCTTCAAACACCACCGGTTCCACTATCTACCATTCTTAATTGAGCAATTGAAGTGAACCGCTAAACTCTTTATTGACAATAAGTAGCAGAATTTAACAAAACAATTTGATATGTGTCAAAAAGACTCCAGTTTCGTCGCGGTAATTCGAGTTTGTTTGTTTCGTGTCGTCTCTTGTGAAACAAAGTTAAAAATAAAATGCCCAGACCGTAAGTATTGTTTTTGTTTCTTATTACAAGTAATAAATGAATATACAGGGATATCCACCGGGACCGTCCGTTAAAAACTTTTTGAGTTCCAATTACAATATCAAGCTGAAATTTTATACGCGGCCATAACTAGCGATTTCCACTTGGTGTGAAATATTTTCGAAGTGATACCTTTTCCGGTTATACCGGAAGTGGGTCATAGCTTTGTTATTTCAAATGGCAATCTACCTATTTTATTATACATCTAGAACCGACATTTGAGCAAAGCATAAAATACTTAGATTGTTGGCACTTATCTGTCATAACTTTTGACAGATTTAATTAGATTTGTTATAAACTCGATTTTTGAGGAAAAAAAAAATGTAGCTCGTAGGTCTTTTGCACTACAGACACAATTTTTGCTTCGGTGGATAGAAAAAGGATCAAGGAATTTTTTAAGCAGTCTACACATGTCAAATGTTTATTGCGTTGTTTTGTATGACTTTTCAATTAGGCCTTTTTCAAACAGCAATAACTCAATTTTTTCAAATTGCACGTGCCAGTTTTTATATCGCCATCAGATGAAGCGTCAAATTTCAGATGGAATTGTATCAGCATGTACTATACCCATCTCTTATAGTTCCGAAATAATGTGGGAATATATCGAATTTTGATTATTTTGCAAGAACTAATAGAGAATGCTTTGAAATATATGAATCAAGTAGCTGAACTGGCTACGCTCACCTGGCAGGTGCCTAAAATTAATGTACTTTTCACTTCGTTCATTCGAAGTTGATATTTCAACAAGAATTGTCGTTATTCCAGATTGAAAATATCCAAAATTAGAAAATTGAATTGAAAATTAGAAATTGCAGGCAATTCAATAACTAATTTCCAAATTTACTGTCTATGAGTAAAATAAAATTTCGAAGCATTAGAAGCCATTCTCTACAATTCAGATGAATAAAATTGTAGGAACTATGCGAAAACCAATCGAGGATAATTACATTAATACGAATAAATGATAGCAAACATCATAGAAGAATACTAATTTTCGATCTGAATAAATGTTCAATACAGGCCCCATTTTGCTCGATACACTTCACTCTTGATTTTGCCCCATAAATAAAAATCAAGGGCTTCAGGTCAGCGGAGAACGCGGAGGCCATAAATTTGGTCCTAATTACCCCACAATCCATCCTTTTATATGCTGGTGCACCATCCATTTGGTGACAGCAATCCTCAGAATGTTGAGGAGAAATCTATCTAAAAATTTGCTAATGTTCCTCCCAAAATTTTCAGATATCTTTGTCCATTAAGATTTGCCTCACAAATGTGATAGCCAACAAATTATTCAATAAAATTGCAAAAACGTTCACGCAGAATTTATTTTGTAAATCAATAACCTCAATGAAATGTGGATTTTCTGTGGCCCAAGTATGTCGATTTCCTGTTAGTTATTCCACTTTCATTGAACTTGGCTTCATCAGACCATATAATTTTTGCAGAATTGTCTCATCTTCTTGAAGCTGAATTAATAAATTTTCATAGAAATTTAGATCAGTTGGTTTCAATTTTTGTAGTCTGATAAAATAATACAGGTGCATGTTATGTTTCTTAAGGTTTCTTTGAATGGAAGTATAACTCAATCCAATATCCATTGATGCTGACTTGATGGACTTATGTGGATTGGCACGAAAATACGATAGCGTATTAATTTGATTGTCGTTGTCCTCGAGAATTGGTTTTCTTCTAGTTTCTATGTATTTTGTTCCTCCAAATTGCAGAAAATTGCTTCTAATCCTTCGAAAATTTGTTTTACTCATAGGCGCCAAATTCGGAAATTGGTTATTGAATTGCCTGCAAGTTCTATCCACCACGTTTTGACATTCGCCATGAATTAAAAAGAGATTAAACATATCCTCGTTTGAATAATCAGCCATTTTATTATCCATCTCGTGTTTTTCAAGAATTTTCACTTCAAATTACCAACAATTCTTGTTGAAATATCAAATTCGAATGAACGAAGTGACAAGTACATTAATTTTAGGCACCTGCCAGGTGAGCGTAGCCAGTTCAGCTACTTGATTCAAATATTCTCTGTTAGTTCTTGCAAAATAATCAAAATTCGATATATTCCCACATTATTTCCGAACTATAAGAGATGGGTATAGTACATGCTGATACAATTCCATCTGAAATTTGACGCTTCATCTGATGGCGATATAAAAACTGGCACGTGCAATTTGAAAAATTGAGTTATTGCTGTTTGAAAAAGGCCTGATTGAAAAGTCATACAAAACAACGCAATAAACATTTGACATGTGTAGACTGCTTAAAAATTCCTTGATCCTTTTTCTATCCACCGAAGCAAAAATTGTGTCTGTAGTGCAAAAGACCTACGAGCTACAATTTTTCCTCAAAATCGAGTTTATAACAAATCTAATTAAATCTGTCAAAAGTTTCGACAGATAAGTGCCAACAATTTAAGTATTTTATGCTTTGCTCAAATGTCGGTTCTAGATGTATTATAAAATAGGTAGATTGCCATTTGAAATAACAAAGTTATGACCCACTTCCGGTATAACCGGAAAAGGTATCACTTCGAAAATATTTCACACCAAGTGGAAATCGCTAGTTATGGCCGCGTATAAAATTTCAGCTTGATATTGTGATTGGAACTCAAAAAGTTTTTGAAGGACGGTCCCGATGGATATCCCTGTATAAGGTACAAAATGAACTGATGTTACAACAAAAGTAACTTGGAACATGATCACTACAACGATCATAATATGACGTGTCACCTGTAGGTGACACCGGGCATTGTATGTCACTTTATTATATGTTCTATTCAAAAAACAATGTTTGAAGCATTGACTATTGTTTACTTCACCCTTTGTCGCTCTGTGGTGATGAGATTACATTTACAGTTTATACATTTTTACAGATTGACCTTAACTGAGATTGGCATGGAGTTACAGGCCTGGGAAGACTCAGCCGATACTATTTTATTTCCTCAGGATGATGATGTGGTTATTGATGAAGATAGTGGGGATGAGAAGGAGGCTAACATCCTGCATCTACTTAGTCGCATACTTCGGTCTCAAGTATAACTACAAACTAGACCATCTGTCTCTCCAGAAAGCTGCCAGGAGCACGAAGCTGAAGAAGTAGTAGTACGGTACCGAAAAACAGGAGAAAAGAAAATACTGGGAAGAAATGGCAAATCAATACCACTTTCACTACATGCGGTAAGGAAGATCTTCATAAATATAAAGGAAAGCGACTACCGTTGAGTGTTTCTAATGGCTCTGCAGTGGAGAAATTTTCACACTTTGAATGGAACTATTAATGAAATTAGAGTATACATTGCAATTTTGCTTCTTATAGGATATTGGACACCAAGATACATGAGAATGTTCTGGGAAGTGAAGAATGACACCCTCAACGAGCTAGTAGCTTCCAGCATACGACGAAACAGATTTTTCTAGATTCAGCAGTACCTTCATCTTCGTGATAGTACGTCCCTACCGCCCAACGACAAATTTGCAAAATGTCGCAATCATTTCACAAAACTAAACCAAAATTTAATGAGGAATTTCAAAAAAGCTGACTCATCACACATTTCCATTGACGAAACCTTAGTACCTTATTTTAGGAGGTTTAGTACAACAACACATTCACGGAAAACCAATACGTTTTGGTTACAAGTTTTGGCCAGCAGCCACTCGCCATGGCAATTTAGTAAATTGTGAACCTTATCAGGGTGTATCTGTTCCTACCCTCAAAATGCAGCTCGATATGGGTCTAGGAACTTCAGATATATTGGCACTCCATTCCAGACTACCACCGGAATTAGGAATTTGTATTCCGGTAATTTTTTGTGACTTACCATTACTAAGATATTTACGGGAGAAAATGGTTGGAGGAACTTGTACTGTTCGGGAAAACTGGCTAGAAAATCGCAAGAAAATTGCTAAGATATAAAGAAGAAACCTAGAGGTTAGTTGTTTCAACAAATTTCGGAAGAGATTATTGCAGCTAAGAGGCATGACAACAGTATCGTAACCATCGCGTTAAACTGCCACGGAATGACTCATGTTACGAAAGTTGATTGGATTGGATTTATGAATAAAAACGACCTAGAATTCAAGTGGACTACCCAGCCGTCATCGAGATGTACAAGTATTTGTGTGGTGTTAACCGTTTTGACGAAAATGTTGACTCCATGAGAGTAGGTATTCTCAGCAAGAGGTGGTGGTACTCTCTGTTTCTTTTGGTATAGATGCTGCTTATCAAAATGCATGGATTATTTAGAGGCAATGCACAAATAACTGCACCAACTGTGATTTTCGCAAAAATGTCGCTTTTACTTATTCACAGAAATATGATAAGCCCCAAACTCGTGATTGTGCTTGTGGGGTTTCACTGCAAATTAGAGTGCCTAATGAATTGAGTTCTGCAGATAAAACCGAAGGCCTTTCAGAAATTTACTGTTTACAACGACATTGTGGATATTATCACCAACGTACGCAAAAATGTGTGCTAAGTGCAATATCGGCTCACACCTATGTTGGTATATGTTCCACAATTAATAAATCTTTTACTGCATTATTTGTTCCTACATGTAAATAAATATTTTCTTGAAATATACGGTATTTTACTTCTACACAAACAAAGAAAAAAACTGCAAGAGTAATTTGTATAATGCCCAGTGTTACCTGGATGACACCAAATACCTAACCAAATAGGGGTAGTTGCATATTTTTAATTTTTTAGATGTGTCACATGTATTTGTGACAGTTTATATGGGTCATTGTTTTTAGTTGCTAAATATAGGCATGGTAATTGGAAAGTTTGTTTCTTTTGTTCCATGGACCTACAGGTCATAGTGGACTCCGTACCACTCACCTAGACCGTGCAATGATAACTGCCATCACTTTGGATAACAATTTATATGGCCTTCGATGACATATGCGATTAGCCAGTAGCCATGTGCCCAAATCAATGTATGTCTTTGTCAAATTCACATTTTTGTTTCAAGGACAACATCCATAGCTGGAACCCGGATTCGAACCAGGCACCCCGGCTAAGCATATTCCTACATACTTGCTCACTAACCGTGCAGCTACCGAGGCGGTATTATTAGTTTTAATTCGACAAAACATTATTATTATAACTTTTTTCATTCTGTCGTTTTAAAGGTTTTCATTGATTTCAACAACTAAAATACATGGTGCAACATTCGTGAAGATACAATCAACTGCAGATCAGGTTGCATTATGATCTTCGAGTCATTGTGTACATTTAAAGCTTTCAATTTCCTTACTCAAAGGCGATCTGGGCCTCTTTTTGTTTTCACCCAAAAAGTTAGGTATTAATTTACCCATACCGTTTTTGCTTTATCCAAAGAAAAGCAGCTGACTGCTCCCTTTGTTGTAAAGTAAAACTGGAATTTTTGGTATGGGGAACATTCCTGCAAATACAATGTCTGCTGGACATTGGATCCAGCAGACTCCGTATAATATAATGAACAATAATTTTCAGCTTAGGTTCGGTGTGAAAGCCTGGTGCGCCATTTAATCCTATAGCCTGAGAAGACCAGTTTTCATTGAAAAGAATTTGAATCGAACAATTACAAAATTTCTGATGACCTTCCTCCGGAAGGACGAAGAAAAGTCTATTTCCACAACAAGATGGTGCTGCTCCTCACATCAAAACTATGAATGTGAACTGGCAAAAGGATAGTTATAATGATAAATGAATTGGAGTAATTGGTCCTGTAATGTGGTCAGTCAGCTCTACAGGTTTCAGCCTTTCTGATTTTTGGTTCAGAGTTACCTACAGGATCGTTTCCGATAGAATCGTAATACTCACTTGAGAATAAAGTTGCATTCACTTGTTTTTCGTCTTCTATACTGACTGCCCAATTTTTTTTGAGTTGCCTTCGGCACTACTAAGTTTGTTGTCTGTAAATTGCTTCTTCAGATTTTTCCTTAAGTTGTTTACTGAGTTTCTGGCTTTTATGAATTCGCTTTTTGTGTAGTCGTTCTCTATCTTTTCCACCTAGCGTACTTAACGTCTCTATCTTTCATTAATCTCATGTTTCCAGTTGTTATCCATTCATTATTTGCCCCAATTTTTGAGTTATATTAACTGTTATTCTGATTCTTTGAGTCTGATATCAAATTTGCTAGCTCCTTAAATAAATCCACGCTTTTGTCTCGTGACTTTTCATGCAAGGTTGCTCTGTAGGCAGATTTATCAAGTTTCTTTTTACGTCTTAAAACTTTTTTTATTGGTTTCTACAGTCCTGTTTATTTTAGTATATATTAGTTTATGATCGCAGATTGGATGGTCTTCAATATTCATTCTGCATGTGATATCATCTGTAGCTCATATGTGATCAATGATTGTTGCAGTGGTGTTGGTTGTCCTGGTTGCATTGTCCTCGGAGAGGATGTTCTTTATGTTGAAGGCATTCATATGTATGATGTTCTTGTACTCAGAGACACTAGATGACTCGCTGAGGAGGTCTGGGTGAATATCTCCAATTATAATACAGTTCTTTTCCTCTGCTTCCTGATTATATCTATCTATTGTAGAAATAATTTTAGATTTGATTGAGGCGGCCGATATATACACAACAGTGTTAAGTTTTGCCTTTTGAGATAAAGTTCCAGGTAATTGCACTCATCAAGAGGTTTGATTTCAGTGTTTATGATACTATAATCAATATCATATCTGACATATATACTTGCGCCTCCCCCTCGGGTTGCTCTGGTGATGTGAACGCTGCTGAAACCTGAAATCTCATATGCATTAACCTCCTCAGGATATATCCAAGCCTCCGTTAACTTCATGAATAGTATTATTAGTTCCTTCGATAAAATCTATAAGATCGTCAATCTTAATTCTAATACATCATACTTACAAAAAAAACAACTTTTATGCATGGATAATAATGGAATGGCTTCCAAATAATGAAAAACTCAAAAACAAATTAATTTACATCAATAATTGCTCTATAAAAGGAATAGTACTGATGGTAATGCTTTGCTTTGTGTTCCTGATACTTTGATTCCTAAATTTGTGGAAGTCTATCACAGTGTTTTGGGTCACTATGGAGTCTATGAAACTTGGGTTTTATGAAATCTGAATTGTGGTGGACGAGCAGCATTGTCAAATAAAACAAATGATCAAAATTGTAATATTTGCCATGAGGCAAAAACTTCTTCTTTCCTCACCTCCACAAACCAACATTATACCTACTGATAAAAGCGGTATAATTGCAATGGATCTTTACGGGCCCCTAATTGGGTCTTGTGGAGGAGTTCAGTACCTATTTGTAATTTTGAATTTGTTCACTAAATATGTCAAACTTTATCCAATAAATAAGGCAACTACAAGAGCCTTACTTTCGCGCCTTATGAATGAATATTTGCCAATTCATGGTTCTGTTCGAAGGGTGTTGAGTGACAAGGGAACACAGTTCACTTCAGCTTAATGAAAGACCACCTTAGAAGCAGCAAACATTCAAGTGGTGTACTCATCGGTCAGGCACCCACAGGGTTATCCATCGGAGAGAATCATGCGTGAGCTTCGAAGGTTATTTCGGACTTACTGTTCAGCCCAGCATTCCAGGGGGGCATATGAGTTGCCTCAGATTGAAGAATTTTTAAATGAAATTGTCCATGAGTCAACAGCATACTCACCTAAGGAACTGCAGTTTGGTAAAGAGCGTCTCAAATTACTACCACCAGGTATAAATCCTAAAAATGTCCCTGGTCATTATCCTAAGCCTTCTTTAGAAATTAAAATTAGGCTTTCTGAGGCTTGTCTTGCCAACAAATCATCCTTCAAAGAGGCTGATCTTATTCTCCTGAAAGCTAATAATACCTCGGCTGCTATTAAGTCTGAGATAAAAAAGTTCATATCACTTAATCACCTCAATAAGAAATGAGCATCAAAACCAAACAAAATGTAAACTACCTGTTTAACTGTAAAATCAATGGAGGTAGTTTTGATCAAATGGTTTCATTACAACTTGCCCACCAAACTTATGTGAGGAGAGATGATATAATGTTCTGATAATAGTCTACTCTGGTCGTTGTTTAAATCTGTTAGCTTTTACGTCCTCTTACGAGAGTATTCTGGTCGATGCCTGTTCTTTGGTTGGTTTCAGGTAGACTTTTCCGTTCAAGCAGTAGGCCATGTGATAACCATGTTTTTAACATGTTCCTTGCTTGTTTCAATAGTACCTGATTGGAGTTTGTAAGTTCATCATTGAAAAATATATTATTATTGTTACCTCATAATTGGCATTCCTCAAATTGACTCCTTTCAGCAACTTTACCGCTTGTATTATTTTCTTTTTATGTTCACCGTTGCTCAATTTGAGTGCAATTGGTGCATCTGCCTTTTTTCCAACTCTATACACTTCCTTTATTTCTTATGATTTATAGGGCACTTTTATAGTTGTGAATATTTTGTCCACAGCTTGTTTTTCATCTATATCATTTTGCTCTGGCACTCCGATCAAAACTAGATTGTTGGCTTTTTCCTTCTGCTCAGTAATGTTTATTCTAGTTTCCAAATTTTTGTGTTTTTCTTTCAGAGTCTCATTTTCATTTTTGATGTCTTCAATTCCCCAAATCAACGTGTCTATTGGATTTCTCTGTTCATCAAAGTTGTTAGAGATGAACTGAGCAGATTTTTTGATAGATTTTATTTCTTCTTGAAGTTTGTTTGTGAACGGACCAAGTTGGTCTTCCGTGGTACTCCTTATAATGCGTTTAAGAGCCTTTTCATCCATATCAATGAAATTATGAATATTTGCTTTTGTACTTACCTCACAATTTTCGAGAGTTTCGCAACAGTTCACAATTGTATCAGTATTCACAGCTTTGGCTTAATAAGCACAGCTTAGGTGAAAAGCTGAGTGCTGAATTTTCACGTGCATTTACATCCATAACCTCCAATTGTTATTATTATTACAATTATTGAACGAATTTTGTGGCACCGTATGATAGTTGAAAACAATATTGTCATTCTTCATCATTGGGCCAATATTATCATTAATCGCGTTCTGTGTACTGACGTTTGATTTCATCATTGTGGCTTGTATTTTTTCACCTCGATCCAATTTATTTTGAATATTGTCGTCGATTTAACCTTCTGCGCATGTCGTCGACTTTCATCCTCCAAGTTTATTGACTGCTGTGATGTCACCCTCTCCTGTGACACAAAGGTTGCCTGTGATCGGCGAAACGAAGTTCAAAAATACAGCTATCTGCTTACCCATTGTAGAGAATTTATTTATTCCAACTTTTGAATGAAGCATTTACCAAATTGCTAAATTAAAAATAAATCAACCGAAGCTGCATGTCTTGGTCTCAAATTCATAATTTTTTCACAAATAGCATTAAATTCATCAGATACCTCGAATTTCGTAGGTGATTTTGTCTTTGTGAAATGATATTAACGATAAGGGCTCCTTCGATATACCCAATTTTTATTTCATATAATTCTATGGATCGACAAGCTTCCATTATACTCATAATCAGAGCTAATTTCGTTAGGTAGAAACTTTTCATCAGGTGATTCCTTGATGAACTTCCTCGGGAGTAAAGGCCTTAGCTTTTTTGGGTTGATGACCTTCAGACTTTCTTTTCAAAAACGACGGCAACTTCTTGTAACTATCCGAACGAATTTTATGTATGAGAGTGAGAGTGCTTCGCAACATTTAATATAATACCCATAGAGACGATGGCTTCTACTTATCTACAAGTTCACTAAAATTCGCAAGTATTATATTTTCGGAGAATGAGTTAGTCTTTCTTTTTGTGTGCCAGTCCATAAAGTTCTGACATGCAGAATTGTATTTGTCTTTTGACTTGGCCGGTAGTACATCTTTTGTTGCATTAGCTGCTAGTTCCGACAATTCGGGCGGTGTATAAGATAAAACTTCTTCTTCGGTCATTTTCTTGATCTAATTTCAGGCGAAAAATCTTATTTCACAATCTCACACAATTTCCTGACTGAATTCTATGGAAAATAATACTAAGCAAGATGACACTTCATAAATTACGTGACAAACAAGAACTGTCATCGCGTCAGGATCACAGAGGAATTGAAACATAACTGGACCACAGAGTGGACGAGCCCATAAAAATTATGCATTGTTGAAGTAATTTTGACATATGCATTGAGTAATGGGCTTATTACTCGATGCATCTGTCATTATTACTGACGGGTAAATTTAATTGACGTCATTACTAACCGAAAATATTCGTATAATGCATAGATTACTCGATAGGTTTGGTTTTAGATAAAAACAATAACTCTCATTTCATTTCTTGTTCAGAACACACTAGCTGTTACCGTTAACGGATAAGACAGGTAATTTTGTTAGTATATTTTCCCATTCTAGAATTTGTGCTTCCTTTCGATTGTATTTTGATCTACATCGAAATTTTACATTATGATATAACCAATGTAGTTCTTAAATTCATTCTAAATCCCCTTCCACCGATAGGCTAATTTATGCTCTATATCAAAGAGACTATGATAATCTCTATCTGGACTGAGCTGTAATTTGGCAGTCATATTTGCATGAATTCTTGATAGATGAATTTACGTTTGTTGCAATGACATTGTCATATAACCCTTTCTACAATATCATTTCACATTCAACAAAGCTGCAGATTGTAAAGGTGAGTGTACTTTCTCGATAGGAATCCCCTCATTTTGTTTGCACCTATCCACTCACTGAACATCGTACAATAGAATTATCGCGAAGTGAGAAACGGAGTTTCACTAACAATAACTCCCAGATTGACAGATTAATTTATAAACATGCGGGGGCACATAATAACTGAACAAAATATCTGGGTTATATAACTGAACTTCTATAACTGCCCATCTCATTGCTGTCGTTGTGTACGCTGCGTGATTGACAGCTAGAACCAGACCGGCGCTACATTTAATAATAGGGTAAAAGTTCAGAGTCGTATTTGGAAGATTTCTGTTGCAGAAGTACACTCATGAAGTAAATTTCATCAAGTCCTTATACATAGTATTTTCGTATTAAGGAGATGGGATTCCAAATGAGGATGTCGAATGTCGAATGACTTTTCTTAGTGCCCCTCGAGACACAGTATCTCAAATTGGATTCATAAAATGTTGTTTTTGATATTTATCTTCTCCAACTAAAAAGAGCAATCAGATTAAATTTCTACAGAATATATTTTATATATATTTTTTCGTTCATTCATATTTCCTGCACGTGATCAAAATCCGAAACCCCTTCTGGATTTTTAATTAGAATTTTTTCGGAAAGTATAATTTGTCTATGCAATGATTATTTCATCAGAGTCCGTTTCGATGGAAAACTTTTCATTGTGTTTTCTCGCGAAATGTATATTTTTGAAGAGAAAATATGAAGCGCCTTCTACCAAAATGTCCATGAATTCGGAATCGGAATATTTGTCCCTAAGAAAATTTATGAAATATAACCAAATTTAGTTTTACCAAAAAGTGAAATATTCACTTACTAGAAGAATGTTTCTGAAGCTCTGTTTTCTTTGAATTCCACAAAAAATGTTTGAATACATGGTAGGAGAATGTTTTACTTCCAGGAGTTATCTTACTTATGAACTTCATGAATTTGCGTCATAGAAGAATTTAAAACGTTCATCTTATTAATTATATCCTTTAATTATAAATATGCAAACATTTCGTTAATTTATAATTCCGTAATTTTTCGAAAAATCAATTGAAAATTTTCTTTTTCTCATCATTATTACAAGTGTTCTAACGAAACCATAATATATTCCAATTTTCAAATTGATATATAACACCATGAAAAAAGCTGAAGGCTTCTTTGCTAATCGGGTACATCAGAGTTTGTATAAATATTTTTATTTTTTGAATTTTTCCTCTCGAAGTCTGCAGTGAAAATTACACTCGATCATAAGCGCAACCGTGTGACCTCTTTTGAACAGTCCTTGTCGATGTTCAGCCTCAATCCGAACGAGGTTTGCTTCATTTCTTTGCCCTCAATAAAATATTGATAAATCACAGTACATCAAAGAGCAAGAAAGAATCAAAACAGTGGGTTTCTTTGGCTGAATCTGCATTAAAGAAGCCCAAGTTGTATCTTTCGATCTTCAAAAGCATAACTAAAGTTTGCTGACATACACGCGAAGTCATTTATATTAATCACCTCGGGAAAACCATCATAATCAATACTTTGGACAGATTTTATATTCAAAACAAGAACTACCATATTTGGAGATAAAAAGTGTTTTTCCAACAAGACAATGTACTGGCACATCTGAAGCCTTCATAAATTGGGTAGAATGAAGAGTTCACCACTAAAACACAACTATTTTGTGAGCCTTTAGAAAACCTACAATTTAGAAGGAATAAAAAATTGGAAAGACGCTGGACCGTACAAATAGACTTCAGAAGAAATTCTGGTTTTCTCGACCAAAAATAATTTTTGAATTTCAATGAATTATATCCAAAAAATTGAAGGTCTTTGTGCTCTTCTCATCTGTTAATAATTTCTGAAGTTCCTTTTTCTTGGTAAAACAACTCGGTACATTCTAGTCGTCACTCCGATTCCCTAAGAGCTTAATATCATATTTTAAAAAAGTTTATCAGCAACGAATATCGATTCGAACAAACGAATTGGACTGTTGAGTTTATACGATGAGTTAATGGGTTGCAAAAAAATTATGAATTCTGTTTTGTACTGAGCTGATACATAAAGAACAGATAGTTAGTCGAACTTTGACCGAATCTCCATGAGGCTATGTTGATAGCAGTTTCCAATTACTATACATAGAAACGAATAAACTTAATAGAAAAACACCTCTCGGGCTCTCTTACTCGAAAAAATTTTGTTCGTTAACTCGTTCAGACACACGGAGCAAAAATGTTAGGACATTATGAAAATTTCCTCTAATTTCCAAAAACCATATGGAATGAAGCGCTATGTTTCTTATATGAATTTGTGACTAGAAGAGAATGGGCTCAAAATTGCAAGAAAATCTCTGTAGTAAAACCTCTCGAAGGTTCTGTCCGCTAAATGGAAACTCTTTGCAGCGTAGAACTAATCTCGTTCTGGTTAACCACTCTCTGAATGCAAATGTTCTACATTATTCAGATCAATGTTCTCATTAGTCACTTCGATTATCTTCATGATCTATGTCGGAATCGCGTACCGCACTGTCACTTTTATGGAAGCCGGCTTTGGCAAAACAGTTTTTCACTACTTCGGTGATAGTTTTCTCCACGCAGCAGCAATCCATATGAGTGCATTCGTTAGAGTTATGCTTTTCTCCACTTTTTCTAATGACTCTTCTGTATCCATAATCGATAGAAGTCTTTTTCACGAGCAGGCTCCTATAAATTACTTTGAAATTTTGAATTATTCCTTGGTCCATTGGCTGGCAATATGACGTTGTATTCGGCGGTAGAAAAATTATTTTCACATTGTCTAGTGGAATACTTGAGTGCGATGTTGCGTTATCTAAAAAGAGAACGACTTTCCGCTTTTCCCTTTTCATTTTATCATCGAATTTCCTCAACCAAAAGGACATGATCTCCATTGTCATCCACGCTTTTTTATTAGAGACCCATTCTAGAGGCAATTTATCGACATGGGCCCCCTTAAAACATCTTGGATTCTTACTTTTACCAATAACTAATGGCTCTTCTTTTTGACCTTCCATATTCGAACATAAAAGAACAGTCAGTCTCTCCTTGGCTGCCTTTCCTCCAGAGCACTTATCATTTTTAATGCAAAAGTTTTTGCAGGTAGAGCGCGGAAAAAGACCTGTCTCATCAGCATTGTAAATATCCTTAGGTGAATAGTCCTGAAGTATCAACTTCAACTTCTGCTTCCATTCAGAAACATCCTGCAAGTTAACATGCGCAGATTCCCCACATATAGCTTTGAAAGTAATTTTATGTCTCTGACAAAATTTTTCTAACCAGCCGTTAGAAGCTTTGAAGTCATTCAGCTGCAAATTTTGGCGGCTTCAGTGCTTTCTCCTGGATTAAGGACCAGAAATAGGAATATTTTGTTGCGAACCTTACAGAACCAGTTAAATACGACTTGATCAATTGCAAGGCCATCAGTTTTTGGGAACGCCCTCTTCTGTTGAAGATTTCCACTTGTCTGGAACAACTTTTTTATTTCACTAGCATTCTTCACTATATCCCTATCTGCGTTTTTCCGACGCCAAATTTTTCACTCAGCTTCCGAACACTCAATCCACTTTTTCACTCTCATCAATAATATCTATCTTCTCTTTAATAGACAAACGTTTTCTTTTGTGAAGCCATGATATTGCAAGAACCTACAATTTTAAACTGAATGGAAATCAAGGTCATCCAGTTTTACTGTACTAGTATATGCTGGGTAAAATTTTCTATTCATGGTAACGCCTCCCTTTACACTGCATCTATTTCGACGGATTTTAACATGATTTTCTAAAAAGGCAACAATTGTTTAAGTTCTCCACTTGACTTGGTGCACCATCCCACGAGAAACTCTTAATTTCTTAAATTTGCGCATGCTCAAGACGAGAAGGGTGGTAACCACTCAATCACCTAAGATTTCATTTAATGAATTGCTTTGTTCAAGTACTTTTCGAGATAAATGACAAAATATGACTTATTTTGCTATCTGGAAAAAAGAGCATCCGGTTTAATTATTATTGCTAATTTATAAATATTATAATTCAGTTCATCGGTTGAAGAAACTTTTTATTGCTCAATATCAACCATAAAAAACAAAATATATCTACATTTACCATACGTGCATGTTTTTCAATATTTCACCCCAAAAAATTTGCAGCCGTTCCTGTTTAGCCTCCTTAGGGTCGCGTCATGTCAAGAGGCGGCCTCTGGGAAAATATGTCAATCAAAGTGAGCCACTCTGTATTCTTATTTACAGCATCTGTCGTCGTCCTAGAAGTCAACTGATGTCCTTTATTGTGCAACGTAGTGTTAACTTTTCGCGAATGCATGTAGCGATGAAAAGGAATTGTTAATAGCGTGTCTTTTGTGCGGAATTAGATCAAAACACGTTTTTCAGTTGATACTAGAATCAGATTTTATCAACGACCACATACGTTGAGAAGTTTTCAATCGAGGGTGATTGATATGACAATGGAAGACAGTTCGGATAGGTGAAAATTTCAACACGAAGTAGAATTAATATAAGAATATATTTTTTTTGCTGTGAGTGAATGCTTGCAAAAATTATGGTTTTTAAAGTTTGTACTGTAAGATCCCAGTTTGAAGCATAACAAATGCTCTTTTTTTCTCTTGTTCAAATCTCTATTATTGTTTCACGAAATAAACATATTTTCTTGTATTCTAATAAAACGAAAGCTGAATTTAAGAATGTGATAATCCTGAAATGGTTTATCAAACTAGACCATTCTTGCTTCTAGTAACGACCGCTCATCTAATCACTGAATAAATTTGGTCATATTTAATAAGCGCCTAAGACATAACCCGACTTATCTCCCGCATCCCAACTATCTACTTAGGACTTTCACTTTATCGGGTTCTCAGTGAAAAACGCCCCAAGCTATAGCTCCTACAATTGTTGATCGATTTGAATGAAACGAAAACCGAATTGCATCTTGAATGATATTCAAACGGCCTGAAACATTCTCATTCGTCGGAAATACCAAAAATTGATCTTTTCTTAGACTTTTAAAATAGTAGCTCCACATTTCTTTCTCTTTCGATTACTCATTCAATTTTTGAGTATCTTCCGCTGATAACGTTATTTTTTCGGAGAAAAAAGGACATATCGAAATAGAACTCACATGTCCACACATTTATCGATAAAATTCATATAATGGGCGACTGTTTCAATTGAAAATGAGATTTTTCTGTCCTAGAAAGTGTTATGGTGATTATTTCAGTTCGTATAACTCATATTATTTCGTAATTTGGGTAAAAAAGACTCAAAACGTTACAGATGATTTTAACGAATAGTGAAGTATGCTCTTTGGCGGAATACAGAGCAATCTTCATAGAATTTTAATGGATGTCATTTGTAATTATTTACGAGAAATTATGACAGATTAGGTACCTATCCGCTTATTCTTGTTTTTGTTTCGTTCCGACCTATTTTCATGGCGAATTAATAAATATGAACGATGAAAAGCTGGTGTACTTAGTACAAGCCTATTTTCAATTATTTTTATGGCGTTAGTCGATATACTATCCTTAGTTATACCTGGTGGTATGAAACGGTAAACAATTGCAATACATCATTAAAATTATTATTTTCGTGGACTTTTGCATTACGTCAGTGGTTAGCTAGATATAATTCACGTTTTCCAGATAATGATTTAAACAAGCTGTATAACAACACATAAATGTTCTTACTATACTATATGTATTAAGAATAACAGCTTTACACATTTCCATATAGATTTTCTTATACAATATTCATTTCGTCAGGCTACCATGCAAACTTTTTGAGTTCAATCCTAGTCGGAGAAATGAGCTCAAGAACGATGCTTATTTTATCGATGTGCCACATCTGCTTGATCTCCATAGATCTGTGAATTTTATCTGTACTAATGTGTTCGATACGTTGTTATTATTGGGTATGGCCATATCTACCAGCAAAGCTTTTTTGTCTGTTTTGTATATACCTCTGTCCGGCTTATTATTCGTCAGCATTCAGTCATATCGTAGTATAATCTGAAAAACTCTTTTCCCAATACTGGTGATGGTTGATACTTGACATATAGCTGGAGGTCAGGTAGAAGTCCGTACTTGTGTGCAAGTTTTTCTGAGATTTTCCATTTGTTTGGCGTGATGGTCGACAACATCTATTAATAAACGTCGCCCTTCTTTCCGCTTCGAAGTTTTTGGTATCTTATTATTATGATTTCCTTTTTCCACTTAGTTATCTGAGGCTTGATTTTCTTTAACGTCCCCTTTTGCTTTTTATCCATGAAGTGGCTTCTTCCTCAGTTTGGTAATTTAATCATCCTTTACCTGTTGTTTCATTTTATATTTCATTATTTTTACTTCCTTTGTTTCAGGTATACTTTGGTCGCTGCGTTCTGGTCATCCTCCTTCACCGTGCTGTAAGATTCTATTTGAGTACCTTGTTATTGTCTATACGCAATTCCTGATATTTGTTTTCATGTTCAGCTGTAGATACTTGCTGATTTCTACCCTTACGATGTTGTATGCTCAATACTAGTCATTTCTCTGTCTCCTTCTAGGATCATCTGGTCAATATCTGCATGCAAAAGGAAACGCCTATGTAAACTTTTGAGTTTATGGGTTTACATCCCAGCTATTGTACCATATTAAAAAAAATTATCATAGAATCTAGAGGTATAGGATACACGTGAAATCCCCTTTATCATTTAGTTCCCTTGCGAGTATCAACCACAGCTTGATACCTTCTTCTGTTACCTGTAAAATGCGAATAAAGTCAGTAGAGCAAAATATTTTACTCTTCGTAATGTAACTGCAAATTCACAGTTTCCGTATTTTCTTCTGTATTAGTTGAATAACCCTTCTTCCTATTCTATTCTATATTTCTATATCAACTGAAATTATCCTTTAGGTTAGATCTGAAATTCGGTGTTAATTTCAACTCTACACCTTCACTTTTTCCTGAAAGAAAGACATTTGATAGACACACAGCAGGCTGACGAACCAGAGCTGAATAAATAGTAGCACAATGTAGTCAAGTATCATAAGTAGGGCAATAGACGGCGGTTTCGTTATCTTTTGAACTCGTCATACCCATTCGCAACATCAAGTTAGACTACCACATATTCGTATCAATTCGTTGGAAGTACCCAAGTACATGAAATGTATACGCGTGGTACTTTTGAACGAACCGACACAGAAGACTACCAGACTCTGCAACGCTACACACTGCGCTTGCTCGATTCAGTGCTCAAAATCAATTAATACTACAGTGCTTAATTGGCTGTCAAACCAGATGTAGACCATATCTCAACATCAGATTGACAGCAAAATATACCTTCATATGTGTAAATAGATTGGTTAGAATGCGTCAAGCAAGTGGTTATGGATGGGGAAAATATATAAAAGACATTTTTCAGTACCCCCAAAATTTCGGACTATCGCTAACTCAAATTATGAGGAAAATCTGACATCCAATAAGCCATAACATCATTAGAAATCGTTTGCGATTTGTGCCTGTTACCCCAAAAACTATTGCAGAAGTGCATGAAGCTTTGGACGACAGGAGGAATTTAGTAACCGACGGCAAAGAAATTTTCTTCTTGGACAATAATATAACATAAATATAACAATATTTTACTGTGATTCCAATGATAAATTGTTTGCGTAAGCTGATACCCATTATATAGACTCTACTTTCAAGTACTGGACATATTTTTGTCTAACTTTGTACTATCTATGGCATATGTTCAGGGAATAATGTCCCCTCCCACATGAACTTTTGAAATCATGCACAAGTTGCTACAGAAAAAAATCACAGATTAGAGTCGGTTCAAACTCATATACAAGAAGAAGGAAAATGACTCCAATATCTTTTTGGAATAGGGATCTCCAATCCTGAATGAGTATCGGCATACTTGTTTAGAGTTTCATGTTTGGCATTGCTAGGCCAATGGCTTTAGGAAAATGGCGAACTTTTCGATTAAAAACTACATACGTGGAAATTCTATTTTGCTGCGCCTTTATGGGTGTCCAAAACGAAGCCTCTGCATTTAACTAAAATCCCATACGAGTCATCCCACTTTCCTTTGGGAAAGTCTTTTTACCATTCACATGACAATCTCGACCGAGTAATTGAAATTCCTCGAGTATCAATGTTATATTGGTATGAAAATACAAAGTATTAGAGCACCTTTTCTAGTAATATAAAAAACATAAAACATGCAAAATTTTTGATTCATTGAAATTTCAGAATGCAAAAATGAATGGACATTGGAATACGATTACGTTAAATTTATTTCACATGAATCTAATTTCACATAAATATAAATGAATAACAATAAATAACTAAAGAATCAACTTATACATCTACTAAATATTTTCCTTAATTTTAAGTCACTATAACCTCACCTTTCAGTTTTGATCTCAATATCAGAAGTAATCATAAAATCTACTCCTTGTTATTGTGTCCTCTTGCATTGAATCGTTTAACAGATTGTTTGACTTCAGTTTCGTTTTTGAATTGTTTTAATAAATTTAGTGTACTTCAGTTTTGAATAATTCATACCAATCAAGGAAAATCGTAATGTTTCAGGTTTTGATACTCTTGATTTCTTTTGGCTTATAGAGTCTATCGAAATTCAACTTATGGAGGTACCCGAAGACTGGTGAACTGAACTTTGGGAGGAGACTGACTTTCTTCAGTTAATACTTTGATGGAAGTTTACTTTTTTAGAGGAGACTGAATGTTTAAATATAACTTCCTTTTAAAGGACACCGATAGAAAGTGTTGATGTGAAAATTATTGAAGTGAAATAGTAATATGATACCAGTATTTTGGCGACAAAATCTTTCATCTTTTAGAGACCTCCAACCTCTGGAGGACCATTTCTCCCTATGGGTAACTTATCATCGCCAAAACAACCTGCAGATAAGTTTCAAATACTCTAAAAATCTAACGACCGTTTCGTGTTTTCGCTCTCTTTATCTATATAATGTTATTTCTACGTCTGGTGTTGACCAAAATTTCACAATCTGGATTAAATTATTTGATCGGGCACTTGATTTCTCGTTTTCAGCTCAAGAACGTTGAAGCCAAGGAATCAAAAGGTGGTGAAATTATGTTGAATTATTCAACTACAAATTTTACCTGGTCCGCCGTATGAAATATAGTCATGGTACATTCTATTATTTTTTTTTAAAACGATGAGATCGGGTACTGCATTTGAGATTACTTGATACTTGCAGAAAAGTTTTTTATTCGCAGAAAGTTTTCATAGGAGTCAGCTCTTTTTCTCCTGATTCGACACGTTGTGATCTTTTCTCTGAGCGAGATTTCTACATTCCCGTACTGAAATTTCATAATAAAATTCGAGGGGTTGCACACTCCATTATTATTCATACACAAAAGAGCACTGCCGAATAATGTCAGAGTGTTACGTCCAAATGACGTGTATATTGGAAAAACGGATTAGTCTCTCATGAAGACGTACCCCGGGGAGAAACTATCGCCCGAAACACTCACAGAAATCTCGGGGAGCTTTCCACCCCTCATGGTGAGTTTGGTGGGGTGTATATCACTTTACACTGCTCCAACAACTGTTATCTGGATGTATGGATGTACAGAATTAATTTGCACCAACGGATGGCTTAATTTAAAAAATGATGAATAACTCTGGGCGTGTTTTATGCATTAACGTAGTCGCTTAGATAAGCCATAAAGATTATTTGAAATAACAGAACATGAATTATTCGACAAAAAATTCGGTGTGAGATATTTCATTTTTATTAAAATACTCTGCTTCTCAGAAATATTGGGAAGAAGGTACTTGAAGAATAACGAATTTCATCAATGTGGGAAAAAAAATAAAAATTCATACAGAACCAAATCATGAGTAATATTGTCAGGAAGATATCGAAATAGTTTGATATGTTTAATATCTTGAGAGCCCACCTTTTTTATTGTATACCGTATATAAAAAACAGGAAGTCATAACCGAGGGCACCTTTGTCAATAGAAATTGCAAAAAAGCTCTCTCAATCTAGTGAAAATGTACAAATTCCATCAACTTCCACCAAACAAGAGGAAAACAATAGTTATACAGCTAAGAAGGCTCCCAGAAGAAGTCGCTGCCAACTATGTCATAAAACTGACAATAAGACACCTTTGATCTGTGTAGATTGTAAGAAATTCGTATGTAAAAAACATTCTAATACAGTTGTTCTACGTACCCAGTGTAATAAGATATAATTTCTATTTTCAATGAAATAAAACAAAAGTATTTAGATTTTCACTATATTAACAAAACTATGACCGGTTTCACCACACTGGCTTCATCAGATAGATACAAACTAATGAATGAGTTATTCCTTATATATTAGTCTTATTTCCTACTTAATATTACAATAGGTACAAGAGGAATGTTGGAAAACCCATCGGAGTTGCTTAATTCATGAATTGAAAAGATTGAGTAAAGGAGAATGATTTAGATCTAATTGACTATTAAGTAACCTACCTGAATTCTTTTCTTTGTTGAACTCTAAAATTTCCAATAGATTGAGTTTTTGTCTGTTATTTTCATTGTGTAAAATTTTGAAATTATCATTAAAGTTATGGTTTTCTTCGAGTAAGTGATTAGAATAATGGGAATCTGATTTATGATAATTAAAACTACGTTTGTGCTCGGATAATCTAACTTTGGAATTTCTGAAAGTTCTACCAATATAAATTTTATTACAATCCCCGCAAGACAGTTTATAAACACCGGATTTAATACTTTTATCAATTTTAGATTTGCAGTTTTTGATATGTCGGTCAAAAGAATTATCAGTTCGAATGCTATATTGAAATCATAATGCCAGAGGAATGATTTTAATTTTAGACTAGGATTACCAATATAAATTAAGCTGTTGTATTTTGTGTCCGAACTTTTTATATTTGGAATTACTTTCTGGATTGCTATTTGAAATTTTTTGCGTGAAATCATGTTCTCAATCATAGTTGGACTGTAACCGTTATTGACTGCTATTTGTTTAATTATATTTAGCTCTTTTATGAAATTATTTTGTGACATTGGCATATTAATGAGTCTATGTACCATACTATTGTAAGCTGCTAATTTATGTGGATAAGGATGTGTAAATGAGCTGTGAATAGTAATATCTGTTTGCGATGGCTTATGAAAAATAGAAAAATCATGTTTGCCGTTAATTTTAGTTATCGTTAAATCCAGAAAGTTAATGGAGTTTTCTGTTTCTATCTCTAAAGTGAATTCAATATTATTGTGAATTTTGTTAATGAATGTTTTGAATGACTCTAATTGTCTGTTTTTGCTAGTGAAACAACAAATGATATCGTCGACATATCTAAACCAATAAATAAATTGTTTGAATAACAGATGTTCTTGGATAGTCTTTTCAATATTATCCATGAAAATTTCAGCGAGCAGAGGATTACCCATGATTAAACCTTTTTTACTATTATATAATTCTCCATTGAAGTTAATATAATTTTGTTCTAAACAAATTTCTAAAAGGTGTAAGATTTCTGATTGAATTATCGGATTGACTTTATTAATTTGAAGAGCGTTCTTGATGAGTTTCACTGTATCACTAAGGAAGCGATTTACTACATCCCATGACATAAGTTTAGCGTTCGGTGGTAGTATCGTGTGCTGAATTTTATTTTTTATTGAGAATTTAGGTTCAAAATTAGCGTACTGTCGAATGATGTCTATGAGAAAGCGTGAAAGTTTTGCAGCTGGAGCTTGAAAGTATGAAACTACTGGTCTAATGGAATTCCCTGTTTTATGGAGTTTGACGAGAGAGTAAAGTTTTGGTGATTGCGGGTTGTCAATGAAAAGTTTATATTTTTGGTTGGTAGGTATTATAGACTTGGCATACTCTAAAGCGTTTTTTACTATGGATTGAAATTTATTAGTTGGATCCTTATCAATTTCTTCATAACAACCTGTTCACAGCTCATCCACAATAATAATCGTTAATTTCTTCATGTATTTTGGCGCTCACCCCGTAGTTTCAAGAAGTACGTGATTAAACGTTGAATACTCAAATGATGAAATAACTCTAATTTCCAATTTTGTTTGAAATGTTACTAAATACACAAATGATGTAAATAAACGTTTTAAGGAGAGATTTGCACACGGGTTGCTCCACGCTCGTAAAAATAGGCATAAAACAAAATTTGTTATTGAATAGGCTATTAATAATATAAATTATCTTTTATTTCGTGTATACATGTAAAAAATTCATAAGCAATTTCAAATATTGAGACAAAAATCACAATAAAATGGCGGGAATATGAGTCTCTCAGTTGGATCCCCTTAAAATCCTTGCCGATGCTACATGCTTTCTAAGTCCAGCATTGCTTGAAAAGAATATGCTTAATCTAAACCGTAATTAATAGGACGCGACGTGGGAAAAAGGTTGAACGAATTCTTTTGGATAGATACTTGCTGTTTGAGAAAAAACTTGGATTTTCATCGAGATTTGGATTTTGAAAAATATATAACTTTTGATCACGATACCCAATCGAAAAAATCATATGCCACGCTTTGGGTATTATTATGAAAAGAATCGGAAATTTCGGCCGAATCAGTATGTTTTTAGTTTTTGTCTACGCCAGTTTGAAAATAGTAATTCCTAGTAAAACGTGAACACATCCACCTTGATGAAACAATCTATATGCAACCAGCTGTTCAAATAAAATTAATAATAATTTTTTCTTACTCAAACATCCAAAAGAGAAAGAGAATGAAGAACTTCCGAAGGACAAATATGCCGACAAAATCGGGGATTAAATCATCCCCCTTCGGAATCTCGCAGTGAGCACCAAACTCAATTAACAAGACATTAGAAGTTTAAAACAGCTCCAGAGATGGCGCAGATGCGATTCAGATATTCGGCAGCTTGTTAAATAGTTATCCAATTATGATTAAAAGGTTAGGAAGAGTGTATTAATTAGTTTTCTGGGGGGTGAAACGAGCAGTCCCCCTTTATATAACGGATTTAAATCAGGGTATATTTTGATAATCCTTCTGGAGGAGTGACGGAATGGAAGATAATATTTCTTTTCGGTGATTGCGAATAGAATTTATTTATTGAATGTAGAGAGAAGAGTTAGAAATATTATTTTTCTCATTAATTCGTGTACGAGATTAGTTTTGTGAGGATGTCATTTTCTTTTTGTTTATTTTTTTCGCACATACTTCATGCTTATTGCTGCATGAAGATCTAGTTGTTGGCTGATCGTATGCTGATTTCCTTCACCAGCTTCCAGACAGATTGTTTTCCTCCTTCGATCTTCCACTTTCAGATGAATTTTGTCAACATGACCATCATTTTCATATTCTTTCGAAGTTTCCAAACGGTGGATTGGGAGATCGACGTTCATAGATTTTATTTGATTAATATGTTCTCCTATTCATGAAGTAGACATCCGACGAGCACCTCAACTACTAACAGCGGATTGATTGTAAGGCCGAAATGTGAAAATATGTACATAAATAGTATTTGTAATGATTCTTCGAAAATATGTGAAAATTTTGGAGAATATGTAGACTATTAATATCATTTGAAGGAGTTTTTTAGTACAATAAAAACAGGAGCTCTCAACTAAGAATTTATTCATCAACTTAAGATAATTTTTTCTTTTAATAAAACGAACTTATAACTTAATGTTTTTCGAAATTTTATAAAGTGAAATTGAAACGATTATCGGTAAACATATATAATGAGAAACTTCGTTCTACATCTACTACATCTACAGGTGATAGAAGCATGTTTTACCTTTAGCAGCAGGTTTTTGACGAATTTGGTTTTCAAGTTGAAATTTCCTTGGGAAATTTTGAAATCTTTTCGGAATTTCTTCAAAAATAAAACTTCCCCATCCATGATCATATCTGAATAGGTTAGTTTACAATCTCCACTCTTTTCGCATTTACACTAGTGATTTCAACACTGAATGATCCGGCATACTTGTAATGAAAATTAGAAAAACCTTAAATATGCTAATCTATTACCCTCTAACAAGTCATCTGAATTGAAGAAAAACTTATGGCCGCTAATTGAATTATAGTTTTACAATCATTTCTATTTACGACGGGTTTTCCCACCGTTTAGCTCTTTAGAAGATAAGGTGATGGATACTATAAGTACTTGGCTTTCAATTGTTTGATTTATAACCCCTGGAAGGTACATGGTCTATGGAATCTAGGTAAATGACGAAATATGTGGAAATATGTAACAATACCGTGAAATATGGATCTTCGTTCAAATTTGGTAAAAAATGTGGAAATATGTAACGAAGATGAAATACAATATAGTGTAAAAGTGGGATAGATGCCCCACTTTTTGTAAGCTGACTATAACTTTTTTTTTAAAGCACTATTCGAGTGAGTTAACTATTTGTAACAACTATAGTCCTTATACTTACCATCTACTCATATCATTATTCAATGCATACCGTAGATTTGAAGATATTCGGCTCTAAAAAGACTTATTGTTTGAGGATAGACGCCTACTGTATGGGGTAGTTGCCCCTGGCAAAATTTCGACATGAGTATAGATGCCCTACAATGGGATAGATGCCTCCGTAATAAAGAAAAAAATTCGTAGAAAATTGAATAAAATGTTTATTTGCTTTCTTAGTTGCAATAATATATTATAAGGTTTTGTTATCCAAATATACCGTTAAACTAAAGTAAATGGCACTTTTATAGGAACAAATGGCTCAGTCTTTCAATCATTCTTTGGATAAACTCAGCAACTTAACAACGTCTATTAAAAATTATTTAAAACTTTACCGAACTAAATTTAGGAATAATAGAACTTAAAACAAATCCGTCCCTTAAGACATCTTTGGAAAAAAACAAAGCTTCCTTCTTAAAATAAAAACTAACAGTAATCAAAATTTTCAAATAATCAACAAATATAGACATACTGTTTACTTTGGTTAGGTTACTTATTCTTTGAATCCACTTTGGCCAGGTTAGCTTTCAGAGCTGCAAGTTTCTTCTTGTGTCCACATCTATTACAGTAATCGCCATATAGAGTGCAATCTTCGTGTAACCAGAGTTTACACATCAGGCACTGAATCCAGTCCGCCGTGGACTTGGTACTTGCATAGTCATCGAAACATTCTCTGCATTGAGTATTTACTTTATCAGATTTAGTCTGGTCAGAATCTGATTCATCGAACTCTTGTTCACTTTCAGAGCTAAACCTCGGTCTTTTCTTTATAGGAACTGATTTTTGGTTGTTTTTTCTAGGTTTGTCTGGTGTATGCTTCTTAGCTTTACCTTTCAACTTAGCTTTCTTAGAGTTTATATGTTCTTCTGAATTTAAAACGGCAGCACTTGCTTGCCTCTTTTGTATAATGGAACAGGAATTTTCGGGATGGGTGAACATTCGTTAAGATATTTACTTGGAGTTATGACTTTTACAGTTTCAGGCTCCCTATTGATAGTTGACGACGATGGACCAGGCTGGGGCTCAACATAATATGAATTCACATCGGCATTAGCGTCGAGTTCCTTTGCCACTGGTTGGTCTTGAGCAAGGTTTCCTCCATCTAGATTTTGAATTTTTACGACCGGTGAACATTCTTTAAGATAATATTCACCTGGAGTTATGACTTCTACAGTTTCAACATTATGATTCTGAGAAAGGATGGACTGACTGACATTTCCTTCTAAGGGAATAATAATTGCGTCCGCTGCAAGATCTTCGTATAGTAAGAACCCGAAATCAGGCTCCCGCTCACTATTGACAGTTGATGACGATGAGGCTCAACATAATATGAAGTCACATCAGCATTAGCGTCGAGTTCCCTTGCTACTGGTTGGTCTTGAGCAAGGTTTTCTTCATCTAGATTTTGAAAGCTGTTATCAGAGATAGCAAAGTAGCTGTCGGGAATAGCAGAAGGATTGTACGGGAAAATACCACATGCACGAAACCCATTCACAGCATTAGAAGAGGTAGCAGCGCGAGCCCATGCGTTACCTATTAATTTTCCAGCAATGTATCGATTTATTTTTCGATCTTTGTGACTCAACATCCAGTTTTTAGTTTCTGAAGCGAAGTAAGTTTTGAAAGGTTTAAAAAAACTCCGGTCAAGCGGTTGTAAAGCCTGTGTAGTGTGGCTTGGCAAACAGAACAATATGATGTCATTTTCTTATGCTAATTCTAGTAAATCAATAGCAGTAGTGTAAGATGAATGCCCGTCAAGTATAAGCAAAACCTTACCCTGTGGTTTTATTGGCACGAACTGTTCTTTCAGCCACTTTTGAAAGAGTTCTGAGTTGACGTAGGCAAATTTTTCATTCATGTACACGTTGGCTCCGGGCGGAAGACCCTCTTGGAACTCTGGTCTTTTATTGACCACCTTGATAATGACATTGTCTCACCTTTTTCGCTAGAAGTGATGGAATTTACTACTTTGGCACCTTTAGTAGCAATAACTTTACCAGGATTATTGTTCATTTGAACTCCAGTTTCGTCAGTATTATAAATTCGATCAGGTTTATCGATCAAATCATTTTCAGTTAGTACTTTTAGCAACAATTCAAACATTTTGCTTACTTCATCTCGATTTAATCCTTGAGCCCTTGCAATAGACAAACCTTCTGCCTGGCGAATACTGAGTTCTGGGTGTCGTTCAAGAAATGATTTGAGCCAGTGCTGACCAGCGATACGTGTCTCTTTGTTAAAAGAATTTTCCAAACCCAGTTTCCCGGCAAATTCAAAAGCGAGTCTTCTTACATCCTGTCGTGTTGTGGGAAATCCTGCCTTTGCTAATTTTTGTATGTGTGCTACGAGACGTTTCTCGTTGTCAGAGTCCAGTGTGGGATGTTTTCCTGAAAAGAAGAAATTAATAGGTACAGAAAAAAAACTGAGGATCCAAAAAGGACAAGTATGAAAAAACAAACTAAGAAGACGGTGCCTAAATTGAATTTGATTAGGGCAATTAATTCCTCTATTACTTACCCAAAGTAAGTTTTTCACAGCTTTTTTTAGCATATCGCCTCCTCAAAGTTCGAGATGGAATACCATAACGACGAGATATTTCATTTACACCGACTTGGCCTTTATCCATTTCCCCAAAAGCTTTGCAAAGGGCTTCTTCAGACCAAGCAGCACGAACAGGTGCCCCTATTTTCCTTTTATATTTTGGCGGCATTTTGTCTAAAATAAAACATGAAATTAGGTGATACGCTGCATTATTTTTCACAAGTACAGTGAAGTACGACATGTGAAGGTATAAAAAGCTCATAAATAAGCTGGAAAGTCAATTGTCCTACTAAGTTGCATATTAACTAGATAGGTTATTTAAAAAAATCTTACCTATAGCCTAAGTACCTGTGAATAAGTCATAGAGGATATATGCCTCTAAGGGCATCTATACTCAGTCAATAGTGGGACCTCTATCCTTTTTAGTAGGGATAGACGCCCCAGCAAATAAATAAAAATACTTAAATAATTTCGTAATTTTATAAACACACCATAAATATAAATGATACATACTATTTAAATAACAATACACACTTAAAACTTACCTTCGAAAGTTCTGAACACGTCAAAATGTCACTGTCACAAGAATCATGCAAGCGCGGTAAAATTTTGCAACGTTTTTTTAACTCAAGCGGCGACACGTGCAGTCCTGTCGAAACGCGTGCGCAGACTGAGCTGTGCGGGGCGAGGTCTGTCCGAGGAACTTGGTACTAGAGCGTGAACTTGGTTTTAAATTCTCTGTTTTTAAGGTGCGGCGTCTAATCCTCCAAGGGGGTCTATCCCTCTTTTACCCTATTTCATACTTTCCACAATTTTATTATCACAAGCACGACCGGTTTCGACTGTCAAGTCATTTTCAAGTGGTTAACTACTGGAAACGAACCTACTTATATAGATACTAGCCTAATTACGAATTTAGTAGTGGAGAGGTATTAATGTCCAGCTGATTATGAAGAGTGATTCCATTTGGATTCCTACAAAGCTTATTGATTTCCAAACATTCCAACACATTCATTTTCTGTCCTTTGTTGTTGCAATTATGAAAATATATCTGTATATTATCTAATGTTATTGAATGTTTTGTTATTTTTATATGTTCGCATATTGGAGAATTATTATCAGAGGATAAGTGTCCTTTAGATCTAGTTTCGAAATTCCTACCAGTCTGCTCAACATAATCTACCGTACACTCGTTGCCATTAGTTTTGTAAAGTTCAGAGCAATTGAGAAAGAGGTGGTTATTTCAAATTTGGAAAAAATAGTCGCTGAAGTTATTGAAGAGAGGAGCAGCTTAGTTGAAACTAGCGTCATTTTTCAAGCAAATATCTTTAATGGAATATAATAATTGTGTTATTTGAATTTTTTTTTATTTTGGATAATTTTGTCTATAAAATCCAGAGGAATTTTTGTTATTTGAGGCAATTTCTCTGATAATAGTTATTTCATTTTTAAAGTTCGTCGATGACAGTGGAATGGGAAAAACTCTGTGGATCTAGGCATTATAAGCAGCTAATTTGTGACTCAAATAATTGAATGAGTCCATGGGAATAGTGAGTCTGTGAAGGATTCTTTTCTGTAGATGATATATATGAAATTATTAGTCGATTTTGTTATTGTTAGGTCTGAAAAAATTTATTGAGTTATTAAATGATATTTCTGCTGTAAATTTGACGTTGGTATGAACTTCATTCAGAAATTGTGGAAATTTATCAATTCGCCTCGTTGAGCCATGGAAACCTACCAAAATATAATCTACATATTGGTACCAGAACACTATGTGTTTCTTTGCTGAGTGTTCTTTCTATGTTATCCATGAATATATCGACTAAAAGGGAGCTGGTAGGTGTTCCTATGGGAAGTTCTGACGTTTGTTGGTAACATTTTTATTGAAATTGAGAATAATTTTGAGATAGGCAGGTTTTCAGAAGGTTACAAAACTCATCAGCAACGTGTAGCAGCGTCTTATTTTTGGTAAATATATCACTGACTATCGGAAAGCATTCATCTGTTGGAATATTCTTCTTTATATCAAATCAAACTAATTTAAGATTTTGTGTGTTTTCGAGCTTTGGTACAAGATCAATAGAGTTCAAAATGGTGTATTTGAAACGGAATTTTGTGAGCTCAATAAATTTCTGATTCAACAACTTTGATTATTTACCTGAAGGTGTATTTATATAGGATACTACTGGTCTAGCAGATTTTTCTACTTTGTGCACTTTTATTAGTCCGTATAACTCTGGAGATTGAGGGGTCATCGGAATCAGCTTTCATTTGTCCCATTCTGTATGGGCTACGTAATCTGTATGTTCCAATTCTTGTTTTATATCGGTTATGAAGGATTTGGTCGCGTCCTTAAGTATTTCCATTATGTTCAGTGTTTCTAATATATCTTGCATTGTTTTCTTCATATTGGTCTTTACTGAGGCATACGAGGCTGTTGCCTTTATCAGCTTTTGTTGAATGACATTCACTTTATTGTTTCCGAGTAAATTTGCTTCTTGGGTTGAATGTTGGAATCTTTAATTATTTCAGCAATCATTTGTTTATGGGGAATGGAATTGTTGATGAAGGTTTTGTACTACAGAATATTTAGTTCGGCTCGGACTCCAATCATTTCTTTAGTTGATTTAATTCTATTGTTGTCTGGAGTGAATTTTGGCCCTTTCTCTAACAAAGTTATCTGTTTTCATTGAAAATACTGTTTGATATATTTGTTGTATCCATTGTTTCGGGCAATTCTGAATCGGTGCCTGGTTGTTTTGGTTGGAGTATTTCTTATTTCTAAAGGTAGAAAGTTTCCTTTGCAAATTGTCATATTTTTTTAGGACATCTGGCTAATTTCCATATTGATTTTATATTCGAGACAATCAACTCGATAATACGCGAGTGTGGAATGATTAATCTTCCACAGCATTAATGTAGATCTTGATATTGTCACAGTATTTTTCTACAGTTTTTCCTTTAAACAAATTCGTTCGATTTTTAATTTTTTTCTGTTCGTTGTGTTCAATTAGCAGCTTATAATTCAATAATTCATAGGGCCTTCTACATTTATCTGTCACCGACGAACTTTAAATGTGAAATGAATACTATCAGAAAAATTGCCTTAAATAACAGAGTTTCTTCGGTTTTTATAGACAAAATTATCCAACGTTAGGAAAAATATCAGAAAATATTTTATTTTATTCCATAAAAGATACTTGCTGGAAAAAATATGTAAGTTTCAACTACGATGGTCCTCTCTTTTCAATAATTTGACCAACTATTCTACCAAATTTTAAATAACCACCTCTTACCCAAATATTCTGAACTTGAGCAAATTATTATTCAATGCTAAACAAAAACAGACAAGTTGCAATAGTCAGGAGTTTACATAATTGTTTGTAATGAGTGTACGGTAGCTTATGTTGGGTAGACTGGTAGGAATTTCGAAACCAGATCTGAAGAACACTAATCCTCTGATAATATTTCTCCAATATCTGAACATATAAAGTCCAGAAAACATTCAATATCAATTGATCAGGGGTGCTCAAACGGTCGATCGTGAGTGCTTTTTGAGTATGTTAGATCTCGACAAGAAAAAAATTTAGGTAACTAAACTACAAAAATTTATTACGGTATTAGATAACACTCTGCTAGCGGCAAAAGGCGACTTCTTTATCAAAGAAACACACGGTACTCGTCAAAGAAAAGCCGAGTTTTTTATTCTTGCCGCTTTTCTAGAAATTTCGGGCGGCGCGTTTGCCAGGAACATTCGAGACTTTCATTCACGCCGATATAAATGTAACGCCTGCAGGAATTGGAGTCATTCTGAATTGTAACTTGAAGTCGATACATAGTTTATTATTAAAAAGTACAAAATGAGTGCAGTGAAGAAATCTAGAACGTATTTTAAGAACGGTTATGAAGAATTTTTCATTTGTATGATGAAGGATAAGTGCATTTGTCTTATTTGTCGTACGCCAGTTGCAATACCTCAGCGTGATAACTCAGCAAGGCATCATAAAACGGTTTATAAAAACTATGAAGAAGATTTTCCGCTACAGAGTGAATTAACAAAACGAAAAGACGTGACTCAATATCCTGTTTGAAAAAAGAACAAAACATGTTCACAAGACCAGCGAAACAATCAAAAGCTGCTATGATCGCGTCATTTACAAACTCTCGTATTTTGGCGAAACACAAGAAACCATTCGAAGATGGATCGGTTGTGAAGCGGGTGAGACTTTATTTGGAGATTTTAAAAATAAAACATAAATCAGCTCTGCTATTAGAGAACTTCAGTTATCTCGTCCGACTGTCACAAGGCGTATTGAAGTCATGAGTCCGGACATGGCAAATAAACTAAAACGTGATATTATGAAATGTACATACTTTTCGTTACAATTCGACGAATCCACCAATATGACAGAAACTGCGATCTGTATGTTTTTATTCGGATGGTATTCAATGTCATGTTGGCTAAGGAAGAATTTTTGACAATCATTTCTCTGAAGAGGAAGACCTGTGGCAAATATATATATATATATATATATATATATATATATATATATATATATATATATATATATATATGACGTTTTCTTTAATTTTGTAAAAACTACAAACTACCAATATATAAATTAGTATGCATTACGACCGATGGAGCTCCAGCAATGACTGGAAATGAAGAATGGTTTTGTGGCATTATCGTCGAGCCAATGAAGATCTTCCTTCTTTTTTTTTTCATTTCATTGCATTATAAGTCAACAACTTTTGTGTTTCAAAGTTTTAAACACGGAGGAAATTATGGGCATTGCAACAAAAATTGTGAATTCCATCCGTGCACCTAGCTTGCAACGGCGGCTCTCTAAGTTGCAGTTGGAAGATAAGGCGTCAGCTGAATGCACTGATCCAGTTCTTCACACGGACATCAGGTGGTTGAGTCACGGAAAATTCCTAGAAAGGATTCAAGAAGTATTGCCCAAAATAACAGCTTTCTAGACAAAAGAGGTGATGACACTCAGATGTTGAAAAACGAAAAATTGTTGACCGATTTGTCATTTTAACTGACATCACAATGCACTTAAACACCGTTAACTTGGAGCTTCAAGGTAAAGGAAAAACTATTACTGAGATGATTAGCACAGTAAAGGCATTCAAAAGTAAATTGTAACATATAATAGATCATCTGAAAAGAAAGGATCTGAAATATTTTCCGTCTTTGAAAGCAAGGATTGCTCAGTTGAATTATGATACGTATAAGGCTGAATTATCAAATATTTTGGAACAATTCGAAATGCGTTTTTATGATTGCAGAAAATTGGCAAATATAGCATTGTTTTTACCTTTTTCATGTAAAAACATTGAAGAATTAGCTACTGAAATAGCAAGTCAGTTTAATATGAACTCATGTTCTGTTGAAAATGAGTTGGTACAGATTATATCAGATATACATCTCAAAGCTACAGCATCTGATACAAATTTCTGGTGTCTTATATCTGAAGATAAATATCCGAATCTAAGGCAAATCACCCTTCAACTGACGGCAATGTTTGGGTCAACTTACTTGTGCGAGTCTGCATATTCTGAAATGATGATAATTAGGTCAAAATATCACAATCGACTAACTGACGATCATATGTCATCATTGTTGTGATTAGCACGCAGTGGTTACGTACTATCTTATGAAAAGTATGCTGAGGACATGCAGTGCCAAGCTTCAACATCCAAAGTCACTCCTTAGTTTATTACCATATGTAACTCTTTCTTTTGTAACAACCAATAAACTCGCAATTTTGAGTAACTATGAGTTTTTTCATTGATATTATAGAGATGAACCTAATTAAACCTAACCCAAACCTTGACTGAAAAACTGTATATTGTGCGGAAAGCTAATTTGATATATGCTAAGATACACCCTACCTAGGTAGGTGGTCTACGCGAGTAATGGAGGGTTATGAAAATAATTAGCTAGGTTCAGGTATGTGAAAATCTCGGGAGGGAATTTGCATGTCGATATTTGTTAGTTGTTGGTAGATAAAAACCTCTTAGATCGCTACCTGCCGGGTCCGAATTTACTTGCACCCATCCATATAGAGCAGCTATTAGATCTGAAAAGATTTATTATGGTGTCGAATTTATGTACATTCTGTCAAAAAATACCGAGAATTGATTATTCGAAAAATCTACTTGAAACGATTATTTAAATTTCTGTTTTAGTTTTTCTTGAATTTGTGTCAAATTCTGTATTGCAAATGAAATTTCGTGTGCCGAATCGCTGAAAATATTACAGAAGGATTATGGTGAATAGAATTTATCAAAAACACGTGCATTTGAGTGGTACAATGCATTCAGCAGTGACCGAGATGTGGTGGAAGATTCTCCAAGTTCTGGTCGGCTATCAACATCTTTACCTAAACCTAATATCGATAAAGTGAAGGAAATGTTTATTGACAAACGCCATTTAAGTTTAAGAGATAGGTAATGAACTTGCTGTGTCTCAATAATCAATTTGTATGTGTTTTGGCATGAAACGCGTTGATGCTCGACTAGTTCTGAAAGACCTGAACTCTCTCCTGAAATTGAACCGTGTAAAAGGCTCTGATTACTTGCTAGAACGATTCAATTCGGACCCCACATACATAAAACGCATTGTAGCGCGTGATGAGACATGGGTTTATCAGTTTGACATGCAAACTAGTCGACCAGCTTCGGAACGGAGCCTTCCAACTGAACCGAATCAGGAAGAACGGCGTCAAGATCGATCAAAACTGAAGGTAACGTTGACTTTTTTCTCTGATTATCGCGATATACTCAAAATTCTTGCTAGAAGGTCAAACCGTTATGCGGAAATTGAGAGAGAAAATTTGTGGGAAAAGGACAGATTTGTGGATAGAAAACTTATAGATTTTGCACTATGGACCATCTCTCAAGGCCATCATTGTGAATGAATTTTTTACCAGAAACTCACCAAATACCATCGAACAACCACTGTATTCACCTGATATGGCTGCGGCCGACTTTCTTCTTCCACAACTCAAATTACCACTTCGAGGTACTCGGTTTGAATCGATAGAAGACATGAAAGAGAATTCTTGGCGAGAACTGAAGTCGATTCCAGAAAAAGCTTCTGAAAAATATTTTGATGGATTCTTCGTTGGCGTAAATGTATTATTTCGGAAGGGGCATACTTTGAAGGCGATACAATAAATTTGAACGAAAAATAAATATTTTTGTTTCAATTTTGTGTTTCATTGACCAATTCCCGGTACTTTTTTGACAGAATGTATAATTGAATGTTCCAGAGCTTTTTGGTTCATAGATTTCGAATGCTTCCATACGTTCAGTTTTATTCTATTATTTTCATTATGTAAAACATCAAATTTGTTATTTCAGTAAAATCTGATTATTGTTTCTGAAAAACTGCGTTTCAGCACTGATAACCTATTATTGAAATTTCTAAACGTTCTACCGATATAAGCTTTATCAAAACTTCCATAAGAGAGTTCATAAACTTATGAATCTTGGTTATATACTCGTTAATATGCCGATAGAGATATTCGTCCTGAAAGCTTTATTGAAGTTGTGAGATGAGAACAGCATTGTTTTATTTAATTACGAAATGTATATCAATTTTCGTCAAGCAGTAACGACCTCTTGAATCAAATTGTAGAAATTTTTCTTCAGAAAAACTTTTAAATAACTATGTTTTTGCCTATTTCTGGTATGATCGGAAAAAAGGCATAATCAGTCTGATTCTTCCTTGGACCCTGAACTTGATTTGAAGAAAAAGAAAAGTTATCATAAAACTTAAAGGTTTTAACATTGTCAAATTAAAGAGCAGAATAATCTGTATTGACCACGTAAAATCTAGATATCCAAATTGAAGCATATTTCACTTGTCGCGTTTCTTTGAAGAGCTTATTAATATAATAAAGGGTATCTCTTCCACTCGGCGGCTCAGATAATTAGCTTGTAATTTAGTTCGCATTTTTTGAAGATGGTAATCCAGTCGTTTCATCAAAGCAAGGAGGTTTCGAGGCAAACGAGAAAGGAGCCGGAGAGTTATGAAAAATTCAATTACGCAAAAAATACAAGCTTTGTTTCGGGCCTAATTGGCAAGAGCATTCCACAGAACTACAGAACATTCCGGAGTTATACGAATAACGGTGGAAGGTGGTTATTTAAAATGTTGGAGACTTGTTAACGGCTGAAAGATGTGAGAAGATGTACAGGGTGACCCAAGTTCGATGTATACTGAAGATCTTGATAACCTTTGGAGCATGAAAAAATGAGGCAGATTTCTAAGCCCATTTTTAGAGGCAATGTCATTTTCCAGATATTCTATGAATTCAGCTGACACTGTTCGGAAGTTAAATGTGATAAATATGGCATGAAAATATTCGCCTTCTGTGATTCCATCACATTTTATACTAGAAGCATAAAAGTATATATATATATATATATATATATATATATATATATATATATATATATATATATATATATATATATATATAGGGGTTTTACCCCGACGAGTTGCCCATATATCTGTTCATGCAATCAAATTGATTTCATGAAAAAATATAAATCCACCACCCAGTAATTAATACCATTGCCAGGCAATGATTATAATCAAAACATATCCTGGAATAATGATATATTAGGATAACGTTAAATGTTATGAGAATATATCAATCTACCAGAATATATACATACTATATCATCATCAGACAATGATATCAATGCACCAACGAGTAGTGTCAGAGGCGTTCTCCCCGGAAAAATCCAGTGTACGGACCTTAGTCAAGTAACACTAAATATTACTCATTAATAGTTTCCTTTGTGTGAAGTGGTGAACGATCGAATAGAATACTGCTCTGAATATAAATATGACAAAATTGTCAGTTAATTATATTACATTTATATAAACAAATAAATAAAATATGAAATGAGATTCTGAGCAGTATAAACTAAAGAGAAAACCTATGACTCTACCTCATTATTTTTTCGGAAAGGAACCTACGAAGAATATTACAAGATTTGATGACTGTTATCTTTTGTAACTGTTCAAACAAATTTTTCTTCAGATCCAAAATCTCAATACTTTTGTGAAGATTCCTAGGAATTGTTGTGGAAATAATAATCGGTAGAATAAATATTTTCTTCATTTTCCACATTTTTTAATCTCGTCGCCAAGCATCACATATTTAGAAATTTTTTCATTGTATTTATTTTGTATATTATGTGTGTCGGGTATAGCAATATCAATTATATATGTTATTTGATTCTGTTTATCATTAAGAATGATATCTGGTCTATTGTGTTTTACAGCTCTGTTGCAAAGAATTGTTTTATCAAAATAAAGTTTATATTTGTCATTTTCACAAATAATCTCAGGTTCATATTTGTGAAATTTTTTCTTTGGGAATTAGGTCATGTTTAATTCCTAGATTAAAATGAATAATATTAGCGACGGCATTATGTCTCTCTAAATAATTTGTTGAAGCAAGGACTGAGCAAGATGATAATATATGAAAAACTGTTTCTGAACAACAGAAACATCTACGGCAACAATCATCTATATTTTGTTTGATGATGTGTTTTCTATAATTCCTCGTGAAAACAACCTGATCCTGGATCGCAATTGCCAAGCCTTCTGTTTCAGCAAACAATTCTCCAGATACTAACCATTTATTCGATGCGATTTCATCAATATAATCATTTTTCAATTCTTTAGGGTGCTTTCCGTGTAATTCCTTCTGCATCGAACTTTCTCTTTTAGAATTATCATCAAATATATCAAAATCTTTTGCATTGTCAAGTTCAAGGTGTAAGATTATAATCTGAAGCAACAACAATATCATGTAATTTAGACGTTCTCTGTTTATCATGGCAATGGGAACGTAGATGAAAAATCTGGTTACTATGAAGATTATTCAAATCAGTTAATCCACGACCTCCAAGATGTCTAGGTAGTGTAAATCTCTGAACAGCTGACTTTGGGTGGTGCTTATGATATTTACAGAGCATCTTCCTCGTTTGACATTGTAATTCATTTAGATCAGTTTTAGACCATTTAATAATTCCAAAAGAAGATGTAAGAATAGGAACTGCATAGGAGTTGATAGTTCTGAAAAAGTTTTTACTAGTTAAATAACTCTTGATGATAATTCTAAGTCTTTGTAATATGAACTTCTAATATTTTCTTTAGTGCTGCTATGGTTGATTGTCTTCTCTTGACAAAACCCATGATATTTATATGTATCTCCTTGATGCATTGGCTCGATTTCGATATTGGAAATCTTTATATAATCAGAGGTGATCTTTCCTTTTCAATAGAAAGATTTTTACATTTTGGAAGCCCAAATTTCATATGAATATCATTGGAATAGTTGAAAGTAATCTCAAGTAGACTTTTTAAATGAGATCTGGTTCCGGCATATAATTTAATATCATCTAAATAAATTAAGTGACTTAATTTGAATTCAGTTTCAGACTCTTTATTTTGAAGCCGAAACTAGTAGCATTTAATTCATGAGATAATGGATTGAGGCAAAGACAAAACCAAAGAGCACTTAAAGAATCACCTTGAAAAATACCTCTTTTGATTGGAATTACTTCGGATTTTAACGATTGTTTTTGGAAATATTTAAATGAAGATTGGTTCTCCAATTTTTCATTAAAAATTCAAGAAAAAGACGAAGTGTCTTATCAATTTTATAAATTTCCAAAATTTCTTGAAGCCATGAATGGGGAGAACTATCAAAAGCCTTCTGGTAATCAATGAAGGCTGTATGAATATTTCTCTTCTTAGTTTGAGCTTGATTCAAAGCAACAGAATCAATTACAAGTTGCTCTTTTGTACCGAGGCGTTTTTTTCTACATCCTTTTTGATGTTCGGGAAGAATATTATAATTCTCCAAATGTGCATAAATTTTTGGGTAATACATGCAGTTAGAATTTTATATATTGTTGGAAGGCAAGTAATTGGTCTATATTGAGACGGATCAATAGTATTATCACTTTTCGGTTTTAAATAAGTAATTCCTTGTGTGAAAAATAATGGAGTAGCTGAGGGTTCTTTATTATAAATGAAAATATTCAGCCAATTTTTCATGAACGCAAGAGAATTTCTTGAACCAAAAGTTATGAATACCATCAACACCTGGAGATTTCCAATTTTTTGTGTGTTTAATAACTGATGTTATATCTTCGTTTGAAAACTTCTCAAATTGCATGCATTCTATTTTAGAAAATCGAGGCCTTTCATTTAAAATCCAACTTGCATTGGAATTGTGTTGCCTTGGCACCGCCCAAATTGAAGACCAATAATCAGTTAGAATATCAATTTTAGGAACTCCATTTCCAGAAATATTTTCATTTGAACCTGAAATAAATTTGTAAAAATGTTTTTCATTATGTTTGAATAGTTTGTTTTGGAATTTTCTATCTGAATTTATTTTATATTCAAGTAGTCTAATGGAGTTTGCTGAAAGTTTTTGTTTTAAAGTATCGATGTATTCTATCAGTTGTCCATTACTTATCTCATTATCTTTATGGGTTTTATATTTGAGGAATATTTTTCCAATATGTGCCACAAGTTTTTTGATCGATTACCTCTGGAATATTGAGTCAATCTTCCTAAATCACATCTGATAGAAGAAATTTTACCTTCTAACCTTCTTTGCCATGAAGGTTTCTTCTTGATATTATAATTAGATCCAAAATTTTCTAATTTGTATCCAGAATGTTTAACTACTGTAATAGCGGCACAATATATAATCAGATGAAGTGTATAAATATTCATTACTTTAACAAGTTATATATATATATATATATATATATATATATATATATATATATATATATATATATATATATATATATATATATATATATATATATATATATATATATATATATATATATATATATTCTTTATTGGCAACTAGTAACAATATTAACGATTGCTTATGACAGGTAAAAATCATAAATAGATAGGTAACAGTCAGAACGAAGACAAAAAGAAACAGACAAGATATTTGTTTCAACTGAATACCTACTTGATAAAAACAAAGATATTTGGTAATCAATAAATCTAAGAAATTACCCTTTGAAAAAACATCAAAAACTGTAACAAACACGGGCTACCTAGGTAGCAAAGAATTCATTTGATGATTACAAACATTTCTCGCGCACCATCTCTTTCCTTTTATTTTGAATTGTTCATCATTAAGTTCTCTCCAGTTCAAAGGGAGCTTGTTGTAAAAATTGAGGTTGATCGAATTTCTTCCAAGTTTGGCTAGTCTGTACCGTGGTGTAATCAGAAGATGTTCATGACGGGTATCGAATGTGTGGTTGGAAGTGTGTGTTCGGAATTCTTGTTGTTTCGCATGAATTTCTATAAGAAAGTTAGCAATGAATAGAGAGGGCAGCATCATAATGCCGATGCATCTGAATATCGGTTGACAATGCCCGACGTAACCAGCCCGTGCTTCAACTCGCACCGCTTTCTTTTGCAGAACAAGAATCCTTTCACTAGTAAGGCAATTAACCCAGAGAGTGACACCGTAGGCTATGAGTGAATGGAACTGTGCAAAACATAACATACGTAGAGTTCGACCATTATAGCACTGGTATTGTAGTTTTCTCAGTAAAAAAATGGCAGACGCCAATCTGGGTATATGAGCATCAACCTGAGACCCCAGGAGAAGGTGTCATCTAAAGTAATACCAGCAACTTAACTGTGGTGCCATTGCTAGATCCTGCACCTTTAGTAATTGTCATTTTTGGGTTATTTCGTTACCCAACTTCAAAGAGTGTTCACTCAGCCAAAGATCCGCTTGGTCCACGGCCAAGTCGCGTATTTGGTTCGCGCTTTGAGGATCTTTATCTGAGCAGTATAACGAAGTGTAGACTGCGAAGAGAACGCGATCTACTGTATTGAGAAAGTAGGTAAGCTATTGATGAATATCAAAAATAGAAGAGGTCCCAGGACAGAGCCCGGGAGCACGCCAGTCTTGATTGGAAGAAAATTAGAGACATATACTGAAACACAAATAGAAGCTCCATATCAACAAGAAAATTAGGCAATGGATGTTGTCGAACAATTTTGTCAACATATACCATATATGTAACACAGGTGAAAACATAACAATCGATTATTGGTTAAAAAGTATTGGGCCAAATCTTTGAAAAGAGAGGTCTCCCTCTTCTCGGAATGGTAAGAAAATACATGAGGGAGCTACCCTCTGAATTTGTAAAGGAATATAGACCGATTAACTTGTCTATGTTCGGATTCGGGAACGATTTTGCCTTGGTTCCTTTCATTCCGAAGAGAAATGAAAATGTCCTTCTTTTTTCGACTATACACAAAGATGACTTGATAGATCAAGAGACAGATAAACCGGAAGTAATAATTCCGTACAACAAGACTAAAGGAGGCGTAGATACTGTTGATAAACTTAATGCTCATTACAACTTCGAGCGTAGTACAAGAAGATGGCCCACAATGATGTTCTACAGTCTGGTGAATATCACTGCTATCAATGCTAATACAATTCTTGCCTCAAATTACAGTTCATTGGGCAGAACTTAATTTTAAAAAGGGCTCAGTCAAGAATTGATTTCAGATCCTCAAAAAATTACGAGCTTTCTCAAAATATACACCATCTTCAGTTAGAGTGGGATTACGGGAAATTTTCAAAATCATCCAGCCAGAACCAGAAGAGGTATGAGGTAATCAAGTGAGAGCGGACGGTATTACTTTCGCGGTTGGAAGAAAGATAGGAAGAATAAGTATACATCTTCGAAATGAAATAAATTCTTATGTATATCCGAGCATTGTGTGTGCAAAAATTGTTCCGAGAACCCAATTTTCACAACAATTTTATAATGTTTCCTAAGTATTTTTTTTATGTAAAATTCAGGTGAATACATATAGAATCAACTCTTTGTTTATCAATTTTGTTTTTTAATAAATACAGTCGAATATACGAAACCCGGAATTCTGGTCGTGGTGAGACCAAAGGTGCTACAAAATGAGTGCAACCAGAGATCACTGACGGACAGTATTAAACCAGGTATAAAGTAGCATGAAATTTATAAATATTCATTTGGATATTTGTATCAGCTGTTGTAGGAAAAACACTTGTTAGTCCTTCGATAGGATGCGAATTTATAGCTCTTTTGGAGATACGCATTCAGATGAATTATCTTGAAGTTAATATAAAGATATATAAACAACTAGTGTCCTTGCGATGAGATTACTATTGATATATTCATGTCTAACAAAGAAAACAAAATACTAAATTCTAGCTTGCGAATTAAAATTCATTTTGGGATAGATACGTCGATGACCTTTATTTGTCTAAATGAAACGCCCAGAAGATTTGATCATTTTTTTCAAATTCATAAACACTATCCATTCGAATATAAAATTCATACCCGAAAAAGAGTAATCTCAAAATTAACTTCAGCATGTTTAAAAAACCTACGAGCACATGCATTACTAACGATTCCAACCACTAACGTAAACATGAAAATTTTGACATTCGATTTGATAATCTAGACCATTTTCGTCATCTTTATCATCAGAAAATATTGAAACAGAAATTAAATCACAAGATAGTAGTTAAACGAAAACAATTACATAATAGTTATTAGCCAAATATATCCAATCATAAGTACCCACAAACACGGATGATTCATCCCTTTAATTTATTTTGACAGATAAGTGAAAATGTCCCAGATAACCTTTTCAAATTCAATTCGAACATTAAAAATAATAATGAAGGAACATTTTCTGAATTTCGCACCATACCTTGTCCTTTTCGTCAGTTCATATTGTCACCGCAAGGACAACCATTGAGTTAGTGATGTTAAGTTCTGTCAAATGTCATTGATTGTTCTGTTTTCTGCTGGTTGCTAAGGGTGATTATTATTTTGCCGCCTTTATTGAATATATTTCCGTTATTTATTTTTCATTTCTTCAGCATTGTATTATTGCTCTTGGTTATATTGTGAACCATTCATTATTGATTTAACGTTGTTGAATATATTGTCGGTTAAGTGCATTCAAGTGTTACAATTATCGAAATATCCTGTTAACCCAACTAAAAAGAAGCTCCCACAATGAAGAACTTTAATAGTATCATACAAACGCACTCGTGAAAAAATGGTAAAAAATTACATAATACAATAGATCATTTTGTACATGATACCATAAGGTGGGGAGCGGCATAGCCGATTAATCCTATTTTCAACATCATAGCATTGAACAATCGAAAATTATAAAAGGATATCATTACCTACGCAGAGATCAACAATAGAAACAACTGTGGAAGATCGAGAAAGAGAATTGAAAAAAAAAGGAAATGTTGAAGCTGACACACTCAATCTATTCGACCTGTAATGCAAATAAATGTTTGTTACATTTATTCTTAAACGATATGATAGACAAATTTATGTATTCACTTGGAATCATTTTAATATATTGAACAATATTGTATGAGGACTAGCGTTTATGAACAGAACTGTTATACCCTGACAATGCCAATTTGTGCCTGACGTTGATGTTATGGACATCCGACCGAAACCTCACTTTTCGATGAAGATATGACGGCTTTCTATCTTGCAACACCCTATAGGACAAGCAGAGCATCGCAAGCCTCTTCTATTCTTCATATTGAGCCAGCTTAACCCATTAAGTTTATGAGATACTCTATCAAAGCGTCTCAATCCAAGTACAACCCTTACACAATAATTTTGAATTCTTTGCACACTTAACGAGGAAAGTTTCGTCAGACACGGTCCATAAAAAACATCATTATAATTGAGATGTGACAACACAATAGTCATTTTACGCTGTCCGATATCACGTAATTATTTGCAACCATAAATAAATTTCATAATTGAGAAAGTTCTTCTATAAAGCAAGTTGACGTGAGAAATGAATCTCAAGTCGGTATCGATAATCAACCCCAGGTTTCTTGACTCATCGGACAACGAAATCTCAGTGTCCCCCAGCAGTATATGTACACTGTGTTTACACTGTTTTCTCATTTGATTTCTTCCAAATAACATCGCGACTGTCTTATTTGGATTCAATTTGAGATACATACCTTCAGAGACACTTGAGAGTCTTTCGAGATCCAGATTTCCTTGATCAGAGCTTCATCAAACGACTCCCTAAGAAAAGAGTAATACAATTGGGTATTGTCAGCATTTAAATGACCATAGAAATGAGATGACCATTCGATAATCTAAAAGGTGTAGAATGTGAAGAAAATTAGCCCAAGGACTGAGCCCTGTGGCACTCCACAGAAAACCTCAATAGCACTGTAGCTTTCGAAAATCCAATCTTTCATGAAGTTGGAAACACAGATTTTTCTATACAGTAGTTGACTATATGACAAATTTACTTCAAAATGAGAGGGGTACATAAAAGCAGCATTTTTACACTGATCCCATCAGATCCCACTGCATTTGACTTGATCGAGTTTAAAGCTTCAAGTACCTGTTCCTCGAACACCATCGAAATTCCAAAAGATAGCGACTCATCCTGCAATGTGTTGTTACATGTGTTCAGCATCTCTATATTCGGTCCAGGATTAGAAAAGAACACATGAGTTAAGTATTCATTGATTTTGTTGAAATCGATAAGATCTTCCGGCAAACGATTCTGTTTCTGCCGTTCAAAGAAAACTCAATGAGATGTTTTCAGACATTGTCTTTAGTTTCTGATGCAAATAGGCATCCTTTTCTTTATTAATTACGAATTTTGTATAGTTGCAAAGTTCTTTATTATAAGAAAAATCCCCAGTTTTTCTAGTTCTTCAAATTTTTTCAACGATTTATCGATCATCCAGGAAGGTTTCTTCTTTTTTATCAGAACAGTCTTCAACGGTGCATGCCTGTCAAAAAGTGTAATAATTATATAATTATTACACTTCTTTTCAAAATAGTTCACCCTACTGTCTATATCGCAATCAAACTCAGATCCAACAATAATTGCTCCCTATCTAAGTTACGAAAATCGCGGAACGAACGCCACTCAGGAACTCGTCTCAGATTGTCAATAAGAATATTTAAATAAATCGTCGCATAATCAGTATCAATATTAGTGCCAACAACCCCGCACTCGATTATGTTCAATTCTTCAAAACATAAAAAGAAGTCTGTGGTCCGAACAGAAGTAGCTGTCAAATGCGTTGGCTCAACAACAGGCTGTACCAATCCAAATATCTGCAACGATTCGCTGAGACATCAACCCTGACTAACATCCCGGAAAGGGCCTTTATTGAAATTACCAGTGCAAACTAAATAATCATGCTTCAAAATTATGTTACCCAAACACTCCTCAAGCTCTTCAAAGAAGCTTGCATATGCTCAGCTAGTCCTATGCAACGCACCAAGTGCATAATTCCCCTCCAAATTTCAAAGTTAACCACATTGTTCCGAAGTTTTTTTCATAGGAGTACAATCGGAAATGGTACTCCTGCAATACATACAAACACCCCACCTGTACGACCCACTCTGTCCATACTTGACAGTGAAAATCATTGAAAAAATATGTCCAGGTCCAGAATTCTTTCTTTCAACAGTGTTTCAGAGATAACCAGCACATCAACGTCATGCTCAGGCACCCATTCTCTCAATTGAGTTATATAAGGCAAAATAGATCGGATGTTCAAGTGAGCCTTACGCAAAACAGTCTTCCCTAATACTCTATATGCGATAGAATATATAAAAATAGGAAAAAAAATACAGACAAAAGAAACTCAAAAATAAAACTCATCAAGTAGTACAGTCTATTCTCTCTTTTAATTGTTTGAGACTTCTAAGATACGCTGGACAGTTTGTGCCAGCTCACCACGATCGACGCTCAACTCGCTGTTAAGCCTTTCATTTTCTGCTTGGCGATTGTGACATTTTTCCTCTGAAGACTTACATTTATTAGACATTCAATTGCAATTGCGTTCAAGCTTCACAATAAATTGTCATCTCTCGGATTTAATGCTAACGATCTTATAGAAGATTTGAATGAATTGCACTCTGGGTAAGTTATTTTATCCAGAGTGCAATAATTTCTTCATAGGTCAAACTGGTCGTTCCTTCAGTATTAGATATAAAGAACATCAAACTTCATTTATTCAAAATAAACAAGATGCAACATTAGCATTCCACTGCATCCAAAATGACCTCTTCTTCTTTAGTACTGATAATGAAATGAATGAAAATTCTACACATTGTATCAAAAAAAAAAGAATACTCAATTACATAGAATCAGTTGAGATATTCAAATCACCTTTTAATGAAAACTTACAGATGATGTGCTACCAGGGAGACTTAGGTAAATTCCAAATGTATTTGATGCATTGAAATAATAACTGCGTTTAAATATTTTGTGAACCTTATATCTGGTTTTTTTCCTTATCTAAATACCTACTTATGAATTTTGCCGAACTTTCTACTTAGTTTCATACTGTCGATGATGAACGAAAGTTCAAAACCGCGAACTTCATTGGTTGGTAGTAACAATATTGTAAAAAAGTCTATTAGTGTTTTTTTTCGATATGTTGAAGTTTTCGAAATTTCTGGAGACAGAACAGCAAAATAAAGACATTGTATAGACACTTTTTCATGCAGAATGCGATGAAGGGAGTTAATATTTTTTCAGGTTTTCGTTTGACACTGTAATTTTTTTACCTTCGAATACGTATATTATATCTTTATAATATTTCAATTGCTCAGGTTTTGCCATTTCAATAAATCTAACATGATAGTCATTATTTCATCTGAGATTTTTTAAATGAAGGTATTTTCAATGAAAGCTGCATTTTATACTGTGCTTTCATGAATACGTATTATCTCAGAATTCAAAGAGGACCAAAAAGCTGAGATCAGTGCAGTGAGAACTGCCAGAATGATGCAATGAGTGCATTTTTGTATTTAAATCAAATGGTTTATACATTTGCCCTAACAAATTAGCTTCATAGAATATCAAAATGATAAATGGACATTGATGAAAAATCCAATGTTGAACTTGCTACTATCATCATCAATCTATATACTTTTTAAGTTTCAGCAAATTATGACGAAAACATGTTAGAGTGTCATTCCTACTTATAAAAATAACCACTGGAAGAAGTTAGCCTGCTTCAAATATGCGGCAAAGATTGGTCCATAATATTATGTAGTAGTTTGAGGCATTCCAGAAACCAAGCCCGAAAATTATCAAGTTGATAAGAAAGAAGTAAATGAATTGGAGCAGTGACGGTTAACCTTACATATCGACTAGGAAAATTGAAGGTGAAGTATGAGTTCCACAATTAGTTCATAGCGAATGCTAAAAATTAAATATACAGGGTGTCCATAAATTGCTTGTAGAATGTTATACCACTTATTCTTCAGCTGGAAATAAGTCGATTTAGGTCAACTTACCTATATGAAAAGTTTCTTCGTTTGGCCGCTAGAGATTGCCAAATCCCCAAAGATTCTTTCATTATTTTTCAAGTAAATCGAGAACGACTTGATCGATAGAAACCATATTTGGTATGCGTAATAGGTTGCGTTATTCACGTTTTTTAGTGATCCACTCAATGAGTAAAGCTCTTTCAGACATTGAGTAGCTAGACCAATTATCAAACTTTTTTGTCTATTCAGAAATTTTGATATGATAACGAAAAACAGTTTTTCAATTTCATGATTTCGTTTATTCAACCACATAGCAAGTCAACAATATCACATATTGACCATGTTGGCTTTGGATTTGTTTCTGTAGTCTGGCAGATTGTCATTTTATTATGCTTGACAACCTCTTGTTGTTTTCTAGGTTGCTAAATCGGATCAAGCCAATAGGAAATTCAATGTTCAGTAGTACAAAAATCGAAAAATTCGAAAAAAAATTTTCACAAGGACTATTTGAAAATATGAAAACAGGTTGGCCAGTTGGAAACTAAATAAGAAAAAACAAATCACTTCAGAATAACGATTTTCATTCAACTATAGTTAATGTTCAAAAATTCCACCATTTTGCTGAATATAGGAGTTAATCCTCTTTAAGAAATTAAATAGGACCCTTGGTATTACTTCAGGGTCATTTCTGAAGGAGTTGGACGCATTTAAAATTCATATGTAACTCTTCTCGGGTATCAATTGTAAAAGAGTAAAGTCTAGGTTTTAAAGCAACCCAAAGAAAGAAGTCGCACGGTGTCAAGGCGGGAGATCGTGCTGGTCAACTTGCAGGAGCATCGGCTTCCCTTCTGATCCAACGATTCGCATACTGAGCATGTAAGAACTGGCGAACCGCTAAAGTGAAGTGAGAATGTGCACCGTCGTGCATAAACCACATTTCGGCACGCAATGAAACTGCGTGCAGAAATCGTCCAACCAATCCGGCAAAGTTCTTGCAAAAAATTCCAATATCCCTGTCCGTTTAATCGATCTGACATCACTACCGGACCAATAATGAACTTGTCAGTTATTGAAATCAATACGTTCATTTTGAATTGATTCTGATGATGTGTACTTGTAAAAACATGTGGATTTTCGACACTGTACACGTGTTCATTGTGAAGGTTAGTGATGCCAGACCTAGTAAAAGTGCATTCGTCAGTAAATAGAATTTTACTACTGAAGTGGAGATCCTGAGATCTCTTGTCTTGTATAAATCGGCAGATAGTTAGGCGATTCTCAGGATTGTTGGGTTAGATGAAAGAATGAAATAATTGTTCCTTCAAGACATCATGAATCATTGTTTTAGGAACCACCAACTGCAAACCTAAGCGCCGCGTGCTCAATTGTCAATTTTCTTCAACCAAGTCCAGAATTTGTTCTTCGCGTTCTACCGTCCTTATTGTTCGTTGTCGTCCTCGATTCAAATTACTGGGCTTGGAGGAACCATTCTCGCGGAAGCGCCTCTCCAGTTTTCCAAACGTTGGTGGTTCGGCACTATGCGATCTGGAAATCTTTCAGCATATACTCTCGCGCTTTCACGTCCATTGCCTAGACAAAATCCGTACACCATAACCATATCAACCATTTCAGAGTTACTGTACATTTCCGTGCATGAGGGTGATAAAAAAATCACCAAAATACCTAGTTAAGAACTTAAGGAACACTGTTGTGTCAACAATTGGTTGTCAATCCTAATAAAATGACAACCTGCCAGACCACAGAAATAAATCCAAAGCCAACATGGTCAAATGTGATATGTTTGACTTGCTAGGTGGTTGAAGAAATGAAATCATGAAATTAAAAAGCTGTTATATGTGATTGAACCGCTCATCATATCAAAATTTCTCAAGAGACAAAAAAGTTTGATAATTATTTCGAGCTAAAGAATCCCGGGTACAGCGTTGTACACGCAATTGACGGACACCCTGTATTTATCTCTTATGAATGCCGAAGAATTCTCAGAGTTCTGTATAGTGATCCTAAATGAAGAATGAAATGATTTCGATAGTATTTGAATAAACATTGAGAGAATAACGTATTCTGTAACTACAACAAGTTAGTTGGCTTCTAGTGCAAATTATCCTTCAGTGACAAACCGAAGATCAGGTTACAATAGCTCAGCATGAGATGTTGTTGTAGGTGAATGAATGGTCAATTTGCGCAGTAAAAGAAACATTATTGGCACTCAAGAGCAGACAACAAGTTCACAAGAAAACACAGAATAAAATTGAATAAATATAGATATTCGTTTCTGATCAAAACGCAAAAACAGAACAATTTCTGTTTTAAGGGGGACATCTTTTGGGATACAAAACTTGCCTGGAATATTAACTCCCTAAGCGGGGGTTGCAATCCTTGAAAATTTTGAATAGGAAAGATGGGTCGAGTGATGACTCAACAGAAAGGTGGTATCTTAGTATACATCGCTTTGAACGAATTTCCATGTTTAATTGAAAACTGTAAGAGATACAGGGTGAGCAACTGAAAGATAGGAAAGACTATTTAACTGAGACTATTCAAGTTTCAGTGGAGTAAAATGGAACAGATCTATGCTGATCAATGGCAGTCATGATCAAGTACCATCCTCATCTCGAATTTCAACCCCTAGAGCAGCGGTAACCACCCTTAAAAATTTGGAAGATGATAGATGGGTCGAGTGATACCTCGAAAGAAAGGTATTATCTTTGTCTGCATCCTCGTGAACAAGTTTTCATTTTTGATTGAAAACTGTAGAAGATACAGAGTGAGCTACTGAAAAATAGAGGAGACTATCTATCGCCCCAAGACTATTGGAGTATTAGTGCAAAAAAATGAAACAGATTCATTCCAGATCAAAGGCTGTCATCTTTGATCTAAATGAATCTATTCCAGTTTTTCGCAGCACTAATACTCCAGTAGTCTTGGGGCGATAGTCTTCTCTATTTTGCAGTGGCTCACTCTGCATCTTCTACAGTTTTCAATCAAAAATGAAAATTCTTTCACGGGAATGCAGACACAGATTTTACCTTCCTTTTGAGTTATCACTCGACCCATCTACCCTCTTCCAAATTTTCAAGGGTGGTCACCCCTGCTCTAAGGGGTTGAAATTTGTGATGAGGATAGTACATGATGATGACTGCCATTGATCAGCATGGATCTGTTCCCCTTTTCCAAATTTTCAAGGGTTGTCAGTTCAAAAGTTGAAAATCAATCAAAACAAAGAACAAGTATAATACGAGAATCGCTTATCTAGAGAGTGGAAGATGCTCCTAATGGTGTAATATGGCTCTAGAACACAGCATCTTCCACAAAGAGTATTTTCGTTAAAATAAGCCTCTTCCAAAAAGTATATTTGGATGAAATACAGCTTCTCCCAAAAAGTATATTTGGATGAAATACAGCTTCTCCCAAAAAGAATGTTGGTTCGCTGAAATACAGCCTCTCCCAAAAAGAGTACTTCGATTAAAATACAGCTCCTCCTAAAAAGTATATGTTCGTCAAAATACAGCCTCTTCAAAGAAGAGTATTTTCTTAGGCCAAAACACGGCCTCTCCCAAAAACCTAAAAGAGTTCATATAAATTATAACCTTATAAAGGAATTATACATAAAATATCTTTGATCTCTGTGATTCATTCCAACTTAAATTACACTATTATATATAGAAAATAGAATTAGTTGTTTCAAAAGGACTATGTCAATTGTGTACAGTTGTCAAGTATATGCTTTCTGTCAACGAAATTTTCTGACATCTGTCATTGTCAACGGTCATGGAAAAACTTAAAGATATTTAATACGCCTTCTAAAGAGACAAAATTATTCAATGAGAAAAAGAATAAATTCAGAAATAAGAGTAAGCAAATAAAAAATATGAGAATAAAAAAAATCAATATAATTTGCTGCAATGAGAGGAGGTGATGATAAAGAAATTAGCCGCAAGGCTGGAAAAATACGAAATTATAACGTAACAAATCTGGGCCAGGTATCTGAGCCTGAAACAGAGTTAGTTAAGTACAAAAAATATGGAGGATAGGATTCTCTAGGTCTGAAATTCCGGAAACAAACATCTGCAAAGATCACCGTAACAGAAGGTCATAGAACCTAAATCAGATTATTATTACATTTACCTAGTATTTATTGAGTGAATACGAGTCCAAAAATATTCCAAAACTATAATCCCAAAGGTATAAAACTCAAAATCTTCGCAGAAAAGTAAGTTGCTGTTAGAATGCAGGAACCAGAAAATGACTCGCTGTCGAGTCATTCCGAAATCAAAGAATCTATAGAATGCGCAGGAGGGGCACATTGCACAAAATCAAAAGAACTACGGTTAGTAGTTCACCCCTCATGTAATGCCAGTTTTACACGGTCCGAATAGCATTGCTCAAATACGAAATGATATGTTTATCAAAAAAACAATTCGGTTTTGAGAAAAACAAGTCAGCTCAGTATGCCTTGAAATGTTTGTCAGAAAAGTTGTATAAAGCCTTGAAAGAATCAGATCCATGCCTATGTGTCTTTGTCGATCTGGCCAAGGCATTCGACACCTTGAGTCATAAAGTGCTGCTTGATAAACTTTCTAGGTACGGATTTAATGGAAATTCATTCAACTTAATGAAGTTATTTGACGGGACGTAAACAAGGGGCACAAATTGTTGATTCCTTAAGCGAGTTTCGCGTTGTAGAGTGTGGTGTACCACAGGGAACTGTGCTGGGTCCTGTTTTATTTGTTGTTTAAGGAACAGGGCGATTCTTGTGATATCTTGAGCTACGCAGATGATACGGCGATAATTTACAGGGCAGAAAGGTGGGCGGATTAAAAATGAAATCGGAAGGGTTATTAAAAAACTTAAGCAGTGATTAGATTACATCCTACTCACTATGAATGCAAACAAGACCAAATTCATCGGTTTTTCCAGATACAGAGTGAACCAACCAGACTTCGCAACTCTCAACATCTAAGATGTTGATATACATTCTGTTGATTCAATTAGGTTTTAGATTCTGAGGATGATTAGGGGATTGCTTTCTGAATTTAGGTATTTTTCGTGTTTTTTAAGATTTTCACAGTTGCGCACTTTGTATTTTGCATTAGTTCAGTCACATATCTCATATGGAATAGTAGCGTGGGGTGGAGTCCTAGATGAACACTTGTACAATCTCATGACAGTGAGACAAGCTGAGGTGAGAAATGTATTTTTATTCAATTCTAACGCATCATTTTCGAAATGAAACAGTAATTTTGTTTTTTGAACATGACTACAACACAAGGTATAAAATGTTGACTACAAAGAAGGAAAAATAGACTAAAGCTGTTGGCCGAAGAACCCATGAGTATATATATTTAGGGCTTTATGAAATATTGCCAAGGAGATTTAAGTCAATTGAAAATATTTGCCGATAGAAAAGTAACTGTCCAAATTGGAAAACTATTTTAGTGACTCCCACTCTCTCATAAAAGTACTGAGTACTTCGGAGAGAAAAGAAACACTATCTCCTTTGTTTGCTTTGTCTTCGGAAACTCTTGGTTCAATTTTTTATTTATGAATTTTTATTTTTAGAGCATAATAAAGGTTCTATTATTATTATTATTAAAGCGTAGCGTGTTAAATCGAAAGTGACATTTTACACACTACAATTCTTCGAATAATTCATATGGATGGGCCAAGCTCATATAGCAGACGATGAAATTCTTCATCAGTATGATCACCATTCTTCATATGGAAATGAAATGTGTGTATTCAATAGGGTAGATTTGGGTTTAGCCTATGAGTTGCACTAAATAGAAATTGATATTCAACATAATAGATAATCCATGAAAATTTCAATGCCAACAATTTTGTTGAAATTTTGCAGAAGCATATAGGTGATGAAATTGAATAAATAGCATTAAAAACATTTATTTTCAGCAAACTCTGATGTACGATGGTCTGCACGATATTCTGACTGAACATATCATTGAAAGAATATGATTATTTTATTGCTAATAGCAGCAATCAATCTGAAGATTTAATATTTATATTAATGCATGTAACAATAAATAGTATACTTCAGCTATTATATCTCGATATCTTTATCTGATTATGCTATTTTCTAGTCAGATGATATGATGTTTTCAGAATTTAATCGACTTAGAATTTGGCTTTTTCAATAAAAATAATATGTTAGTCTAGTTTCATGTTATCGAGCAACATTATATATTGTTTTGAATAATGTTTATTGTTTTGACCAGATTCGACTCACTCATTAAAAATACTATCAGAGCCTTATTTTGATATAGTTCTTTGCTCTCCATAGACACTTACTCAACTCATCTCATGACGCATACATCCGTTATATGAAATACAATTTTCATTCAGTCAAAAAAAATCAGAACAAATAATTACTCTTATGTTATAAATTTTGAAATGGGAAATTAATTCACATAAATTATGAGAAAATACTGTCCGCGTTTGCGAATATACTACTTACTCATGAAATTAAATAACATTTACTATACTCCCTCAATATATTTTCCATGAAAAAGTGCATGATGTATGATTCTATTTTAAAGCTCTAGTTCCCATAATACCGGAGATTCCAATATATCAGAAAAATTATATCAAATCAATATTCCGTTATAATTCCACCAGAAAAATTTTTAACAGGATGTAGCTTCCACTGGTCTCATTCTATCCAAGAAAGATATATTGTATGTACATCAAATTTAGGTCATCCTGTAGAGTGTGTCCTATTTCGCGAGTCCATTCCAGTTAATAACGGCATAATTCAAGTTGTGGAACTCATACCCCTTAGAGGTGATATTTTTGTGAATTTGCAAAACAAACCTTTGGATTACATGTACTTCTGTACAGCGTAATTTTCAATTATCTACTTTGGGCCAACTATGTACACAAGTCATAATAATAATCGTTTTTTTTAATAATAATAATCTTTTTTCTGTGAAGTTTTAGGTTTCCTGCATTTTCATCATGACAGTGTAAAGTCAGTAATTAATTCGAGGAGTAACGTTTCATTTCTTAATTTAGGCAACTATTTTAGTATGTTCGTTTCAATCAAAAAAAGTGGTCAACCTCGGATGAAAGATAATTACATGAAAAGTAAATTTTGGATCAATTAACCATCTACTGTTCAAGTCAAACTGAATTTCACTTTATCTTCTGGTTGCTTCATCTGCCACATTGTCGATGGTATAAATATAATGCCATTCGAAGACATTGGTGAGTTCTTGAATATCTTTGACTCTTTGCGCTACGGTCACTTGAACCTTCTAGCTTCAGCTTTGATCCAATGAAGAACTGTTTTCGAATCACACCAATAGAAAAGGTTACTAATTTTCAAATTCAAATTTTTCTTCAAAGTACTTCCAAGCCGACCAGCCATTAAGGCGGCTTGTTATTCCAAGCGAGAAATCGACAAAGGTTTCAAGGATGCTATTCTGGTCCTAGCATTAACAAAACTAGTTTGGATTTCACCATTCTGCTCAATTCGGAGATATGCAGCAGCGGCATAACATTTTTCTGATGCGTCACAGAAAATATGAAGTTGTATCTTACTGTTGTGTCTGTCTAGATTGAAGTACTGTCTGGGAATGCAAAATTTGAAAATTTTCTTTAATTATTTCAGCCAAATTGACCAACTTTCGTGAAGGATGTCTGTAATATCATCTTCCCAATCAATTTGGCTTCTCCAAATATCCTGTAGAAGAACTTTACCGTGAACTATAAAATTTGCCAAAAATCCAATCAGCTCAAAATCGACATTATAACTTCAAGAACTTCCTGCGTAGTTGGTCTTCTTCTATTTTCTGAAATATCTTTATGGAATTTCATTTGAAAGCAAAAGGTATCTTCTTGAGAATACCAAAATACTCCTAAGATTCTTTCTCTTGTCATATCAATATTGTTTTCCAAATTTTCCGCACCTTCAGTGACCAAGTCTGGATTTGAATCTGATAATACGCGTGTATTATTAGCAATCCAATTACAAATAATGAAGCCACCTTCTCCGTGAACATGAATAACATCATGAATAAGTTGTTTGGTCTCCTCTTCAGAATCAGCTCCACCCAAGTAGTCGTCCATGTAATGTTTTTCAAGAATCCCTTGACAAGCTGCAGGATATTCGTTTTTAAAGAACAATGCGCTACAATTTTTTGCCTCTTGTGCTAAGCATGGTCCGCAAGTATATCCAAAAAAATACAACCTTAATTTTGTGAAGGTCCGGTTCTTTATTTGGTTCCCTCCATAAAATTCTCTGAGCGCAGCGATCCTCTTTTCTGTTCCTAACTTGCGAAAACATTTCTTTCATGTTAGCCGTGAAAGCGTATTTTTTGATTCGGGCATTCAAAAGAGTACAAAATAATGAATTATATTAGTCCGGTCCTGTCAACAAATGATCGTTTGAACTTACACCTTCGCTCAGCTACTTGCATCAAATACTATTCTGAGTTTTTTCTTGTTCGGATATATTATTCCAAAATGAGGTAAGTACCATGTTTTATCTGTCTGTATAGGAGCTTCTTCTGTTGGTACCTTACGAATGTATCCCTTCTTTTCCAAATCCAAAATCTTTTTGCAATATGCGTTTCCATATTCCGCATTACTGTCCATCTTTCTTTCAGTATATTTCAATCTTCTAAGGGCGTTTGCTTTAGTCTCTGGTAAAACTATTTCATCCTTCTTCCAGAGTAAGCCTGCCTAGTATTTGCTTTCCACCCTTCGCATTGTTTCATCCAAAAGTTTTCGCGCTCTTTTTTCTTCCGAAGATAAAACTTTCTTTGAAGATATATACGATGTCTCTAGTTACCAGTGTTCTCTTACTATGTCGTGCAAAATATCCAAATCATCCTTTTCTCGTTTGTCACAGGTTCCTATACGGCAAAGCAATTCCTTCTCTGGCTTTTGAATACCGATGTTTACATGTAGGACCCATCCCAATAGAGTTTTACTCATTGGAGGTCTGTCCCATGATCCCTGAACTGACCCTGTTGACAATAAGTGGCCAGTTGTCTTGACTAATCATGATTTTTATTTGCGCATTTTCATAGAATTTATTCTGTAGTCTGCAAAGGGATAACAAACTTTTCAAGAATTTTCATCAATCGACTGCGGCGGCAAAGAAATTTTTGTTTTTTTGATCCACAAGAACATGGCCATAATAATACCGCTCACAGGTGATTCCATATGTGACGTGTTAGTTGGAATTACATTTGTTGTCCCAGATTGTAATAAGGCATCATGATACTTTTGGCAATTATCTACTCCACAAAGTTATCTTTTTCTGCATAACTTTATGATATGGAAGGGTTCGAGGCAAGCAAAACAAACCTTCGTCTTTTTGATGAAAGATCATCTCTCATCGCTAGAGAATACTTTGAACTTTGGACAATCAGGCAAATAATGGATTTCATTTGAACAAATACATTTCTTCTCTTTGCTCCTATTTTCTGTGCCCGATGTTGTAACCAAGGAAACGTTTTTTCTGAAATTTTTAAATTTCGAATTTTTAGGTTGACAAGTATTGTCATCAAATTTCAGATCAGTGATTTGAGATGCTTGGTTTTCTCTTTTGCTCAACCAAGTTGCAAATATAACGAGCTTTGAATGTGTATTCACAAATTACTCAAAATAATCAATCCAAGACAACCTATATGAGGTGAGTAATTTATTGAGAAGTTCATTTAATAAAAGAGGATTCAGTGAATGTTCATTCTGGTGCAAAGAATCAATACTGCAAACGAAATTTTGCACTTCATCAGAAAATTCAATGAAACTATCAATCTTATCCTCTTTTATACCGGGCAATTTTCGTATATCATTAAGAAGCAACATAAAGATCTGTTCAGGACGTCCAAATCTATTTTGCTGTAGCTGAATTCCATTTTGTGGCATAACCGAAAGAGAATGTGCTACTTTTCTGGCATTACCTTTAAGAACTTTATGTAGTCTAGCTTGAATTTCTTCATTTGAGTAGCCACATTAATTGTTGGAATTTATATATTGATAAATAAATTTCGGCCAATCTAAAGTGTCTCCATCGTAACTTGGCAAGTCTCGGGGTAAAGACTGGAGAGATAGAATTTTCGCAACTTGAGAATGATCTATTTAAACTAGAAGAAGATCCTTTTTTTATTGAATTAGATTTTGTTACCGGTAGATTCTGTTCAACTGACTTATTGGAATTGTGATCTTGCTGCTTGTCGGCTAGTCCCCATGGGGTATCTCCTTTGACCCATTTATTCACGTCCGGACCACAAGACTCATTCACTGACCCAGATTCCACTCGGATTTCACTACTTCTATCACTAATTCCATCATTTTCACCTTGGAATTCCACTAGTTTCAGTGCTAATTTCAAGTCCATAAGTTCATATTGTTTCTGCAACTGCTCATGTCGTTTTTGCAACTGCTCACATCCTGTCTGAATTTCTTACTGTTCCTGCTCCAGCGGCTTCTTTGCGATTGCATTACTAGTTCAGCTCTTCTTACTCTTGAAGCTCGACTGCTGGTGCTTTTCGCTGTTTTCCTGGTTGAAGTGTTGTCTTCTACTGCTGCAGTATCCATTTTGTTTATGCTTCGAAGGGATTCTTTATTAGAGCTGCTACTCACATTCGACAAATTTTTATTCTTTTTGTCAGCAAGATGTTTGCTTCGCCTTAATTCTGCACTCATAATTCAAGGTATGAAAATTTACTTTGTATATCCAAAAAACTGCTCTTAAACGCTTCGAAGGACCATATGTTTTATTTACCTTTAGAATAATTAGTATTTATTTAATATTCTGGCTCGAAGAACCGAATGATACTATTTTCTTTCTGCAATGAAGTTTTATTTCTGTAAAGCTATGAAAATATTTTTCTTTCAACCGTCCATTGTCTAGAAAATATTCATACTAGATTTATTTCATGACCTAACTAGATTACAATTTAATTAATAAATTCTATAACAAATACATAAGAAGAGGATGAAAGGAATGAAGAAAATAGATGCACAAATGTGTCATTATATGCATGATTTCTGAATGAAAATTGCTTGGTTATTCAAAATATGATCAAGATACATTAGATTATAATTCAAATATACTATGTAATATTTTTCTGGGATTCACTGTTGACCTTGCAGTACGCTACATTAGGCAGAGCGCTTGCGCTCTCCGAACTTTATCCAAGACGCACTTGTTGATAGTTATCAACAAGAGTTATCTCTACAACTTTTGTAATAGATGCAAATATCATTTAACGAATAGAAAGGAGGGTTCCCGCGAAAAGCTGATTTTCTTGACTTTTGACTTTTAATAACATAAGACGCGCTAACGTGGTTATATGTGACTTTTAACACAATATTAAGAATGGCAAAACAATGATTGGTTCGAGGTTTTAAGCTTATTACTTCTCATTGCGAGATGAAACCCCTAACGTGAATGGACTATTATAATTAGATAGGCGGATATAATGGTCAAATTTTTCGTTTGAAGAATTTTCATAGTTGGGTTGTGAATAAACTTTAAAGATTTGTTTGTTTTTCAGATATTTTTCAACAAGTCTTGTGCATAGACAGTTTTATAAGTCAATAAATTTTCAAATTTAAAATTATTTTTTTTTTGGAAAAAGAAGTGTATTATCTTTTACATTATCTTTTTTTAACTCATTTCCTTTTTATCAATAATTACCTCTTCATTCGGACCAAATCTCTTACCGCCTAGCCATCTTTTCAAGGCTTGCAAACATGAAATACCCGTTAGGGGCTAAATCTGGAGAATATTTTGGATGGGTATCGTTACAAAGCCCAACTCAGATGTTTTCCATAGCGGCTATATACGAGTGGAATTGTGCGTAGTTTAGATGGAACAATAGCCAAATGCTGTTAGTTTCGCTTCAGATCAATATCAAATCTAACCAAAAGCTATGAATAATATTCGACGTTGATCATTTATTCTTTTCCAGTTCTATTATAATGATTACCACTGCGTGCATTTCAAAACTCTGTGACCATGATTTTGTGGGAAGTTGCCCTTTTTCTGTACACACAAACCAACTGTTTGGATTGTTTCTTGGTCTCTGGTATTTTATAGCGAATTCATTTTTCATAAACGGTTATGACAAAACGAAAAAACTCGTTCGGATTAAGGCTAAACATCACCTAGCATTTCTTTGAAGTGGTTGCACTTATGGTCGAGAGAGAGCAATCGCAGATAGTTTTTTCATGTCCAAATATTCAAGTAAAATTTATTTATTCGCTCAGTTGAAAATTAACTGAAATTGAATTGTTTGATCATGCAATATCATTATTCCATGGATTTTATCAACGATTTTTGACGAGATAATTTAGGCAATCTGGAATTAAGCCAAACTTATGCTAGTAGAACTACAAAGAAATTCAGTAAACAATTTATTAATGAAAAAGATGGTGCAGAATTTTCATTGCTCAAAATCCCACACTATAGAAAGAAGTTGAGTTGAGGTCAGTCGTGGTGCATTTATAGTTACTGCGTGAGAAATCACTGACTTATCAAACAACCCTCGTACAACACTTATTATACTTCATCTTTTAAATCATCATATCTGAAAAAAGCGATTGAAATAAAGTTTTATAGGTAAAAAATAAGTCTGCTTCTTTGTCACAAACGACGATTGTATCACTTTGGACAGAACTTACTTGGTATAGATTTCCCCCAAATTAAACTACAAATTTGAACAAAGCCTTGTACAACTCGCTATCCATATCTCAAAATAATTACATTTTACATTTCAGATAATATATAAGATTCAATGGCTTAAAATTCAAGAAACAATTGAAATCACTGATACCCTCCCGTAATTCGAAGCTAATTAGGAAGGATTTATTTCTTGTCAGTTATAGGTATCCGTCAATTATCTCATAGCTACTAGTGGATGGACAGGTGCTCTTACAGCTGGCCATTACCACACACGTCAGCCAACCGAACACTACTTGCATAAATGTTTACTACTTATATCGAAGTAGCCAGAGAAACAAGCAAGCATCGTGGTAATGATTATTATTTCTGCGGGGGATTTTGTTATTGCTACTGCAGATATTTTGTCATTACATTTGGTTGTTCGTGCAGGTATTAAAAGTATATTAAAGAAACGTAACAGAATTTACGAGACTAGATTAGCAATTGATATGATGCAGGTTGTTGGTAATATTATGAAGAAACTGCTATATGCAAATTAATGGCAATTGATATAGAATTATACAAACAGCTGTACGATAATAATGGAAATTATAAAGTCGAAAAGTATGAATACAATTGAAATTTCACAGGTGACCTTCAAGATATTAAGGAAATTAAGCACTAAATATGTTAGGTTATCTTGATGTACAAATATTGTTGCAATATTATGCTTATCCCCAACCATCTGAGCAACGCGACAACATTGCGTTCTTCGCGATTCCAAAACGGCAAAGGCACGGAAATTTGTGGATATGACTTTATAATATACGCTGAGTCAGAAAGAATGTCACACAAAACAAAGGCGGATTCTTGGCATGAAAATAATGCGATTCAGCTGAATCTATGTCATACCGAACGTAAATAAATAGTAAATACAGTAAATACTGGGTGTCAAAGTTAAAAAATTCAATTACAATTTGTTTAATATCTTCCCGCTGCATCAAGCAAATTTCACGTTATTTAGTATGTGGAGCTTTCCGGGACGAAAAATTCAAAATTATCGATGATTTTGATATATCTTCTAGAGAGGACACTATATGTAGACAACCTGTAACAGTCACTTGAACCGTAAAACATTTTGTGCCACGATATATGTTATTGTGGAATGAATTAATCTGTTTTTCCATTCTTCTGGATAAAATAGGTATATTTTATAAAAGTCTTAGAAAACGATTTGCGAAGTCATCTAAAAATGAAGATGCATGTGAAAGGTTAGAATGAGAAGTTTTTTCAATTTTTCAAATACTTATCAACCAATAGAATTGAAATTCGTTTAATTATTATTATTTGATTAGAAGGGTATTCTGCACGTTCATACTTTGAATTAATTCTCAATTGAATTTCATAATTAAGATTGAAACAACAAAGAATACTGAATAACAGCTATTGGTACGAGTAATTTCGAAAAACTTTAAATCGATTGAGGAGTTTAACCCCCACTTACTTCGATATATTCAAAATAAATTTTTTTGAGTGACTCTGAACGTTCAATAAAGTTTCCCTATCATTTTTATATGTATTTGCGGTTTCTTTCATTCTTTGCTGCAAATACTGATGATAATTAATTTCTCACTCATAAACTAAATCCTTCAAGTTTGACCATTCAACAAGTCTGGAGGGTTTAAGTCTGGACTTCTCGGTTGCCAACCAAATTTCTTTCTACCGCCAATCCACCGCTTAGGTAAATGATCAAATAAATTATTGGCGTATTGGCAAGGCACAATGAATGTATGAACCAAAAGGTTCCATGATATTTTGAATGGTACATCTTTCATGGGCCCATTTAAACTATATTGAAGAAAGTTTAAGAACTGACGTCCAGTAAGATGATGGCAGTTGCAAAGATGCCACCAAAAACTTAGAACCTCATACTGAAAAAGTCTTCACTTGACAGCATGTGGATTCTTCAAATACCACGAGTGATTATTCCTCGAATAAAAAGTCTAGTCTTGTAAATTTCACCTCATCGGTGAATCTGGATTTTCATTTTGCATGTTTTGTAGTAACTGAACGAATGGTAAGGTAGCTGATAAATATTTGGCAATAATAGCTGAACAGGTCGTAATGATTTGGATGGAACATCATTTCATTTTCAAGTTATGAACAGATGAACGATTGTTTTATTTCTGTCGCCTCACTTAGTCGACGAGTTCCCACATCTGGATGTTCAGCGAAACGTGTAAGAATTTCATCATCACTGCCATAGTTTCCGGCCTACTATGGTGTTCACGTGAGATGAAACAGAAGTATATGAAGAAAGGAATGACCGATTGGGGAAATTTGTTTTTGTTGTCTTAAATACTATTTGAACTAAGTTTCGAAAATATTTTCAATGCTGTGTCACTTCTAGAAGTTGACACCATCTTTGTTATCTCAAATGGCAAAATGTATGTGTCTATTTTTTTATTGTAGAAAGTTGAATTCTGTACAATTTTTTCCCATATCATTGCCACCTGAAATCAACTGAAAGGAAGATTTGAATTGTTCAATCGGAATTTTGCGATTTTTGGTTGTCTCTTGAAAGGATTCATAAAAATGCTAATGATCCTTCAATATTTATCATTTCTAGCTTTCATTGTAAGTAAAGAGGCTCATTCAGCAGAATCCAATGCATTTAGAAATTAAGTACCTTAAGTAACTAGTTGATTCTCAGAAATGTTAAGATAAGAGTAGGTAATAAATGGTAAATTTTTCAGAAAGGTATGAGGTCGATTTAATTTCTTCGTGAACTAAGTCTGAAAATAATTAATTTATCTTCTGGAAGTTGAAGTGTTGAGTTGAATTCGTTTGAATTTCAATTTAAGTAAGTATTAATATTTGAGGAAGAACGTATTTGTTGTGGAATTTTCATATCTTTTATAGTACTTCCCAGCCGCATAACGCATAAAACCAAAATGCGCGCATTAGTGTCAAATGATGGGTACGACAATGTCATCATAGACAAACTATCAGCAAAAACAGAGAACAAATTGGTATTATCTTTGATACACCCCATCCATATATACGTTAAAAACTTTTTGAGTTCCAATGACAATATCAAGCTGAAATTTTATACGCAGCCATAACTAGCAATTTCCAATTGAAGTGAAATATTTTCGAAGTGATACAATTTCCGGTTATACCGGAAGTGGGTCATCACTTTGTTATTCCAAATGGCAATCGACCTTTTTTATTATACATCTAGAACCGACATTTGAGCAAGGCATAAAATACCCAAGTTGTTGGCACTTATCTGTCAAAACTTTTGATAGATTTAATTATTTTTGTTATGAACTCGATTTTTGAGGAAAATTTAAAAAAATTGTAGCTCGTAGATCTTTTGCACTACAGACACAATTTTTGCTTGGGTGGATAGAAGAAGGTGCAAGGAATTTTTTAAGCAATCTACACATGTCAAATGTTTATTGCGTTGTTTTGTATGATTTTTTCAATTTGGCCTTTTCCAAACAGCCATGACTCAATTTTTTCAAATAGCACGTGCCAGTTTTTATATTGCCATCAGATGAAGCGTCAAATTTCAGATGGAATTGTATCAGCATGTACTATACCCATCTCTTATTGTTCCGAAATAATTTGGAAATATATTGAATTTTGATGATTTTGCAAGAACTAACAGAATGCTTTGTACTTGTCACTTCGTTCATTCGAATTTGACATTTCAACAAGAATTGTTGGTAATTTGAAGTGAAAATTTTTGAAAAACACCAAATTGATAATAAAATGGCTGATTATTCAAACGAGGATATGTTCAATCTCTCTTTAATTCATGGCGAATGTCGAAATTTGGTGGATAGAACTCGCAGGCAATTCAATAACCAATTTCTAAATTTGGCGCCCATGAGTAAAACAAAATTTCGAAGGATTAGAAGCAATTTTCTGCAATTTGGAGGAACAAAATACATAGAAACTAGAAGAAAACCAATTCTCGAGGACGACGACAATCAAATTAATATTCTAGCGTATTTTCGTGCCAATCCACATGCGTCCTTTAAGTCAGCATCAATGGATATTGGATTGAGTTATACTTTCATTCAAAGGATCCTTAAGAAACATAACATGCAAATAGATTTTTTTATCAGACTAGAAGAATTGAAACCAACTGACCTTCCCAAGCGGCAAAATTTCTGTGAAAATTTATTAATTCGGCTTGAAAAAGATGAGACAATTCTGCAAAAAATTATATGGTCTGATGAAGCCAAGTTCAATGAAAGTGGAATAACTAACAGGAGAAATCGACATTTTTGGGCCACAGAAAATCCACATTTCATTGAGGCTATTGATTTCCAAAATAAATTCAGCGTGAACGGTTTTGCAATTTTAATGAATGATTTGTTGGCTTATCACATTTATGAGGAAAATCTTAATGGACAAAGATGCCTGGAAATTTTGAGAGGAACATTAGCGAATTTCTTAGATGGATTAACCCTTAACATTCTAAGGGATTGCTATTACCAAATGGATGGTGCACCAGCACATAAAATACGAGCTATAGATCGGCAGCTAACAGAAATATTCGAGGATAGATGGTGGGGTAATCAAGGACCAAATTTATGGCCTCCGCGTTCTCCGGACCTGACGCCCCTTGATTTTTATTTATGGGGCAAAATCAAGAGTGAATTGATCTTATTCCTATAAGAAGTAAAGAAGAGTTACTAGAGCGCATTCATAATGCTTTTCGTAATATTGATCCTGAGGAAACTACTAGGAGGGCAACTCATCATGCTCGTATACGAGCTGTCAAATGTATCGAGCAAAATGGGGCCCATATTGAACATTTATTCAGATCGTATATTAGTTTTCTCCTATGATGTTTGCTATCATTTATTCGTATTAATGTAATTGTCTGCGATGATTGGTTTTCGCTTAGTTCCTACAATTTTTATTCATCCGAATTGTAGAAAATTGCTTCTAATGTTTCGAAATTTTATTTTACTCATAGACGGTAAATTTGGAAATTGGTTATTGAATTGCCTGCAATTTGTACCCACTACTTTTTGACATTCTAAAATGAATAAAAAAAAGATTAAATATATTTTCGTTTGAATAACCGGAACTATAAGAGATGGGTATAGTACATGCTTATACAATTCCATCTGAGATTCGACGCTTCATCTGATGGCAATATAAAAACTGGCACGTGCAATTTGAAAAAATTGAGTTATTGCAGTTTGAAAAAGGCCAAATTGAAAAATTCATACAATACAACGCAATAAATATTTGACATGTGTAGACTGCTTAAAAAGTTCCTTGATCCTTCTTCTATCCATCCAAGCAAAAATTGTGTCTGTAGTGCAAAAGATCTATGAGCTACAATTTTTTTTAAATGTTCCTCAAAAATCGAGTTTATAAAAAAAAATATTTAAACTGTCAAAAGATCTTACAGATAAGTGCCAACAATTTGGGTATTTTATGCCTTGCACAAATGTTGGTTCTAGATGTATAATAAAAAAGGAAGATTGCCATTTGAAATAACAAAGTGATGACTCACTTCCGGTATAACCGGAAATGGTATCACTTCAAAAATATTTCACTCAAATTGGAAATCGCTAGTTATGTCCGCGTATAAAATTTCAGCATGATATTGTAATTGGAATTTTTTTAAGGACGGTCCCAGTGGATATCCTTTATATATATATATATATATATATATATATATATATATATATATATATATATATATATATATATATATATATATATATATATTCTTTAAGTGCTCTTTGGTTTTGTCTTTGCCTTAATCCATTAACTCATGAATTAAATGCTACTAGTTTCGGCTTCAAAATAAAGAGTCTATCAACTGAATTCAAATTAAGTCACTTAATTTATTTAGATGGCCGGAACTAGATCACATTTAAAAAGTCTACTTGAGATTACTTTCAACTATTCCAATGATATTCATATGAAATTTGGGCTTCCAAAATGTAAAAATCTTTCTATTGAAAAAGGAAAGATCACCTCTGATTATATAAAGATTTCCAATATCGAAATCGAGCCAATGCATCAAGGAGATACATATAAATATCTTGGAGTTTGTCAAGAGAAGACAATTAACCATAGCAGCACTAAAGAAAATATTAGAAGTTCATATTACAAAATACCTAGAATTATCATCAAGAGTCATTTAACTAGTAAAAACCTTTTCAGAGCTATCAACTCCTATGCTGTTCCTATTCTTACATCTTCTTTTGGAATTATTAAATGGTCTAAAACTGATCTAAATGAAATACAATGTCAAACGAGGAAAATGCTCTGTAAATATCATAAGCACCATCCAAAGTCAGCTGTTCTGAGATTTACACTACCTAGACATCTTGGAGGTCGTGGATTAACTGATTTGAATAATCTTCATAGTAAACAGATTTTTCATCTACGTTCCCATTTTCATGATAAACAGAGAACGTCTAAATTACATGATATTGTTGTTGCTTCAGATTATAATCTTACACCTCTGAACTTGACAATGCAGAAGGTAGATTTTGATATATTTGATGATAATTCTAAAAGAGAAAGTTGGATGCAGAAGGAATTACACGGAAAGCACCCTAAAGAATTGAAAAACGAGTATATTGATGAAATCGCATCATATAAATGGTTAGTTTCTGGAGAATTATTTGCTGAAACAGAAGGCTTGGCAATTGCGATCCAGGATCAGGTTGTTTTCACGAGGAATTATAGAAAACACATCATCAAACAAAATATAGATGATTCTTGCCGTATATGTTTCTGTTCTTCAGAAACAGTTTTTCATATTTAATCATCTTGGTCAGTCCTTGCTTCAACAGATTATTTAGAAAGACATAATGCCGTCGCTAATATTATTCATTTTAATCTAGGAATTAAACATGAACTAATTCCCAAAAGAAAAAAATTTTACAAATATGAACCTGAGATTATTTGTGAAAATGACAAATATAAACTTTATTTTGATAAAACAATTCTTTACAGAGCTGTAAAACACAATAGACCAGATATCATTCTTACTGATAAACAGAATCAAATAACATATATAATTGATATTGCTATACCCGACACATATAATATACAAAATAAATATCATGAAAAATTTTCTAAATATATGATTGGCGACGAGATTAAAACAAATGTGGAAAATGAAAAAAATTTATTCTACCGATTATTATTTCCACAACAGGTGTTATTCCTAGGAATCTACACAAAAGTATTGAGATTTTGGGTCTGAAGAAAAATTTGTTTGAACAGTTACAAAAATAACAGTCATCAAATCTTGTAATATTCTTCGTAGGTTTCTTTCCGAAAAAATAATGAGGTAGAGTCACAGATTTTCTCTTTAGTTTATACTGGTCAGAATCTCATTTTATATTTTATTTATTTGTATATATGAGTGTAATATAATATAATATAACTGACATATTTATATTCAGAGTAGTATTCTATTCGATCGTTCACCACTTCACACAAAGGAAACTATTAATGTGTAACATTCAATGTTACTTGACTAAGGTCCGTACACTAGATTTTTCCGGGGAGAAAGCTTCTGGCACTACTCGTTGGTACATTGATATCATTGTCTGATGATGTATAGTTTGTATATAATTATTCCAGGATATGTTTTGATTATAATCATTGCCTGGCAATGGTATTAATTACTGGGTGGTGGATTTATATTTTTCATGAAATCAGTTTGATTGCATGAACAGATATATGGGCAACTCGTCGGGGTTAAACCCCTATATATATATATATATATATATATATATATATATATATATATATATATATATATATATATATATATATATATATATATATATATATATATATATATATATATATATATATATATATATATATATATATATATATATATATATATATATATATATATTACGCATAATGAAATCAGCACAATATGCATGAACAAGAAAAATTTATTTTGGTCAATAATTTTTTTTTGTAATGATTGTTCTACTACTCATTCCGATCAAACTGGTCGTTATATCAATTTCAGAGTCGATGAGCATAAAAATCTCAATAATTCATTATAAATTAGCAACTAATTTTTCAGAAAAGGGAATTTTCAGAATTAGCAGAAAATAGATTAGCTCACAAACATAAGCGGCCAGCTTGATTTCCGTCGTCCCAACTTCTTAAATGTGTTTCTTTGGCATGAATGACATCAAAATTATTCTTTTTCCCCCCATTTTCCGAAAATGGGATAATACCCGAAATATATGTCAAACAAGTTTTTATTCATTATATTTTGTGAAACTCAGTTCTTTAGCTATTTGGTAAAAATGTTTAACTAAGTGATTAGGGAGACTTTGTGATATCCTCGAAGACCTAAGAATCCCCAAGATATTAAACACTATGCTTATCGTGCAAAAATGCCTAAATCTACACTCGTTATATGAAAATGATTTGGCTTAGCCAGTATTCCTTTGAAACATAAAGGAAACAATTAAAATATATCGACACATCAATAATAATGATAAAGTAAGAAAATATAATTCATATGACACGAAAAAGTTTAAACTACGTTCCTTAATACAATTTCACACGATGATTCATCCTGCTTTCAATATTCCGGAACTCAAATGTTTCATTCTTGTCCGTTAAAACTGACTTTTAACATTCGCTACGCACAAATCAAATAAAGAACCTATTTGATGTTGACGCAAAACATTTTGCACCTCACTTCATCGGAAAATGCACTTATATACGCTTCAGAGAACTTTCTATAGTATCATCTAACAATTTTACCCGGTACCTCAAAAGTCGTCAGGTATTACTTCCGAACATAGTCAGAAAGAAAGGCGACAAGGTGCAACCCATGTCTAAGTTTTGTTCACTGGCAGACTCCACAAAAGGCCTGGTTTAGTGTTACAATTGCATACAAGGAATGTGAGATTTTATAAAGAAATGAGATGAAGACCCGTGAAGCAGGACCGTTGTGGAAAATTCTTATAGTATTCGAAGAACGCTAATTAAAATAATAGAACAATAATGTTTAATTTCATGAATACATAAATAACAGATATGCATTTTATGTACAGACGTTCAAACGGAAGTTCCTCGAAAGCTTGGAATGTATATGCACGAATATATCCTAATAGTAGATCTCCTTTAAAGCTACATAAGATTTTGTCGTAAATATTAGTGAAGTGCATCCTTTGCTAGGTTCCTAATAGAAAAATTGCAATGGAATTCAATACTGAAGCTCCACCTGTGTGGAGGGTATTAAAATAACAACAGTTAGAGTCTTAGCATAATTAGAGGATTCAAGCTCTCTTTCCAGGATATTTCGAAGCAAAAACATTCAATATTTTCACCGATGACTCTTTTTTTCTGTTAAAAAATTTTGTTGTCGAACAAAGCTAGTTTTTCGAAACATGCAATTCAAAACTTTCATAACAAGCATGTTTGAGCAGGAGATAATACACACTTAATAACAGAATCAATATCATTTTCCGTTAATATCCATTAATATGATGCTCGTCTCCTGCGCAGATTTGCCTGGGTTCAATCCCCTCAAAGTCGGTGCGATTTTTCGGATTCTGGGAATCGCTTGAGAGTGTCCATCTTTCGGAGGAGATGTGAAGCTGTCGGTCCTGTTTATCAGAGATGTGTTGGAAATCAAAGATCCCTTCCCTCGATACGAGAGGGGTTCGGCAAAATTCCCGGGTTAGTGAGGTGACAGAATTCCCGCAAGGCATAAATAGAGCACGTTAAAGGAAAAAGAAACAAACAAACTCAATCATATTTTCATTTCCTATATAAAGAATTACCCTCTCTACAAAAACAGTTACTTCAGCGAACTAGAAGAGACAATGTGTATAACCTGAACGATCGACACGTTGAAAATTGTGAAAAATAATTAAAAATGGCATTCGCGCCTCAGTTTCACGTTGCGCGCACTGTGTCGAAAAGCTAGTCACATAAAATAATTCCTTAAGATATTGAATAATAATTTGAAACTTGAAAAGGAGTAAAGGAAAGTTTTCAATTTTTTGTTAAAGTTAAACAATTACTTGATTGAGGAGGTCGTTACTTGATGAAAATCGATATGCATATGTTCAATGAAATAAAGCCATGCTATTCAGATTTTCACTATATTAACAAAACTATGACCGGTTTCACCACACTGTGGCTTCAGCAGATAGGTACAAACTAATGTACAGAGTTATTCCTTATATATTAGTCTTATTTCCTACTGAATATTACAATAGGTACAAGTACAAGGGGTATGTTGGAAAACCCATCGGAGTTGCTTACTTTATGAATTGAAAACATTGAGTAAAGGAGAAGGATTTAGATCTAATTGACTATTAAGTAACCTACCTGAATTCTTTTCTTTGGTAATCTCTTAAATTTCCCATAGATTGAGTTCATTGTGTTAAAATCTGAACTTATCATTAAAGTTATAGTTTTCTTCGAGTGAGTGATTAGAATAATGGGAATCTGGTTTATGATAATTGAAACTACGTTTGTGCTCGGATAATCTTACTCTGAAATTTCTGAAAATTCTACCGATATAAATTTTATTACAATTCCCGCAAGACAGTTTATATATACCGGATTTATTACCTTTATCAATTTTAGATTTGCAGTTTTTGATATGTCGTCCTAAAGAATTATCAGTTCGGAATGCTATATTGAAATAATAATGCGAGAGGAATGATTTTAATTTTAGACTGGGATTACCAATATAAGTTAAGCTGTTGTATTTTGTGTTAGAACTTTTTATATTTGGAAATACTTCCTGGATTGCTTTTTGAAATTTTTTGCATGAAATCATTTTCTCAATCATACTAGGACTGTAACCGTTATTGACTGCTATTTGTTTAATTATATTTCGCTCTTTTATAAAATTATTTTGTGAACTTGGGATATTTATGAGTTTATGTACCATACTATTGAAAAATATTCATTGTAACGAACTCATTGTTGAAGCAGCGGCGAAACGTAAAGTTGACGCCCGAAAACTTTAGCGTTAAATTAAAATTATAAATAATGGAGATAGAGTTCTGGGACTTAAAAGTCTTTCATTGAAAATTTTTCTTCTTCAAGATTATTGTTTTTTTAATTTCTTAAAATTTTATACATTTTGAAATATCAACAAAAACTAAGTATTTTTTTTTCATCCTAATTATAACTTTTCAATTTCTTATATACATTGTCAATTAGACTATATGGTGGCAAGAACTTTTCATTTTAAAAGTGCAAAAGAATCTAAATTTAATGAAATCCGGTGAATTTCGAAGGGGACCTCTTCTGTGGCCGCCTCAATCCTCATATTTAAACCCTGTGGATAATCGTATCTGATGATAACTGAAGGAATCAATTTACACTACCCAAATACATACAGAATATCGAAGATTTGAGAAATCGCATAATTGTGTGATTTAAGAAATAATCTAGGCATATCTCAGCGCATTAGAACTTCAACGACGGGTAAGATAAATGCAGACATTTCTTCCTGAAAAACGTTGTTGCTATGTTGGATATTAGATTCATGGTTTATTTATTTATACATAGAGCATAATTAGAGAAGTTAATTTGAATCATGTTCGTTAGTTAACTATTTCTGGAATATGCTTGTTCAGAAGAATATTTAGTATCACTACGATATAAAATGTGTTTGAAAGTAATGAATTCTACCACGTGATTATTCACACTTAATGCCTCATTCCAAATTGCTAAGTTCTATGAAAAAAATATAGAAGGTGGAGCCGTTTCTGAATAAACCAGGATATACACATTTAATTCGATTCTGGATGTTGCGAATATTTTTCTTTAAATTCAGGCAACGAGAATGAAAGTGGTGATCTATTCGATATCCTTCCCTTCCACACATTCTAAAGAAGTAAAAGAATATGTGAATTGTATGTTCTTATACTAATAATACTCCCACAAATGTTTATAATTCAATCTGTTTTTTATTCTTACATGAAAATCAAATATACAATTTTTCCGCTTATTTTGCGCGCTATTTGCTTATTGATAGTCTCTTGACGTAACCTTAAAATAACAAACTACCCTGAATATTACACTACTTAAAGTGATTAACAAAATGATGAAGATAAGAGTTTTCAAATAATACATTTATTCAAACTGAACCAGTGCGTCCCTGATATACTTTTAATTCCCTAAGAAATCAGCTCAACTGGCCGAAGTCCTCCACCAGAATATGTTAATCTAAAGCTTAAGTTCAGTCGTCTAGAAAAGTGTCAACTTTTGATGTGGGGCGGTCATGTGAGGTTTTCATCTGGCTAAGTGATGACCCAGATCGAGACTGAAAAAACTGTTGAAAAAGCTTTCGTTGTTACGCCCAATTTTAATCCGTCTGAGACTAATTTTGATGTTGGTGTTCAACCAAGCTCGAATAACAACGCTATTAGTGAACCGACGATCTGTTTCGATGAAGCAGATCTGGTCGGGAAGAGAATAGAAAAGAGAAACAAATCTAGTAGTATTTGTGGTGTTTATAGGAAGATTTCTGGGCTAATCATGCTTTGTACAAGTATTTTTCCAGTTAATACCGATTTAATAACAACGAAATAGTTATTGAACAAAGGACAAGGGTGAAGTTTTATAATTTCCAAATTCGTTTGGATGTTATATAGAGAACTAAACGCAAAAACCTCCGAAGTGTTTAGTTTAGATTCTAGTCGGGAGTTTCGTATTCATTTGGTGACTTTCAAGTGATAGAAGGCTGTAAGATAGGCGGGGCTACCATCTCATCAAGGAAAGTTACAAATGCAGAAGATCAGAAGTTAGCATGGTGATATATTCCTATATGTACCGAAACTTCGGAGAATACCTTCGCGATAACATTGAAATCATAAACTGCTCAGGATTTGTTAAATTTTCAAGATCCTTGGACGTTGATCTCAATTGAGCTAGGTAGAATTCTGACAATAGTACTAAATGCTGTATAAAAATAACAAAATAAGGAATAATCGGTAAATATATATATATATATATATATATATATATATATATATATATATATATATATATATATATATATATATATATATATTCTTACAAGAAATCATCACACCACGATATAGATATTGAATTTAAGTACCATCAAAGCAGTAGATGTTTTCGTGATTTGTTTTGTCGCCAACACCAGATGAGTGGGGATACATAATAGATGATTTCCTTTCTCTCTTCATTTTATCACTCTAAGCTGTTTTTCATCATTTTACTCACAAATACATAATATATAATACAGCGAGAATAGAACTCTCCATAACTCGCCTTAAACCTCCTCCTACGGTACCCAATCATTATTTATTTTACCACAGCAGAAATAGGCTTTCACGGCCCACACAATGACTATGAAAAGAATATCATTTACGGAAGAATCGTGTGATCTTCTGTACCATGTTACTCCTTCGTTTTTATCATGCTCGTTATGAATTTGAAACCTTTCCTTTATTTATGTTCCTTACCCATCCTGGCGCATTTCATGAACCATGTCCTAGTATTTTAAGGCACCGCTAAAGATGTACTGCACATGGTTTCTTTGAGGCCTATCTGCTGCAGTTTGACACATCTAGTTGTAGATTATCTATCAATTAATACGCCCTGTGCCCATCTTCTTTCATTTTTCCAATTCTGTAACAGAACATCTGGAACGATCCATGCTCAGACAAGATTTGCATGAACCAGTAGTAGGTACACTCATGCCGATATGTCACCTATAACGCATAACCATAACGCACACCCAGTATCTGTCTCCTGGTACAAGCCTCCGCTTCATGTGTATCCCATTTTAACTGCCTCTTATTTAATTCTTTTTCCTCAGTTGCCTAATGCATGCCCAAGATAACCTGGGCCGCCTCCACTACAAGTGTTGGTACGCACTATACTGCCTCAAGAGGATTGCTATTCGCACCGAGGCAATAGGGCATCTATGTTTCTCTATCGTTAGTGCTCTTTCCCAGATTGGCGCCCAATATACTTGCTGTACGGCGTCCAAAATCATCCGATTAAATGTTGATGGGTCCCTGACATTCGCAACGATCCATGTCCTCGTTCCTGACTTTATCTTCATTCTCTCTTCCGGCAGTTAGTCATGTTTCCCAAAGGATAATTTCTTGTCCAGGTAGTAGACCCTATTCTTAACCTTGAATTCCAGTCGCATATACTCAACCGCGGTTTGCCTATTGACCTAGGTCCAACAATTTTACCTAAAGTAATCAAATCAATATAAAAAGACAACAACTATCGTAAAGTATTCTTCCCAAATATTTGAAATATTGAGGAAGGATATCATCGAATCTACTAGCTTTATGTATTTGTTTTTATTTGTCAATTTCTTTCATAACATCATACTCAGCATATATCTAACCCTTCGAAACCCATTTGATTTGAATATAGATGGAAAAATAATTTATGCACCAACACATCAACCCAATCTCTTCATATTCTATATTTTACTCTCTAAAAAATGTAGGTAGGTTAGGTTGGATCGAAATTTGTAGTATACTATCGCACAGATATTTTTTGGTTCCATCGTTGGGAAAGCTTGAAAGTTCCTTCGTTGCCAGCCTACAACTGTTCGCTTTATTGAACTTTGTTTGAATTTGTTGCTCTAGGTGTAGACGTAAAGAAGTGCTTGGTCCAATAATTTTTTTATTTTAATTAGTCTGCTCTACAAGTTCCTTCGGATTCATTTATGCATAACCATAAAGCTTATTGACGCTTGTTGTAGAGCTTTGGATTATCCTCGTTTTAGCTAACACAGTTATGCTAAAAATGGTTTTTCATTATCCAAGAAGAGATAAAAATCACTTCAAGAAGTTTTCGCGCCACTTACGCTTCCATGAATTATTCCAAATCATTAATTTTTCTCGTGTTTCGCTTACAATGTGTCTGGGAAAGAAGTTAATGAATATAAATATTTAGGAAACGTATTCTAGACAACAAGACAACCATTATTCGAATCTTCAAAAAAAAACATCATTTCAAATTATCAGAATATGGTATTCCCTTCTCGGGCTCTTATACCTTTCTCACACCTTAGATTCATGCTTATTATGGTCGATCTTCTTCAGGCCTGACATGCTGAAGTCCAAAGTTCAACCAGATGACCCCGAAAAATTGGTAGATCTGCTGTAAGTGGATTCTTGAATTGTCCCTTTTCATGGAAACCTAAATATCCACATCGGGTTCAGATTAAGAATCCGCCAACAAAGAACATCCATTCTGGCTTCATCAAGGCATTTCCTCACACAACAAACTCTTCTGCGTTGATTGTTAACGAATTAATATAATCGGGATTCATCACTCCTTAGAATGCGTTTCCTGTTGAGCTCATTCCATTAGACATGTTTTCGAATAAGCTGCAGCCGAGCGGTATGGTATTTTGCAGTGATATTAGGACCTGTGACAGATCTAGATTAGGAATAGAGGTGACGTTTAAGTACCAGCAAGTACGTAATGGAGAATTGAGTTCGTTAACTTCTACTACTAGTGAAGCGTTCTCTCAGAGCATGCAGTTGAATAAAGCGATCTTTGACAACCAAAGTTCAGCACTTTCTGCTTGTCCAGATCGTTTCGCAAGGTTATTCATTTCTTAGAATCGCTTGATCATGCGGAGATATTCGTATGAACACCGCCAAGTTTTTGTTGTATGTCTCGATATTCCTTACCTGTAAGAGACAACCTCATGACCTCATCGCTTTGATACATTCATCCAGGTGTCCTGAATTATGTTCTATGATTAACAATTTTACGAAACTAACTGATATTATTGTATTTGAGAGTAAAATGCTGAAAAACAGCTTAGAGTGATAAAATGAAGAAAGAAAGGAAATCACCTATAATGTATCCCCACTCATCTGGTGTGAGCAACAAAACAAATCACGAAAACATCTACTGCTTTGATGGTACTGAAATAAATTCGATATCTATATGGTGGTGTGATGATTTCTTGTAGGAATATATATATACAGTGTGTTCCAACGAAAATTTGACCCCCCCTATAACTCCGAAATGAGTAACATTAGCGAAAAACACCAAGACACGTCGATTTTTGTTTCGAGGGGGAGCATTTTTCGAAATAATTCGAAACTTCTCAGATCAACCCCCTACCCCCAGCAACCCTAACTTTGAAATTCATCATAGGGAATAAGGGTCGAGTGGCACCTTACTGAAAAGGTCTGTCAATTCTCCACCTTGATTTGTCATTTTTAGAATTTTAAATTAACATACAGGGTGTCCCAACCGAGGGTAAAGTTGAATTCCTGCAAATCCCAAATACTAAATGAAATCGATTTATTTTGGCATAATGCAAGCGCAGGTTTATGCTCGGTCTAGAAAAACGACCTACACTTGTGAATTTGGAGTTGGTGCAATCAACCCCCTATTTCCAGCATCCCCAACTCAAAAATCATTCGATCGATAATAGGTCAAGTGGCACCTCGTTGGAAAGGTACTGCAATTTTCTCTTCGAATTTGGTATTTTCGAAATTCAGAATCATCATACAGGGTGTCCCGAAGCAGGAACATTGAAAATCCAAATAACTTTTTGAAACTGGTTCATTTCGGTATACGAGAACATGTTTGATCCGAGAATAGGACTTTCTTGTGTGGTTATAGAATTTTTGCAATCAACCCTTCCATTCAGCATCCCCAACTTGAAAATCATACAAATAATTCAAGTGGCATATCTTCAGAAAGGTTTTTGAATTCCAGAATGATTAAAGCATTTCATTCAGTTCGGCTCTCCATACAGGATGTCGCTTTCGAAAAATTCAATATCGTCATTTGAAATTATCAACTAAAATTAATTCGAAACTGTTAAAAGTATTGGGGTACGATGTGTTGAGCATCAATTACGAAGAAATAAAGCTGATTTCTGCATTGAAAATGTTCACATTTTTTCATTTCCATCTGGCGTGCAGTCATCTGTTATTTCTCATTTTGCAATGAAATATTATTATTATTCAGATCAGTTCCTCATTATTGTTGTTGTTCGTCAGTTGAAATTAATCTGAAAATGGTTTATTCCACTGAGGAAAGGGTCGAAATTGTATCGACGTATTTTCGAAATAACAGTTGTGCCAAAGAAACAGCAAGGATATTCGATAGGAACCATCCTGAAAGAGAAAGGGAGTCAGTCACCAGTACGTTAAATATTTGGTTGACAAATTCCTAGCTACGGGTTCGGTGGCAAACAAAAACATGAAGTGGCATGTCCTGTCAGAAATGAGGCAACGGAAGTGGCAGTAGTGGGTCATCTACAAATGGAGAATACTACTTCGATCAGAAAACTATCTCGTCTGACTGGTGTATCAGCTACAACTGTCCATAGAATCGTGAAACATCACAAATTTCACCCTACAAGGTAAAATTAGTGCATGAAATAAACGAAGATGATCCAGATCGTCGTTTACAGTTTTGTGAAAATCTAAGTGAAAACCTAAACGCTAATCCAAATTTTCTGAATAACATCTGTTTTTCTGATGAAAGCACCTTTATGCTCAGTGGTGAAGTGAATAGACATAATTGTCGATATTGGGACACACAGAATCCTCATTGGTTTAGAGAGGCCCACACGCAAAGGCCTCAGAAGTTGAACGTTTGGGCAGGAATTTTGGCAATCATCTAGTTGGGCCTTTCTTTATTGAGGGTAATCTGAATGGAAATGGCTACCTACAGTTGTTAGAGGAACACATACATCCTAGATTGACAGAAATTTTACAGAACGATCCAACTCTTTCTGAGGACGAAATGCGTTTTCAACAAGACGGTGCTCCTCCGCATTATGATGCTCGGGTGCGCCAATATTTAGACGAAAATTTCCCAGGAAGGTGGATTGGTAGAAGAGGACCTGTTGAGTGGCCAGCCAGGTCACCAGATTTAAATCCCTAGATTTTTTTGTGGGCCATCTAAAATCTAAAGTTTATGCCACAAGACCAGAAAACCTGGAGGAGCTGCGGATGAGGATTATCACAGAATGCCGACTTTTGACTCCTGAAGTTTTCGCTAATGTGAGAAGAGAGTTCGAAAATCGTCTGTATAACTGTATGGAGGTGGGCGGAGGTCATTTCGAACAATTGTTGTAATAATCAAGTTAGTTTTTGTTTTCAATTCAATACAAGTTCAATAAATCTCGTTTTCCTGTTTAGATGAGCATCCAATCAGTTTCTCCATCATCCCTCATCCTGATCCTCACGCCAGAAAACCTCGATTGCCAAACTGAAACCAATGCCTCAGTGATTCAGAAAATAGAAAAATCTTTCTGGAACTTTGCCACTCAACCTGTAATCACTTGTATGATTTTTTGAGTTGGGGATGCTGAATGGAAGAGATTGATTGCAAAATTCCATATTCACGCAAGAGAGTCTTATTCTCGAATCAAACATAAACATGTTCTCGTATTATACCGAAATGAACCAGTTTCAAAAAGTTATTTGGGTTTTCAGTGTTCCTGCTCCGGGACACCCTGTATGCTGATTCTGAATTTCGAAAATAACAAATTCGAAGAGAAAATTGAAATACCTTTCCAACGAGGTGCCACTTGACCTATTTTCGATCGAATGATTTTTGAGTTGGGGATGCTGGAAATAGGGGGTTGATTGCACCAACTCCAAATTCACAAGTGTAGGTCGTTTTTCTAGACCGAGCATAAATCTGCGCTTGCATTATGCCAAAATAAATCGATTTCATTTAGTATTTGGGATTTGCAGGAATTCAACTTTACTCTCGGTTGGGACACCCTGTATGTTAATTTAAAATTCTAAAATGACAAATCAGAATGGAAAATTGACAGACCTTTACAGTAAGGTGCCACTCGACCCTTATTCCCTATGATGAATTTCGAAATTAGGGTTGCTGGGGTAGGGGTTGATCTGACAAGTTTCGAATTATTTCGAAAATGCTCCCCTCGAAACAAAAATCGACGTGTCTTGGTGTTTTCGCTAATGTTACTCATTTCGGAGTTATAGGGGGTCAAATTTTTCGTTGGAACACACTATATATATATATATATATATATATATATATATATATATATATATATATATATATATATATATATATATATATATATATATATATATATATATATATATATATATATATATATATATATATATACAGTAGATGTTTTCGTGATTTCCTTTCCATAGTCATTGTGTGGGCCGTGAAAGCCTATTTCTGCTGTGGTAAAATAAATAATGATTGGGTACCGTAGGAGGAGGTTTAAGGCGAGTTATGGAGAGTTCTACACTCGCTGTATTATTGCATTACCCAATCCGTACTTAGTCTAGTAGTCCACCCCTGTGGATTTCAGAGGGCTATGGTGAATGCAGTTTTGAAATCAGGTGAAAGTTCAGTTAATTTGTAGAGCTATGGTCCTATTCTTTTAAAATATCACAGAAACATTGATATCAGAAATTTACATCAATTACTTATGACACTCAGTGTCTTTCGCAAGGCGTCTCAGGAAAGATTCCAGTAGTTCAGATCAAGTTCTGAGTATAGTAACATCATCGAGTCAGTGCTTCAGAATTAATTAAAAACAGAAATAGCTATGTTGGATCTTTCCATGGGATATGATACAGTAAAGAAAGTGCTCAAAAAGCTTTGTAAGTTCATTTACTATAGGAAAAGATCAAACTGATAGATCAGCCTTAAATTATTTCAATATGTTCTTGTGAACCAAAGATCAAAATTTGTTTCTTTTCATTACGATAACCTCCAAACAAAACAAATTTTGACTGCAATTCAACAAAAGGTTATGTTTAATAAGCGAGGGTATTTTGCCATCAGTCTCTTTTGAGTTATAATTTCTATCCAAAATACTTTAGTGCTGCTCCTCACTGACTCTCGAATTTCATATCCTTTGAATTGAGTCAAAAGGTGTTTGAACAATATTTACACACTCTAAGCTGCTGCTCTTGCCTTGGTTTATTCTATAGTAGAGTTCTTTTCAAACATCTCAAAACAAACAGTTACTAATTACGAGATTTCGAAATTTGTAGACATATCGAAGAAAATTATTTTTCAAGTGACAATGTTCAACCTTCCGTAGAATGATAAATATCCTCCCTTGAAGGAGCTAGTTTTCCGATCTACTCTTCATAATCACCGCTTACCGGGGCCTAACAAAAAGTTAGAACAGAAGACACAAGAGTGAAAAAGCTTGTATGACTCTCCAAAAATACCGCGAAGAATAAATTTAATTTTCAGGGAAAATAAATCTGAAAAGAGAGCATAATCAACAAGTCCAAAGACAAAAAAAATCTGCAGGAAAGCAGATGAAGACGTTTAATGATAGCGGTTCTTCTGAAAACACAGATGCAGTTCAAAATATTGTTTATGATAGCCTAAGCGATTTGGATTATCCTGTGGGTAAAATATATCTGATCATGAGATATGTGCCAACTCTGGGTACATAATACGTGAGCCGACAAAGACTTATAATCTTAAATGGACATTACTGCCATCGAAGTAATTGAATTGAGACGATGAAAAATGAAAGGGCAGTTGTCTCCAGACGACATGATGGAGCTTTTTGGTAAAGCATATTTAAAAGTACAAACAAGAGAGATCACCATCAATGGCTTCGAAAAAACTGGTATTTTCCCAATGAATCAAAATCTGTAGATCGATACTGATTTTCTGGCTTCTGTTCATGAGTCGCCGGAATCCTACATTCATCAAACTACATCGCATAAAAATAGTTCGATAAAATCTCTTTTCAACGAGAAACTTCTCAGATCTAAAACGCCATAACTGTTGATTGCAGATCACGGTGCAGGTCTTAACGAGGATCTTCAACCAAGCAATCAACCCAAAACATATCTGTCTGTATGAAATAGTCGCTGTACTATAAAAAACGAAATGCGAGCAACAGAGGCCACAAGGCTGTAAGACTCCGAGAAAAACATCGTCTAGAATGAATTGAATTCTGAGGAAGATGAATCTGAAAGAAGAGCGTAACTTAAGCCCAAAGAGGATAGGAAAAAATCTGCAGGATAGCCAATAATGACGTGATAGCACTTCTTTCGAAAGAGCAGATGGTGTAGAAAATAATTTTCGATGAAAACCTGTGTGTGTGTGTGTGTGTGTGTGATTTGGAATAACTTGTGGGTTGAAAGAGAACTAAACATGAAGAAACGGCTCGTATATTCTATCAACAACTGCTTTTGGTTGATCAAAAAGGCGAATTGTGGGTAATGTGTGATATATGCCAACTCTAGGAACATAATGCTTGAGCCGACAAAGAAACTTATGAGTGCGATTTTTTCAAATAGCGAATATGATTTTAATTTTTCTCATAAAATGCATACATGCCTTTGAGACAATTTTTCTGCTACGAGCTTATTGTCTACAATTAAAAATTAAGCAGTAATCGAAAGTCAGTCCTTCTGCTCTACCTTTTTTGTGTGGAAAAGTCAATTTTCAAATGAATATATATGTATATGCTCCACTTCAGAAAAATATTGAATTCGAGGGAAATCATTAGAAATGTTAGTTTGTGGAAGCTTAAGATTCTCCCACAATTATTTGTCCGAAAACAGATTAGAATATTTCTCTGAATTGAACCGAAATCCAACACTGTCTCAAATCGTTCGATAGAAGAAAACCGATTCTATCTGGATTGTAAATATGGATTTGCTCCGATATTTTCACGTAAATTCTATTCACAGCCAAATCCAAAATCTCTGCTATGCTCTTCAGACTCTCCTTTGTAAAACCGTAGCATACAAACTTCAACAATGGATTGTAGTCGGTTTTCCGGAGCCATTTTAAAATTTATATCACACGGCGGAAAGCGGAAAGCGTTATTCCACTACGTTAAGCAACTCTAGGATTCTGATATGTTCTTACTAACTCAGTAGCGGGATGTGCTCCCCGCGAAAACTTTAGGAAAATTTATGGCAAGTTTTGTTTTTGGGCGTTCAAGAATATGATATGGATAACTTCGTTCGAAGAATAAAATGAGAGATGTATATATACAGGGAGGACTACGGGGGACGACCGTTTATGGAGAACGGGTCATATGTTAGGTTAGATTTCTAGATCCACCTTTCTGAAATGTTGTAATTACTCTTACATTTCAAGTGTGAATACCTGAATATTATTTGCATTTCTGAGTATTTACTTAATTTCAAACATATGTCGAATTCATATTCCCATACCTATCTTCAACGGTTAGCGAGATAAAAGCATTTTTTTCATGTTTTAACCCTCAAAAACTTATTTCCTAGAAATCTTATCATTTCTGAGCACAATATTAAACTGAGTCTAATCAAATTCTGAGTATTCCCACAGAATATTTTCTCGAATGTAAAGCCCCAAAAATCATCTCCTTTAAAGAACAGTATTTTAGAGATCTTTACAAAGATGTACTTATCGGTGTACTCGAAAATCCAATTTTCAGCCAAAATATATTTCATTGAGAATTTAAAACAGAAAATTATTCAAATAAACAACTGAATTCGATATCACAAATATAATATTCAATGGTATAACAATAGTTCAATAATTCGAAATAGATAAAGTCTAACTCAAGCGGGCAAACAATACCGATATCATACTGAGTGTTGTTAATTGCATAGAATTCTCACAATTTCGAAAAAAAAGTGAAGAGAATGTTCCGTAAAGTTGTAGAGTCAGAGTCATTATAGCGTGGAAACAATCACCAGAATAATCATAAAAGTTGTTTAAAATTATGTCTATTGACACTCAGACATTCTTGAATAAGTAGTTGATTCATAATTTCTAGAGAATCGAGGTCTGCAAAGCATCGGCTCATTCTGTGACGTAATTTTTCTTTCGTTTGCATGAGTGTTTCTTACACTTTCTCACTCTCCCCATAGAGACAAATGCCATGGTGACAGACTCATTGATCTTTGGGGTCTGTTGCAAGGCCCCTGTACCTTTTGCTATTAAATATTTCAACTATTTGTGAAATTACTTCATGTATGCAATGGGATGGAATGCCACCAATTGCAGCCAACAATCCCGAAGTACCTAGAGTGATGAGCTCTCAAGAAAATCATTGACATTTGTCCGGAAATTCCAATGAATCTATCAGAATTCAATGAACCATCGTTGTATAGAATGCCAATCTATTCTTCTTCAACGAGAAAATGAAAAACAAAATTCGATTGATCAACGTCAACAAACAAATTCTAGATTATTTTGTAGGTGTGAATATTAACTCCGTCCAACTCTTCCGCGTATTGAACATGTAATGAAACCTTTTGATTAAAACTACCTCCATTGATTTTACAGCTAAACAGATTGTTTACATTTTGTTTGGTTTTGATGATTGCTCATTTCTTAGTGAGGTTAGATGTAGAAACTGTCAAATCATATCGTAGAATTGATAGAACCAAATTCTTTGGGTCACAAAAGCAAGTTATTTGCTTGCTTGCATCTTTTAACAATGTGCTCGGGAACTTAGCCCATTAACTCAGCTGGACCTACAGTTTATAGTGGATTCCGAACCACTCTCCTAGACCGTGCAATGATAACTGCCACCACAAGGATTACAAGTTATCTGGTCGTCGGAAGTTCATGCTCTCTTTAGGCGACTCTTTCAAATTCAGCACTTTTTTGTTCAAGGACAACATCCATAACCTCACCCCGAATTCGAACCAGGAGCCTTGACTAAGCAGTTTCAATGTGCTTGCGCGCTAACCGTGCAGCCACCGAGGTGGTTACTAAAGCAAGTTCAGAAGTTTAAAGTTCTGTGGTTCTTGAATGTATTATTGGTTGCTACCACGAAGTAACAAGGCGCAAAAGTTGCCTGAGCGCAACGGCGCGCACCGAACATTCGATTTAAAATTGAATTTGTTTTTTTTTTTGTGGTGATGTTTTTCTCGATTCATTTCTTATCTTAAAATCATTAGAATTGTTCTTTCTGCTTTGACAACGCAATTTAGCTACACGAAAGATTTCGGAACCTCACAAGATGAGGAAATCTCAGTTTCCTCAAACAGCGGACCATGAGAGACAGCTACACTTTTGCCGATAGTATCAGTAAAGGTTAATAGATATCCCGGATTCTAGCAGTATCCTATATGGGTGACCAGTGACGAGGTTTTCAGTTGCAATAATGCACATAACTGTTCCCATCCCTATCTAGAAATGAATGTTCAACACCTAGGGCGATTCGGTTTCATTATTTGGTGCTGTTAACGAATCACCATATTTTTGCGTACGTAATTTTCGACGACGAAAATCCTAGTACAGAATTTAATTATATGTAGTAAAATGAGAATATAGTCGAGGGTTTTGGGATGAAATTCACTCGGCTCAAAGAAAGTAAGTATCCCACCAAAAACATTCTGTAAAAAACTAGCCAAGTCTCAATGGAGCTGCTTGTTCATCTCTAAAAAGTAATGAAATCTAGACAAAGTCGTGCCAAGTCTAAGGTTCCTCACTGCATTATTATGGTTAATGTTGTGTCACATGGCCGTTGAACATTCTTTATACGTAAGTGGATAGGTACAAGTCAATTTTGTTTACACGTAATGTTATATCTGTTGTAAAGCCGGCTCGGTGGCGTATGGGATATGATGCTCGTCTCCTACGCAGAGTCACCTGGGTTCAATCCCCACAAACTCGGTGCGATTTTTCGGATTCTGAGAATCGCTTGAGTATCCATCTTTAGGAAGAGATGTAAAGCTGTCGGTCCTGTCTAACACAGATGTGTTCGACATTAAAGATCCCTTCCCTCGACACGAGAGGGGTTCGGCAAAATTCGCGGGTTAGTGAGGTGACAGAGTTCCCCGTCGTGTCATTAGCCGAAAGGCGGAAATAGAGCACGTTAAAGGAATAACAAACGAACAAAGTACAAACCTTTTCCCTGGTATGGACAACTTGGAGATTATACATTGACTGGTTATTCAATCAACGTTTTTCAAGTGGCAATTTTCCATTAACTATAATAATAAGTAAATTGCAGTAAGGAACTTTAGACTTGCCACCAGTTTGTCTAGATCTAATTACTTTTTAGAGATTAACAAGCAGCTCCATCGAGACTTCGCTAGTTTTTTAACAGAATGTTTTTGGTGGAATTTCACTACTTTTTGTAGAAACGTGGGCATATTGATTTTATTTTATTAGTTTTTCCTATTTAAATTTTTTTTTAGGAATAGTTTTTTTATTATTAAAAATCTTTCTCCTGTTCTTTCCGGTTCTGATTCTTGTACATTAGCAACAGTTTTTCGTATTGCCCATCGCGTTCATTATTTATTCTCTTAGACGGTTTGAACGGTTTGATTTCTGAAACAGTGGCGCCGTATTTACGCCTAAGCTGGTTGTATTCGGTGATCACTGAAGTTTGAGCTTTTATACTCTTGAAGTCAACGTTTATAAGGTGCACCCCATGAAGACCTTTTAATTTTATTTCTATGCTTATTAGAACCAACATTGACTGTGGGACGCTATAGGCTAGATTAAATTAGAAGATGTGTCCCACTACGCTGGATTTTTGCAATGACAGTCGATTTCTTTCAGCTGAGACCAGCTGAGGGTTCTTCATCAGATATTTCAGACCTTGGATTTTTGACATCGAATGAAGCAGCTCACCAAATTGAATATTTTTTGTAAAGGCGGTATGTCGATTTCTACTAGTTTGGTTGGGCTTTTGTGTTTTCTAATCAGGGTCATCAGGTACTCAATTCTTCGATTATCCTAGTTTTCATAGTCACCCCTATATGCTGCAGTTGAAGCCTAACTCTGTACCAAATTTCAGCTCTCTGAGTCTATGGGAAGTACTAGTTATATTCGGATGAACATAAATGAGTGAGTGAGTGTCATAAATGCGAAACTTTGCTTTCGCTTAACTTCGCAACTAAATGATCTATATACTTGAAATTTTGGATTTTCAGTATTTGATTATAGCTTACAAGGTGACGAAAATTTCTTCGTTCTTTTCCTCTCCATAGATTCTCAAATAGGGGCCTGAAAATACTTCTCATTGTTTTATTGTTATTTTTTTGTTGATATTCCCTTACTCATGAGTAATGAATAACTTTCGTTAGTTCTTATCATAAGTTGGCTGCATTGTTGTGAGCATCGAATTGGAGACATTTAAGATGTATCGTATAAAATTTGCGCCAGTATACAAAATGTAACCACAGAATGTGCATAGAATTTTCATGTCTGGAAAAATTCACGTTTTCGTCAGACATGTCGTATATACTTGGAAAGAGAAAAAATACTATTCTTATTTCTTCCAATATTATAGTATATATTTAGAAAAAAACACAAGTTAATATTAAAATAACCTCAATAGCAACCGACATCTTGGTATATTGCAAAATCCCGGAAAATCGATAAATCCAAAAAACTTAGAAACAAAAGAAGATGGCAGCTATCTCTTTCCACTATTTAATTTTCCTCGAGGACAGAGATGGAATGTGGTTTGAAAGAATTTCAAAGTCAAAACATACAGGACGCGGCAACTATAACAGCAAAAGCGAATTGTTATTTTGAACTTGTGGAGTTCTTGTTACCTCACTTAAATTATCGAACGTTACGCATTATCATTGTATTATACATTCTAATCGAGCTCCAAATATAATTCTTTAATCATTTTATGCATAAGAATATCACAATTCCTAGTTACGACTTCATTAATGGTGAATAATCCTCACCTCCATTCGTGAAACAACGAATTTCTCCTTTACTTTTTACAACAGTTGAGTTTCGGCTCCGCTGAAGGAAACTTCGGAAATTAACGTTACGCCAAGTTCAACGAAACTGGGAAAATTCCGGACAAAGCCGCTGCAGTTGGATTTGTTGGCACCCGTGTCGGACAAATGATTGTCGAGAGGAGTTGATCGAAGTCAGACTCGCGCCAGGTTCCATTATTTTCTCTATCGCTCTACTACTTCCATCCTCTGGCTATAAATACAGCAACTTTCTAGGAAATTTTGCTTTTATCTTTTGATCTGAATAAAAATGAGTTTTAGATTTCTAGAAGAATTCTTTTTCATTCTAGTATAGATATTTGATTAGCTGCCTTAAATCTCAACTGATGAATGAAATATTCTATTCCATTTTATTTTGCTTTCATATCTTTACCCCAGCGACTTTTGATGAGCATGGACCTACCCAATGAGTCCTTTCATATTCCTTGAATGCATTTGTAACGCTTGGAATTATTCAGTTTGTGAACGATGTGCGATTATTTGGTGTCTTTTTACATTCGTAGTACGCTCTTTTTCGATAAATGACGGTAAAATCACAATGAATTCTTATTCAGCTCTGAGGGACACTCGAAGGCAAAAAAACATTGAATGTGTGTAATCAACGAAGATCATCTACTAAATGTACGAAAACAAGAATGCGATCTTGGAATATCGAAAAGTAGTATTTGCATGATTTTGAATGGAAATTAGCGTATGGTACGTTTGCGGGTAAGGGGAAAAACTATGGCATTGAAATCGCTCAAGACAATTCGAAAATGGTCAATGGTGACCAAAATATGCTGATAAAATTTTATTAGAGTTTTATTAGATTCAGAGTGTTTCGAAGTTTGTATATATAAAAGACCACCTTATACCAACAGGGGGGTGTATAAGGAACCGAAACTCTACTCCAATCTCATTTTCACTAGGGAGTTGTTGTAGGAACTTCAATCTTCATGTGATGAGATGACCGATGCCTCAAACTCCAGATCTTTAAAAAACAGTTTAACCAATAATTCTATGTATCTGGTAAAGACGAGCAACTTATTTCAAACAAACCTTAATTTCTAATATATATATATATATATATATATATATATATATATATATATATATATATATATATATATATATATATATATATATATATATATCATAGATCTTCACTATGAAAATTCTAACCTAACCTAACCTAGGTGGATCCTTCTGTACATCATGATACTCTACTTCAATCTCATTTTCACTAGGTGTTGTTGTTGTATATATATATATATATATATATATATATATATATATATATATATATATATATATATATATAACTAAATTCAAATTAAGTCACTTAATTTATTTAGATGATATTAAATTATATGCCGGAACCAGATCACATTTAAAAAGTCTACTTGAGATTACTTTCAACTATTCCAAAGATATTCATACGAAATTTGGGCTTCCAAAATGTAAAAATCTTTCTATTGAAAAAGAAAAGATCACCTCTGATTATATAAAGATTTCCAATATCGAAATCGAGCAAATGCATCAAGGAGATACATACAAATATCTTGGATTTTGTCAAGAGAAGACAATTAACCATAGCAGCACTAAAGAAAATATTAGAAGTTCATATTACAAAAGACTTAGAATTATCATCAAGAGTCAGTTAACTAGTAAAAACCTTTTCAGAGCTATCAACTCCTATGCAGTTCCTATTCTTACATCTTCTTTTGGAATTATTAAAAGGTCTAAAACTGATCTAAATGAATTACAATGTCAAACGAGGAAAATGCTCTGAAATATCATAAGCACCACCCAGAGTCAGCTGTTCAGAGAGTTACACTACCTAGACATCTTGGAGGTCGTGGATTAACTGATTTGAATAATCTTCATATTAAACAGATTTTTCATCTACGTTCCCATTTTCATGATAAACAGAGAACGTCTAAATTACATGATATTGTTGTTGCTTCAGATTATAATCTTACACCTCTGAACTTGACAATGCAAAAGGTAGATTTTGATATATTTGATGATAATTCTAAAAGAGAAAGTTGGATGCAGAAGGAATTACACGGAAAGCACCCTAAAGAATTGAAAAATGATTATATTGATGAAATCGCATCGAATAAATGGTTAGTATCTGGAGAATTGTTTGCTGAAACAGACGGCTTGGTAATTGCGATCCAGGATCAGGTTGTTTTCACGAGGAATTATAGAAAACACATCATCAAACAAAATATAGATGATTCTTGCCGTAGATGTTTCTGTTCTTCAGAAACAGTTTTTCATATATTATCATCTTGCTCAGTCCTTGCTTCAACAGATTATTTAGAAAGACATAATGCCGTCGCTAATATTATTCATTTTAATCTAGGAATTAAACATGACCTAATTCCCAAAGAAGAAAATTTCACAAATATGAACCTGAGATTATTTGTGAAAATGAAAAATATAAACTTTATTTTGATAAAACAGTTCTTTGCAACAGAGCTGTAAAACGCAATAGACCAGATATCATTCTTAATGATAAACAGAATCAAATAACATATATAATTGATATTGCTATACCCGACACACATAATACACAAAATAATTACAATGAAAAAATTTCTAAATATATGATGCTTGGCGACGAGATTAAAAAAATGTGGAAGATGAAGAAAATATTTATTCTACCGATTATTATTTCCACAACAGGTGTTATTCCTAGAAATCTTCACAAAAGTATTGAGATTTTGGGTCTGAAGAAAAATTTGTCTGAACAGTTACAAAAGATAACAGTCATCAAATCTTGTAATATTCTTCGTAGGTTTCTTTCCGAAAAAAATAATGAGGTAGAGTCATAGGTTTTCTCTTTAGTTTATACTGCTCAGAATCTAATTTCATATTTTATTTATTTGTTTATATAAATGTAATATAATTAACTGACAATTTTGTCATATTTAAATTCAGAGCAGTATTCTATTCGATCGTTCACCACTTCACACAAAGGAAACTATTAATGAGTAACATTCAGTGTTACTTGACTAAGGTCCGTACACTGGATTTTTCCGGGGAGAAAGCCTCTGACACTACTCGTTGGTACATTGATATCATTGTCTGATGATGCTATAGTATGTATATATTCTGGTAGATTGATATATTCTCATAACATTTAAACTTTATCCTAATATATAATTATTCCAGGATATGTTTTGATTATAATCATTGCCTGGCAATGGTATTAATTACCGGGTGGTGGATTTATATTTCTTCATGAAATCAGTTTGATTGCATGAACAGATATATATATGGGCAGCTCGTCGGGGTAATACCCTATATATATATATATATATATATATATATATATATATATATATATATATATATATATATATATATATATATATATATATATATAGAGCTTCACTTTGAAAATTCTTCAAAAGTGGTAGTGTTCTAGATAGTGCATAAATATCTCTCAGGTTTTTACCGGACTATTTCACCTCTTCATTCACCCATATCTTATGCTGGATTCTATAAAACTTCTTCAGCGAAAAATGCAAATTGAAATAGTAAGAAAAAGTTTCATGAAAATGAGCAAATGCTGCTTTAACTTCATTCAGTGCAAAAACTCCCTCCCAACGTTCCTTGGATATATCTCTGAGATTATCAACATTTTCACGGTTATAGTCTCTTTTGTACTCAAAAAGAATCCTAGGTGGATCCTTCTGTATATCATGAAATAAGGTTTCCCTGTGTTCCGAAATATTTTTCTCAACAACATCAGCGACTGATTTAATATTAGTGAATATGTAATCAAGTGTGATTTTCAGGCTCGTTTTTTCTTTTACTTTATTGTTAATATTGAAACCGCTCAATATGTTAGTGGGTATACCAAAACTCTTTTCATCCCTAACTGGATCTATATTGAAGTCACCACACAATACAATGTCTAAACCAGGTTTATATAGTAATCCCAGAATGAGATTCAATTGTTCACAGAAAATGTCAAAACTAGTGCTAACACATGATCTTTAACAGTTAAAATCTATCATATTTCGGTTGGTGAGAATTACACTCTCCCCACATAATCAAGTTGCCCGTCTATACAAAAATGTTCCAGTTCAAAAAAATGCATTTCATCAGAATCCCGACACCATATTCCCACTTCTCCCACTTTCAGATTAGATCTGCAGAAACTGGCAATTCTACGAAAATTAGGCAAATTAATATAGTCGATATTAGAGTATTCGCACCCAATTTCACCAAGACACAAAAAGATTGTTATAGGCACTAAAATATTTCTATGTGATAAAGTCTACTTTTCTACACTCGGAGGCAAAATTAGCGGAACACTCGAAAATTTAACCAAATTCGAAGTTCGATATTTTTCCTAATTCTCAACCGATTTAGATGATTTGTTCGGCAAGTTATAGATCAACTCTTCTGCTTTGTAGAAATTAAAAGAGAAAACAAAAAAAATTTCATACGGGGGCAAAGCTAAAAGTGTTTTTTTTGTCAAATATTCGTAACACCCTGGGGAATTTCGTGTTCCCAGTTGAAACGTACAATATCATGGTCTGTCGAGACACATCTTCCTACAGTAACGCCCTTCTTGTTTTATGCATTAATCTCTATTTTTACAAGAGATATCCAATTTGATACAAATTTCAAGAATTTATTTTTAATCTTGCGTTGGTGCATAACATCGGAGGTTAGCCAAAAAATAAAATCAAAATTAGAGAAGCGGAAATCTAACCAAATGAAAATTTTTGAAATTCACTGGCCAATTTCACGCTCCGGGAGAACTCGAAGTACACTGGAAAAATCGTTGATTTTGCACATTTATTTTTGAATTTTTTTGTGTGACACTCTATAATAATTATCATTCCTGTCCAAAATTGAGAGCAGGTGTGTATCCTGGCGATACACTCGTGAAATGAAATGAACATGTTGAGAAAAATGTTCATGATGACCTACAAAAAAAGACAATTGATTTTAGTAGCGAGTATGACCCCCCCGAGCTCTTATTACAGCGCGCACACGATTTCGCATACTCCCAATGATGTTGTCTATCATCTGTTGAGGTATGTTGTCCCACTCTTTCACCAAAGCCAATGTCAGCTCTTCAACGTTGCCTGGATTCCGTTGTCGAACCCTTCTTCCAAGAATGTCCCAAACGTCTTCGATCGGGTTTAAATCCGGTGACCGCGACAGCCAGTCAATTCGTGTGATCCTTACTTCATTGGGATATTCTACCACTATGCGCGCAGTATGAGGGCGCGCGTTATCGCGCATAAAAAGGAAATTTTCCCCTATGTAAGGAGCAAAAGGCACAACATGGGGCTCCAAGATTTCTGTTATATACCGATGGGCATTAAGTGATCCATTGCCAATAATCTCCAGTTCTGTTCGTACTTCCAAGCATATGCCACCCCATATCATAACTGACCCTCCACCGTATTGCTCAGTTCCTGCGAAGTTCGCTTGATTGTACCGTTCCCCTCGATGCCTCCATATTTTATCTCTACCATCCACGAAATTCACACAATATCAGCTCTCATCACTAAATAAAACTCGTCTCCATTGATTGATTGTCCATGCTACATGCTCCCAAGCAAACGCCAATCTTGCTACCCGATGGGCTCTATCGAGTCCTGGTGCTTTTGCTTGCGTGTATGATCTCAGACCAACTTCATTTAATCGTCTTCTGACTATCCTCACACTGACGTTAATGTTATCCACTGCTTGTAAAAGGTTACGTTCCTGAACAGCAGTAAGACGAGGATTTCTTATGGTTTGATTGACGATGAAACGGTAATGTATAGCGCGGGTTGCCCGATTTCTTCCTTGTCCTCGCCTCCTCACGTACAATCCAGTTTCACTGTAACGTCGGTAGATTCGATGGATAACCGACGTCGAAACACCCAAAATGGTACCGACTGAGCGGTAGGTACGCCCTTCCTCGATCAATGTAACTGCTCTTGCTACTGAGGTTGGTGGTAAATCTCTCATTCTGAATGAAAAATACCGTTTCGAATTGTAAACAGTAAAAGAATCACAAAACACCACAACCGATCGAATTTGTATCAAATCAAAGAATGGAAAACTCTCATTCTTTAAACAAGTGCAAATGTGGTCATATACAAAAAAACGTGTGTTGTATTTCATATTCGATATAAAAAGGTGTGCACATGTGTAAATGAAAAGTTTTATCAATGGTCCCAGAATTCGGTTGTGTATTTTAATACCTACCGACTGTTATCTCCTATGAATTCCTAATTTTCACCAAACTAACCAAATTGTCATCAATAACTAATGCAATTCGAACATAAAAATTGCAAACGACAATTTCGACACGCCTGAGTGATAATAAGAAAATTCCAAATTGATAGACGAATTTTAATCACAATTTCTTGATTCAATGGAATTTCTCCAAAATGGTGATTTTCCACTTGAAATTAAATATATTTTGCAAAAATAGAGATAAACGCATGAAACGAGAAGGGCGTTACTGTAGGAAGATGTGTCTTGACAGACCATGATATTGTACGTTTCAACTCGGACCACGAAATTCCACAGGGTGTTACGAATTTTTGACAAAAAAAACACTTTTAGTTTTGCCCCCGTATAAAATTTTTTTGTTTTCTCTTATAATTTCTACAAAGCAGAAGAGTTGATTTATAACTTGCCGAACAAATCATCTAAATCGGTTGAGAATAAGGAAAAATATCGAACTTCGAATTTGGTTAAATTTTGGAGTGTTCCGCTAATTTTGCCTCCGAGTGTATTCGTCAAGCATTGACAATTGAGCGACAAAAGCTGGCTACTGGGTAGTTTCACTAGTGCACTGGTAAGTGAAGTTGATCTTAAGTTTCCGGTTTCTGACCACACTTCAGCGAGAAATAATTTCGAAAGCTAAACTCTCTCACCACCACCCCAGCAGGCCAGAAACCTTCATCAATCAGTCTTGAAAAATAAGTCCTCCGTTGGAACTCCAATACTGAAAGAGGAATTTGGCTTATGATTTGTATATTTCTAGTACTTTATTTGGATCAATACTACTCAAGTTAATGGCCAATATCATCGACACTCACTTCTTGAAATTCGGCCGACGTAAACCCAGTTTCTTCTAAAGGCCCCTATAATAAACTAGCAATTTGTATCTGTGTAGATTTTGGATCCGGAGCAAAGAATAACTGGTGTTTTGTTTTCGGTTTGGCGGTTTTCCTTAAGACAGATGACCATTTTAGGTTATCATTTGAATTTGACTTATTGGGGACAGAATGACATTCATTTTCTTTTTCTTTCGTCGACGGCACATTAGATTCTATGATCTTTACAGTACCAGCACAAGCTGCCCGCGCGCTTCTAGTACTGAGTTCTATATTTATTTCAGCATCGCCTTTCCCTGTTTCAGCGCACTTGCATTTATTTTGTTTACGGTTTTTCACCCTTGTTAACAGAATTTTTTTGGGACAGAGGATAAAATTTTAGATTTTAACAACTTAACCTTGTCCAACAATAGGACTTATTGTTCATCAAAATGTTATTCCTATATTGTTGAACTTCATTCAAAAAAAACCTTAAATAGTGCTTCTCCATGTTCAATACCTTGTTTTGATCTTCCACAGTCATCGAGGCATACAAGGCGTCAGAACTGGATACTTCAATCAGATGTCTACAATTTGTCGATTTTAGGCTAGCTGCCCCGGTAATACACGAGGAATGGGACAATTCCATACAATTTATATATTTCACATAATAAACCACATTTCCTGAACAATAAAAACTTTTATATTCCGATTTTTTTCGATTTTTGCCGGAGCGAGAATCATCGTTATTCACCTCCGGTTGCGCCATCTGCATAGTCGATCAAAGATTGTTTTAATTACGCTCAAATGTGAAAACTTTCAGATGATTGTTCAACTAATTCCTCAAGACCAAATGGAAATTTTCATTCAAAGACATGCTTTGGTTCAAATGAAATTGATCTCACTCAGGAAAAAATTTCTAACTCCCGAGGAGTCTGAAAAGAGAATCTAATTTCTTACAGTGTATAGTAACGACACTATGCTGGATAAAGCTCATTGGCAAACTGTTTACAGGTTCCTTAGGACACTGCCGGTCAGTTATTCAATATTAATTAGTTTGAACTCAGGTAAATAATCAAAATTCTGCATGTTAGTAGTTTCAGTATGGATATATATGACCACTATATGATCACTGTGAACTTGACGTATCAGAGGTATCCAAGGAACTTTCTGTAGGTATCATATCAAATATAATTCAGTTTATATAAATCATTGAGGATACAATTGACTTTGATTGACATTTTGAAAAATTTAAACCAATATTTTGCATTGCATGGTTCATGATTAGACATGTCTGATGGCTGTTAGTGTGCGAACTATAACTGATTTAAAGTATCCACTCCCCTCTCCAACATTGAGTGAAGGGATCGCTCCGTATACACTAAGTCTCCTCACGTCAAAGTAACCTTCTAACCTAACCTTCAGCGAGCTGCCGTGAATCTCTGCTGCTCAAGCAAGTAGTCCCACTCTCTACAACCTGACCCTTGCTACACTCATCCCACCCGAAAAGCTCAAGCTCCAATGGTCAGGTCTGTCGCCGTCTTTATCGTGTTAAGTACAGGCATTGCTGAAACTGTAACTGTGAATTTGGTTCCCAGTAGCGAGAGAGTGAAAAAACTGTTTCTTGAAACTGACCTCAGTATTTACTGATTGGTAATTTGTGCAAGTATTCTCATATTCATGAAAACAGTGGACCCATGGCCTTTCGACGAAAGCACTATTGAAATAAGAGGAACCCACTTTTCGTTTACGGCTGCAATAATGTATCGCCACTGGACATCACCAGCAATCACATATTTTCTATGTATCTACCTGTATTTTCAATTGAATGACTTATCGCTAGTGTGAATAGAAGAATATGTCTAATTTTAGAAGATACAGTATGAAATATCGAGTCAATAAAATATTGATAAAAAATCGCACATTGAAAAAGAGCCAAATAGCTGGATTACAAAGATATCGACTGAAATTGATGAAGAAATCAAAATAATTGTTAATTCAATGGAGAGCTTTTAGTGTTGTGTTGATCCCATATGCTATGTCTGCTCATAAATCATTTCGATTCTATTTTTAATTCCACCTGTGTGATATATAAGAAAGCATATCTACATATATGTTGAAGCTTCCTTTAACACCTTGACAACATTAAATAAACATTACTCAAATGCTATTCACATTTTTTGCAAGCGTTACGATGAATATTCAAAAATTAATTCGTAGTTTCTACGTAGCTCCCAGCTTTGAAATAATTAAATAAATATGAGCTACTTGTCTCTCACCATCTAAATTACATTATCTTTAGGCGAATCTTTTTCTTCCTCTCGAAATTCGAGCTTAATTATATTTATATCTTGAGAAACGGACATAAAAATATATGCTAATTTAAGGCGATGTGGGTAATTTGAGTGTTCGTTCAGTTCGCTTGTAAGTATTGTTTCGTTCGATGTGGGACATACGAAAACGGCAAATACAAATGAATGAATAATAAAACTGTCTAATTTTTCTGCGTTGTACCGGAGTTATTCACGAAAACTAGAATATTAACAACATTCTATCACTTCCAGAAGTAGCCCCAACACGTTTCAATGAATAGTGAACTCCCATTTTTATTGCAGAATATGATTCCATAAACAATTCTAGGTTTTTTTGTAGCATACTCCTCTAGTCTAGAATTTCACCGACAAGAAGAAAAGACGTTTCATATCATTGAAAAATTTATCATTTCAATGTCAGCAAATGTCAAAAGCTATAAATTCATTTCCGAAACATTATAATTGAAATTGAAATTTCACAATTTTTGAGTAATTAATCAATGTGAGAATTTCACCGACACGAAAAAAGACGTTTCATACCATTGACAAATTTATCGTTTCAATGTAAGCAAATGTCAAAAGCTATAAATTCATTTCCGAAACATTATAATTGAAATTCAATGCCTGAAAAATTATTGAAATAGCTGAAATTGGTTATTGTCTTCTTTCTTGTCCAAATGGATCGTAATTAGCCAAAGTCGATCCACAGTCGCACGAAAATATTAAAACAATTTTTTTTTCTTTCCGCTAACATTTTAATAGATAGGGAAATATAATTAATAAGTCCAGGGCTGAAGAAGGTCATGTGAGCTTATAGCTGTCCCTCGTATTCTGTTGATATTAGATGTAAACTTGTACCATACCCAAAGGAAAAATAAACGTTTTTTGATTGATTGATTGAGGGGTGGTGCAGAGTTTATTATAAACTTCTAATGATGGCACTTTACAATTCATACATTGTATATGGAGAAGCTAGTCTCAAGAATATAACATTTATACATAACCCAGTTCCACTGAAAGAAAGTTTGATACCAGAAGGAAGAAAAGGGGGTTGTGCAGGAAACGAACTAGATATGTAAGACGTCATTCAAAGTTCTCTAGTTTGACAATCAACGTGTGATCACTTGTCCATTGAGCTCGCGAAGAGGATATGTTTCAGATGCTCAAAACAGAAAAATGTTTGTTTTTTTGAAATTTGAAAGGAGATAAAAAATAAATTGAAGTAATTTTATTTTAGTTGTTAAATTTCATTTCATAATTTGAAAAAAAAATATTCTCGAAAGTACTTGAACCAGAATTAAAATGTTTGAAAATGTCTTATGAAATAGGTACCCGAAGAGTGGTCCAATGTGTTATTATTTATTGTAATTGGATGTGCCCTATAGGTTTTTTTTCCTCACAAGTATCGAAATATTTCGAAAGATGCAAAATGAACCACCGTATTTCTCGATTGAGTTAATTGTGGAGATCACAGGTTCAAGAGTTTGTCGGCTTGAATATTCGGTATTTTTACTCGTCACCTAGCCGTGTACCTGAAAAGAGAGTTTTGGGTTCCGTTTTTTCTTCTGAGATACGGTATCTCAAAAATAAAAAAAAATATAACCCATAATTCATAATTATGAATTTTGGAATAGTTATCTCAATAGAATCACAATGATTACTAATACCCTGTTGAAATTGAAACCATAACATCGCATAATTTTCACAAAATTTAAGTTCTCGTTAATTTCTAGACGGCACAAGATTTGCAATAAGCATAATTGTCTGCATATGAGAAATCACCCCAAGCAATGTATTAAATGACACTTCGCATTCCTTCATAATAATTAAAGGTAATAGAATATCCCGTAAGAAATTGTTACGTTGCTAAAGATATATTATGCGATAAGCACTTGATTCATAACACCTATAATTTAATTGAAATGGGAATGAAAAAGATAAATTATGCTGTTGTAAATAATACTTGTATAATTATATGTTTCACAGCTCGAAAATGTCTGTTATGGGGTTAATTATATGGTAGCATACATTTATCGCTAATATTAATCGACTGAGCTCACGAAAATTATTTGTTAATTACATTGACAGTGACATTTAATATTATAACATGACCAAGTTTGGTCAAGAAATTTGCATAATCTCTCGAAAATCAGCTCCTTCAAAAATATTGTTGTTTCAATGCTTAAATCCTATCTCTCGAGAATATATACTGTGCTCCAACGTCATCTATGAATATAATATTTATGAGAAGGGAATCGAAACAACTGCGTTTGTACTTCATCTATGAACAGACTACCAAACAGCACTTCTTCTATGAACTTAGAAGCGTTCCTACCACATCCTTAAATACAGTTTGTAATTCACTAATATTGACACTAATAAAATGATTCTAAATCCGGAAATTTGATAGAACTCATTAAAATATTGCTAAAACTTCATTCCACATTTTTTTGCCCACCCTAGCTGAAATATTCACCTTCAAACTTGAAGCAAAAAAAAATCTCGAACCATAAAATCTGTTTTGTTCCACGAATTTTGAAGAAATTTTGGAAATTTCAATAACACATGAACTCATCAAGCTCTTTTGCACAAAAGAGTAGTGTTGTTAGAATGTCATAAAATTATGTAGTAACTAGAAAAATTGACACAAAGAGTGTAAGTTACCACGAGCAGTCAGTCTAGACAAAGATGAAATCTGTCTGGTTTCTCCCAAATTTTGAAAGCTCGTAGATTTCATACTTTATTCAAATGTTGCAAAGAATATTCTTAATAATGTAAACATTGAATATACTTTCCAAGTATATGCAGATATCTATTAAACTAGTATCTAGAAGGACTTTATTTGCTGGAAAACATCATTCGGAACGATTTCCAACCAAAAGAATATCTATCGGCACATTTCGCACAACTCAGATTGTTCTAGTACACAACGTACTGTTGTTAAGGAAAAAATCGATTAAAAGTGGTTGCTGTTCATGTGACTGTTCCAGACAACTATGATTGAATAATCACTTCATCCTTATCAGGTGTAGAAAGTTCAAGCATTTTTCCCATAAGACTTACACGAAAGAGTGCATTTTTCGAAATAGTTTCCAAATCATCATGAACAATGCAGCTTTTGTTGAATTAATCGTCCACTGCCACTAAGCAATCTTCATGAGAAATTGAGTTACAAATTCCTAATATTTAAACTTGTGGGCCAATAGAAACCATGATGGTATAATTCAAACTCGACAACTCTACACCATCAACTAGCACCAAGTCAATATCCGAGCCAGATTTATTAGTAAATTTGTCATTAGTGTTGCCATCTCGTCTAAATGATGAAAGTTGTATGAAATTTCCTCAATATAACCTGACAGAACATTTGAAGGAGGTTCTTCTGACGTCTCAGCATTCACTGGTTCATTTTATGACTTCACCTAACCTAACCTATTGTAATTGACGTTACTACGATTCCCGATGACATGCCAGTTGGTTATTTTCAGGAGGTAAACTTGAAATATCCCAAACGTATTCATGATCGTCACAGTGATTTACCTTTCTGTCCTGAAACTCGTACTGCACCTAATTCCAAACAGAAAAAGTTACTCACGACTCTATATGATAGGGAACCCTCTTTTTTATTCTTCCTAACATATTCTTATTGCGCTCCTCATATTCCTAGAACATTTTCCGCCTTTGTCTTCTGATCCAATTTCACAATTTTCAGAAGAACTGTATAGAGTCGTGATTAATTTTTTCTGTTTGGAATTTGGTAGAGTAGTAAACGTATTTTCTGTGAAAGAATTTAAGTATATTCCTTGAATTCTTATTCTGAGACAACCTGTATTTCTCACCTCATATTTTCAACAGTAAGGAATTATCAAAGGCGAGAATAATCATTTTTTATTTCACTAAATCTCCTTGCATGATATCGATGTGCCTTAAAACTCGGTAAATTCAGAATTATCCCTTTCATCAGATTAAAGAGAAATGAACGCGAGAAAGGATGTTTGACCAACACATGCCAATTAGTGATAACCGAACGGTGCATACGGCAGGTGCAGTTTTCATTTTGTCTTCTGTTCATACGTGAAGACATGTCAAGGTTTCTACCGCGCAATATTTCCAGTAGCGCTTCTGTAGTAATCATGTCTACCTATTTTCTGTCAGCTTGAAAATGTTATATCTATGTGGTAGAATGTCTTGAAACAGCTTTGAATTGGTTTGATTTCAGAAAATTATGTAATATTGATGTACAGGCTGTGCGATATTATATTGTTGGTTTCGTGTGGTCTACTTCTCAAATTTTCGAATTGGTTAATCACCCTCATCTCAATATTTGGACAGTTGAGAGAGTTTAGTGCAACCCTTAACATGATTGCATATAAATATAGAGTAAAATAAAGTTATCCAGTCATGGATAACGAACAGATTCTCCGTTTTGATAATCCAAGGATCTTCATATGTATCCATATGTCTTCCACGACGATATTCTATGACCTATGTTTCGTAGCTTCCTCCAAAAAGTCCCGAATGGATCCATAATCCATTCTTCAGTTCTGGAAATATTTATGATGCTCGCTTTTTGATATAGCCTTAAAGGTGTTCCTTGTATTTCTTTAAATAAATTGTGTATCGTCAAATTTGCGCCCTGAAGGAGCTGCTTTTCCGATGAGATGAGTAGGTGGCAGTCTGCCTTGATATTGTGAATGGGTTGAATATTGTTCTTCGAATAAAAATTCTTCAATGTGTCTACACACACAGCGATAATTTCGAAAGAAGAAATCAATGAGATTGTTTTGTATACCTGGTTGACAACCAGATATGAATAAGGAGCGTTAGTCTTTTGACAAATCGCTTCCTTGCTAACACGGTGTGTAGCGTTGCGGTGAATATTCGAACTCGTGTGACTTCTTGAAGCTTGTTGCTCTACCCTTTGTTATCGTGGTTTCCCGGTGGCAATCTTGAGTGTCCTCTGTCTTGGCTCGTTAGAGGGTGCAATAACATTTACTTGTTCGATTACGCTCCAACAAATTGAGATTAGTAGGTGGCAGTTTGGTCAATGTGTCTACACACACACAGCGATATTTTCGAAAGAAGAAATCAATGAGATTGTTTTGTATACCTGGTTGACAACCAGATATGAATAAGGAGGGTTAGTCTTTTGACAAATCGCTTCCTTGCTAACACGGTGTGTAGCGTTGCGGTGAATAGTCGAACTTGTGTGACTTCTTGAAGCTTGTTGCTCTACCCTTTGTTATCGTGGTTTCCCGGTGGCAATCTTGAGTGTCCTCTGTCTTGGCTCGTTAGAGGGCGCAATAACATTTACTTGTTCGATTACGCTTCAACAAGTTGAGATTAGTAGGTGGCAGTCTGGCCTAATGTTACCAGAGGGTATAAATGAGACCAAAACTGCAGTCTATTGCTCCTATTCATGACACTTGACCGAGCTATACTACTGCTGTGTGGGCCTGGTTGACAGAGATTATGAAGGGTGAATCGGACAACACTCCTTCAGGAAGGGATATTCAACATTCTACGGAAGGTTGAATATTGTTCCTTGAATACAAATTTTTCAATGTAACTACGTGCTGAAAAAAATGTGTCTGTTGTCAATTTCGTTTATAGTTAAATCTGAAAATTTAATGAAATATTCAGTTTCCATTTTCATATTTGGGTGAATTGAATTTAATGAAGGTATTAAATGAATCTACTTGTCTATTTGTGTCTGTGAAACAACAAATTATGTTATCCACATATCTAAACCCATATGTTTTGACATCAAATGATCATAAATTATTTTATCAATGTTATCCATGAAAATTTCGGCTAGTAAAGGACTGAGAGGATTACTCATTGTTACCCATTATTAAGTCAATGTTACTGATTTAAATTTTATCATTTTAGTTGAAATAATTTAGTGATAAACATACTCGTTGTGAGTGTAAAATGAGGTTCACATAATTATTCTGTTGAGCTTGATTAATCAAATTATAGTTCGTTAAGTGAAACACTTGGGTAGAGAGTCATCATATCTCATAACACGAGTTTGGCATTATTCGGTAGTTTGGAAATTTAGGAATGAAATTATATGAAAGTTGAATCATCACTATAAGATAAGTGTTAGGCTGTAACGTATGATACAATTGGTTTGATGTGATATTCTCTTTTATGGGGAAACAATAAAGTTTTGGAGTTAACGAATTATCAACAAAAAGTTTCAATGTTTGATTGTTCGTTATCGAAGATTTGGCATTCTCTATTAGTGGGTTCTTGATTGAATTTTCAATAATTTCCTGATTCAATAAACTTTTTTTGGAGTAAATAATCTGCATTTATCAAAACGATAACAGTATGATTTCTATTCTGGCTTAGTAAATACGATATCATTTGATTCACACTTTGATTTGATGGATTTTGAGGATATATAATCAAGCAAATAACTTATTTTTGTAATGATGCTGCTTAATGTTTGAAATTTCTGAATTGTGATCAATAACTAAGGGTTATTGCAGTTTCGATTCCGATGTGGTCAAAATAACATTAGGAATTATTTGACTCTAAATTGAGTATTTTGAAGAACTGCGACTCGGTCCCTTCAAAATTAGGATCTGAAAGATGATTGAACTTCTCGAAAAAACGAGAATCTAGATAATATATGAGTTCTTGAAATATTCATTTGATTTCTGAAATGGAGTTTTATAATTTTCTCATTATAGTAAAAATTTCAAAATCATTGTTTTATTCAATTAAAAATGTATATCAAGTTTCAGCAAGTTATGACCTCCTCGATCAAATTAATGGCGAATAAGTTCATCATGACGACAAATGTTTTCGTGATATAACAACAAATTTGCATTTTTCGAAGTTTTTTTTTTGTATCCGTGCTAAGAAATATTGCTTCTCTCCAAATTTCATGTTCCTGGGTCAATGTGAAGTACCCAATAGACGTTGATTCTTCTGTGAGAGTTGAAATATGCAACAAAATTCGAAATAAACAGCCGCATTCTGCGGTTATATTAACTAAGAAGTTCGATTTTTTCAGTCTCCAGAGATTGCAGTGCTAATTATTTGGTAGCAATCTTAGTTACAAATTTACATAAATTTCGAACTTTTTCCTTAATCGGTTCTTTTTCGTCTTGCTTCTTGGCGAATTTGACGTGTATACGTTAACAGGAAGCATCCTATACAGGGTAGGACAAATAAAAAAAAAACTCAATAACTGCTAAACTATTCGTTTCTGGACAAAGATCAGAAAGAGGGTAATTTCTGCCTGAAGGGGACACACGGTGATATTATTTTACATCAATCCCCTAAGCAGGGGTTCAAAAATAAAAAATAAAAAATTTTAATAAGGAAGGTAGGTCGGGTGATACCTCATTGGAAAGCTTTTTTGATTCTCAACTCAAATGTGTAATAAGCTTTGAGTTTTGATATATTCAGAAGAAAATACAGGCTGGTTCGTCGAAAGATGAGTTATTTTCTGTGATTGCAAAATCTGTCGATTTCGAATGAACATTTACCGAAATACTGTTGTATTCTGAGGGAAAATATCTTTAAGTAGTGGTACTTACACTACGCCTCAAATCTTCGAATTGATCAGTCAGTTTGAGTAATAACTCACTAGGAAGGTTTTAGAATTTCTAGAATATTGTATACAAAATTTTTGCTTCATCTGCATTGTGATCAAGATGGTGAATTAATAGAGAGCGATACAGTGTTTGCGAGCTCTGCTGATTTTGGATGGAGATTCAGAACACGTTTGTTTCGTTTTCAAATAGAAGAGCTTATTCATAGAATCACCTATGTGTTGGTGAGTAGCGAAAAATTGAAAATTGAAAAATTGTTCAACGTGTTCTCCGCCAACTTCCAAACATAAATACAGATTTTGCTCGAAATAATTCCTGACCTTATGTCGCATTTCATTTACGTTGTCGCAAATCCACTAAATCTGCTGGCTCGGTTTTTATAAATTTGACTCTTCAAGTGGTCCCATAGAAAAAGTCCATTGGTGACTAGTCGGGAGAACGTGGGGGCCATTCTATAAGACCTCTTTTTCCGATCCATCTATCGGGAAATACTCGATCTAGTTATTGTCAAACGGCGGTAGGTGGCACCATCCTGCTGAAAAACAACATCCTGTCTAAATAGCTCGGATCATTTTCCAAAATTTCAGTTATGGCCGGATTGATTAGTTCTTCGAGTAGTTGGAGATACATTTCTCCCGTTAGATTTCCTGATAAAAAAAGTGGCCTAATCAGACGATTCCCATAGATGCCAACCCAAACATCCATTTTTTCAGGATATTGGGCATCTACTCCAGGAAAGATTCTGGGATTGGAGTCCGACCAGAACCGGCAGTTATGACGATTCACAGTACCACCAATAAAAACGTACCTTAATCCGAGAAGCAAATATTTTAGAGAAAGTGGGGATTGTTTGCGATTCGCTCACTGATTATTTCACAGAACTGCACTCTGCTGTCGAAGTCAACCTCATTCAATTTCTGAATCATCTTCATTTTTCTTGTACTCAGAGTGAGATCAATCACTACTTCCCCAAACAACGCAGTTTCCATTTCCTCATTTCGTATGGGTCTTTGGACATGCTCTCTTTTCCTATTTTGAACAGAGCCAGTTTCTCTAAATTTCTCCACCAACTCCAAAATGTACTTGGCACTTACATATTTGTCGTCATGGCGTTCATTGAAAATAGCAGCTGCCCTATTTGCACAAGTATAATTGCTGTAAAAAATTTCAATTATTTCTACTCTTTCAGTTATTGAATAATCTATTATACTGGTATGGATGCAACCTGTGAGTGTTAAAGAAGCTAGATAAACAAACAAACTAATTCGAAATTCATTCATCAGATACAAGCAATCTGGAAAAAAAAACAAAAACTGCCGCATTTGTTTTTGAGGAATCTGCATTACACTTGTGTAATTTCATATGAATATTTTTCTATAACGAGAACTTTACTTGAATTCGTTTCATTTCAACCTTGGATACCATGCTGTTAGAGGCTTTTCACATACGACGATCGGTTGCGTATGCGGTCGTTAGGCGTTCGGGCCATTACCCTAGTGGTTGTCTTCACATGTCTGCGTGCCATTAGTCCACCGATGAGGAAGATTTTTTGCGATTTCTCCATAAACCACCCTGTATCCTCATTGTATGTAATTGGATTTGAGAATTCGTGCATTGTAATCTTGAATATCTATTCAATGAACTATAACTCGAACTAACTAATCAATGTGAGGAGTTGAGAGGTTGACACCCTCATCTGAATGAGTGTCTGAGGGGGTGTAGTGGAAGCACCACTGCTTGGAGATATTTTCCCCCAAAATACAACAGTAGTTCAGTGAATGTTCATTCGAAATCGACAGATTTTGCAATCACTGAAAATAACTCGACGAACCAGCCTGTATTTTCTTTCGCGTATCTTAAAACTCAAAAAGTATTACACATTTGTGTTGAGACTCAAAAGAGCTTTCCAATGAAGTACTACACGACCTAGCTTCCGCATTCAAAAAAAATTACATCAACCCCTGCTTAGGGGGTTGATGTAAAATAAAATCACTTTGTGTGGAAAGATGTCTCCCTTCAGATAAAAATTGACCTGTTTCTGATTTTCGTCCAGAAACGAATAGTTTAGCAGTTTTCGAGTCTTTTTCGTTTCAGTTGCCCCACCCGGTATATTCCTATTTGATTCCTTAGCGAGTGACAAAATATGCCGCAAAATACATACAAGGAGCTTCAACGAAAACTAAACAGGAGCTATATCTACCAAGGTATTCATTTCTGATCAAAACGCAAAAACATGTCAATTTTTGTTTCATGGGGGACATCAATTGGGGTACAAAACTTGCCAGAAATATCAACCCCCTAAACGGGGATTGCAGTTCTGAACATTTTGATTAAGGAAGATGGGTCGAGTGATGACTCAAAAGAAAGGTGATATCTTTGCCCACATTGCCTTGAACGAATTTCCATTTTTAATTGAAAACTGTAAAAGAAACAGGGTGAGCAACTGAAAGATAGGAAAAACTATTTCCCTGAGACTATTCAAGTTTCAGTATGTAAAATGGATCAGATTCATGCTGATCAATGGCTGTCATCATCAAATACCATACTCATCTCGAATTTCAACCCCTAGAGCAGGGGTGACCACCCTTGAAAATTTGGAAGAGGCTAGATGGGTCGAGTGATAACTCGAAAGAAAGGTATTATCTTTGTTTGCATTCCCGTGAAAGAATTTTTAGTTTTATTGAAAACTGTAGAAGATACAGAGTGAGCCACTGAAAAATAGAGAAGACTATCCCCCCAAGACTATTGGAGTATTAATGCTAAAAACTGGAATAGATTCACTTGAGATCAAAAGCTGGCATCTTCCGAAATCACCCTCATCTCGAATTTCAACCCCTAGAGCAAGGGTAATATTTCGATCCAGTGATACCTTTCAAGTAAAGGATTTCAATTGCCTTCATGACTGCTCGCAATAAATCTATTCTTATTGAGTTCCATAGGACCTAGAGTAGCTCACTCTGTATCTTCTACAGTTTTCAATCAAAAATGAAAATTCGTTCACAGGGATGCAGACAAAGATAATACCTTTCTTTCGAGTTATCACCCCTGCTCTAGGGGTTGAAATTCGAGATGAGGATGGTACTTGACGGTGACTGCCATTGATCAGCATGGATCTGTTCCATTTTACTTCACTTAAACTTGAATAGCCCCAGGGAAATAGTCTTCCCTATCTTTCAGTTGCTCACCCTGTATCTTTTACAGTTTTCAATGAAAACTGAAAATTCGTTGAAGGAAATGTAGTCAAAGATACCACCTTTCTTTTGAGTTATCACTCGACCCTTCTTCCTTATTCAAAATGTTCAAGGATTGCAACCCCCGCTTCGGGGGTTGATATTTCAGGCAAGTATTGTACCCCAGAAGATGTCCCCCTTGAAACAAAAATTGACCTGTTTTTGCGTTTTGATCAGAAATAAATATCTTGGTAGATATAGTGTCTGTTCAGTTTTCGTTGAAGCACCCTGTATGGACATATATGTTCATATGTATTTTGCGGCATATTACGACATATAGTCGATTGAATTGACTCATTTATTTGAATTTTTCATAGCTCCAAGAGGTTGGCGACCTGAATATCGATATCAACCTTTATATCTACACTTGTTCCCGAGAAAATAGTCTTGATAGACAAACGAGCAGTTTGACGGACAACGAAGTGAGCCTTCAAGGTTTCTGATTTTAGTTTCAGGGTACAGATCTCTAAAAATACGTGTGTTTTTCCATAAAGACTACTTTAATTCATGCAATTAAGCTCATTAATTTGAATCCTAATATTCTTGGAATTAGGTGAGTGAAAACACAACATCATTTCATTTATAGTTATTTTAGCAATACATGTTAACTTAAATTTCATTATTTCTGTAAAATTAGTTAAATTTTTATCAAAATTCAATCATAAGCAGTCGATTCGATTCTGTCAAGTTAATCCACCTAAATCTCTGCATCTGAAACGGAAAGTATACCGACAAAACCTCGAAATATTCCCCATTACCGACCACATGAATCACTCCATAAGCCCGAAAGAAATTTATGAGAAATTCACGTCCGTTGTCCTCGAAGCGCAATTAACTAATTGGCAAATGTCGAAGAAAAGTGAATGTAACAAAATTGGTGTGGTCCGATCAACTGATACATTCGAAATGAGCCGCTCGCAATTTATTCTTCACGTAATAAACCAAAAGACGTTCAGAAAAACAGGATGTCATACATATTTCCGGATATGCGACTTCGTTATATAAATCAAACTGCCGTTGACTCTTCGATGGGGACTACATATTTATGAACAACGAAAATGCGCCGAAAAAACGCCCTATTGTATCTGGACATCTTAGGTGGCTGGGAGACATATAAAACACACATTTCGTTTCTACATTGTTTCTCAGGTGCCAGTTTATTCTTGTGATTTGCTGTACTTTATCGCTTTTGTTCTTGCAATTTTACGTTGAATATAAATAAAATTCATGATATAAGATATAGCAACTTTTTGAGAAGGAATTTTGAGACAGATGAATTTTGAAATGTCTTCATTGGCTCTCTTGGTCCACTCATGGTTGCTTGTAGACGTTGCTCTTACCTGGGCACACAAACTTCAGTTTCATAAATGAATTCCAGAAGACTTTATTTTTCTCGCATACGTACAAAAAATTAAGAATATTGAGTCAATTCTCACTTATTGTAACAAACAACAGTTTTTTTCTGTAAATTCGCTCTTTTTCTACCACATATTAATCCATATGTTACATTATGAATCACATGTTTTCATTATCGGCTTAGCGCAGAGGCAATTATTTGATATCAGTAGAAATTTCAGTTTCTTTGAATGATTCGAACACGAAACACAGATATTCGTTTTTCTCAAACGACGAGACGAACCCTAATGAGACTATAGAGAGGCATCATTTGATGAATCGTTAAGCAGTTGGAATGCATAGATGCAGACAAAACACAAACGATGGTTTGTACTCAACCCGTTCTATCGTGATTGAGGGACCGGTAAAGAGGAGCCGGAAGTGTACGATAGAAGAGCACATCGTATTACAACAGTTGCACAGGACTAGCAGTTTCCACAACCCAGCCGATAAAATCGCATTTATCAAGCCAAGAATCATCTGAATCAAACTCATAATTTGAATATTTCAAGAACTGTAGACAATGCTTTAAATCAATCATCATTGTAATAGGATATCGCACAGCTGAATTTTCCGATTTTAAAATGAAAATATGGGGAATCTCTCGGACCCGTCGATTTTTGATTCGAGGGGGAACAACTTTTCCGATATTTCCTATCCCCGTAATATCGATTCTTTACCGGGGGTGAGCACAACCCCCTTATTTTGAATGGGGATGAAGGGTGTTGCTATACCTCATTTTGAAGACCTTATTGAGTACTATCTGACTACTCGCTTTTGTGATTAGTTTATTAAGTGCTGAAATGGGCGCCATTCACTTCCATGCAGTGAAATAAGTTTGGCTCAAATTGTTTACGTACATTACTCAACATTTCTGATTCAATTTGACGGCATTCATTGATGATCCGAATTGGCAAATCATCCAGTGACTCAGGTTGGGTAGCGTTAATCTTATATTTCAGGTGACCCCATAGAAAAAAGTCCAGTGTTCCCTTCCTCAAATACAGGCCTGAAGAAAATTTCAAGAACTGACGCACAGGTTGAACAAAATGAGGTGGTGCGCCATCCAGAGCCAACATGGTCAATATGTGGTAGGTGGTTGAAGAAATGAAATCGTGGAATTTAAAATCTGTTTTTAGTGTTTGAACCGCTGATCATATCAAAATTCCTGAAGAGACAAAAAAGTTTGGTAATTTGTCTGAAACAACTGAAAAATTTTGGTTGATTGAAAACACGTTCAAGTTCTTAGGGACACTTGTAAAACCTCTAGGTCATTGTGTGAATCACTAAAAAACGTGAATAACGCACCCGAATACGCCTACCAAATATGGTTTCTATCGATCGAGTCGTTCTCAAATTATTTAAAAAGAAGAAAAAAACTTTGGATTTGGCGACCTCTAGCGGTCAAACGCAGAAATTTGTCATATAGGTAATTTGGCCTAAACCGACTTATTTCGAGCTGTAGAGTCGGTGGTATAACGTTGTACACGCAATTCGCGGACACCCTGTATATTGGGTTAACGTTAAATGTTATGAAAATATATCAATCTATCAGAATATATACAAACTATATCATCATCAGCCAATGACATCAATGTACCAACTAATGAACGATCGAATAGAATACTGCTCTGAATAAAAATGATGAATTTATCAGCGAATTACATCACATTTATATATACAAAAAATTAAATATGAAATAAGATTCTGAGCAGTATAAACTAAAGAAAACCTATGACTCTACCTCATTATTTTTTGCGGAAAGAAACCTACCAAGAATATTACAAGATAGGATGACTGTTATCTTCTATAATTGTTCCTGTTGTAGAAATAATAATCGGTAAAATGAATTTCCACATTTTTTAATCTCGTCAGCAAGCATCATATATTCAGAAATTTTTCTCATTCATTATATATATATATATATATATATATATATATATATATATATATATATATATATATATATATATATATATATATATATATATATATATATATATATATATATATATATATATATATATATATATATATATATATATATATATATATATATATATATATATATATATATATATATATATATATATATATATATATATATATATATTCCACGTTTATGCAAGATAATGCTCCTTCGCATACCAGCAACCTCGCGCGACATTATATTGAAACAGAGGAATCGCTATTTTGGACTTACCAGCTTGCTATCCAGACCTAAAACCTATTGAACATTTATGGGATAATCTCGAAAGGAAAACGAGATCGCGCCAAAAAATCCAAGAACCTCACAACAGCCGCCACAGAAGAGTGGCAGAATATCACCCCAGATGAGGTCGAAAACCTAATCCACAGTATGCCACGGTTTCAGGCTAGCATCAGGGCAAGAGGAGGTAGTTAAAGCTACTAAGGTCGAGAAACGAACACCTACACCGGAGAAAACAATTTTAAATTTTTTACTACAAGCGGAAAGAGTCTCTTATTTACTTTTATTTGTTCCTTTCTTAAAATAAACCTTAATTTATTCCTTTTTTCAATTTAAATATCTCAAAAGGATCATATCTAACAATCCAATTTCCAAAATCCCTGAGGTAATATTCAAAATATCCGGTGATTCCATATAAATTTGGTGGTGTATATATATATATATATATATATATATATATATATATATATATATATATATATATATATATATATATATATATATATATATATATATACTACCATTTCAATGTTTTCTAAGACTCAATTTGTAAGGTTCTAAATTCCTTCCTTTGATGTCATACTGAAATTCAAGGAGAACAAATGTAATCTGACATTTGAAAAGCATGTGAGACTGAAGCACCCAACTGTAAGAATAAAAACTTCATTACATAGTATTAAATGTTCAGTTGTTCTGCGACATTTGTAAACCTGTGGTACGGTTGGTTTACTTTCGTTATTTTAATTAAGTAGAACATAATCAGTGGTGTAGGAAATACTTTTTCGAGATGAAAAAGTGTTTTCTATTGTTTGATTTCTCGGTTTTATCCACCACTAGAAGAGATAACGAAAAACAATATTCGTGAAACCCTTTTTCGAAATTTCACCGTTTTTGAGATACAGAAATGTCCTGACTTTTGTTTATGAAAACTTTTAAAAAAGTAGGAGTTTACTTTAGGCGCTTCTTCAAGACAAGTATGCTTTCATGGAAAAAAATTCTATTGAAAAGGCACATATAAAACTTTCTTATGTCTACTTTGAATCATACGAAATTTCATTCTGAAGAGAGAGAACAGAACAAAATCTACGGTTCTGTATCTTCTTCTAACAAGCTTGTCAGCAGATGAATTTCTGAAAAATTAATCCTTCACGAATTTCAGATGAAAAACTCCAGTAGGCCAAGTTGGTCATAAAGTGGGGATTCTCCAAACATCAATTTCTGAATAGACATGCCTGTATTGTGTGTAGACACGCCATCCGATTGAAATCATTAAGTCCAAGCTCTACTAGCGGAAATTTTTCTAGATATGACTCGACGAATTGGTTGAAAATTTTTGAATAGCGAATGACGTTTAGATCCTCCAAATATATAAAAAATCCTCACTTATGTTGTCCCCCTTTCGACAGCGACCATTTAGGAACATGTTGTTATTTAAACTAACCCTTTTTGTGTATCATTCTTGTTGAAAGTCAATCACGTGCTATGTACAACATCCCATCGGTCCAAACAATATTTCAAAGAAAATTTGCATCTTCTTCGTGATTCTCTGGGAATCATCCACAGAATTTTATCCCTGTTCGAACTCACCGAAAGAAAGCCGATGATTTATGCTTATTTTATAAAATTTGAATCTATTATCTATCATTATTCTCTGACTGTTTCCTTCAGTTACACCTGCTACGTTGGCTACTTTTCATGCTTCATACTTCAGGAAGTTGCTTCTACAATGTTTGTTTTAATTTATTCCTAAGTTTCTTCTGCATGCTCGTGAGCTCTTGGTATTTCCAAGAATAACATATTCTCTTTGGTTTCCACTTTCAACATATAGTCTAGCATTGATATTTCCGTTAGTTAATTCAATGTATTCGTCCCTCGAAACTGTTAATCAAAAATATTCAACTGATATTCTCATACGGAATTATGTCTATGGTTGGCATATTTGAACTTTGGAGAAGGAATTTGTTTATATTTTGAATAAGAATCATTCAACATACAGGAATATATACAGGATGGGCGAATTTTGCAAGAGGAGAAGATTGTGCCTCTACTCTGGGTTATTTGATTTTTTTCGCAATTTTTGTTATTTCTGAATGACATCAATAATATCGAAACAGTTTGGTTCCATTTGACTCTCTATACAGAGTAATTTATTGGGTTTTTCTGAATGGTCCCCCCCTAGTATTTTCCCATATTCGAATTCTACACAAAATTTCATGGTGGAAGTATGTGTTATACATATTATCTGAGATAAATGATTTAGGCGTTATTGAACATTTTCTCAATATTTGGATATTATGAAATCAGTTGAAATTGAGAATTGGGAATGGGACAGGAAATTTCTATGCTTAATCAAACTATGATCAAGTAATAGGTAAATGCAATTGGGTATAATTTCAGTCAATGCTTACGTGATATCAAATTACAATCTATATTTTTCTCTCATTGTTGAAAATGAGCACTCTCCACAGATGAATTAATTACACAATAAATTGTATTTATCTATGACTGCTTACTGAAATTCTATTCCAGAGCATAGATAGTCGAATGACATTTACGCATATTGATTCAATAAATTTTGATAGATTCCAGTCATTACGATTATTACTTTCATAAGATTGATGAATGAAAATTTCAGATTCAAACAATATAGATGTTGAACAAAACTGTGAATGAAGTAAAAGAGCATTAGCTTTTTAGTTTCTACTGAAAATTGAGATTCCTGAAGCTGAATATTTCCAGAGCAATATTTTGCTTCTTCTCGGAAAACTATGAGTTTTTACTCTTCTTTTGAACCAACTGAAGATTCTTAATTTTCGAATTAACTTGTAACAGAAATTTATTCCAAAACTTGAAACAAAAAAAATGTTCTAATTGAGTGTTCAAATTGTTGTCTTTACTCTCATATTCAGTTTTTCTCTTTTTCTAGATAAAGTTGTTTTCACGCTTTTAATCAGTTATAGCATGATTCTCAAAGAAAAAAATCAATTGGTGTTATGTCGGAAGACTTCGGAAGCCATTCCACTCTTCCTATTAATATTTTCCCTAAACCCCTCTCTGATCCACATCTTACATAAATTACGTATTCCTCATTTGCTCCAGAGAAATATTTTCTAATAGGTTAAATAGGTGATGTTATGAAAATTCAGGTAATTACAACTAGGACCATTGAAAAAAGGACCCATGAAGTTTCCTTTATAGAAGCCCCCTCAAACGTTGAGTTTTCATTGAGTTTGACTTCGGAAACGAACATAGTGGAGGATCTCAACAAAATAATAATGAAAATTGTGTCTGTTCATTAATTCAGTTTTAAGGCATATACATTCATCACTGAATAGTATATTATCGAAAAACTTTCAAACATGGTCTAAATTCAACCGGAACCAGGCACATCAATTCACTCTATTTCGAATATCTTGCTGTATCAATTCGTATGCAGATGCATGTGAAATTAATGAAATTTATTTACTGTAGTGATCCTTTTTATTAAGGTTCAGCTTACCATGGTCTCAATACTAATTTTCCGAGTGCTTATGTGTAAAGTTTGTACAACTGCCGCAATCACGATGGACCCATTTTCTTCATTCGTTATAGTTTCTTCCCAATGTTTTTTTATTCTACACAACCAGGTTGATCAAATCCCCCCAGTAATTCAACAAAGACTTCTTAAGTTCTTTTCTTGTTGTGGAAATCTCTCATTGTGTACTCGACAAGCCAATGAACAGTTTTTATTGCACTCATCGAGAATAAAAACAATATCGATTACTTGTGGAAAGTAACTCTTAATGCTCTACATAAGTAATAAGGAAATCTTATGAAAATATTAATCGAATCATATAATCCCGTGATTCTAACACATTTCATTGAAATAATACCTGCAAATGTCATTCATTAATCAATGCTTTGTACATAGAATTTCAATGAATAGTTATAGATAAGAACATTTGTATACTTACTCATCCCATAAGTCTCTCTCAAAACTTTCAAATTTGAAAGCAAAGTTTTCAGATTTATTGATTTGTGAAAAGTTTGTATTTTTAAAAATGAGAATAAAATATATAATGCAATTAGAAAAAATTCAGTTAGCGTTGACTGAATTTACCTAATAGAATTCACGTTCACGGTCGAAACCTAATACTTCATCGTTTTTGATTAGGCATGCAAATTGTTCAAACTATCACCGTCGATTCTGGAAAATTTCCCTCTTCTGTCTTATATGATGCTCCCATGACCAATAACCATTCATTTTAGATACCTTGTATTACACATACACCCCACATGGAATTCTATGTAGAATTCGAATATATAAGAATATACATTTGAAAAAATACTACTTTGATATGAATCAGCCTGTATATGAACGCATAATGCCATAAAACTCTTTTCTTATTGTTCATATCGTTCACCAATAAACAAATTGCGCAATCTTCCTTCGTCGGACAATAGCCTCACTGTGAAAAGCTTAATTTTTTCTTCCTTTTTTCAGAACGAAGGCTCACATTTGAAAAAAAAGTTCAAATATTATGTATCCTGTTTTTTTTCATGAGCAGCATCCTATATGTCGTGAGGAAGCGCATACACGGGTGGTCCCGATCAAACCTAGAGGTGGCTGTAGCTATTTGAAAAACATTACTGTGTTAGATAGTAATAAAGCATGTGCTAAGCAGACTCTTCGTTGTTTAGTATTTGTTTGGTAGTCATGATTAGTGAACGTATTCAGTGAATTTGTAGAAGTGTTCATCAGTATGCCAGGCAGTACTTTCTTGTGACAGGTCTTTACGAAACTGATATAAAATCAGGACTAAATTCGACTCTGGTGGAGTTTGCTCCTTCGATTGCAACAGCAAAATATTTAGCAGTAGAGTCCATACGAGCTGGTATAGAAAATCCACAGAGTGGTATTGGACTCGTGACTGGAAGTGCGCGAGCTACCACACATGGTAAACATTTCAAAAAGTGCAGAACATCGCATATTCTGTGAAGATTTAATTATGACGAAGCTGTGTGCAAGATGGGGCAGCGTTTGCTCACACTCTCACAAAACATCAATAAAGCATCGTTTCATAAGCATGGATGGAACCGGGCTAATGACTTCATAACTAAACCAAAAAAGCAGTCAAAACAATGGAATAAAATGGAGCAATCGGCCCCATAGAAGGCAGAGACTGTTTGCTCTGCAGGCAAGGCCATTTCGTCGGTTTTTTGGTATGTTCATCGATTAATTTTGTTTGATTATCAACAGCGAGTATTATGTAAACTTACTGCAACGTTTGGATGATGGTAGTCAGAAGAAACGAACTCATTTTCGTAATAAGGAAATGTGTCATTTCACTAAGACAATGCAACAGCACACAGATCAGTTATCTACGGCCAACAATTTCCAGTAGAAGTTTCAATTGCTTCTTCGTGCACACTTTTGCTCAGATTTAGGCAACTTGAATTATTTCGTTTGTCGACTCGTGAAAAACTTGAAAATTTTCCAAAGACGAAGACGTGGAATAGTCAGTTAAAGGCTGTTTTGAGGGTTCTTAATATAAACAGGGTATTGAACTTCGATGGACAAAATTTTTGTCATTGTAAGGCCAGGTACAAAATCCCGTAAAATGGAGGAATCCCTGATAACTCGCAAGTAAGAGATAGAAAGATATACAGCAATGATCTGTTTTCAACGATGGATTCTACTCAAAAATCAAGGATGAAGGGGGAGAGTTATTTTTTCTGTTTTCAGTATTTCACATAGATGCTGTATAAAAACATCGAAAATGCGACTCTCTGTACTCAGCACTCTGTTTTAACCACCCCCCCCCCCCCAATATTCCACCGCTTTCCGTGTAACAATCTTTTTTTAATTTCTAGTGGTCCTCTCATACTTAATCATGAAAATTTTATTCTTCTCATCAAATTTATGTGCACTAGATATCATAATGTGAATAATACTTAACGAAAGTAGTTTTCCTCTTCTCCACCACTGGCAGTCACTACAACGTAGTTCATAACGCTGTCTTAACCTGGTTTTCCGGGTCCACAATTTTGATTGACATTAATCCCTTAGAATAAGCTGAAACTTACCAACTAGCATCAAGGATTGTAAATATTCATTATTAAAAGAACAGTAGCTTTATGTTTGTTTGCATTTGCATTTTTAAATATTCCTTTGGAATTTTTAAGGAATGGAAAGGTGCTGCTTTTCTTTGTTATTTGATAGTTACATACAAATTTTCATCGAAATTGTTAGAACTGAGAAATTAAAAAATGAATGACTTTGCATGTTTAACAAGCAAATGTGGTATTTGTGGATGTGCTCGAAATTTTAGTATGCTGTTCCCTACGAAGTTTAATTCGAAAATTTGAACACTTCTCTTGTTGTTTAGGTTCTACGTTAAGTCCCATGATGATGCGGTTAGAAAAGATACAAATTGAAATTTTTTTCATTTTAACTGATTATTTTATATCCGCTTCTGGCTTCCATAACCCAGCTAATTTTTATGATGAGCATAGAATCATTCGCCTCCCGAGTCGATAGTTTAGCTCTTCCCGTGAAAGAAGAAACGAAATTTTGTGATTGATTCCCAGATGATAAAATAGAGGTAGAATATACACGCATCCTTGATCGACTCCTGAAATATCACCAATATGAAACCAATGCTGAAGAATTTAGCCCTATCACATTGTTTACCAATATCATTGTCCCATTATTTCGAAAGTCTGAAAAATATAGAGCATAGACATTTTGAATGAAACTGTTGCTTTTTGAGTAGATCTCGAAAAAAAAAATTTCATAAATAGGTAACTAAACTACAAAAATTTATTACATAATTAAATAACACTCTGCTAGCGGCAAAAGGCGGCTTTATCAAAGGAAAGCGCGGTACTTGTCAAAGAAAAGCTGCGTTTTCTATTCTTGCCGCTTTTCTAGAAATTTCAGGCGGCGCGTTTGACGGGAACATTCGAGCCTTTCGTGCACGCCTATATAAATGTTGCGTCTGCTGGATGAATATATCCGGTAAAATGGGGGTAAAATCATTTAAATCAAAAATTAGCAGCTTATAATTCAATGATTAAAAGAGCCTTTTCCACTGATGAACTTTAAAAATGAAATAAATACTATCAGCCAAATTGCATTAAAAGCAAATTCCTTTGGTTTTTATAGACAAAATTATGAAACGTAAAGAAAAACATCAAATAACATAATTATTATGTTCCATAAAAGATACTAGCTATAAAAGATACGCTAGTTTCAACAACGTTGGTCCCCTCCCCTATAACTTGAGCAACTATTTTTTCAAATTTAAAAATAAAAAGAAGACAGACAAATTCAAAAAATCAGGAGTTTACAAAATTGTTTGCAGTGAGTGTACGGTAGCTATGTTGTTTAGACTGGTAGGAATTTGGAAACCAGATTTAAAGAACACTTATCCTCTGAAGATAATTCTCCAATATGTGAACATATAAAAATCACAAAACATTCAATATCAAAAGATAATATCAGACTTCTTCATAATTGCGACAAAATAGAGAAAATGAATCTGTTGAAATGTTTGAAAATCAATAATTTTGATGAAAACCCAAGTGAAACCACTCTCAATAATCAGCTGGACATTAATACCTCTCCACTACTAAATTTGTAATCAGGCTAGTATCTATATAAGTAGGTCCGTTTCCTGTAGTTGACCACTTGAAAATGACTTGACAGTCGAAACCGATCGTGTTTGTGATAGTGAAATTGTGAAAAGTATAAAATTGTTTCATTTTATTTATATTGTGGGATAGCTGATTATTTCGTTGAGATAATATTGATTGCAAAGATCTTGACGATACTATCTATGACGATGGAACTTTTTCCAATCAACGGCATGGCATACTCACTTAGTAGACTTATATTGGCTTCTCATCTGTTGAATTACACTGGTCTACAATGGTTTTGTTACCCTAGAAATGAAAATGATTTTGGGTCTATTTATGCACACAATTCGTGAAACTATCAATGATTTTGTAGGATTTGCTCTGATTTCTTTTTAAATCTTCATTTTCATTTTAGATAACAAAAATCGTAAAACAAGAAACAAAATAACAGATATATTTATAATGTCAGTTATGTTTTGAGAAATTCGGATACATCGAAGTAAATAAAGAGGAAAATGTCGAAAATATATTTCATATTTCCATAAAACGCCTTTTATGAGCTTTTCTTCTATAATTTTTCAGGGGACAATCTCTCTTCAAAGACCAGCAGTAATCTGCCATCATGTGACAATCCCATCGACCTTGATACCTTTCTTCCATCACTTTTAGATCTTGATGAAACCGCTCTCCCTGTTCCTCACTATAATTTCCTAAATTATCCGGAAATTTATCTAGATGATTGCGGAGATAGTGTAACTTAATACTCATATTTGCTCCTAAAGTCTGAAAGTTTGTCAGCATATTTTGCACAATTTCTTCATAATTTCAATTTTTCCATACTAAGCTTCAGAAATTTTCTGCAAATGTAATTAAAACAATTTCCGTCTTTGTTCAACGCTTTTACAAATTGCTTAATCATACCTAACTTAATATGTAATGGTGGAAGTATGATTTTGTCTCTGCTCACCAGCGGCTCCCTTATTACGTTGGCTTTACCGACAGTTAAAGAATTTCTTACAGGCCAAACATCTTGTTCCCAATGAAGTTACTTTGCTCTACTATCCCACATACAAATAAAGCAAGGGTATTTTGTATATCCACTTTGTTGGCCAAGTAAAAAATTAACCATTTTTAAATCCACACAGATCGGCTAAGAGTATTTAATTTTCTCTAAAACTAATTTTACATTTTCATATTCTTCTTTGAGTTTCGTTGAATGGGCAATTGGAATTGATGCAAATTTATTTCCATTGTGCAATAAGACGCACTTTAAACTTCTTTTGCAACTATCAATAAAAAGGCGCCATTCAGTAGATTTGTACTCTTTTAAACCCATGTCTATAAGCAGCTTCGCGATATCATTACAATACACTAATCCTTCATTTTCACTAAAAAATTGTAATAACTCTTTTTCTCGCGTTCTGTATGTTGTAATTGTTACTGTTGGTTCTAATAAATTTTTTTCTTTCAATCTTGAGGCTAACAGTTCTGATCCTTGTTTTGATAAATTGAGATCACGTATTAAATCACTGAGTTCATTTTGAGAAAATAACTTTGGCGTAGATGTTTCACCTTCCCATTCACTTCCACTAGTAGATGGTCCCGATTTCTGTGAATTTGGTAACATCATTGATTCTGAGGGCATGCGAATTACTTTTGAAATGTATATGGGCCGAGGGAGATTTTCACTGTGTAGAACCGGACATTTCGTAGACTGTAAGTCTGGGTATCCACATTTGATTTCGATTAAAACCTTTAACATCTACTACGCAAAAGTAACAATCATCTAAATGATTCGTAGGCTCCATCCAGATCATAGGAATACCAAAGTCTAATCCAGAACGTTCACCTTTTTTCCACAACCGTATGTTGGTTGTGGTTTACCTAATTTGTCCATTTTGAAACCAAAATATTCAACATAAGTCTCCTTGACAAAGTCTGTGATATTTCTTTTTTGTTTTTTGGTATATAAACACCGCAAATATAACAAAAAAAAAATCACTACAATATTTACACTTTCTTCGTGACGAACTCATATTTTAGACTAGAAGACAAATATATAAGAATGGACATTCAGTAATTGAAACAAAATATTAATCCATGACACTTTATCCAGATTTACGTGTATATGTACTTCAATATTGTCAAATAACTGAGATCTCAGCTGTTCTGTGGAGCAAGGCGTCTGAGAGTGGGGATCAGGTGATGTTTGTATGAGCGAAAAAGTTGCGCAGAAGCCTAATCATGACTGGAAAATTAAATTTTATTTCTAACAAGCTTATAATTGTTCAAAATATAAGAAATGCAAAAATCATGAAATTACGAGCACATTGAGAACTTTCATGAATATATTCGTAATCTGGGCACTTGAAAACATAAAAATTTGCGATGATATCCAGGGCAACAATGAAAAAAATTTTTTTTGTAGAGCTGTGTTACCTTTTCAACTGAAGCCTATATATGCCTACTGCTGTAACAGCAATAAATTATAAAGATATCTAGCATCGATGAATGTGTTTCCGCATTTTGAAAACCAAGCCATTCATCAATCTCAATCACTCTGCACGACGAACCCTGTAAATCATGAACCGAAGATATCACCTTGTATGGTTCAACTGATCGGATTTTCAAAAACTTCAAATAAAGTTTGAGATTTCATGAGCTGATTGGAATGATGACTTTTGCACATTTTTTCAGGGGAAACTACCTGTTTTTCTTCACTCAACCCCTATTGACAGTGAGTTACTTGTGACGAAGTATCTGACATTTGTGTTAATTCTGATCTCTCTGATAATGTCAACCATGGTTACCGCTTATAGCCGTTTTGTAACAATGTGTGATGGTTGACAACGCTGTTGAAATAATATTGATAGCATAGATCTTTGCGATATATTTCATGACAATCGATATTTTTTCAATGAGCTGCATGGCGCACTTACTTAGTATATCAAAATGCATGCACTCTAGTGATTGGGAGCAATTAATACGAATATTTGCAGACGAAATACTGAATTGCACAGTAAGTTATAATGATATCTCAACATTGTTGTGTTCTAGAATTCAGGAAACCAAATCACTTACCCACCTCAACCATCAAGAGCTCAACCACTTCATACGGCTCATCCTGTATGTTATGACTTCGAAAGATCACACATGAGTTCGGCTATATAATTCAAATAAGATGAGACAGCATGCAGTGGTTGAAATTATGACCTTTGGGGAATTTTCTAGTTGAAACTATCTGCTTTTTCTTCTCTCAAGCCTAATTCACAATTTACAGCTATGAAATTATTACAATAACCTATTGAGAGAACAACACCTGAGGGCAAATAAATACTTATTTGTATCCTCATTCTTCAAAAAACAGATTTCTGAAAATTTTCAATCTATATTATATCTTTTTGAACCGCATCATCATGAGAATCAACTCAGACCCTAAATAATAAGAAATCTGCCCTTTTTTTCGACTCTCTGTAAATTTTTATCAGGAACCCAAAATATACAACATACTAAAATTTTAGCCAAATCCACTCTTCATAGTTTAACGGAGTGCTTTTTACAGGATACCTTGAAAATTATACTTTTACTTGATAACTAGACTTTGTGCCAAAATTTTGAACAATCCAAATAGTTTCTACACAGAACAGTGAATCAGTATATCATAAAGAAAACGATCACAAGCAAAAAAGTACTGTGCAGTAAAAAGTGGTATGATCCCAGAAAAACTATCACGCAGCAGATTTTAAGAATAGAAGAAAGCTTAATTGTATAGACCCTGAACGATAAGTTGAATTCTGAATCATATTTTTTATGATCCATTCAAAGTAGCATGTATAACCGCTTCATGCGTCACACCCTGTATGAGAATACGTACAACTTATAGAATTTGGCATATTACATGCAAACTGGAAAATATACTTTCTGTTGAATTCTTTCATGTAGCTCTCAAGAGTGTGGCAAAGCGTTTACGTTCTTAATTCAGTACGAAAATGTAAACTTGAATACACCCAGGAATGAAAGGCTCGTTTAAAATCCTTTCTCACAGTAATTATGACTGCAAGCACTCCACTAATGAAGAACTTCTAAAGAATATTTCACGGGATTTTCAATTCAAGTGACGAAAAATCTCGAGTTACTCTTGCAAGATGTTTCGAAAATAATTATTTCTCAAATTAAATCTCTCCGTGTTTTGATAGAGGTAAAATTTTTCTGTCTGAAACGAAGTAATGATTATTAATTCTCATCCAGCACAAAGCTAGAGGGCAGGGTTTCCTAATGATCGAAAATGTTCTCCAATATTTGCTAACAGAATGCCTTGGGGTGAAATTAGTTGTGAAGCATGTTCAGGAGAATTGGAAAAAGTTTCAATGCTTTCGAAGTCTGTACAATGTAAAGCGTAATACAAGTTTTACCGAGGGTATCTTCAAAAGAAGGGAGGTTCATTAATATTTAGCTGTGGGCTAGAGCATCGAAATGGTGATTATGTGTACATAAATGTTTTTGTTTGCATCTTTTATTTGAACGAAAGATTTTTATGGTGGAGCTCTGAGAGATGTCTCTCGAATTTTACTTACTAAGATAAGGAGTGCCTCTGAAGTAATATCAGTACTCAAAATGACCTCCTGGTTGTACTTATACCTAATAATGACCATCTGAAATGGATAAAAGTGTTCTATAGAGACCTCTCGAATTGAATTTGGACTCTTTTCATCATCTAGCAGTCATCAGTCATCCTTGGTTTCCATCGGCTGGGAAATTTTTCTAAATGAGTATATATATATATATATATATATATATATATATATATATATATATATATATATATATATATATATATATATATATATATATTCTTTTAACAAAGAGAGGATTTACAGAAATTCGAATAATTGTATTTACAATAAATGCTTATTATACTTACACCTTTGGCCGCTAGGTACCGACACTACATAAACTTCATTCAATTTTCTACATATTTTTACAAGAAATATTGAATTTTCAACGAATGATATGAAAACCATCTGGAAGAATCCTTCAATTTCAATTTATTCTATTTTATATAGAAATCTTTTGTGGGTTGTAGGCGACATCAATATTTTATCAAATGTTGTTGAATACAGAAATCCTTTACATTTCTGAAATAACTGGTGGTTGATTTCATCCCTTTTTCTTTCAAAGCAACCAAATTTTCACGCGGAGCATTATGTATCTACTTGTACTGCGAAACAAATTGATCCAACGTACTATGTTTTGTGTCCCGTGTCACAGCAATATTTAAAAGATACTACCTACTTCTATTGACCTGTGAGGGCATGGAAACATGCGATTAGCTAGTGGTTGCCCCTACAAGTATCAAGCTTTGAGGTAGCTTGAATGAGCTTGATATGATCTTTTTGGATTGCGAAATCAAGTCAAGTGAAACCTTTAAATTTTCAAAAGCCTGAATTTCAAGTCAATTCAAGCTTTTTGAAGAATTTTCAATCTGCTTAACTTGATGAAACCCTAATTTTCAGTCAAACCAAGTGTTTGAATACTTCTGAACCAAGCCAGCGAAATATAGAAGGTTGTTAGTCTGTTGATTTTGTAACAAACATTACATTACTACCACGTAATGTCCGCTGGAAAAGTAAAGTATCGTGAAACTTGGTAAAAGAAACTAGCAGAATAATCGATTGTGCCATCCGAGCATAGACGAGACACATTTTTCAAAGAAAAAGATAAGAGTTACATGATAAGATATTGTTCTTAAATTAAATAAAAGTACCTATAGTTTCTTTCTAAAGATTTATTATGGTTACTAGTTTCGTTCTCTATGCATTAGAGCATCTTCAGACCACCAGTTACTACCAGAAAAACAAATATCAAAAGTATAACGTAACAAATTCTGCTTTTTGAAGAAACCTAACCAATCTTTTCTCAGCAAGTAAAGTGAATTATAGTAGAATTAAAAACAATGAATAGGACCGACATTTTTCAACAAAATGGTATTTGATGAATATACCCATTAAAATTATGAATTAAAACAATTCTGAAAATGATTTTTGTGACAAGACACACAAAAGAAAAGTGTGGTTATGTCAGCTAATCACAGAACAAAGTATCACAGATCTCATAATAGTAAGTAATTTTTTTTCAAGAAATAGCAGACATGGTTATAACATTAATCAATTAAATAATCCATAATTTGTATGTGTCTGAAAATCACTTGACTATATTTATCCATGTCACATTACAATTTTTATTATGTTTCACAATTTCATATTTTCCAGAAAATCTATTGATCCAATATTATAAGATGTATGCAATGACTCAAAATAATTTATATGGTTATAATTATGGTTGAATTCCAGTAGGTGATTACCGAAATTAGCTTCTTGACATTCTTTGTTTAGTCTTAGAGGTTCAGATGTTCATTCACTCTTTTTTGAAAACTTCTCACTGTTTGACCTATATAAACTGCTCCACAAGTTCCACATGTTGACTTATATACATCCTTTCAACCTAGTAAAGTTGTAGAATCTTTTTGTTCAGTAACAATCCATCTGAAAATCCATTTGACTTTAATGCTACTTTGATGTTTTCTTTCTTTTCTAATATTTTACTAATTTTGACCGAAACTGGACCTATATATGGTAATGAAACAAACTTATAACTTGGTTTCAAACAAAATTTTCATTTATTAGTTTCTGTTGTAGTTTCTTACACAACATTCTTTCAAGTCTACAACATGATTATTATCTTTCGCAATTTGTTTGATTATACTGAGTTCATTATCATAGTTATTTTTGTTCATCGGAATATTTATAAGTGTATGGATCAAGCTTTGAAAAACTGGTGTTTTATGGGACCAGTGTTGTTGTGAAGTTACATCTATTATATTTTTGTGTGTGAAGGTTTTCTATATATCTTGAAAGAATGTGATCCATTTATTATCTACATTGTTAAGTGTGAAAAGTTGACTGAGTTATCATCATCTGACTCAAGTTTGTATTTTATTCTATTGACACATTTATTCAAATATTCAATAAATCTCTTAAATTTTTCATTTGTATCCTTCCTCATTATAAGAACATCATCAACATCTATGATAATAAACAATGTACTCACGATAAATATTCCTGTCGTTAAAAATGAAATTTTCCTCAAACCAGTCCATGTAGCTTTCAGCAAAGAGGTGAAGTTGGAGAACCTATTGCCAAACCATTTGTCTGTTCATATATGATGTTGTCAAATTTGGAAAAATTCTGTTTCTTGCATAGTTTAGACAAAGCAAAGGTAGCTTCCACTTCATCATCTGTCAAATCTATAAGGTCAACCTTCTTTTAAGTCCTTGGTTGGTATATTTGTATGAAAGTTTTCAATATCCATTGTTTTCAGTTTATAACCTTCATTCACTTGTGTATTCTTTATCTTGTCTACTAGATCTTTTGAGTTTTTGATAGTATGTTTCGTTCTGAAACCAGTTACCTCTTTATAATATTCATTCAACCATTTCGCAATTTTATATGATGGACTGTTGCAATGTACTATTACTAGTCTAATTGGTATCTCTTATATAGGATCACTCTTATGTAATTTCATGAGTCCATACAACACAGGAAAATTTGTATTTTCTGAATTGAGTCTCTTTATGTGTTTAATTTTGTTGAGTGGTGCCTCTTCCTTATGAGAGGTTTTATCAAATCCTTAGTTTCTACATCATTATTGAGGAAATTCCTGACAGTAAGTTCCACTTCTGCTGTAAAATTGATTAGATTCTCTTCTTTTTTTGAATTCGAGTAAGGACTATGTTTCAAACCCTTCTCCAACATTTCTATCTCTGCTTTTTCGAACTGAACATAGTATAGTTAACCCCACTGGCATGAAACTTATGAAATTGATTGATTGATTGATTTTCCATGACTGTAACTCTTTTTCCCTATTTTTTCTTCAAGTTCTTCAGTTTCTTAATCAGTTTGGTCACCTTCTACTCATATCATCGTAAGAACATAATTGTTTCATAGCGTATACATACTATATATATATATATATATATATATATATATATATATATATATATATATATATATATATATATATATATATATATATATATATATATACTTGAGTTTTAGGTTTATATTAATGTTGTTCAACTTCTGATGAATCACCTCGATCTCATTTTTCATCATTCTCCTGAATATGCTAAACATAAATTTGTCTGCCAGTTTACTCTTCTCTTTCTTGAATTTGTTCTGAATATACTTAGGTATAATTTTATTCGTCAGACATTGTTGGTTAAAGAAAATGTCCTCCATCAATCTCATCTTCTTGAATATAAGTCTCTTGTAGTCTTGGGTTCTTCTAGCCAATTCAGCTAGTTCCCTCACTAGATATGTATAAAGACTTTTCCCCCTGCTCGTTCAAATGTCTATATTGTCTAGCACAGAAAAGATTTTCTTCCAATTCGCGGGTGACAGTCGAACGTCGAACGTTATGTGAATGTTTTCTGATGTAACTAGCATCAGATGTAGTAATCGAAGAAGGCAATCATCTTGCGAAAACTCATTGAATTACTTCGATTTGCTTTCTGGTTAAATCGTCAACTACCTTTGTCTTGTATGTTGACAATCTCGGTTCAAAGGTACTCCAGGAAAAAAATAACCATTACGTTGAATAGACCGAATGAAGTGAACGTAACTTTAACATTTTTTTCAGAATCGAGCATTTTAGGGTTACGAAGCACTGAGAATCCACTACTTTTTCAGAAAACAGGCACTCGGAAAGAGGCCCCCTACGTCTAAATAAAATATCATTCCGACAAACCACGAATGACTACTATCACCATATAAAATATCCCCCATTTCTGCTGTATCATCCTGTATATAGAATAATATAAAAGTTAGAGATGCTAGACAAGGCTAAACTTCTTCATAGTAATGGTTTCTCCAGTCGTGACCATCCCATTTACATATAAAATAGCAGAATTTGGTACATTCCAAACGTTGAGAATCATAGGATCGAGATGTTTCCAACTGAAAATCCTCAATTCTGTTTCTGTAGACATCTGTCTTGGCAAAAATTTTGTTGTCGTTCAATATTTCCAGGAGAAAAATTCCAGTAGTGCTTTAAATTCAATAAAAATTCTTCATTTCAGGTTTTCCACTACATTACCAAATTTCATCACGATAATGTAGGGATATTGAGAAATATTCTTCCATTTTAAGCTTAGAATCCTGAGAACTTGCGAGCTGTTACTTACATGCAGATATCCTGAGGGCCGATCGGTTCTTGCTTGCCTCTAATGTGCTTTCCATGTCACCACCGCATTCAAGCACCTCAACACGTGTCCTACCCCCTTTGGACCCCCGTGGGGTCGTGTATTATCGATGTATTGCCGTGTTATACACTGGCAGCTCTGCCAGTCTCACCACGTACTGAGGGATTTTCTCCAACGAACCGCGAACACTTTATACAACGTTGTTACTTTCCTCACACGCGTATTCTTTAACATATGCGTGTTTTGAAGGGGAAAATTATGCGAAGTTGTCGGTTTCAGTACGATAACGTAAGGTGTATGTGTAAGAGGTATCCAGAAAACATAAAAATCTGGTCATACAAAAGAAAGAATAGTATTACAGTACATTACTACATATTCAATAGCCTAATGGTCTTACCTGAGGTTGATATAGTTATAAGTTCATTTGTGAATATCTTCTTATACATCTTGTCCACTTATTAATAAGTTAACATCATTGTTGCAAACTCAATCACCTCAAGAAGCGATTATGTAGTATCACGATTCCAACTTATTCTAATTAAAAGTTTTCAACTTACTATCTGTTTTATTTTCAGAATTTATTGATATTTATGGGCATTCCCTTGAGATTTTCGAAGAGTTGAGGAAAATTTATACATTCTTTCCTTATGGTTTCTTTTTTCGAGATAAGATTTGGCAAAGTGAGCACACAAAATGTGGTTTTTAATTGTTCCTTCACAAAATGAAAGTTTTAGCTTGGAATTCTGCAGACAATTTCATATTAGCGGGGGGTTTCATGTCATTATATTCATCCACCCTTTCCAGAAATGGGGCAACAGCAACCCCTTCAGATATATTCAATTGAACTCTTTTGGAAAGTATAATTTGCCAACGAAATAATATCTTTCACAAACTCTGTTTCAAAAGAAATATCGTTGTCGAATGTATTTCTTCAGTAGAACGCCTATTTTTTAAGAAGAAAACATGTAGGGGAAATCCTCAACTCTTCTTCTTTTTCTTATCACAACTTTTGGAAGATATAATTTGATACAGTTATATTCATTCTCAAACTTTCTTGGATCTGATTTTTTCTCGAAAAATGCTATCATGTGCCAACTTTGAACGAAAATCCTACCATATAGAGAGACCGTGGTGAAATAGGCCATTCGTTTGCACTAGATTAAGAAGAGGTTATATTCGATTGTTAGAAGAACGGTGCAATATTTTAACTGTTGAGAAATGTTACAATAGTATTCATTATTGTATTTGAAAATTTATCAAACATCTCGTCAATTACGTCGAGTTACGTTCATGTGAATAGGTATGGTATTGTCGTCGGTATGTCAGAACTATCTGGAATTAATTGTGACTAATAAGCTTATGCTTCCTTGCCTATATGTATGGTAGATTAATGGCAGGACTGCCTTCTGTAGCATAGAGTGTTAGTTATACTGTTCGCATTTTGGGTTGAAATTATGCGGTAGATTCTGATTGGCTAGGATTATGTTGCACACCACGTGAAAACTAGATGAATGGTTGTTGGGCAGTGATATTTTTTGATTATGAACAACTGAAGATGACGGTTTACTTCTCGTTTTACGTTTTTAATATTGAAGTTTTGAATCACGGAGATACGTAAAACCAGGTACTCTTCGGAGGAACTTAGCTACCTGCGACGCCATTTCGTCTTTGTGCCCTTCGAACATCTGAGGTTTCTCCAGTTCTATTGAGTTCTGGTTGAATATTGGAAATTCTGAAGAATTTTATTCAAGGAACGATGTTCAAACTTCCGTAGTATAAGAACCGTCAGTCTTTCGACAGATCGCTTTCTTGCAGACACGGTGTGTAGTGGTAAGTAAATAGTCGAACTAGTGTGACTTCTTGAGGTTTCCTGTTTATCTACCCTTTATTGTCATGGTTACCATGTGGCGAAAGTGAGTGGCCTCTGTGTCAGTTCGTTAGAGGGTGCAATAACGGATTGAGATGAGTAGGTGGTAGTCTGGCCTGGTGTTGTGAATGGGTTTGCGTTACTGACGAGGTCAAATTATACCGAAGCTGCAGTTTATTGCTCCTATTCATGACATCCGATCGAGTTGTACCACTGATGTGTGACCCTGGTTGACGGTGATTATGAAGGGTAGATCAGAAAACAAGCTCCTTTATGGATGGATATTCAATATTTTACGGAATATGTTTCTACAAATATAGCGATAATTTTGCATGTTGTCATTGTTCAGTTTGGAAATCCTAATTTTTCCTTGGAAATCGAGGTTTATATTGGAAATGGTTGGCTTATTTGTAGTCCTTGTAAAAACTGTGTAGCACGATTCAGCCACCTACTACTCCACCTGCTCATAAGTGCAAGAAGTACAACCATCTCATCACTATCCTAGTACTGTATCCGTGCTAAATTCCTATTATAATCTATATAGTATCGACGCATGTGGATCAAAGTCGGACTCTTTTCTAGCTGAGTTACAAACTGTTTAAAGGTTTTTTAGAACACTGCCAGTTTGATATTCAATGATAATGAGTTTTAACTCAAATAAGTAATTATAATTCTGCATGTATTTTCGGTGTGAGTCTATTTATTTACTGTATGGTATCTGTGAACTTGATGTAGCCGCTATATCAAGGGTATCCAAGTACCTTTCAGTAAGTATCATATATAATTCTGAATAGGTCATTATGAGTTAATATAAGTTATTGAAGGGATAATTGATTTTGATTACGAGAAAAGGGAATTTGAGAGATTCCCATCACTATTTCGCAGTGCATGGTTCATGACTTGACATGCCTGACCACTGTTAGTGTGTGGAGTGCAAATTAGATACAGATTTTGTGGCGCCCTATTTATCAACTGAATCCACGCCCATCTCCGACATTGAGTAAAGGAACCGCTCTGTGTCTTTAGGTCAAAGTAACATAATTTAAATATTTTGTCAATTCAGCAGTACGAAGCTGGCAATACTGGATATTTTTAGAGAAAAAAAATTATGTGAGCCACTAAAATTTCAAAAATAGGATAATATCATTTGTTTTTCTTCGAAGATTCATCATCTATTTAGAAAACATTTCTTCAAAATGACTGGTACTATTTTATTCAATTTTATATAAACAATTAAGAAATTTATAGGAAGAAATGTCCACCTCAGCATGAACACATTCTTTAAATCTTCTTCTGAACTTCTAGGACTATTTCTAATAGTTTCACAACCGTTTGTAATATGGATTCTAACATCATCAACATAAATTACTATATATAATGAAAAACATATATTAAATTACGTCAAACGTAAAAAACTAGAGGGTTAAGATCCGTTGATCAGGCTTCCCAGCAGCCCTATTCAAACAGCTATAAAATTTCCATTCAAATGTTGATGAGCCATCAGACTGGCATGAGTAGATGACATCACGTGATCATCTATGTTTTACTCGAAACAGGATAGTTAGTAGGTTTACAGTAAAGAGAACACATTTATTAATCTTCCACAACAAACCGATTATTGTGAAAATTCAAATAGTATTCTAGGAAATTGTGCTTTATTTGTGAAGACTTTTTGGCTGTATAGCCCCATCTAAGGAAAGAACCATTGGTAAAATGCCACTCTGAAAAAAAAATTCCTCTGGGAGATATCGTAAACTACTTGTATGTGGTATGGGGATAATAAATTTTCTCTCGAAAAATTCCCAGACAGTTGTATGTTTCACTCGTAAATCGTGAGCTTTTTTTTTCTTCTTTGTTGCTATATATATGCTCATCAATAATTTTCAGGGTTTGGTTTCCTATTCTTCAATTATATCTGATCGATTTTCCAATTTTATTGACATTGAACTTGTAACTACTACTAAATAGTTTTGCATGAACGGTAGCGATTTGTTGAATTTTTGGAAACACAAAACATGTAAACCAGTTCTTGATTAGAATATGAATACATTTTTTGAAGAAGAATTTTATATTCAACTCATTGAATTGTATGAAAACTACCAAAAAGTCACTACATGCCACACAAAGATAACAATACTTGCCATGGATAATATTAAATGATTCTGAATTTCGTGAAATTTGGTCCCAATTAGCGGCACAATTTGTTTCCCTAAAATATTGGCCTTTTTCGATAGAAAAACAAAGTGCAATAATCATTCTTATCAAAATGGGACTCGAAGGAAAAGGCGTTGCGTATTTCATCCATTTATAGCAAAGGTAAAATAATAAAAAGATACTGACATGAATACTGTAAAATTGAGATTTTTTCCATAATTTCAAGCTAGTTGATAAGAAAAATTAAAAAACATTTCTTTTTTCCACTCTGAGTCATATCCTAATAGAAGATACCCTTAGAAAACGTCTTTTATCAAATCATGATCATTGAAACTGTGGAATCACCGCTTGAAGTATGTTCGTGTACTCAGAAAATACCTTTTATGCAATTATATATTTATAACATAGATTTCCACCTAAGTTAAAGCACGTATCCCTAGAACACTCTGTATATAAACGATTACTCCTCTTTTAAATAATTTTTTATTAAGAGAATGTCTCAATTTTCTACAATGTGTTATCTCTACCACTTCCCCTATCAGAACATTATGGGTGCGGTAAATTTACTAGGGGTGCATTATTGCGACAAGTGCATTATAACAATGCATTTTACTGCTCGGGGGTATATTCTAACAGTCGCGCGTTACGGAATGGAAGGGGAAGGGATGTGAAAAGATGCATCTGCAATATGGGATTTATATAGTATTCAGTACGTTTATGAGCATATTATGTAAATTTGCAACATCTAATTATTATTGAGAAAAGAATAACACAACCAGTGAATTGGTCTTCATTTTTTATTTGCTTGAATGCTTTACAGAATTCCTCATTCTCTATCGTTCGACCTCGATCCTTAATTATTGCCCTTCTAAACCATCTAGTGTCCTCAATTTTTGATCGAAGTGACATGGTCTGGTCCAAAGAGCTTAAAAAAAATAGAGCAGGTTGCTTACGAGGCCCCAACGCAATTTAGATAAACTAGGGCATGTGCTCCCGTAGTCCAAAAGCACCTCGGTTACCCTACGGTTCCCTGCATCTAGTATATCAGCATTCTGCTCGTTCTGGGTCGTCAACAATAGATTCATCATATTCTATAAGGAAACTCCTGTGGTCTTTAGCAGAGCTTTTCAAACTCAAAAAATGGAGGATTTATCAATTCGAATAAAAAAACCGATATTTGCGAATAATCTTAGAGTGTAAACGGTCTTAAACAGATTGGAAATGGTCTTAAAAGGTTCAGAAATGGTCTTAAAAGGTTCGGAAATGGTCTCAAACGGATTTGGGTTTGAAGTCTGTGAACATAGGAAGAAGTTCGAGTGGTACGTAGTATTTTGCTTGAATCTCAGAAATCATGACTCATAGGAAAATACTCTCCATTATAGGTTATCCTTCTGAAATTCTATTCATCTTTGCCAGAAACTTACGCTATTCGAACTTTGAACATCATAAGTTTGGATACTTAATCAAATTGCCTATCCACCTTCCGAAATCCTTCTAACCCCAACTCATTTTAACTACCTATTCATAGTTAGGTTAGAATTATATTAAAATATGATTGCGGCCAATGAGTCACAAATCTCTCTTCCCGAGACAATTGCTGTCAAAAGTTCCGGAGGTTGAAGACAAGAACATTTCTTAGGAGAGGTTTGAAGATCCTTCTGTTAGTTGTTTTGTTTATATCTCAACTATTTTGACCACTACAGTAGAATAATTAATGAAGAAAACGGCCCTAGAACTAACCTTTTAAGAGTTATAGTGTTCACAACTGTAATATCATTCAACAAATTGTGCTACATGCCTATTTGAAAATAAATTGCATTATTTAGTTTTACGATAGTATAACTTCAAATTACTGAATAAATAAATTTTATACCTCAAGGCTACTAAGCCTTTCCCAAATCCGCCACAAATGTTAGCTTTCTCACTACCACCAACTAAAATCTCCGCCGTTACAGAGAGTCAAATGTGTCGATAACCCCTTTCCGGTTTTTGTAACAAATGTTAATGACAATAACTATGGAAAATTATGAACGTATCCAGGTGTCAGTTTATTCTATTGATATTAATTTCTAAATTGCATAAGTTACGTTGTGCCAAAATAACAGCGTTAAAAATTATTGTGAATGTTAAGTTTCATACCTGAAAACGTGCATTTCCAATACGCATTACTTTTCTTGTTTCATGACAAGAAAAAAGCCGCTGAAAGCCATTTTTTATTGATAGAAACTTATGGTGAGCATGAAGTGATTGCAATGTTCATTATTTCAACGAACGTCCTGGTAGACCGAAATGGTTGAAAGACGGGGAATTGCTGAATTTATAGGATGAAGACCCAAGAAAAACTCAAAAACATTGGCAGAAAAGTTGAATGTGAGCCGAGTAGCAATTCGTGAAAGATAACAAGCGATGAAGAAGATCCAAAACATAAAAAGGTAGGTGCCACATGAATTGAATGATAGGCAATCGGAAAATTGAAAAATCATCAGTGAAATGCTGCTTCGAAGGTATGAAAGAATGTTCTTTCATCATCGGATATTAACGGTTGATGAAAAATGGATTTATTCCAAAAATTCCCTGTGAAAAAATCGTGGTTAACGCTCAACAATGCTGGTCCATCAACAGCAAGGCACAATCGGGTTATTCGCAAGACTTGCTCAGTGTATGATGGGACCAAGTAATGTCATATATCATAAGATTTTGAAACCTGGAGAAGTAGAAAACACTGATTGCTACCGATAACAAATAACCAATTTGAACACTGTGCATTGGTCGGAAAACACCTAAATACTCTCAAGGATATAATGTAGTGTTTCGAATGAGAAACGCATCTCATATAGCAAATCCATCGAGCAAGCATTGATTAGACTTAGTTGGGAAGTTTTATGGCATCCGTCGAACTTCGCTTTTTGCAACGATGGGATATACGCTCGCAGACCAACAGATCGCTGATTTTGAAAAATTTGAAAAATGGCTCGATGAATGGATTAGCCCAACGATAAAACGTCTTTTTAGGACGGCATCTGTAAATTGTCTGAAAGATAGACAAATTGTATAGAATCAAATGGCCTACACTTTGAATAAACTGTATATTGTAAATAACTTATTTTGTTCAGAAAGTAAACTGAAAAGAAATTACCGAAACGTTGTTTTGATGAGTAATATTGATGCTTCATTTATTTTATGGAAATTCATTTTTAACGAAGATGAAGTTAAATATATTTCATATTTGATTTTCACAAACACGACGGGTGTCGAGTGCCAATTCATTCTCAAGTGGTCATCTATAGGGAACGAACCTATTTATGTAGATACTAACCTAACCTAATCACTAATTAAGTAAAAGAGAGGTATTAATATCTAGCTGGCTATTAAGGGTGATTTCACTTTGGTTCATACAAAGTTTATTGATTTCCAAATATTCCAACAGATTCATTTTCTTTCCTTTGTCGAAATTCCTACAAGTGTGCCCAAGCTAAGATAGCATACACTCATTGTGAACAATTTTTGTAAACCCCTAATATTTTGAACTTGTATGTTTTCTATTGAAAACTCCAGTTCAGACCACTCGAGAAAGAAGAGGTTAGTTTAAACTTGGAAAAATAGTTTCTCAAGTTATTGGAGAGAGGACCAGTGTAGTTGAAACTAGCGTATTTGTTCGAGCAACCATCTTTTGTGGAATACAATAATTTGTTTTTTGATGTTTTTTTACGTTGAATAATTTTGTTGATAAAAACCAGAGGAATTTTTGTTATTTAACATTTAATTTAATTTCCCTGTAAAATTTTCTACTACTATGTATTTCGATAGAGCGCCCATTTTGACATATATAAAAGTTGAAAATTTGCTTTAAAAAAAAAATTAAGTGTAGTCCATTTTATCATTCTCAAGCATAATTAAATGAATATCAAATTGAACCCTATAGTGCAGCGCACCGAAGTGGGGTCCCCCTCGCCTGTCACTTGTTCCTGATTTAGATTGATAAATTCTATCAGATTTTTTTCTAACATTTGAATTTTCAATAAAATATTCTAACCTAACCCAGCATACAAGGAAACACCGAGAGGGGAAATAACTCCTCTTGTTCCAGTTGAATATTCAATATAACAAATTCAATTTCTTTTTCAATTTCAATTAAGGATTTAACCTCTGAAATACCAATTTTCATGTTTACTTATTTTAGACCCAGAGAAGTGCCGTGCACAGTTTCAACCCCTATTTCGTACCCTTAGTGGTGTAATTTTGGAAAAAGGTCGCCTATGTCCGTTCCTGACGTTCAACATATTTGCATATTATATTTATTCAAAACGCATTCAGCAATTCAGCCGTAAAAAACATACTAGATAGATAGAAAGACATTTTTATTATTGATATAAGTTGAAATATTAAAAATCATCGAAATCAGTCAAACTGTTCAAGAGATATCAAAGATGCCATTCCATACAAAATGTATGAAAAATTCATTTCTTCATAATTTTTTCCTCCACAATTTTCCAACGTGTTAGAGTTTTTCGACAGAGCGCCCATTTTGACATATATAAAAGTTGAAAATTTGCTTTAAAAAAAAAATTAAGTGTAGTCCATTGTATCATTCTCAAGCATAATTAAATGAATATTAAATTGAACCCTATAGTGCAGCGCACCGAAGTGGGGTCCCCCTCGCCTGTCACTTGTTCCTGATTTAGATTGATAAATTCTATCAGATTTTTTTCTAACATTTGAATTTTCAATAAAATATTCTAACCTAACCCAGCATACAAGGAAACACCGAGAGGGGAAATAACTCCTCTTGTTCCAGTTGAATATTCAATATAACAAATTCAATTTCTTTTTCAATTTCAATTAAGGATTTAACCTCTGAAATACCAATTTTCATGTTTACTTATTTTAGACCCAGAGAAGTGCCGTGCACAGTTTCAACCCCTATTTCGTACCCTTAGTGGTGTAATTTTGGAAAAAGGTCGCCTATGTCCGTTCCTGACGTTCAACATATTTGCATATTATATTTATTCAAAACGCATTCAGCAATTCAGCCGTAAAAAACATACTAGATAGATAGAAAGACATTTTTATTATTGATATAAGTTGAAATATTAAAAATCATCGAAATCAGTCAAACTGTTCAAGAGATATCAAAGATGCCATTCCATACAAAATGTATGAAAAATTCATTTCTTCATAATTTTTTCCTCCACAATTTTCCAACGTGTTAGAGTTTTTCGACTGTTTGGGGCGCTGCAAATCAAAAAAGAATGATCGTAAAAATCGGTATAGCCGTTCTGGAATTTTAATAGTATAACTAACATGCTTTTGTATATAACAATCTTCTTCATAAATAATGCGACATAAAAATATTTGATATCAAATCGATTTTAAATGGCAATGACGCACAATTTTAGATTAATAATACTGATAATGATCAGAATAATGATAGAACAATTATTGAAGGAAAGAATGTTACATTGAATTTTTTTGTAAACTATCTTTGTGTAGTAATCATACAGTAGGTTAGCCAAATTATTAGGGACAGTGCTCTTATTTATATCCGATGCTCAGTGAAAAACGCTCCAAGCTCAGCTCCTACAATTCTTGCTTGATTTCAATGAAACACAAATCGAATTCCATCATGACTGACCTTCTAACAACCTGAAACATTTTCATAGGCCTTAAATTCCGGAAATAACGGAAGTTGACCTTGACCTGAACTTTGCAAATGGTAATGGTATTTTTCTTCGATAACTCATTCAATCTCGATATCTAATCTTCTACTGAAGAAGTATCACTCAAATCTCTGTATTTTCTCTGAAAAAAGAAATTATCAACAAATTTTGGCCTAAAACTCAATCCATCGATGTAATTCGTAGAATGGGCGACTGCTTGAGTTTGTTCTGTCATTATTTCAGTTCGGAAAACTCATATTATTTCGTATTTCGCATGGCCTAGAAAGTATTTTGGTCATTATTTCATTCTAGCGGATGTCATTCGCAATTATTATCGAGAAATTATGATGTTAGACGAAAATCAAGTAAATATAGATATTATGCAAGTGTATTCTTAATCTGACAGCAATAGTGGCAAACTAGTACTGGAGCCTCAGCTCATTTTGACAACTGCATCGAGCAGGCACTGTGTGCGGCGTTGTGGTGAATATTCAAACTAATCTGGATCATCAAAGTTTTCTTTGTTCGATCTACCCTTCGTCTCCCGGTGGTCCTTTGTGTCGGTTTGCTGCAGGGCGCCAATTGCAAATATATACGTATAGATGTACTTCAACCATTCCAACGAACTGATACGAGTGAATGACAGTCTGGTTTGATGTTGGGAAGGGTGCGACACTAACGAGATCAAAAGTGACGAAAACAGCAGTCTGTTACTCCTACTCATGACAACCGACTAGATTGTACCACTACTATCTAACCTCGGTTGAGGACGATTATGAAGAGTGGATCGAAAAACTAGTTCCTTCAATGATGGATATTAATTATTCTACGGAAAGTTCAATATTGCTCTCTGAACGATAATAATACATTGTTTGAACTACATATTTATTGTTTTATGATCCTCATTTGATACTGATGCAAATAAAATATACATAACATTTTAACAACAAATCATCCGTTTGGTAAATCCAATTAATCGTCAAAATGCAGCAATCTGCCGCTGATAATATTGTACTGTAGTTGTGAATATAGAAATATAAGACTGAAAAAACTTAGGATTACTTCCTGGCTTTGAATCTAGATATATCAAATGAATTATTAATTTCCAACATCATACTTTCCACGCGAATCTGCATAAACGTAGTCAGAACTGAATAAATCCGGTATATGCGAAACTGATTCAGTGGATGGTGTTACACACGTGTGAGAAATGTTTTCCCGATTCAATATCTTCGGAAATATGTATTTACGATAGAATTCTATGAATTATTCACTGGATATGGGGAAATTGTGTCACTCTCGTCCTTTTTATTGCGTCACTAGGTTCTGTGAAATTTCTACCAGGCCAATATCATCAAATTATAGCGTCGATGCATATTGTAGGTTTGGAAACCCCTTTGTTCAACTTTAGGTATGAAGTATATCTATACAGAGTATTATTCGATGCAGGATGTGAATCAGCTCATCGAGGCTGAGTGAATTTTGTTTTATACACATATCTTAAAACAATATATCGTGTTACCCTTGAAAACAACAACAGTATATCGTGTTGTTTTCAAGGGTTCACGTTATTAAGTTCCATACTTTTTTCAATATTACAAATTGCAACCAAAACTTACATTCATCTACAAAAAAAATTAATTCTTTGGAATCCCTTGAAATCAATAAATATAAGTTGTCCAACATATTATTGAATGAGTCACAAATCTGTTTTGAGTGGGTTGCTTAAAAACTGGCGAAAAATCGCTTCCTTTTTGTACTACTGCAATGAATTGTGAACGCACCGGAATCATTTTCTAACCTAACCTAACTATCCCATTTTCTTTTGTTTTCGCTGCCTGAATATAAACATCTATATCGGCATCGAACGCATCCATTTTTTGGTAGTGAGATCACTGTATTCAAATTAATCAGAATGCCGAATACCTGTCAAGTATCAGCCCTTATCCTACGCACCGTGATCTCGTGACTAATCGGTACGCATCGGAAACGTTGCTCCTTCAGCTACTGCATCGATATTACCGACAGACTGATTGGTCCGATCCTTGCGATGCGGATAAGTGTACATAGTAACATTGTTTTCTATAGAGAACATACAAACATCCGTTGAGTGCTATATGTTCGATGCAGATCTATGGACGCTTAACCTATGGGTGCGTCCATTGTGCATTGCTCTTTGTTTCTTGTTCGGCGGTTTCATCTGCGACGGATTTTACCGTTTTGCGAATCAGCTCAATTAAATCATGATTCATAGTGCGTCGCTAGCAGAAATGTTCTACACGTTCAGTTGGCATCATGGAGGTATCCAGTGGAGATGTATTGTGAGTTTCATTTGCAAGGGATAATCTTCAGTACAAGCTGATAGAATAAGAAATTCTCACGTGTATGATATCGCTATGAATTTGGTGAATGATAAAGATTCATTTCATTAAGCAAAAGTAGATAAAGCGGCTCGTGCCGGTTGTAGCAGGCATACAGACGCATATGGCTACGACCGTCCATTTTTTCTCACTTATTTTCCCACTAGTCTGCCGCGATAAGCCAGGAAGAGTGAAGCGGTGCATTATGGAATTCTTTTCAGGAGCATCTACAAGAAGAAATAGTGCCTCTTCTTAAGTCTTCAACTTCTAGAACAAGATATTTATGAACCCAACAGTCTAAATATCCCGAAAATGAAAAATCGAATGGAATTGAATGTTGGACGAGCTGGCTGAAATTGGGATCAATCTTGATCCATCCATCGATCTGGATACGTTTCTTTCAAAATTCACGTGTTTTTATACTAAAAGCGACAGGAGCCCCATCTTACATATAGCATATTGCCGTTCTGATAAATGAAAGAATAGGATCATGTTGAACTGGAAGCTAAGATATTGAGTTTATTCATCTCTATTCAATCCAATCTAGATGGAAGGAAAATATTATCATTATCATTGAAAAAGACTGGATATCTTAGTTCTATACACTCAAGAACAAATTACTAACAAATAAGTGAAACAAATAGATATGTGTAGATGTTGAATTAATGCAACGAAAATGTATGTATTAAAATTAAACAAAAATAATGAACACTCAGTTACTATAAACTATCTGGTCCAACTCATTCTTGTAGCTACTATTGCAGTTTATCACCCTCGGAGGGAGTTGATTCCACCATTGGAAGAAACGATTTCAGAGATACTTCTCCCGACATGTAGTTCTGAAATTTTTCCTGGAGAGTTTAAAGTTATGTCCCCGTGAACGGGTTTCAGTATTAATAGGAGAAAGTGAACTCTGATTCATTCCAAATGGACCGTGGAGGGCTCGATATTAAATAATGTGGTCACTGACGATCGAGAAAGGTTGAAATGTCCACCAGTCATAGTCTCTCCTCATACCTGGGATGGATAAAATCGTACAGAATCCTGAGGCTCGGGTAGTATAATTTCGAGAAGGCTGGGTAGTGCGTATGTGGGGGACTCTATACGGGACCGCCAGACTTTTTCGTGAGGAGGTGCCTCTGACGCGCCTAACGTTTTCCTAGAACAAAAAAAGCTCTGGGAGCACTGGCCAGAGTTCCACAGCATGTAAGCTGCAGAGGTCTAATCTGTAGGTATAGCGTACTTACCTTACCCTCGTGTTTTATTTTGTCATGCTTGGTGTATGTTCATGAGCGTCGCAGTTCATTCGTACTACAATCTCAAAATCACACCCACAACACTCGGAACAAAAATAATTCAATAGGGCCTCAACATAGACTAACCATTTCGCAGAAGAGTTTCAATTACGTCGGTATTATTATTATTAAGTATAAGATGGACAAACGGTTTGTAGAGTACTTTGATTACATCCCGAGAAGAATGTGATCAACAATACAGAAAATTCTTCGCTCTCTTGGTAGCCTATAGAACATGAACCGCCCAAGAGAGATTGTCAGTAATAATAATATCAAAGTGTGACTGCTGACTTTCAGATTGGATCACGGATCCTGAAGGTTTGTATTGCCTTCGAAAATTGCCTTTTCCATATGGAGAGAAGATTAAGGCCAAGAGCCATTCGTTTGATCAAAATCTACAATATTGTCGAGGTCTAAATCACGTAACCACATGCTAGGGAGTTGTTGTAGATCTCAGTATAGTCAACGAATATGAAACACCACTGTTAACTAGTTTGTGAACGGACAAAGCATCACCAATTCTGACTCGCCAAATTCGATCACACAAAAATGCCTTCATCCATAGCAACAGGTTGCCTCTTGTATCAAATTGTTCCAGTTTAAGTAAGAGTCTCTCGAGAAAAGTAAATTACGTCGACAGGAGCTTGTTTGTTAAAATTCGAACTCCAATCGTTGACGCATTTGAGCATGTTGGTAATAACGGAATGACCAGTCATAAGACCTTGTTAGTTCTCTGGTAGAATAAAGTTCATCAGTGTAAAGTCGAGAACTCCCTTCAGAATAATTCTCCTAAATGTCTTAGCCAAAATCGGAAACAAACTGATAGGATAGTAGTTGTCATCATCCAATTCATTTCTCGTTTGGAAATTGGTGTCAGCAGAGCACAAGGCCAAGGTAAAGGCAAAAACAGGAATGAGAAGAATTTGAAACAATTTGGGAGTACAGTTATTTGAGGTTGTGGTAGAGATACCATCGCAACCCAGTGCGGAAGATGTTTTGAGTTGTTTGAGATGTTTTACAACGTCTCGGGGGAATAATGGACATCAATCAAAGCAAGAACGGATCTGATTATGGTTGGACTAGGAATAATATCTGGATCGTCTGTGAAGGAAGCTGCGAACATTTTATATGATACATTTGCGCTGACGATTGAAGTAGTGTATGGGCGAATGAAGTAGTGCATAGGCGATGTTGTTTTTTTAAAATCTGGGGCCCAGTCATTTTAGGAATGAAATGCGACCAGAAATATTTGAAAGAACATTTCAGATCTGTGGAAGAGGCAAGTCTGGATTCGAAGCTTTCATTAGAAGCCTCAAGAGTGGTTTATAATAGTTGGAGTACTGGCGATGGGCAAGGTTATCGTGATGTAGTTTGCGTCGACTATTTCTCTGCCACAATGACTTTTATGCCACCTCATTCTTAAGATGTTGTTCTCGATCCAGGGTTCAGGAGAAACTGCCGTTCCTGTAGCGACGGCACATGCAGATCCCTGAATCGAGTGGGAGCTTCTACTATTTGAATATGGTTTGCGTGCCTGAACATTCGGATGAAAGGGGCCGAAGGCGTTTCGCACACTCTATCAATTGTGATATGCCACTTCAAATCAGTCAGGTTGAAATCACGGACGAGGTGAATATTTTTCTTGAAGACGAGGAATCGCTCAGATATTTGCAGAAAGCCAAGTCGTGCAGGACAATTAAGTGTTTAAAGAAAAAATCAGGATAGTGAGCTTCAACAAAAGTTATGGATTTGCTACTGCTCAGAAGGTATTTTTGTAGTAATTATTGATTGATTATTCTCCAGAAAAACTTGCTTCCTCTGTAAATTAGACATGTTCCAGAAATTCAGGATTTTATCTGATCATATCTGGCGCCCAAAACGAAAATACAATGTGGTATGAAAATGACATGATATTTATATGTGATATGGATATAAAAGCTCTTTCTTAGACATGGCAAATATCATTATAATATTAACATGGAGCTCATTCTCTCCTCATTCTTGATGAGAACGAGTAAAATATCCTTCAACAGTTGCTGTGTATCAGCAAAAATCAACGAGTGTAAATTAACAATAATTATGTTGAAGTCGCAGGCGCCTAAGTTGATATATGAACCACAGTTCGGTCTTAATGTTTTCACCTTGTACTTGATATTATTTGATTTTTCACTAGAAATTGTTGGAAAAGGCGAAGAAATCGGTTCGAAATTGATGACGGGTGGGTGCATTGTCAACTTTTTCAATTACCAGGGGAGTATTGAAGAGAAGGTTGCGGGCAAAATAAAAAATGACGCAAGAAGAAATTTTCCCCTGTAAATTTTAACAAATGTTAGCTGTCTAACAATGCAGACTATAATGAAGCACTCATATCCAGAATTCGACCTTATTGAACACCTCAAAAAAGTCTAGGGAACACTTCTGAATATCGATATATCGTATCCAGAACGATCTATATGGATGATTTTTTTAAAGAAATGAACACCTGCATCAATTTCTCCCCAAATTATGTGGAGTGCCGCAACAGATTTCAGTTTTTTTTTTATAGAAACTAAAAATGCAGCAGATGTGACGCTGCTTTATAATCATTTCATGTATTCAGTGTTTGAAATCAGTTAGTTGGAACTTTGTTTCTGTTGTAAGCACAAATAAAAGATTCAAGTTTTGTGATTCGACCATGGAAAGACGACATTTGACTAGAGCAAAGATGTTACGAGCCGTTGGCATGCTCCAAGCTGGGAGCTCACAACGGGAAGTATCCAGGGTTCTGGGAAGTAGCCCAAGTGTCATAAACCGTTTATGGTCGCGTTTCAATGATACAGTTAGCGTAAAAGAACGCCATACAGGTCGTTTCAGGATTACTACAGTCGCTCAGGACCGATTTTAGGTTTTACAAGCCAGGAGAGATCGTACTACCACAGCATCTCAATTAGCTCAAGAGCTATCACGAGTTCATAATGTACAAATTTCCGACCAAACGTTGAGAAATCGACTGCACGAAGGTCAACTCCACTCCAGACGTCCTTTAATAGTTCCACAACTGACCCATGGAAATCGCGTTGCTCGTTTAGCTTGGTGCCAAGAACACGTAAACTGGAATCAAGAGAGGTGGGACACAGTTCTCTTCAGTGATAAATCTAGATTTAGTTATTATCCCGATTCGGGAAGAATTCGAATATGGGGGAAACCTGGGAAGCAAAACCGTCTCCAGCATGCTCGAGAAGTTGTTAGACAGGGAGGCGGATCAGTGATGTTTTGGAGAGGTTTACGCCTTGGTGGAAGAACGGACCTCGTTTTCATACAGAACAACCTCACAAAAATTCTACGCAAATGAGATAGTTTTACCTGTAGTGGTACCGTATCTCCAAAACAATGGGTCAAAATTCACACTTCCAACAAGATAATGCCCCTCCTCATCGTGCACAAGTTGTCTTGAACGTTCTTGAAGAGAATGATATCGATCTTCTTCCGTGACCATCCTGCTTCCCAGATCTGAATCCCATCGAGCATGTATGGGACACCCTAAAAAGAAATCTCCTGCGTCAAAACGTCTTCCATCATGAACACGAGCTTCGATAAGCAGTTCAGGGAGCTTGGAATGACTTAGGCCAAAATGTAATAGACAATTTAATATTGAGCATGCCGCGACGATGCCAAAGTGTCATTAATAACAGAGGTAGACCCTGTGGGTACTGAAAAATATAGGTGCATCCATATCGTTTCGGAAATATTAGTTCAGGATTTTTTTGTGTTTTACCAAATTTCTTCATTTTCAAATTTCAATTTTTTTTTATAATAGGTGCTTTGGAGAAGTCAAATATTATTTTGCTTTCTTGAGAATACATTATATACAATACATCCTAATAAAACCGAAAGATTTCTATAAATTCGAATCATCAAATTCATATTTTAAAGATATTGGTAAATGTTCCTAGACTTTTTTCAGGTGTTTATTTCAAGAAATGTTGAAATAAAAAAAGAAACTGAAGAAATCTAAGGATTATATGACCTTCTCGATCGGTAACGAAGCGTTTGCGGACATAGATTTAAAGGAAATTTTCGTCTTGAACTAACTTGATCAAAGACTCGCACTCATTTAGTCACATCTTGTAAAGTATAAAGTATTTTTGTGGTTAAAGTCGCAAATCTGCCGATTGTGTATAATGAAATATGTGATATCTCTTGAGAAAAGCTTTTCCTCTATGAATTATATATTTTCTCACTTCTCTGTTAATTTTTTCCGAAAGAAACACCGATCTGTATCGATATTATACAGTTTTACAGCTTACATATTTTTTAAATAGGAACATCGTCAGCCTAAAAAAGATTGATTGAATAAAAAACGGCTAATCCGTAATAAGCCTAATTGAAAAATACGGCTCCATCATTTCAAAACACCTATCTTTCCCGGAAAAAGAGAAATCCGGGTTCGTAAATGAATATTAACGCAGTTTTAATAACTCCATTCTAAAACTTCGTCTGACAGTTCGAATTAAAATTTCAAACTGAAGTCCGTAATTTTTACATCCGCCATCAAGGAACTGATAAAAGATTTGTTTGAGTTGTAAAAGTTGGACTGTTCCGGAACGAGAGATGGTTGCTGTAAAATATCCATTAAAATTCTCCAGAATTAACCAGATCCAATTAAAAAGTGAGTGCTTTTTCATTTCGCGAAACTGCATTGCTCGCGGCACTTCTCTGTTTTTTAATTTCGTGATTATGGTCGTTCGGTGGTTTCGAGAGAGCTCAGGACATGCTTGACAGCTTCGACTATTAATTCTTGGATTATTTATAGCAGTTTTCGGGAATGAGAATCACTTGTAACACCAGCAAAAATCTTCATATAAAAGATGCACATTACAGGTATATCGTAGAGCCCTAGGGATTGCCTTTTCCAAAATTAATTAGGAACTCACTCATATTATATGACATATGCTGAATTTATTCAAATTACACTCAAGAACTAAAGTTTCTGTTCTCTGTTATATGTATTCATGTACAGAACAAACATGTTTTTTTTCGGATTTTAGCAGATATTTAATAAGAGATGAAAGGTGCTTTTGATTTGATATTTTGATTTGACATTACATCAGAAATCTTTGAAGTAACGAAGTTCATTGGAGAATTTCGGGATCGACAATGATAATATTTTTCAAGTTTAGTATCTTTACAAGTACTGATATAACGTCAAGCTTCTATGGAATCTTTGATGCGCGAATCATATTCGCACCATATGATTTCTTCTATTGTATATCCTTTGTTCTACTTCTTTGTGAAATTCTCAAACAGATGAGTTACTCCAAAATTTTGAGACTAAGAAATTAATGAAACGTAGGACTACCGTTGAATTAAGAGAGATGGAGCCACTTCCTGTAGAACTAGAGATAGCAGAACATGGATATTATTTTGTTCGCGAGAACATCCCCGAAAAACCCTTTACGCTAATTTTCATAAAGCTCATTCAATCCATTCTTAAGATATTTCATCTGGAAAGTCCCGGCGGGACACCCTGTATATGTAGATTGATTCATGTCACATATATCGGAAACGTCTCTTATGTTAGGGATTCACGTTCCTGGAGATTATGTTTTGCTCTTCATTTCATCTCTTTATACGTTTTTCTGGAAAACCCACCTTTTTCTGTAAATGTTTCACGACGAAAATTGCATCGAACAACAAACGGTCGAAACCCGGGTTTTCTTTGATCCGTTAAGGTTACCTCACAATTTTCACATCACGCAACGTGATTCTGAAAATACACACACCAAAAAAATTGTCGCATCACCTGGTATTTTGAATTCCACAATCGATTAAGCAGTTTCTTTGTCAACATATGTTTTTAGACATGTGAGGGGAAAAAATCTTATCTATGTTGTAACATTTGTTTCCATATGATCTCAAACACGTCTGAAACAAGAATGAGTTGATTTGACTATCCGTATTCATACAATTTCTCTTTAGTTTTCACGCTAAATTAATGCAAGTTTTCTGTGTTTCTTGTTGATTTTCGAATCTTTGAATTAATTGCAATGGCTGCTGAACGTCCTGGACGCTATTTGAGTGATCGAGAAGTGGTAAAAATTGTAACACTTCTAGAGGAGGGGCGGGGCCAACGTTACGTGGCTAACTTGTTGAATGTTAACCAAAGCACTATTTCAAGAGCAATTCATAGGTACCACGAAGGGCCGGATAGGGAAGAAATCGGATAACAACACCAGTTGATGATCGTTGGCTTCGTTTAAGTTCGGCACTGTGCAGCTACAATGCTACAAAACGAACTTGCACTTTCCTGAAATGTGCATATTTCATTGAAAACTGTTAGGAACAGACTCAGAGAAGACGATTTCAGACCAAGGGTGGCTTCTACCGGCCCGCGTCTCACCAGAGAGTATCGAGTTGCAAGACTTCAGTTTGCGAGGGACATGCAAATTGGGGTATTCCAGAATGGTCGAATGTTCTCTTTTCCGTCGAGTCAAGGTTATGTCTAGTATCAAATGATACGCATGCCTGTATACTGACGACCTGGGGAACGGTATCAGCAATGCAATATCCGGCAAACCGAAAACTTCGAAGGGGGTCAGTAATGGTGTGGGGAGGCAATTCTTTCCATGGTCGAACTGATTTAGTCCAAGTGAATAATGGAAGAATGACAGCGGCCAGATGCATCGCGAATATCCTTGAACCCCATGTTTTACCCTTTGGCCCATTGATTGGCAAAAACTTCATTTATATGCATGATAATGCTCGGCCTATACAGCTGAAGTAGTTACAGAATTTCTGCAAAATGCCCAAATTGAAATTTTAAGATGGCCAGCCAGAAGTTCCGACTTGAATCCCATAGAACATGTTTGGGACAACATGGGATGACAAATTCAGCAACGTAGGATGCCTTGTAGAACACTCTAACAACTAGAAAATCTGCTTCCTGAAATTTGGAACTCAGTGACTCAAGAGTACATCCAAAATTTGTTTGAGGGGCTTCCGAGATGTATACTGGCAGTAGTTAGGGCCCGGGGAGGAAACACTCGATTTTTAAAATGATAAGTAACCATTCGATGCTAGTTGATGGTCTCTTCGCGAATGTTTGAAGATGGTAGAATTTTTTAATTTTTCATTAACTCGAAGATTGTTGATATTTTCCATCATAAACTCATCTCTTTTGAATGATATCTTCCTATTTCACACTTCTGAAAGTTACCAGTTACTTGAATGACCAACCTAAAAGCTTATATCGTATTGTAAAAGTAGGGTAATGCGAAAATTTTTGTGGGGAGTGTATTATTGTTTGTTTCTAGTAGCATGAATTGAGCACATACGCACAATTTAAAACAGAATAAGCTAAATTTTACTTAGTTCTGGAATCGCCTGGATCTTTTCTAAAAAGTATTCTTGTCATTCAGAATGGAAATAGGTGAATATGAAGAGATGTTCAGTAGATATGGCGTTACATACGAAAAGACGTTCAGTATGATTGCCTTTTAGTTCATCAGGCGTTCAGTATATTATGCGCTAAATATAAAAAAATTAGTCCAACGATCTTACCACTAGATTCTGAAACAGAAAGCGCAGACGGTGAATATGATTATTATTCCTACCATAATCAAAATTTGGGCACCCTCGCACCCCAAACTCATGGCGCCGCTTCAAAACAGACGTATCAAGGAATAAGCAACTTTAATTTGATGGGGGATCTCGAGGTTTTAATGAAAAGAAGAAGTCGAAGTAATTTACGATACCTTTGATACGACTTGAGTGTACAATTTTACACCCCATGATTAACTTGAATAGCGTTAAATAACTTTGAAAAAGCAAATAAAAAGTCATAGTAGAAATTTGATTAATAGAAGTTGATGTTTCATACTTGTTTTGAGTTTTCCATTATCTTCAGTAGTGAAAGATGCTCAAACTGTTGGGTTCATAGATATAATAAGAATAGGTATAGAATAACACATCCATATTAAAATTTGAAAGGTTTTTCATAGTACAGGCACAGCTCCCACAGTGTCGATAGTTAATAATGTTGATTGAATCAAAATTCCCATGGTGATAGTATTCTCAACAGAAACTTCGTTTCTCTATAAGGCAAATTGCAAGTACATGATAGGTTCGTGACATTTACTTTTCTTGATATTTCTTTTTGAATTTGTCAATTTTTCGACATTCTCAACATCTGATATCATTACCAATGATCCAACTGCAATTTTTGTGTAATAGTTTGACTTTGAAGACTTGCAAATAGCTACTGTTGCAATAATTCATGCCAGTCCATCATTAATATTGCCGCATATGAATGCATTCTGTGACATTATCTGAAAAGATTGATAATTTTTTTCACAAGAGCAGATGAAGGAAATACAATTATAGCGATAAATCAACAAGATTATATTTCCAAAACATTAGATTTCATTAATGATTCTAATTATTCAGTTATAGCCAACTAATAAATTCAATAAGGAAGTGAAGACAGTCATTGAGGATTCAAAATCCATCATTACAGGTAGCGAAAAATTTAAACTTATATTATCGAATACTTTACCATTCAACTTCATTCTTTAGTTAAATTGCACAAAAATGGTTATCCAATAAGACCAGTGGTATCATTCACACATGCCCCAGTACTCAAGTTTTCCAAATTTTTAATACATATTCTGGAAAAATGTTGTAATTTCAAACCGTCTTTTTCTATTCGTAATTCAAATGATTTGATAAGAAAAATAGAAAATATTGTCATTCCAAGAAACGCAGAGCTAGTCTCTTTTGATGTCAAGAGTTTGTTTCCAAGTATTCCACCGAAAGATCCGTATAATATAATCGTAAATTTGTTAACACAAAATATGACGAATCCACGAATCAAATAAGACATTATGGCTTTATTAGATATTTGCATATCTCAAAATTATTTTTTATTTAACGACTGTTTTTATAAAAGTGATGAGGGACTTTTAATGGGAAACCCCTTAAGCCCTCTTTTAGCAGAAATCTTTATGGATAATTTAGAAAAAACGAACTAACAAACAGACAGTTCACTGTGTTTGGAAATTTTATCAATAACCTGCACCCAAATATAAAACTCACTTCTGAAATAGAACAGAACAATTCGATCAATTTCCTAGACCTAACAATAACAAGATCAAATAATAAACAACTGTTTCGATTTATCATAAGCCTACTCATACAGATTTCACAATTCATTATACATCGGCACATCCTTACCAACATAAAGTTGCAGCATTTAATAGCTATATACATAGACTCTCAAACACACCCATGTCTAATGATAATTATTTCAAAGAATTGAATTTGATAAAACAAATCGCAATAAATAATGGTTATGATGCAAATTCAGTTAGCAGCATATTACCTAAGAAAAAACAAAATTAGCTTTACAACATATATATCCGATCGGTGAACACCAATACAAGAAATTCAATAGTTTAACATATATAGGCAATATTTGCAATAATGTGCCTTCTTAAAACTTCAAATTTAAATAAAGCATTCAAGACATCAACAAATTGAGGTTCATTTATCAGGAATTATAAATCTCTACTTAATAAAGAAAATAAATCAGGTGTATATGGATTGGATTGTTTTTTTTATATAGGTAGAACAGGAAGAAATTTTAATGATAAAATCTCTGAACGTTGTTTCATCAATGGAAAAACCGATTCAAATTATTTAAATCATCTTAGAGAAAATGGTCACTCTTTCAATTCAGAATTTAAAATCCTACATTCTGAGAATAGAGGTATAAAACTCAGCCTTCTGGAAGTACACGAAATTAACACATTTAAGGTATTCACCGCAAATTCTTAATGATCAGGTAGACATAAATAACTCACCCTTATTAAATTAATTTCCTAAATATTAGTTCAAGTAGGGATAGCTCTGAGTGGATTGCCTCTTTAGTATATATAAAAATTTGTTAGTAAGATATATTTGTAGTATTCATTCACTCTTGATAAAGATACTGTGTATCGAAACTCGTCGAGCATTTATTAATATATTGTAGTAGAAATCATCGTTTAATTGTATTTGTGATAATTTTGTGTTATATTTTTGAGAAGCTCTCATCCAGTAAAAGGAAAATGCATAAGAAAACTGCAGAGTATTTCATTTAAAAACAAATAATTTATGTCCATGAGTCGAGAACAGTTACCAGTGGAGAAAATATCACTGTACTCTACGCAAACATACCTATAACAGACCAATTCAACTTTTTTTCGAGACATATTGATCTTTGTCATCGTCAGTTTGCCTGTAGCAAACTGTTGTTCCATAATCAACATAGAGGGGGAATGATTTGTTCCCAAGGCATATGCCATAACTAATGACGATTACTGTGATAAGCCAGCTTCGAGCTCATCGCTTTTTAACACTGTGCCCATATGAGCGAATATTTTTACTTCACCATCAAATTCTTGGGATGTGTATATTTCGATATATCTATATTTTTGTGTGCAGTCATTAAATCGTTTAAAATTTTGTGCTTCTATTTTATAGCTCGTAAGTGCTATGTACCATACACCACTTATACCTAGTTCTCGTAGAATGCGTACTTATATTGGTTTGGTTATTCATTCAGGGTTTCTCTGCGCCTCCTTTCAAAGTTCTTTTGGAGTTCATATTTCTTCAAGACATTCCGTCGTTCTCCAACACCATAAAATTATAGATGCTCACGTTGAATTATCTCCAATTTAACGGAGACCTCTCACAATGGAAAGCTTTTACGACCTTTCGAGCCAAAACGCGTCGGTGTGAAGCGGGAATAATGGCGTGGAGCAAGAGAGCAAATGCAAAGGATTAAGAGCATCAATAAAACTGTGTGCACGCTTCTGGCAATGCATAACAAACAATAACAGTGTCGAGCAGGACGGCACGTGACGGTAATGAATAGAAAGGCGGCGGCGAAATGAGAAGGGCGGCGCGATTGAACGGGACGCGTGGCATTTTAATTTGTCGCGCCCTTTGACCCGCTAATGCATCTTGCTTGGAGGAAAGTGATGTTAGCTTCATAGCTGTAGTTGATTGATTCGATACTGGACTTAATGAATGACGCATGTCATTAAGCTGTGTGTTCTGAAAAAATTGGTTTCGTCATAACGTTCTTGCTCGATGTGTTCAGTTTCTTTACAAGGATACTTGCACTATCGATACATGTTCAAAATCTAGAGATTTGAATATCCCATGAATTTAATAATTCATTTCCTACTTCTGAAATATTTTCCTACTCCATAGTAAGGTACCTGAGGCATTTAATGCACACCTAACTTAAAATATTCTTTCTTTGTCAAGAATGCTTTCGAAATGGACCCAACCTTGTCATGTGAGAATTAAACATTTATTTCTGAATTGAAAGATGATAGTTGAGAAGTGAAATTATTTAAAACTTCCTCGCTGATAACGTAATTTCAGAACCCTTTATTAAGGCGTTATTAAAAATACTATGTTGATTAGCGCCCGCTTGCAAAATGAGAGGCTACACGAGTAAAAAACTCTTTGTTGTTGAATAATCTAATAAAACATAAGAGTTATTCAAAAATTTCTTCATTAGAAAGCAAGGAATGAAGCTAATCAACATTTGATATAAAAACTTTGACATTTCTCAATACGCACAAAGTAACTTTGAACTTTTAATTGTAATCATTTTCCACAGAATTTTAGGTTTTTGTCATCAACAATTATAAAAATGATAGCATAGAGAGTGGTTATATGCATAGAAAATATAATATGTTTAAACATACAATGGGCGTTATTAAACGATAATGGTCAATTGTGCCCTGAGGTAGCAGTAAAATCATGCCCAATAATGACAGTCACTGTCATCTACACTATTAAGTACTTAAAATATTATGATAACTTCCTTCTTCTATCCATGGCTTCCCTCTTTTTCTACTCGTCAGGCTAGGTGGTGTCATTGTGGTGTTCTTTAAAATGAGTAGATTACTTATTAAAAAAATACTTTGCTTTAAGAAAAGGCAAGAGCAGAATAATGAAATAAGTGTATTTTCATTGAAGATTTAATTTTATAATACAGATGTAAATAGGTACGCGTTGTTAGAGCAGAATTACTACAGAATTAAATTAGGTATCTATTTCTTTTTCAATGGTGTAAGGAAAGCGAATAGCGTCCACGTATGGTAATAGCGCCCAACGGTCATTTGACTGGGCGTTAATACCAACGTTGAGGTTTTTGGTATTCGGAAGTTTTTGCATTGAACTATACAAATTCTCTTTGAAATATGAACAAGATATAAAGAGAACCACCCATAATACATGACAGATATAGAAGCAAACAAAAATGTACAATGAAACATATGGAAACTTACAGTTTTGTGGAGCAATTTTTTACAACAGTGGCGTCTGCGACCGGAGTCTCGGAAACACAGCGGGTCATGAATAAGATGGCTGCGGGAGCGGCTAGCGCTCGCGGTTGGTTTATTCTAAGTGTGCGTGAGCGTTGACGCGAATGAAACTAATTAGAGTACGTTTTCTGTAGATTGGGCGTTATAAGAAAGAGGGCGTGAATTGCCTCAGGTACCTTATTTAACGATATTTTCAGTATTTGTGTAAATATATTGTCCATTTTCAGACAATAAGACAAATCGCTCTGTTCGATTTTCATTGTCCCAAAAACATGATCTCTGGGATTATTATGTTAGACGCCGAATACTCTGAACAAATTCCCATACAGAGTATTGAATTTGCTGTAACACGTTCAATGATTTTTGTTTAGGGGACATCCTTTGACATATATTCAAGGCTTTAACGAATGAATACCTAAGAGGAGGAGCTAAAACTCCTCAACATTGAATAGGATATACGGGTGGTGAGAGCTCTTCGAAGACTCTATCACGATAAACGAAGAAAGTGATATTGACGAATATTTTCTGCAAAAAATCATCTCGAAAAGCCAGCAAAGGAAAATGATTCAAGTATATCATTAAGCTGTGTGTTCTTGAAAAATTGGTTTTATCATCAAGTCTTTGCTTGACTGTTACTTGACAAAACTGAATGCGCTTTCAACACATGTTCTGAGCCTGGAGTAGTTAAGTATCTAATAATTTATTTCCTATGCTGAAATATTTCCGTATTCCATAGTGTTAAACGATATTTGCAGGATTTGTGTAAATATACGAGGAAAGTCTATATACAAATAGTTTCACGAAAGAAAACCTGATTGTTCTGGTACGCAAAATGTTCATAGTAATAATATTATTATGTTATTTTCAGAAGTGCAGTAGTGCAGAACTGTTTAGATGTGAACACACTAGACGTCTTTGCATGGAGTTGCAATCATGATAGATGAAATACTCGACAAATTTGTAACGAACTTCATACCGTACTCGGTGCGCCCTTCTACAGCTGAAAGGAACCCCATTCAATATAAACATGATACAAGTATACGCACCAACAGCCGATGAGAGTGATGAAGAAGTAGAGAAATTCAATGAACAAATCTACGAGAAACTATTAAACATAATGATATCACTATTGTAATGGGGGACTTTAACGCAAAAATTGGACCGGAAAGATTTGAAAACTTGGTCGGAGAACATGGACTTGGAGAGAGAAATGAACGAGGAGACCGAATTCTCTAATTTTGCCAGAAAAAGCCACTCGTAGTTTCAAATATATGATTCCAACTGCCTCCAAGAAGGCTAAACACTTGGAAATCTCCGCAAGATGCACCGGGAATGGTAGTCAAAATCCAAATTGATCACATCCTGATTAATAGCAGATTCCAAAATGCAATAAAATCAATTAAAACCTATCCGGGGGCTGATATTGGTTCTGACCATAATCCTGTAGTAGCAAAAATTAGAATCAAACTCAAAAAGATCAATAACCATTTCAAAGAGCCAAGAACTAACCTTGAGGCACTGAGGGACATAGATAAGAAAACTCTGATGACGAGACGTCTTAATGGTGAAATGCAAAATCTGAATCGAATTGCTGGTGACTTCGAAACTGATCAAATGTGGATGAAAATTAGCTACGACTAGGAATATTTCAAGTTCTGGGAGAGGAGAATTGACTCAAGAGAGAAGGATGGATGGCGGATGAAATCCTGCAACTGATGGAGAAGAGAAGACTACAAAAAAACAACAAAACAGAATACAACATCAATAAAATAATCAAAAAAAAATTAAAGAGGCCAAGGAGAGATCGTTGGAAGAGAAATGCCGGGAAATTGAAAAATTATAAAAACACCACGACAGTTTCCATCTCCACAAAAAAATCAAGGAGGTGACACATACCTACCGACGTAAAACACCAGCCAAATTATTAGGCGAAAACAACAAACTAATCGTGGATAAGAAAGAAGAAATAAAAACCTGAAAAAACTACATCACGAAGTGCTTTAGCGATGAACGGGAACTACTGAATGATTCGAAGGAAGGTTTAGATGGCCGGAGATTCTTAGAGAGGAAATAGTCAAGGCATTCAACGAAACAAAAAGCGGTAAAGCTGCCTGACCTGATGATCTTAAAGTTGAGATTCTTAAATTGATTGATGATGAAAGTATCACTATTGTGCACAAATTATTCAATTAAATATACAACACTGGAAATATACCACACGAATGGATGAAATCTACTTTCATCCCACTACCTATAAAGACAAACAGTAAAAAATGCAGCGAATAACGACTGATTAGCCTTATGTGTCATGCGTTGAAGATATTCTTGCGTATTATGCACTCAAGACTTTGGAGAAGGATTGATGAACATGTCAGCGAAAACCAATTTGGTTTCAGAAACGGATTCGGCACAAGCGAAGCTTTATTTTCAATACAAGTCCTCATACAGAAGTGTCTAGATCAAATGCTCAATAGAATGAGGAAAGAACAAGAACTGTTAAGCACAATAAAAAGGAGAAAAGCATCATACTCCGGCCGCATACTCAGGAACACCAAATATAGTCTTTTGCAATTATAGAGATGAAGGGAAGACGAGGCCTCGGACGCAGAAAGTTTTCATTGCTGACGAATCTGAGCGAATGGTTTAATATTAGAGACGCTGGCACATTCATACACCTAGCACAAGACAGAGAAGAATTTGAAATGATGGTCGCTAACCTCTGATGAGGAGATGGCACCACGAGAAGAAGAGACGTCATTTAAATGAAAATTAGGAGGTGCAAAATATGTAGAAATACTTGACGCTGAAATGCTTGAAATTGATACCGCCAAGGCCAAGGGAATCACTCAAAGCTTCATCTGGCTTCATTGGAACCGTTATCGTGAGACTAGTAGTGTGATAGAAAGGCATTTTGGTCGATACAGTATAATTACTCCTCGCATGGGCCAATATCTGCAGTTAAAAATTGGAAATATTTAATTCCTAACATGGTTTATCATATTTGGAGTTATTTGACGAAACTAATCTACAATTGACTGGCGTAAATCGTCCAAATTTTCAGACATACAAATCTTGGACTTAAGAAATAATCTACAGGGTTCAGGCCAATCCATAGGACTTCATCTTCAAAATCAACAGCCATGAAGTATCGGTAAACTGGTGTAGCCTAGTGAGGTGAGCCCAGTCTTGTTGGAAATGCAGTTGTTGTTCAAATAGTAAGAGACCGTTTCATAGGTTTTTTGTTTTGAATTGATCAATCGCATTTTCCAGTATATCGAGAAAATTTCGCGGTTCACATTACCAGAAATATAAAAAGCTAAAATTAAGTGATCCACCAAAGTTAATACCCAAAGATTTAGTCTTTCCGGATATTGAGTGTGGATTCGCCAAAAACATGAAGATTTGCATCGCTTCGAACTCCTCAGTTATATCAGTTAACTTCCTCATGAAGAAGATTCATCAGAAAAAAACTACGTTATCTAACCCGTCTCTATTCGGGCACAATTTTGATAACAGAAACTTACCTGCTCAACAAGTTCTTACAATATGTACACCACAATTATCTTAAAATTTCAAGCACATCAGCAAAGTTCTAACTCAATGATTGATTCACAATACATCAAATGATCGAACAAAGGTATTATCAGATGAACACATTGCTTCTTAGAACAAATAATATATATATTGGCTGAAAGAGGAATGGTGACCACTGACGGAATATTCAAGCGCAATAATGAACATTACTGGTTCAGCCCCTATCGGGAAGTGAATGTTCAACACCAAGGATTATTCGGTTTGAATATAAGGTAAGCGTTAATGAACAACCCTATTTGATTCTTCCTGGGAAACTTTATTATAATATAATAAAAGAAAACAGTCCAACGTTTTTTGGATGAAATTCTCTGGATAGGGCCGGGGGACCAGTGAGATTTCCACCTTCTTCAACAGATTTAACCCCGTAAGATTGTTTCTCTTGAGTTACGTCAACGATTTTTTATATAGATAAAGGAGATTTGAAGCAAAAATTTGGAACGTTTTGTGCTTCAGTAACCAAAATTACAATTCATAATGCATGCAAAAGTATTTCTGGCCATTTTAACTTTTGCGTTTTGGATAATTTGAATATTTATGAGTATTTGAAGTAGTTTTTTCGTTTTTTGTCACTAATTTGATAACGTCTCTGGAAAATCGAGAAATCCCGAATAACTAGTAAACAAAGAATTATAGTTAAAATCTGTTCTCAAGAATAAGTTTTCCTCAAAAATCGAACATGGAAATGTTATTCTGTTCATTTGCAGTATTTTACATAGCTCGAGTATTAAAACATCGAAAATGGAAAAACCTGTACATTTGGGAACACTTTTCACTCAGTAGGGTTTACACAGACCATTTGTTACTAAAACTACGTAATAATTATTCCCTATCTACATATCTTTTCCATTCGTTTTAAAAATCCCACAAATGCAAAGTTTTTGTGAAATAATGGAGCTGATATAATTGTTAATCGAGAGAAATACCTAAAAATAAAAAGCGCATGATTAAAGAAGTATTTTTTTGTCATTTTCCAGGAGGATATGTAATGGTATATGTCTAATATCTAATTTCAGTATTCATGAAGAAATTAGAGAGAATTTCACTAATTTCACAGTTCCATTGAAAACCCAATATACAAACTTCACGTAGTGTTTTGGACTACACTCTATATGTGAATTTCATTGGAGTATATAGACCAAATCCTAATCCGGAAAGATCAAGTCACTGAAATGATGAAAGCATATATACAATGCTTAAAAGAAAATGAATTAAAAAAATTGCCGAAATATGGACATTGCCAAATACCCCCACCCTATAACTCTAGAATTAATCGTACAATTTGACTAACAAATGAGTCGCTATAATCGAGAAGCAACAAACAACTAGATAACAAAATCAAAGATTTGACTGAAAGCGATTTTAATCAAACGGAGTCCTTTGCATGTGTGTATTTCAAATAATAAGAACCACTTTTTAATGTTTTTCGTGGAGCCCGTAGGTGTTCCTTGTATTCCCTGTAACTTGACTTTGATTACGTATTTCTTCGAAAGCGGCACGAGTGACTTGACATAAAAAAATATGTGGAACATCAATTTCTACCAAAATGATGAATTATGTACATCCCCGATTTTTTTTTGACCGAATTGTTCGTGGGCTTTTTCTTCCGCTTTTGTCTTGTTCGCACGGGTGGTCCAGCCTTTACAAGAGGCTGTCAACCTGACATGGTACTTCATGCCTTACTTGGCAGTTTCAATATTTATTAGACGTTGTTCATTTATTCGAAAAAACGGCCAGAAGAGGCAACTTTCAAGTTTATGTGCCGTCTGGAAAAAGTAGAATAATCAATTATCGTAGCAGCCGACAAAGTAGTTTGTTACTTGTATTGATAACCATTATTCACGATTCTGAACAGCTAATGATGTTTAATTAATTGATTAACAATGATCCTGAGTTATTTGGTTTTTGTAGAAAGGAAGATCGTGTCTTCGTGAATCATAGCGCATCTATGAATAATTTTGTGAATTCATGGATTCCACTGAAATTGGGATTTACATTGAAGAATTACCTGGCATGTGTATGGTTATTTGCACGATGATCCTGAACTACGAGTGGTCGTTTGATGAGTCAGTGAATCTTTGAATTTCCCGCGCATCACCGCTGCCCTTAACAGCCATCAATTGGAACACTATGGTGAGATTGTAAGCCAGCTGCTTTGTTCAGTTTGTGTTTGACATCAATTGACAGAAATATTTAGAATTTTAACAAAAATAGGAGAGAATGATCTTTGTCTGCTTAATTAAACATAAATTTGATTACAAAATCGATCCTCAAGGAAGCTTGATAATCACAATGGGGACTATGCACCATCAATTTCGATGGTAAAAAAGGGATTTCTGAGTTTCCTTGTGGCAGTACTAGCCGAAGGTTCAGTTCTTCAAAAATAGAAGATGAACTCCATGAATGATACTGAACAAACGGAAAATTAAAATGTGTAAGATCCCTGAGTCCATAGGTACTTGAACGGAGAAGGTACATCACATTCTTCATGAATATTTGGATATGATGATGCTATCCGCGCGATGGGTGCTGCGTTTGCTGACACTCGACATTGGTGCTACGGTGTTACCTCTTCAAGAAAGTTCTTAACGATTCTGAGAGTGTTTTAGCTTCTCGGAAAGAACATGGATACATCACAATCCACCATAAACCAAGAAATAATCGAACCAGTAGGTTTCTTTGGGTGAACGTGTTCTAAAGAAGGAAAAGTTATATCTATCAGCCAATACAGTTAATTTTGTTTTTTGGAAGGCTTGATATTGGTTTGAAGCAACAGTAACCGCATTAAGCAAAGAAAGAGTGTTGTCTCATTCAAACAATACACAGCTATATACGTGGGTATTATTCATGGCAAAAATCCATGAAGTAGCTCGGAAGTAATATCCCATTCTCTTGGCTCAATCCTCTCTCACTATTCTGTTTCCGAGCCAGAGAAGATTACTGGGTGGCAAGATATTTCAATGGAATGAAGAAGTCATCACTAAGAGAGATACCAATTCTGACGGTCCTGAAGAAAACTATTATTTGGAAGAAATAAAAAAAATCGGGTGAACCTCAGACCAGATGTATTGAAATTTATTCGCTACTTTGATGCACTGCTCGGTCTCTATGCTACTTTCAATCTCTGATACATTTGTTTTACTCGAGTTTCGAGTTTAGGTAGCAGCCAAAAGTCAGACAGATATTATAAGTAATGAAAAAGTCGAAAGCAACCAGATATAAATATTAGTCAAGGGCGTACATGTAGATTAGTATCAACCTCGCATACACTTGGACCTTCAGATCTATTTTGCATGGCGGAAAGGCTTACTAGGCAGATAACAGCTTCTCAGTGAACCTTGCTATTTATCTGGGTGTAGGTTCTGTTGATTCCATTAGCTCATGGTAGAAACGACTTCTTCCTTCATACGCAACTTCTAGGTTCTGGAATTGTTAGTTCACCACCTGCAAAAGCATCATTGTCGTTTGTTTATCCTTCTGAGTACGAGAGGAGTTTTTTTCCAAACCTTATTCCGCGAACCTTTTTCCTAGGTATTTGATCTGGTATTCTTTCGAAGCCTCACTTCGGTGGCGGTTGGTGAAGCCTACAAATGGTTATCGGATGATGAATGGAATAATAACCTCTTCTTCTTCACTTATAGCATTGGGGTGTGGTAATAATTCATAATCAAAATAACATGGAAAATATAAAGGTTTACATATTCTTGCATCAAGGAATATTAACACTATATTAATACAAGATGAAAGAGCCCTCTCTTCAGCATTAATCTATGCTTCACATCTTGGAAAATTCTTTCGATATTCACATGACTATTTCTATAAGTTATGCAATTATCATAAATCTTGTTTGAGAGTTCAGGATCGTCATACATTGGCTTACCAAACCTTTAGATTTTGAATCAACTCAAATGAAATATTTAAGGTGTTAAAATCTGGTGACCTAGTTGCCCATGGTTGGGTTTCTAGTCACCATATCCAACAACCTGGAAAATTTTCATTTAAATATTGACGAGTCATCAGACTAAAGATTGAAGATGCGCCATTATCCATGTACCTTCCAAAGTTTTGGATGAAAGTTCTTTCAGACAATTCTCATAGGTTTTCGCTTTGGCATATAATGGAAACCGAAGGGTTCTATTACGATTTATTGAATATTCTGATCCAAACATTGAGAGAAAACTCGTGCTGTTGTCTGCCTTCTTTGGTGACATATGGATTATCTTTCATTCCGAAATGCATATTGTGAAAATTAAAGATTGAACACTGTATAGTTTTTCTTGATCCGTGCAGGGAAGTTTTTTGCACCCTTCTGAAGAACTTGAATAATTTGAATATGATACGGGAATAACAGATCTTGTGGTATTTGCCTTTACTTTTTTCTGAAGATTAGTCAATAATATCCAGGATTTATTTCCCAAAATATTCAATTCAAACTGATCGTGGTCTTCTAATTTTAGATGTAATCAACTTGAAAGTCCCACCTATATATATTCTTGCATGAACGGTGGCAGAAGTTTTATTCACGAATTTCGTTGAGGAAATCATTCTTCATACCAGCATCTGACTAATGCTGTGATTCCGTCCGATATACTGTGCCAATGATGCATGACAGCCTGTTCATGAATATGGATTTTAATGAAAACGACCAAAAGTCTCCAGAAATCAGACGGATAACAGATTACTTAAATTTTCCTGATTTTGAGTAACTTGAAATTTTGGCCAGAATTGCTTCCATAATTTTTCTCGCCAATAATAGAACGCGATTAGAGATAGTGATTATTTCATGGTCAAATTATACTTTCCAAGAAAGTTTTATTATTACGAGAAAAGATTGCGGATTTCAGGAGACTGATGGAAAAAATATGGACAATAAAGTCATAATATCGTGGCTCAATTGATAAAAAAGTGAAAAGAAAATAATCATATATAGCTATATAGGCCAAATATACCCAAATATAAATACTAATGAATCCAAAAATTCATCCCTTATACATATTTTGTACTGTTAAGTGGAAATGTCGCAAATAACCTTTCCAAATCGATAACTCCAATCGCATTGCGACCCCGAAATATGATGCCATCAATTTTATTGAATGCTAACAATCCTATAGAGAATTTAAATGAATCATGAGTTTATTGGTATCTTGTGCAGACTGCAATAATTTCTTCATAGGTCAGACTGGTCGTTCCTTCGAAATTATTTATGAATAATTTCGTTCCTTGAAAATGAACAAGATTCGACATTGGCTAACCACTGCATCAAAAATTGCCACTCATTTCCTAACATTGATGAATTAAAAGTTCTACGCATTGATCCAAAGGGACGAAAACTCAAAGCCCTAATGTCTGGTTTTTTCAAATCCAAATAACGACCTATCCATGAATATTTCATGCCACTTTGCACTTGGTTTTCGTACTGTCCGAGGATGAATGACAATTAGAATTTAATAACAATTAATTTATATGTTGGAAGCAAAAACAGTGGAAAATTCTATCTGTGTTTTAATCTGAACATAAAAGCTCTTTAACTGTGGAAGTCTGCAAAATTTTCAACCTAATTGCTCGTTTGGTTTGAAAAAAAATTTAAAACTACACTTTATGTCTCCTCTTTAAGCAGCCATTTCTCGAAAAAGAGACCTCTAAGAAAAGAAGATATTGAACAAATCTTCCTCATCTCAGGTAAGGAATTAAAAAACAGAAAGTCTGCAAGCATACGAAACACCCTATACATAATTTGTAAGAAACTAACAAAAGTAACAACAGAAAACAATGAAAAAACTCTTTCATTCATGCCGGGGAAAGATGCGATCGACCCGAAAAAGAGAACGCGAAACGCCGAAAAGAATCACAAGTTATCTGTGATCTCACAGGCAATAAACTAACGACATTGATTAAAAGGGCTTTTCTTAAAACTCAATCTTTAATTCAATCCTATTATACAAGCAGATCTTTGAACGGATTGCATTCAGGACAACTTTTTTAATCAGAGGATCCCTGAGATTACTCACTTTGATCTAAATTGATGTTAATGGAATTACTATCGATGTTCCGATACTTCGGAAAAGTTTCCAGTAACAAATGTACAGCGGTTGATCGAGAAGTGTTCAGGGATTTATAGGACAAATAAATGGTTGGGAATAACAAACGATAACCTTTCAAATTTTAAATCATGATAAGAATGATATCAAGTACTTAGGTCTGCAAGTCTGCAAAACTCGAAATCGGAATTTTTTACTCCATATTGTTCAAAATAACTAATGAAAAATCAATAAGTTCGCAATTTTGAAATCAAATTACAGAATTAAAGTGACAGATATCTGATTACTGCAAAGGTTCCTTTTGGAACACAGATATTATTGTCGCTATAAGTACAACAGCATAAGAGTTTCAAAATTCAGTTTTGACATCGAAAATTTTCTGACTTCAATATATTATAATAATGTGTATTTCATGATTAATTTTTCTCGATGCTGCTAAAAGTTGTCTATAATTCACGGAAAAAAGATATCAGATTTAAGCTCTAGGGATTTTATCTCCAGATGCCTAGTGGCGGTCGAGCTAAATTCTATTTTTTTTTCTGTAGTATAATAAATAACTATTTCTTCTGATTTGGCTCTTTCATTTTACTTCTATATATAATAAATTCATCAACAAATTCGAATGTTCGAAAACAATTACAATAAAAATGGCGGAGATTTGAGTAATTCAGTCTTTAGTTCTTGCTAACGTGGTATTTGACTTCTCCTCCCAAAATGGTTTGAAAATATTGTATATTCAGAAGAATGAAAGTAGATAAAATTATTTTTGTGAAAACGACATCTGTGAAAAATTCCATTAAAATTTCGAGTATGAAAAAGTATGATTTGATTGCAGGACCCAATCGAAAAAATCTTACGCCACTCCTTGAATGATATTATAAAAATCAAGAGTTGGAAAGTCCAGCCTAACAGGTTCAGTAGATTTTGAAATATCGTGTATATATTTTGAAAAAACTAATTCCGAGAAGAATGTCAAAGAAAAAAATGGTCAAGATTTTTGTCTTCAAATAAATCATGTTTCAGAATGTTTTGACACTTAAAATATTCTTGAGAGTTTATACAATTTATTTATCCGCAAAGAATAATCTTTTTCAGTTTTTGGGACTGCTCATATGATGGGAATACCTCGGTATTTTCCGATCACTGAAGATCATAAAACTTGGCGAGAAACAGTATTTGACATCCCAAGTGAATGGAGATATACAAAAATTGTTAATTTGTAGTTCTAACAGAAAAAATATTGCAAATTCATACATATTATCTGATGATCACGTACGCGTATTAAGTTGAAATTAATTAATAATTTCTGTTGTTCTAAAATCATGAAATTCTGCAAGAAGCAGTGTCTTAATGTACAAATAAAGGGAAAAATATAAATATTGATGACAAAAAAAATCATTTGAGAACGGAAAAAGAACCAATCATATTCCTATAAAGTTTTACACATAATTGAAGTATTTTTCGTTTTACTTCACGTCCTGGCGTTTTTCATATGACTATCTAAGTTTATTTTTCATTCAACATTTCGCTTTTAAGTGGAAAATGCGTAATATGCAATATCCCATTCATTGAAAAAGCCAAAGCACATTTAGGTTTTATTGAACGACCCTCGTATTCCTGAGTAAAAGCTCAGATCTGATCTTAATTAAAAAGTTTCTGCACTGTGTCACTCGAGTCTGGCTTAAAAATCCTCTCTTGCAAGTGACAAGATTTTTATCATCTGAGATTCGACAGGGAGAACTCTAAAGGAGGAGTTTTCCCTGTTTAACTTAATGGGGTAGTTAATGTTCGAAGGAGGAGTCTAAGGGGCGAAAGAAATGAATGCATTTCTAAGAACTATTTGTTTCATTAGATACCGACCAAAAAAATTGAAATTTGTGTTGTATGATAGCGAAATGATAATTATATGATTCTAATGTGAATTCAGCACAAATTATAGATATACTAGAGGATAGTAGTTTGTTTGGGACTGTATTATTTCGAAGCAAAATCGTATAGGAGATTCATATCACTGAAATGCGGCTATCGATTTTTTTTAATCTTATATTTCATGACTCTTTTTCTGTTAGAACGGTTTTCTAGATTTTTGCATCTCGATTAAGTCCTCTAGATTCTGCAATTCTATGTTTATGTGAGTCTTGAATTACTATTAGAATAGAATAGAATAGAGTAGAATAGAATAGAGTAGAATAGAATAGAAATGTTATTGACATCAAAAAAAATGTACATGTCAAAATTACATGTCTCGTCAGGGTGTATATAAAATACTAAATTATCATTAAAATAGACAAATATGTAAAAACGCATAACAGTGTATATAATAATATCACAGTTAAAACAAAGAACAAGTTACGCTCAAAATACACAAACAACTCTTATCAAAGAAATTCTTTTATACTGTAGTACGATCCGTCAATGAGTAGCTTCTTGATCGCCGCATTGAACTTTTCTTCTCGAAGAGCTTTTATTTTTTCAGGTAATTTGTTATATAGCTTGATGCCCCAGTAATCGAAGAACTGTTGCGTTTTATTCAGCTTATGTAGTGGTGTTACAAAGTTGTTTTTTAAACGAGTGTTATATCCATGTGCATCTGAATTCCTTAACAAGCAGTTCTTATTCTGGTAAGTATATTTAATGCATTCGTTAATATATAGAGATGGTACGGTAAGTTTTTTTTCCTTTTTAAAAATAGGTCTGTAACTCTCTCTCTGGCCTAAGCTTTCAAGAATTCTGATGGCTTTTTTTTGCAATGTGAAAGCTTGCTTAGAACATTGTCCCCAAAGAAGTATCCCATATGAAAGAACACTATGTACGCATGCATAGTAAGCCGTTTTTGCTACTTCATAAGTTGAAACTCTTTTCATTTTTCTAAGGAGGTATACAGCTTTAGACGTTCTTCTGCAGATGCTATCTATGTGGGTAGACCAGCTCAGCTTTGAGTGGAGAGTAATTCTCAGAAATTTTACTTGCTTATCATTTGGACCTGCCCTGAAAGTAAGTTCTTCCGTTTTGTCTTCATTCAGTTTCAGTTTGTTCGCAGCGAACCATTCTTTTATGTATTTTAAAGCTTTCAGTTTTTGTGTGCTTGTGTCCAGTGGGCTTTTACCTTCAATCAACACCGATGTGTCATCGCAGTAAAGACAAGTAAACTCTGATTCTGGTACTGTTAGATCGTTTATATAGAGGATAAACAGGATTGGTCCAAGTATTGATCCTTAGGGAACTCCATACTCGACCTCCACCTCATCCGAGAAATTTCCCTTCCAGAACACCCTCTGGCTACGGCTCTGCAAATAAGACTTGAGAAGTTTGTGAACTATACCTCTAAATCCATAAAAATATAACTTTGACAAAAGAATTTCATGTGATACTGAGTCGAATGCTTTGCTTAAGTCAAAATTTAGCATTTCTAGTATCTCTCCATTATCCAGCGCTGATGTTATCGATTTAATGACTTTTGTTAATGCCGTGGAGGTACTTCGTTTCGCTCTGTATCCATGCTGTGCATCGTTCAGTAATTGGTGTTTTTCTAAAAACTTAACAATACGATTTTTTATTGCCAGTTCAAAGATTTTTGACAGGCTAGGAAGTATCGAAATTGGCCTATAGTTGTTGCATTGGCTTCTGTCTCCTTTTTTTTATATATTGGGATTACCTTTGATTTTTTGAGTTCTCGAGGAAAATAGCCATTTTTAAAGCTTTTGTTTATTAGAATGCTTAATGGTTCTGCAAGTTCTTTTGATAGTAGCTTCAGGTGAGAGCTGGAAACATAGTAGCTATCCACTGTATTTTTACCTTTCACTGATGCAAAGAGTTTCCTGATTTCTGTTCCTGTGCAGTCGAAGAGAAAGCAACTCAACTTAGTGTCCAACTTTAAGTCTTCAAGATAATCCGCATATGAGACTGAAGTTTGATCAACTTCTTCAGCTGTGGATTGCCCCACTCCCGCTAAATATTCATTCATTTCTCCAGCCGTTAAATTGCTGTTTTCTTCTTCGCTTTTTCCTTTTGCAGGTTTTATGATTTTCCACATTGCCCTGGATTTGTTGCTTGCTTTGCGTATCTGATTTTCGTTATTTTCCTTGATTTTCTCATTGATTTTCAAATTGTTGATCTTCTTGAAGATATCATATGCCTTTTTTGATTCTGCGTCCCTTCGTACGGTTTTAACGACTTGCAAAGCATCCAACTTATTCTTCATGTCTTTTAATTCTTTTGTGTTCCATTTAGAGGTTTTCCTCTCTTTTTGATCTATAACTATCTCCTTAACAGGCACCCATTTGTCAAGAAGTGAAACAAATAATTCGTGGAAACTACTGAAACCATCTTCCGCATTTTTATTGTGCAGAAAGTTCTTCCTGTCAACTTCAGAGAGTTCTCTCTTCAATTGGTAAGTTTTTTCAGTATTGAATATCCTTTTTTTAATAGTTTTCTTTTTTTCAGGTATAACTTTACATGATTGAAAACTGAGTGTCTGTGCCATATGATCTGACATGTGTAGCTCGATTGTCCGTACAACCGTCTTTTGTTGAATATTTGTAAATATATTGTCCACACAGCTGACAGAAATGGCAGTAATTATTAAACGATGGTGTCACATATGTCCATGAGAAGAGCTGAAATTCCGTCCAAAAATTTAATTTATTGTAGATGCAGATCAATTATGAACAATTAGTTGTGCGCTTCATCTCAATATCTCATTTTTTATGAGAGACTAGCTGACCCGGCAGACTTCGTAGTGCCTCAATCTATCAATAAAAGGCCCAAACTTTTGTATAGAATAAACTTAAAACAAACAGAAGAAATCCGTAATTAATAAGATCCAATGATATTTTGAACATGTTTACTAAATTGTTGTTCTGATGAAGAAACATTCGTAATTCTTGGACAATGGTTCCCTTCATTGTTGGCTTGTGGGCACAACGCTTTTCAACTTCCGCATCTGAATTGCATATAAAATAAATTTGTAAAAATTGATAATACGCATCTGGTAGTGGTAATGCACCCCCAGTAAGTGATAAATTTATCCTTGTATCTGTAATTTTTTAAGATTTGTCCAATAATTATTTCCAAAATATATTTCAATACAAACTTGAATATTATAAAAATATTTCTTGGTATAATACCATCAAAGTGGACATGAAATAGTCCTGTATAATATGTGTAGCGCCAAACGATGTACACTAAAAACAGCTGTTATATTTCTGAATGTTGGCCAAGAAGTGCTTAGAATCATTTCCAATCCCAGAATGTGAAGGATGTTAAGGAACTGGAGGTGGGACCAATTGTGGCAATAATACTTTTCCAGTAGATTCACCAGTTATTTCTTCCTCTTCTTGCACAGCGCCTTTATGGGCAGCATTCAGGCCGTTTGGACAATTGTGCTTGCCGTGTTGTATTATTTTGTTTTGTGTCATGGAAAAGCTTTTTGTTGAAGCTTGTAAGACTGCTGTAGCTGGCCTCCTGGATCATTCGGGCGCTGAGTGTTTCAGTGCTCAAGGAGTTCAGTCTGATCACCTTATGAGCGGAACATCCGCAGAGTTGTTTCGTCATTTTCTAGGCAACCACGGCACCGTGTGATTTTCGACAGTCTCATGACGTATAGGTGTTTATTGAGTTGATGTCTCATCAATAGGCCAGCTAGCATCCCAATAAACTTCTTATCGAGGGACAATAGTTCATACACCCTCTTCTTTGGTTGCGATTCCTTTATGAGCCTTTCAATATTTATAAATTATTATCATTCCCCCAATTGTTAACGATTTGTCGGCACAATAATCAATTGCTGGATCATAGTTGAATGCAGCTCGTTCAAGAATCACAGGAGAACTGCGTCTGCGGATTCGCTCAATTTCATTAAGTTATGCTTGCTCTTGTTGTGTTTGATGTGCACGAACTCGTTGCATTCTGAGCCTATCTACTTCATTGTTACTCACTAAATAACGCAATTCTGATATAGCAATACGACTATTTTCTTGACCTGTCTCTGTCTGGTGATCAGTGCGTTTAGTACGTGAGGTAGCTCTTCGCACATTTGATTGACTGCGACGACCTAAGTCAGGTCTTCTCCTCCTCGGCATCCTAAATTGTAAATAATTGAAATGAGAAAATTTCGCGCTTACTTAGCAGTAAAGTGTCGCGATCACAGAATATCAACAAAAAACGAGAAAATTACTCGGATTGTCATTATCATAAAGGATCACAAAAGTTCTCGCGCACGTATCGGTAATCTTCACTCACAAATATGAAAGGATGCACTCATGGATATCGTAATAATTTTTTCCGTGTTCTGAAGTGGGACTGGATGGCTTGACAATCCAATGTCAAACACTATGGTTGCTTTCAGAAATTTAATTTATTACAAAACAAGATTTATCAATCTTGAACAACTGAAGTTAGCTAAAATTAAGTTTCGCGAAGCAAATCAAAATGAAAATTGGTACAACTGGTGATCTATTACATTTTGGTGACACCGCAATTTTGTCGCGTTAGCGATTCACTTTTGTTTAGTTTCGGAACGCGACATTAGATCATCCAACGCGCACCTGAAGACTACTAATTCGATAGATATGATTGAATTTGAGCTTTGTGCAGCTGTAATAAATTGCAAATCGACTCCTTAACGTTAGGAACACACCGAACATTGCTTAACAACAGTGAGTGATTATAATTCAATATGAACTTTACTAAATAGCAATACAGTTCAAATTGACTCTACATTTTATTTAGAAAACGTGTTGAAAATTTTTATGGTATTCTCGTTAGTTATTCAAATTTTTCCCACCTTGATTTTTATATACAGGGATATCCACCGGGATCGTCCGTTAAAAACTTTTTAAGTTCCAATAAAAATATCAAGCTGAAATTTTATACGCGGCCATAACTCGCGATTTCCAATTGGAGTTAAATATTTTCGAAGTGATACCATTTTCGGTTATACCGGAAGTGGGTCATCACTTTGTTATTTCAAATGGCAATCTACCTTTTTCATTATACATCTAGAACCGACATTTGAGCAAGGCTTAAAATACCCAAGTTGTTGGCACTTATCTGTCAAAACTTTCGACAAATTTAATTATTTTTGTTATAAACTCAATTTTTGAGGAACAATTAAGAAAATTGTAGTGCGTAGATCTTTTGTACTACAGACACAATTTATGCTTGGGTGGATAGAAGAAGGATCAAGGCATTATTTAAGCAATCTACACATGTCAAAAGTTTATTTCGTTGTTTTGTATGATTTGTTCAATTTGGCCTTTTTCAAACAGCAATAACTCAATTTTTTCAAATTGCATGTGCCAATTTTCATATCGCCATCAGATGAAGCGTCAAATTTTAGATGGAATTGTATAAGCATGTACTATACCCATCTCTTATAGTTCCGAAATAATTTGGGAATATATTGAATTTTGATAATTTTGCAAGAACTAACAGAGAATGCTTTGAAATATTTGAATCAAGTAGCTGAACTGGCTACGCACACCTGACAGATGCCTAAAATTAATGTACTTGTCACTTCGTTCATTCGAATTTGATATTTCAACAAGAATTGTCGTTATTTCAGATTGAAAATATCCAAAAATACAACACATTTGTAATAAAACCAATGGTTATTCAAACGAAAAGATATTTAATCTTTTTTTAATTCATTTTAGAAAGTCAAAAAGTAGTGGGTAGAAATTGCAGGCAATTCAATAACAAATTTCCAAATTTACCGTCTATGAGTAAAATAAAATTTCGAAGCATTAGAAGCAATTTTCTACAATTCGGATGAATAAAAATTGTAGGAACTAAGCGAAAACCCAATCATCGAAGATAATTACATTAATACGAATAAATGATAGTAAAAATCATAGGAGAAAACTAATTTTCGATCTGAATAAATGTTCAATATGGGCCCCATTTTGCTCGATATACTTGACAGCTCGTATACGAACATTATGAGTTGCCCTTCTAGTTTCTTCAGGATCAATATTACGAAAAGCATTATGAATGCGCTCTAGTAACTCTTCTTTACTTCTTACAGGAATGAGATACACTTCACTCTTGATTTTGTCCCATAAATAAATATCAAGGTCCAGAGAACGCGGAGGCCATAAATTTGGTCCTTGATTACCCCACCATCTATCCTCGAACATTTCTGTGAGCTGCCGATCTACAGCTCGTGTTTTATGTGCTGGTGCACCATCCATATGATAAGAGATTCCCTCAGAATGTCAAGGGGTAATCCATCTAAAAAATTTGCTAATGTTCCTCTCAAAATCAGACCATATAAATTTTTGCAGAATTGTCTCATCTTCTTGAAGCCGAATTAATGAATTTTCACAGAAATTTAGCCGCTTGGGAAGGTTGATTGGTTTCAATTTTTGTAGTCTGATAAAAGAATACAGGTGCATGTTATGTTTCTTAAGGATCCTTTGAATGGAATTATATCTCAATCCAATATCCATTGATGCTGACTTAATGGACGCATGTGGATTGGCACGAAAATACGCTAGCGTATTAGTTTGATTGTCGTCGTCCTCGAGAATTGGTTTTCTTCTAGTTTCTATGTATTTTGCTCCTCCAAATTGCAGAAAATTGCTTCTATCCTTCGAAATTTTGTTTTACTCATAGGCGCCAAATTTGGAAATTGGTTATTGAATTGCCTGCAAGTTCTATCAACCACTTTTTGACATTCGCCATGAATTAAAAAGAGACTAAACATATCTTCGTACGAATAATCAGCCAGTTTATTATCAATCTGGTGTTTTTCACTTCAAATTACCAAAAATTCTTGTTGAAATATCAAATTCGAATGAACGAACTGACAAGTACATTAATTTTAGGCAACTGTCAGGTGAGCGTAGCTAGTTCAGCTACTCAATTCAAATATTTCAAAGAATTCTCTGTTAGTTCTTGCAAAAATCATCAAAATTCAATATATTCCCAAATTAGTTCGGAACTATAAGATATGGGTATAGTACAAACTTATACAATTCCATCTGAAATTTGCCGCTTCATCTGATGGCGATAAATATTTGACATGTGTAGATTGCTTAAAAAATTCCTTGATCCTTCTTCTATCCACCCAAGCAAAAATTGTGTCTGTAGTCCAAAAGATCTACGAGCTTCAATTTTTTTAAATGTTCCTCAAAAATCGCGTTTATAACAAAAATAATTAAATCTGTCAAAAGTTTTGACAGATAAGTGCCAACAACTTGGGTATTTTATGCCTTGCTAAAATGTCGGTTCTAGATGTATAATATAAAAGGTGATTGCCATTTGAAATAACAAAGTGATGACCCACTTCCGGTATAACCGGAAATGGTATCAGTTCGAAAATATTTCACTTCAATTGGAAATCACTACTTATGGCCGCGTATAAAATTTCAGCTTGATATTTTAATTGGAACTCAAAAAGTTTTTAACGGACGGTCCCGGTGGATATTCCTCTATATAAATATAAACGTTTGAATGATATGGCAATTTCAAATACCTGTAGATTTCTTTTACTTACCATGATTTCATTTAATTGGAGAACTTAGTAGCTAACAATTCCTTCAAGATGGAAGTCATTCAAACGCAGAAATGACTCGATATATGACCATATTTATCGTGTTAAACGAACAGTCTAATCCATAACATGTCTAGGAACTATTACCATTATTAAATTTTCCATTTCCATTTTCGGCGCCAGATATGATTAGAGAACATCCAGAGTTTTTGGAGCATGTTTCATTAACTGGACACCAGCATTAGAGGAAGAGTACTTAATTTGGAACTTTAACTACATATTAATCACATGACCATATACATCGAGTTCAGGCACTGTTACCTTGTGATTGTTCAGAGACGAAACTCTTTTACATCGAAGCCACATGTAGACTGAAGAGAATCCACATGCTACTGTTTTAGCTCACCACCAGAAACAATTTTCTTCAAAGTTGTAGGTTGAAAGTATTAATTTCCCCAAGACCAAGATCGAATGGAGATACACACGCTTAGATATTTTCTTCACAAGCTAAGAGTTGCCATTTCTTTTCGGTCCTATCTTTTAAGTGTCAGAGTACCAATGTGGTATATGTATGATCGGGCTCAATCCTTTTTTAGTATAAGAGCATGTCAGTTTTTCAACGAAACAAATCTGGGTCGTTGTATTGGTCGAGGTGGACCTTCAATTTTCCAGGGGGTGAAAACTATTTACAAAACTCTTGTTTCATGTAGGGTTATTCAAGACAATCCTTGATTCTATTAGATAACTAGTTTGATGCGCCGACATCTAGACTCCTGTGCAATGGCTGAAGATAAGCATACCGAGTACTTGGCCTGATTTCTTGGTTTTCAAAATTTCGTAAAATAAAAAAAGTCATTGCATAAATGAAATTAACAGTTTGCATTACAGTTCGATAACTATGTTTCTTCAGTACACTTTCTTCTCCTGTCGTATGTCAATGAAATTAACTAAAATGTCATAATTTTCATCTTGAATTTGACAAATTTTCAAAGATTAAATATACGTTAATAATTATAGTAGCCGTTTACTCCATGTTTGGGGCCCATAATGTTTTTGCTTTTGCAGCCAACGAAAGGATACTCTGAGCGGTGTTACTTCTACAGCTTCATAATACTGATGTTGTATTCTTTGACTTTCTGTAGCATATGCCACAGTGTGGAAGGATGGTTTGATGAACAAAAAGTATAAAGTAGTTCACAGTAGTTCAACTATAAGATCGAGAATATTCTGTCTGACACATGTTTTCGTCGAAGAGAAAAGTAGGCGTTTTGCACTCCTAATGATAGTCTTTCACAATGATCTGTTCTCGCACTTCTATTATTCAATTTATTCATGATAGTTAATCCTTCAACTTCTTTTAATGATTTCATTCATGCGGATGATATTGCTCTATTTTTTCGCTATTATCGAACTATCGAAAAAATTTTGACTGCGAAGTGTATTTCTTAATGATTCTCCACTGAATCATAATTTCTATCCCAAATATATTGGTGTCATACTGAACTCTTCATTAACTAAATTGTGCCCATGTGAATAAACTTGATTACCAATTGAATTGTGATAATTACAAGTGGTACAATTGAACAATACGTTAGTCATTTGGAGTGGAGAATGGAATGAAGTTATTTTCTAAGAAATTTCTCATAGAACAATACAAGGTTCTTGGTTTTCGTCTCACAAGAAAGATTGGGTGAACTTCAAATTATTTGAGGATAGGTTATGGGCGTTCTAATTGTATCCTTTTCGGATAGAATTCTGTAGATATATTCAGAGTGAGGCTCTGCAAAGGTATAAGTAATTTAATCTTGGAATAAATCATTCTACTCTCACATTTTGATCGCAACACCTTCACAGACTAGCTGCTACGCATGTATTAGCGATGGACGGAACAGGGATTTTCCTCAGGTATTTTCCCCCTCTTTTGAATCATATCTTCTACATACTGTGCTCAGGGAAAATGAGTCACAAAAAGGTGTTTTTCTGACTCGCATTAGATTTGACCTGAGGCAATTCAGTGTTTTGTTAAATACATAATTCTTTTTTCCTTCAGTCAAATAAATGAAAAAAACCGTTTTCTTGATATTAATCAATATTTTACACGAGAATGTTGGCAGTGATTAAAATGCTTCATGAAACAAAGATGTTTCGAATTGATTAATAATTCATCATAATCTTTTTCAGTTCTGGTGCGTACACGTGATCTTCTAGATCTTCACAGCCATTTTAATAGTTCAATTATGTAATCCCTAAAGTTTGATATAAATATCTCATCAACTGTGGAAACCATAGATCAAAAACTGAAAAATTTTAAAGATTTCAACATTCTGTAGATCGGTAATGAAGCACTTGCATTTATCTATTTACATCCTGTATAAATGATATGACCGGCATTTCAGGTAATATAATTTTTACTAAATCAATGCAAATAATGTGTCCTATACAATTTTGAGAAGAGGCCCTAAGAAGATTGACTACAAATAATAAATAAATGCACAACCAAACAGGAACTGTACGAAAACCTTTTTTGGAACAGGAAATGCAGTAATGACAACATAATGGAAACAATGGACAATTCCTTATTTACTACCAGAACCCTTATGGCCATTCCCTTCCGGGATCTGTTATGAGCTATAACTTTATGTTAGCATCCGAATTTCCTCCGTTTTATATGTTAACATTTATCTTAGACATCGCAATTAACATCAGTCAGCTATATTGTGATGGGTTTCCTATATTCCCCCTGTGATATCAGTTTGCTTGCTTCTTAGAATGATGACTTATATAGGGAAACGTATGAAATGAAATTATTCAACTTGTGAAAGATTCCGAACATATTTTACTGGACATTTCTAGGAACACGTCATTTGGCAATATTGAATACATATAACATAATTCTATAAAATAATTCGCTCTATTTAAAGACCTAGAAAATTTGATTAAAAATTTGAGTACCCATGGAAAGTCATGGTAGAAGCGGAATACGTTCCGAAAATTCCGTATGTTCCCACATTTCCATTTCATGAAGAATATAGGGTCTTATCAAGGAATCCTAGAATATTGCTATGCAAATATTTGGAGAAAACTGAAGTCGGCCGTCTGTGATGGCCCGTGAATTATCTTCCATCCTCAAATGATCATTGTCCAAATTCATAATGAACCAAGTAGAAAAACAAACCCCATCTGTGATAAGGATTTGTCGGTACCTAAACTGAGAACCTTTGGCAAAATGTTCTGGGTAGAACTAACGCTGTAAGATATTTTTAGTTGATATGAAGATAACATTTTTTTGAGAACTCCTTGCCAGTCTAGTGTTGCGGCAAAACATGAGTTTTCCCGGAACAAGGTCATTCAGCTCCATGGATCATCTTTCGTGGAAGTATCTGTAAAACAGCGAAAGTATAGCAACTTCTCTTCTGAGAGCCAGCGGTTGGAAATCGCAGGTGATCTCCGGGTAGTCGATGAAGCTCACAGCCCGTTTTTCCACACTATCCAACATCTGCAACGAATATTTGGGCGCTGATCCTCATACATGGAAACAATATTCCAAATCAGGTCGAATCTGCGCCTTCTATAGAAGCAAAAGGAGAGATGACGTGAAGTATCACTTGACTCTGAAAAGGAAAGTAAGTTAAGCTGATGCAGACCTAGCTATTGCTGATACATGTTCATGCCAGTAAAACCCAGAGATCACCGTTATTCCGAGAAGGTGCATCAAATCTTTGGATGCAATTTGTTGGCCTTGCACCGTAAGAGGAGGTTCTCCAGCGGGGACCTTTCTAGAAAACCTAGTTGCTTGCGTCTTGCTCGCGTTGGAGCCCACCAGGTTCAACTGACCCCACTCCGATATTCTCTGTAGGTCACAGTTTGCGTTATTGATTCGTTGACATTTTTTACGCCGAAATTCCGCACCTGTAATCGCCCGCGGATTACTGAAACACGAAACCAGATTACAATTGTCTGCAAAACAAAAAAAAATCTTGTTCTCTATAGATGACAGAAAATCGTCTATCTGGAAAAGAAACAAGGTTGGCAAAAGAATAGATCCCTGAGGTACAACTTATATTGATCTATTTGAAAGAAAGTTACTTATCCAACCCCGAAATTTTTTGTCAACTCCATATGCAGCCAGTTTATTCTATGAAGCCCATAGTGGCAATCGTTAATAATTCCCTGAAACTCAAGATATTTGATGCGTTCATCGTTTATGACTCTCTCCTTCACTTTGAACATAATGAGAAGAAGTGCAACAGGGTGGTAGTTTTGGGGTAAGGACTTGTTTCCTTTCTTTGGGATCGGTTGAATTCTCGCTATTCTCCAGCTGCTCGGAAGAGTCTGGCTTTTATTAGAAATTAACATTTGTGCCATGTACATTCATTTTAGATTACAAAACAAACAAACTTTCTAAGGATTTTGACAAAACCACTCACTGTAGGACGACTATATCGTTGAAAAATTTACTAACTACTAAACAAATTCATTATTTGAATTGATTTATCTGCCTTAAAATCAGAACTACTAGTGGTTGAACAAATCAGATCAATGATATTTTTTTGCATTCTAAAAAGTATTCGTATCTTACATAATAGAGAATAACTTTTCATGTTCTAACTTCATATTACTTCAGTTAATGATATATAAAGGACCCTCATCCAATATTAATCTCGAGGATGGAAGAGTAAATAACTTTGTGCTAAAAATCATCGTTGCACGTAATCACATGATATATGACGACATCTTGTGGTTAATAATTCTTGGGGTCGAATAATATCAGGGATGTATTTGGGAGAAATATGATCAATGTGCCAATTTCTCTAACTATTGTTGTAATGGTTCAATGAATAATTGAGAAACTTACGTTCGACTCATTTTTAGAGTTTTGTACCCCCAAAAGGAAAAGAGAACTCCTAAAGCACTTTTGACCGTGTAACCCGTGTAAGTATAGAGATGAAATTGATAACGAATATTTTGTTTAGCAATCTCTTCAAGCTAGGAATAAATCAAACTCTTAAGCCGGCGATATCGAAAGATATGCCCTAAGACTAATGATAATCAGTTCCGATAATTTAGTTTCCGTTAATATAGAAATATAAAATTTAGTGATCCATGATATTTTTGGGCCTCGCGAGAGGATCAAATTCGAATTAATGATACTGTTGGTCCATTTATTCCATGGAAATTTATTTTAGTATAAATAAAATGAAACACTTTTATCTGATTTCCAAAATGTTTATTTCTAATACACATGATCTGATTCGACAGCTACGCAATTTTCAAGCGTCTAGAGCAGGGGTGCTCAAACTGGAACTGCTGGCGATCTACCTCAATATTTTTAGACCACTTACTATCGACTCTGAGAGGCTGCAAGTATGTGTGATGCAGGGTTATCGTACATACACGATACACCCTACCAACCTACCTACCTACCTAGGTAGGGTGTACCGTGCTTTCCGCACAATATACATTATTTTAGTCAAGATTTGGGTTAGGTTTTTCTCTATAATATCAATGAAAAATCTCATAGTTATTCAAAATTGCGAGCTTATTAGTTGTTACAAAACAAAAGAGTTAGATATGGTGTTAAATCCAACTAAGGAGTGACTTTGGATGTTGAAGCGTGGCACTGCATGCCCTCAGCATACTTTTCATAAGATGGTACATAACCACTGAGTGCTAATCGCAAGCACGATGACATATGATCGTCAGTTAGTCGATTGCAATATTTTGACTCAATTATAAAACCATCATTTCAGAAAATGAAGACTAGCATAAGTAAGTTGACCCAAACATTGCCGTCAGTTGAGGGGCGATTTGCCTTAGACCCGGATATTTATCTTCAGATATAACACCAGAAATTTGTATCGGATGCTGTCGCTTTGAGATGTATATCTGATATAATCTGCACCAACTCATTTCCAACAGAACATGAGTACATATTACTCTGATTTGCTATTTCAGTAGCTAATTCCTCAATGTTTTTACATAAAAGAGAATAACTCATAAATGATGCTATATTAGCCAATTTACTGCAATCATAAGAACGCATTTCGAATTGTCCCAAAATAATATTTGATGATTCAGCGTAATACGTATCATAATTCAACTGAGCAATCCTTGCTTTCGAAGACGGTAAATCCTTTCAGATTCTTTCTTCTCAGTTGATGTGTCATAAGTTGCAATATACCTCTGAATGGATTTACTGCGCTAATCATCTCAATAATAGTTATTTTCAATGAAATAAAACTATGGTATTTAGATTTTCACTTTATTAACAAAACTATGACCGGTTTCATCACACTGTGGCTTCATCAGATAGATAGAAACTTATGAACAAAGTTATTCTTTATATAGTTGTCTTTTTCCTACTTAATATTACAATAGATACAAGTACGAGGGGTATGTTGGAAAACCCATCGGAGTTGCTTACTTTATGTATTGAAAAGATTGAGTAAAGGAGAAGCATTTAGATCTAATTGACTATTAAGTAACCTACCTGAATTCTTTTCTTTGTTGATCTCTAAAATTTCCAATAGATTGAGTTTTTGTCTATTATTTTCATGATGTAAAATTTTGAAATTATCATAAAGTTATGGTTTTCTTCGAGTAAGTGATTAGAATAATGGAAATCTGATTTATGATAATTAATACTACGTTTGTGCACGGATGCTCCAACTTTGAAATTCTGAAAGTTCTACCAATATAAATTTTATTACAATCCTGCAAGACAGAATATAAACACCGGATTTATTACTTCTATCAATTTTAGATTTGCAGTCTTTGATATGTCGGCCTAAAGAATTATCAGATCGGAATGCTATATTGAAATTATAATGCGAAAGAAATGATTTTAATTTTAGACCAAGATTACCAAATATAAGTTGAGCTGTTGTATTTTGTGTTATAATCCAAGTATGATTGAGAACAGGATTTCACGCAAAAAAATTCAAAAAGCAATCCAGGAAGTTTTTCCAAGTATAAGAAGTTCTAAAACAAAATACAACAGCTTAACTAATATTGGTAATCCTAGTCTAAAATTAAAATTATTCCTTTCGCATTTTAATTTCAATATAGCATTCCGAACTGATAATTATTTAGGCCGACATATCAAGAACTGAAAATCTAAAATTGATAAAAGTAATAGATCCGGTGTTTATAAACTGTCTTGAGGGGATTGTAATAAAATTTATAGTGGTAGAACTTTCAGAAATTTCAAAGTTAGAGTATCCGAGCACAAACGTAGTTTTAAGTATCATAAATCAGATTCCCATTATTCTAATCACTTACTCGAAGAAAACCATATCTTGAATGATAATTTTAAAATTTTACATCATGAAAATTATAGACAAAACTCAATCTATTGGAAATTTTAGAGACCAAAAAAGAAAAGAATTCAGGAAGGTTACTAAATAGTCAATTAGATCTGAATCCTTCTCCTCCACTCTATCTTTTCAATTCATAAAGTAAGCAACTCCGATCGGTTTTCCAACATACCCCTTGTACTTGTACCTATTTCAATATAAAGTAGGAAATAAGTTTAATATATAAGGAATAACTCTGTTCATTAGTTTGTATCTATCTGATGAAGCCACAGTGTGGCGAAACCGGTCATAGTTTTGTTAATATAGTGAAAATCAAAATACCATAGTTTTATTTCATTGGAAATATAAATATCGATTTTCATTGACCTCCCCAATCGAATCAATAATAGTTTTTCTTATACCTTGAAGCTACAGGTCAATGGTGTTTAAGTGCAGTCAATATGCCCTATCAGTCAGCCATATTACGTTTTTCAACATCTGATTGTCATCACCTCTTGTGTTTAGAAAAGCTGTTATTTCGAGCAATAATTCTTTATACCTCTCTAAGAATTTTCCGCGACTCAACCACCTGACGTCCGTGTGAAGAACTAAATCAGTGTGTTCAGCTGACTCTCTATCTTCCAACTGCAACTTAAAGAGCCGCCATTGCAAGCTACGTGCACGGATATAATTCACAATATTTGTTGCAATGACAATAATTTCCTCCGTGTTTGAAACTTTTGAACACAAAATTCGTTGATGTAAAATGCAATGAAATGAAAAAAATGAAGGGAAATCTTCATTAGCTCGACACAATGCCACAAAACCGTTTTTGTTTCCAGTCATTCCTGGTGCTCCATCGGTTGTAATGTAGACTAATTTATATATTGGTAAGTTGTAGTTTTTTTACAAAATAGAAAACCTTTCTATCTTTTTCATAGGTTTTTATGAACTGTTTTATGATGCCTCTCTATGTTACCACGCTTAGGTATTGAAACTGACGCGCTACAAATAAGACAAATGCAATTATCCTTCACCATACAAAAGAAAAATTCTTCCTCCCAATCGTTATTGAAATGAAACGTTTTAGATTTCTTTGCTGCACTAATTTTGTACTATTTCATAATAAACTTTGTATCGACGTAATATTGCCTTCAAGTTACAATTCAGAATGACTCAAATTCCTGCAGGAGTAACATTTCATCAGTGTGAACGAAAGTCTCTGATGTTCCCGTCAAACGCGCCGCCCGAAATCTCTAGAAAAGCGGCCAGAATAAAAAACGCAGCTTTTCTTTGACAAGTGCCGCGCGTTCCTTTGATATAGCTGCCTTTTGCCGCTAGCAGGGTGTTATTTTATTACGTAATAAATTTTTGTAGTTCAGTTACCTTCTTATTAAAAATTTTCTCCTTTAAATCTACTCAAAAAGCACTTGCGATCGACCGTTTGAGCACCTTTAGTCTAGAGCAAACAGTCATGAAGACGATTGTAATTATACCTATTTTGAATGATTAAAAGTGGGGAGTGATTCAATTCTAGTTGACTATTCAGACTGGTGAATTTTCAGTTTTTACAAAGTTTGTTGATTTCGATACTTTTCAATAGATTGATTGTCATTCCTTCATTGCATTTGTAAAGAATTTTTATATTATCTAATGTAATTATGTGATTTGTAAATTAAATATGTTCAAGAACTGCAGATTCGTTATCTAAGGGGCGATGTTCATTGAAGCTAGATTCAAAATTTCGACCTGTTTGTCCTACGTTAGATATTGGACATTCATTGCATTCAATTCTGTAAATCGAAACTTTTTGAATATATTAGTTTGTTGTTCGGCATTGAATTGTGATTTTCTTATGTTGGAACTAATTGAAATGGGGGTAGTTGAATTAAATTTGAAAAAGTTAATTGCGGATGTTATTAGAGTGAAGGAAAATGTAAGGTAGACATGCTTATTTGTTTTCTGGTTTTTCTATAATGAAATATAGTAATTAAGAAATTTGTTTTTGTTCTTAGCGTTTAATAAAACTGTTGATATGGAAGACTAGAATATTATAATTTAATGCAATTTCTTCAATAAGATAGATTTTTGTATTGAAGACTGTTATGGATAGGGAATAACGAAGGCTTTGTTAATTTTTGTGAATTATAAGCGGTTGATTTATATGTAATGTGATTAAAAAATATCCATTGTTATTGTTGAGTCTGTAAATGTTTTTTTCTATATATAATATAGGTGGCATTTCTATTGAGTTTAGTGATAGTTATGTCTAGGAAATTTATCAAATTTTGCTTTCAATTTCAGCAGTGAAGGTTATTTCATTAGGCGTTTTATTCAGAGAATATAACGACTATTTGTCTGTTTGAGCCTTGAGAACCCACAAGGATATCAACTTATCTGTAACAAAAATTATAAGTTCAACTATAAGGTCTACACAATCGAAAATGGTGTATTGCGATGAAAATTGGTGACTTCATGAATCTTGCTGATTCACCTGAAAATGTTTTCATGTAGAATACAATTGGCGTAGCGGCGTTTTCCTCCTTGTGTATTTTGATTGAACCGTATATTTTCAGAGCTCAATGGTTCATCGGAAAAAGCTTCTTTTTGTCCCATCCTGAATGTGCTGGATAATTCGATTGTCCCAATTCTTCTGTGATTTCTTGAATTAATTTTTTTGTAGGTCCTCTTGAGATTCGTGTTGTGTCTAAATTACCGTTGACGTCTTGCATTTTTCCTTGATAATTATTCTTGTCGAGGCACACTACATGATGTTACATAATATTCTGTCACAACTTGAGGAGGTAAATCTACGTGCAATATTGAGAAAAAAACTTTTCATAAACATAGGTCCGTAAAAGCTTCGTTACGGAGCTACAGGGTGTTGAAATTTTACTGAAAAATTTGGTTTTTCCTTCGAAACTCCTGCAGTTTTTGAGATATTCAGCCCGAATTTGAAATGCAAGCTATTTTTCACAGCCTCCATCATTAAACCTCCTAGATTTTAACTGAAATTCACAAGATGTATCCTTTTCCGAGGCGATGTCGCCTTTTGCGCTGTCAACCTTTTTTGCAGTACGTCACTAATCAGCGCACAATCAATTTACGTCATCTTCGCTCAATTTAGAAACTTTTTTTGACCCATGTAATTTTTTCGTATCTCCAACCGTTTTCGAGTGAAAAATCATAGAATTTGAATTATTTTTTTTGTAATTTGTTTGTATGTTATTCGCTGAATAAAAAATAATAATAGAAATATTCGATAGGTATGCCCAAAAATTGCATTTATTTTGATAGCTCGTCTTCTGAGACTCAACTTATACTTATTCAATATCAAACTAAAAAGTGTCCTCCACCTGCAAGAATACAGGCCTCTGTTCTTCTTTGCATATTATCATGCACTCTTTGGAATATTCCTGGATTATTTCTTATCGTGTCACAAGAGGTTATTATACGATTTTTCAGTTCTTCCACAGTGTTCACTGGAGTGGTATAAACTAAACTTTCGAGATATTCCCATAAGAAAAAGTCTGAACTATTTCAGTCTGGCAAGGAGGCCATGGTTCTGGCCCACCCTGATCTATCCATCGGTTCTTGAATGTATTATTCAAGAATTCCCTAGCATCTCCACTAAAATGTGCTGGTGCCCGTCATGCATGAACCACATTATATTTCTCACCAAAAGTGGCACATCCTCGAGCAATAAAGGTAACTTTTCCTCGAAAAACTGCCGAGAAGCAGGACCGTTTAGTCTGATAGACTAAAAAAATGGCCCAAACAAATAATTTCCAATTATTCCGACCCAGACATTTTATGAGAATTGTTCATGATGATGAGATTCTTAAATCCAATTGGGGTTTTTCTCAGCCCAATAATAATTATTGTGAAAATTTGTGATAGCAGTTCTAGAAAAGTTCGCTTCGTCTGTGAACATTATTTCACAATCAAAATGAGCATTTTCTCTAAGATTATCTAAGAACCATCGGCATAAATTCTGTCTTGAAGGAAAATCTCGAGAAAGTAGAGTTCGGGCGCGTTGAAAACAGATTGCAGCTATCTTCTTTTGTTTTCGAGTTATTCGAAGTTTCTTGATTTTCCGGAATTTCGACATATGCCGATATTTCGGTTGCTATCACAGTAAAGTGAAAAGTATTTAGACATTCTACTTCCACTTTCTTAAATAGAGTGCAAGCATATATTCAATTTTTTTTGTTGAATGATTTTCGAATTAAAATTTTTTTAGATTTGAGTTTTAAAAACTATGGTCGAAGTTCACAATTCTCTTCTACAGGGTGTTACATAATAATATGTCACAACTTAAGGGGGTAAATCTACGTGCAATTTTATGAAAAAAGTTCATATTAACAAAGGCCCGCAAAAGCTTCGTTACGGAGGTACACGGTGTTGAAAATTCCGGAAAAAATTGTTTTTTTCTTCAAAACTCCTGCAGTTTTTGAGCCCAAATTCGGCATGCAAGCTATTTTTTACAGCCTCCATCATTACACGCACTCTTTGAAATATTCCTGGGTTATTTCTTATTGTGTGTATTTTATTTTTCAATTCTTCTACAGTGTTCACTGAAGTGGTATAAACAAAAATTTTGAGATATCTCCATAAGAAAAAGTCGAAATTATTTAAGTCTAGGGACCTAGGAGGCCATGATTCTGGCCCACCCGACCCATCCATCGGTTATTGAATGTATTATTCAAGAATTCCCTAGCTTCTCCACTAAAATGTGCTGGTTCCCCGTCATGCATGAACCACATTATGTTTCTCACCAAAAGTGGCTCATCCGAGAGCAATAAAGGTAACTTCTCCTCAAGAAATTGCCGATAAGCTGGACCGTTTAGTCTGTTAGACAAAAAAATGGCCCAATCAAATAATTTCCAATTATTCTGACACAAACATTCAGTGAGAATTGTTCTTGATGATGAAATTCTTAAATCGAATTGGGGTTTTCCTCGGCCCAATAATGTTTATTGTGAAAATTTGTGATAGCAGTTCTCGAAAAGTTAGCTGTCGTCTGTGAACATTATTTCACTATCAAAATGAGCGTTTTCTCTTATTTTATCTGAAAACCATCGGCAGAAATTCAGTCTTAAAGGAAAATCTCGAGGAAGTAGAGTTTGGACGCGTTGAATACGAAACGGGTACAATAAAAAGTCGTGGAGAATCCTCCAAACTATAACATGTGAAATATTGCACTGATTTCTAATCTTTCTTAAACTCACATGAGGATTCGAATCAATACAATTCCGAACAGCTTCCTTAATATCTGGAGTTCTCATAGTTTGAATTGCACCTTCTAAATGATTATTTGCAATGAAAGTACCAGTTTTCCTCAACCTTCTATGGATATTTGAAAATGTTCGCCTGTCTGGTGCTACTCGATTTGGAAAGCTTACCTGATATAATCGCCTAGCTTTTGTTGTGTTTCCGTTAGCTTAGTACATGTAATGGATATCAGCCAATTCGGCGTTAGTAAAATTAGCCATTTTTTCTTACAGCAATAAATTCAAAAGTCTCGAAACTAATCGTTGATTCAATAAACTGTTCGAGAAGACACTGGTTCAAGTTCAGCAGCTGTCAAAATGAATGAATAAATGAAAAAAATAAAAACTACTAGTCATTTTTTTAATTAGAAGTGCTTTCAATGTGTCATGATCGATTAATTACTCCTAGGATTTCGTGGTGATGTGGATTTACGCAATACATGCCCAGCAAGCTACAAAATAAGGAATACAATCCTTCTGGATGTGTAATAGTGATATGGATTATACGATTGATGGACTTATTCACATCGGTAAACAACTCAAAGAAATTTAGGCAAATTTTACCACCTCAACGCGAAGTATCAAAAGTACATCCCAAAAGCTTATATTTTTTTTTGCGAGCTTAGAGCTGTTTCAATATTTATTGAAACTAGGAATCATCAAAACAAATAAAATATTCAGCCTAAACAAAAAGCATCTGAAAACCGAATGCATACAATCATTTAATTGTAATTATGTAATTTTTTGCTCGAGAACGGTTGGAGATACGAAAAAATTACCTGGGTCAAAATAGTTTCTAAATTGAACGACGATGACGAAAACCTATTGAACGCTAATCAGTGGCGTACAGCAAAACATTTGAGAGGGCAAAAGAAGAAATGGCTCCGGATAAGGAAAAACCTTGTAGATTCTAGTTGAAATCTAAAACGTGTAATGATGGAGGCTATAAAAATGGTTTGAATTCCAAATTTGGGCTGAATATCTCAAAAACTGCAGGAGTTTTGACGAAAAAAACAATTTTTTCCGGAAATTTCAACACCCTGTAACTCCGTAACGAAGCATTTGCGGACCTATGTTTATATGACCTTTTTTCTTAATATTGCACCTAGAGTTACCCCCTCAAGTTGTGACATTATTTAACACCCTGTATACTATTTCCATCATCAGTTTTCGGAAGTCTTAGATTTTCATTCTGTAATTTGGTTGAAATATATATTATTGTTTCAGTGTGATTCTGTTGAGTAGGTTTTGAGTTGGATTTTTTAATGATTTCACTGATTTTGGGTTCACGGTGAAGTCGATTATTTATAGTATTTTTATGTCCTTGGATGTTTAGTTCAGCTTGAGCTCCAATTAATTTCTATTTTTCTTTCACCTCTTTTGAATATTTTGTTCGGCAATCTATTGAAGCTGTGAACAAATAAAACATCTAACTCGACGTAAACGAAAGACTCTGTTCATATTGCATATTGCGGCGTATTTTCACAAAATCAGTTCCTATAATTAAGTTTTCGTTAGTATAGAAACATGAAGTTTCGTGATTTGTGACATTTATGGACCTCGCAATTCCAACAGATGAATGACCGTCCCTAATCAAAGAAATCCCCAACAGAATAATACTTTACCACGCATTAAAGATGAATTTTGACCTGTTTGTCACAAAACTATTACCAATTTCAAACAAAACTCAGGACTCCTAATTGGGCTCCTATCAGCCCCGTATTAACACATATTTTTCGAAAAATCTTGAAATATATACAATAAATAATAAGTTAACATAAAGCATATTATTTTGTGTTACATATACGTTGATGATATTCGAGACTCAAACAGCAAATATATCAGTTTTAAATAAATATATTTCTAAATGAAATGCATAATAAAAAATTTTCACTGCTGAAACTGAATGCAACAATTCAATAAATTCCCTGAATATAACCATCACTAATTGCAATAATAATCTCACCTACAACGTATATAGAAAATAAACATTTACAGACTAAACAATCCCATTGGATTCTTTCAACCACAATACACATAAATTAGCCGCTTATAATTCAATGATTAAATGAGCCTTTTCCATTCCCCTATCCGTAACAGATTTCAATACGGAAATCAAAAGCATTAAGGAACTTGCATCAAATAATAATATTCCAGTCTTCCTCATGCACAGTATTGTTAAACGCAAAGAACAAAAACGAATTTCTCGATTTTTTATTCGATTATAGAAAAACTTGAAAATGAATAATCTGTCAAACTTTCATTGGCCACTGGGCAAAGACATCAGCAAATATATTTCGAAATTCAATTTATCAACTTCCTTTTCCAGTGATCCCAACATATACAAATTATTATTGAATTAGTATTCAATGCCAAACAAAAATTTATAAATTCGAAATTTTGAATCTAGGTTCAAGGAGCATATGTCCTCAGATAACGAATCTACAGTTTTCGAACATATTGAATCAACAAATAACATACATCAGATTATTTAAACATTCTCCACAAATACAATAAAGGGTTGACAATGAATATGTTGGATAGTTTAAAAATTAACGAACTTTGTAAAAACCCATAATTCAATACTCTCAATAGTTACCTAGAACCGAAACACTCCACACTACTCAACATTTTATATAGCATAGTTACCACATTTTTTCTCATAGCTGTGCTCCAGACACTTGAAAATGACGTAACTGTAGAAACCGGTTGTTTGCATCAAAAACGAACATTGTTGAAATCAGACAAAACTGTTTCATTTCATTCATATTAGGATCAATACCTATAGATTACTCCTGGAAATATTAAGTTTGGCGTGGAGCTATGACTCATATTATAATACCTGGAAAACCCGAATATGTGGAGTAACATCATAAAAATAAAAAATGTTTTTACCAGAGGAGGTATCGATACCTGCTATTCAGGTCTGCAATCCCTCAAAACTATGAAGCAATAATACCTTTCAGTCAATGCATCCTGAAAATATGTCGTATTCTGTTGAATTTATCGACACTTGCAAGGAAATTAGAAGCAAAAAGGTATTTCCGTTGATGTAAAAATATGAAATTAAGCTAGAAGCTGAGTCTTTCAGCACGTGTAACGCATAAATATATTTTAACTGAGCGTAAATACAAGATATGCTAAAAACCCTTTTCGAAAAGCTTAGATAATTCTGAACGCTGCTTAGCATCAATAGAAATAAGTTGAATATTTTTTGTTTCGTGAAATGAGACAGTCCAGTCCTGAGTTGAGCTTCCTCTGGATATGCGCCAGTGGAATCAACACTTTCCAAATGCTTTTCGTTGCGAAATCGCTGCGGTTTGTAAAAATGTCGGAAATGCGCGCCCCCAAACTACATTAAAAATTACATAAGTCAAAATCGCGTTTCCTCCGTTTGACAGTTGTCCCGTAGCGCTGCAAATGTCCGTATCCGGTTTAAAACCATAGAGTGGCGATATCGAAGTCATAGACCCCAAACTACTTCGAAGCCGCTATTGTTGTTTCGGTGATTTATGACGATTCGTGTAAGAGGCGATTATTTTCGGAAAAGCGGGTGGCCAGAAATTTGCCAGAGTTGCTATAATTTAAGGAATCAATGTGGAAGTAAGACTCGTTCCCTCCTTGAGATGAAATTGGAATTCTTCGAATTCAATCATAACAAATTATAATTAATTGTTGAAACAATTAGATATCTAATTTCAACTTATGATAATACTAATCTGGCAAGATGGAAAATATTTCAACATATTTTGACATTTTCTCTTAAAACTGTCTAATTTCCTTTGCAATCAAGTTACACTATTTCGAGAATTTACCGTATCACTTATTTATTACCGCATAATTGAAGACAATTCATCGTTTTGTATTTTTCCTGAATAACATTATTCAAGGAAAAACGGAGCCCCCTCCTTCAATCATGCTTCTATGAAAGAATTTAATGAAAAAAAATCAGGAAATCAATTCAGGAGAAGGATCTAATCGAAATAACTATTGGACCCTTAAAACAGCTTCTTATCTTCAATTCATACGCAGTACAGTAAATCTTATTGACGTTTGGTTTGTTTTCAAATAGTCACAATATTTGGAGCTGCTTATCGTCCCTCCTTTTCTTGGAATTTCATGAGGTCTATCAGGTTCATATCAGGTCTCTGCGGAGGCCTCCTCATAAAATGCATTTAGCCTGCATCGATGTAATTTTTCACCATAGTATGCGTCTCCCATTATCGTGCATGAAAGATAATCTTGACCGATTAGAAGGAGAAAGCGATTTCACCTAAAATCTCGTTCCCTCTGGTAACATTTTTTTTATTCTCAACTCTTTGGATGAAACGATGCTTGTGATGCCACAGCTGCGGCTACCCAATATGATATAATGTGTGTGTTCACTCGCTTCTTGATGAGAGCCAAATTGCTAGTTATCATAAAGTTGTTCGATGAAAGCGAGTTCCACAGTTCAATAAGCAAATTAAATTTCATGAAGAGAGGTACGTGGCGTCCGCTGAAAATATGGTTTTTCTCTGGAACTGAATTCTTCCGGATCCAATCCATTTAGTTCTTCAGAGTATTTATGATGGAAGTATCTGTAAGAAAGAGAAAGGTACAGCAACCTTTCACCTTAAAGCGAGAGGCTGAAAATCTCTTGTGATCTCCGGGTGGTCGATGTATCGTACTTCTCTCTTCTGAACACTATCCAATAGATGTTATGAATGCTTGGATACGGAGCCCCACATATGGGAACATTATTCCAGACTAAGTCGCACCTGTGCTTTGTATAAAAGCACCAGATGTGATGGCGAGAAGAACTGCTTAGCCCTGAAAAGAAAACTGAGTTCACTTTAAGCAGATTTTGCGATGACTGACACATGATTAATCTACCAAACGTAATGCCGAGTAGATGCATATTTGTTTCTGAGACAATTCGATGGCCCTGCATATTTAATGGTGGTTCTCTAAGATTGATCTTAACGAGACAACGTTGTTGATTGCACCTTGTTCGCGTTAAAATTGACCACTTCAACCTGCCCCCTCTAATAAGTTCTTCAAGTCTGAGTTCAGTGACATGCTCCCCTTGGTACCTTTGTCGGTGTGACCCCTCAGCAGTGCTACCGGGATGAGGTCACACCTACGATGGAAACACTGAGGGTTAACACAAACACTCTTTGTAAACGTAAATTTATAATGAAATAAAAACACGTGGTTCGTTGGTAAACAACGGTGGTTTGGCAATATGGTCGGTGGCGTGGGTACGGAAAGCCGGCTCGTGGCAACGCGTGCTGCAGCCGGTTTTCTAAGACAGTGTGAATTCGAAGAGGTCGTTGAAGAGAAAGAGCCGGGAGTCTCCGAAATGCACGGATATTTAAATCCTCAGTCCAGGTAGACCCAGAGTACGTTCTGTGCCTAGCCCCGTGGAAGGCCTTACTAGGCGATCTGTGATTAAGGAAGCGTGGTTAACACGGTAACACGCTTATTCGGAGGGGCCTAGAGCGATCTATGGTTAGATACCGTAGTGGACACGGTAACAGTAGTTATCGGATGCTGACTAGAAAATGAGGTTCCAAGATAAGGTCGTCCGCAAACCAAAATACTTTGTTCTTGGTAGGGTGGATCAGATTATTGATCTGAAACAGAAGATATTTGGCTAGAGTATGTAGCCCGGGAGTACTCCGACATTAATCTGAAAAGATTGACTTGTTACACCCTGAATCGATCTACTGAATAAGAAGCTACTATTCCAACCACTTAATTCTTCGGGAAGTTCACATGTCAATCTAACCCCATCAAAGACCTTTGAGATGTCAAGAGAGATGACTCTGAATTCGCCATGCTCTGAGATTGGTGATGTCAACAAATGCGTAACTTATGCAAGGAGGTCATCAGTTGATCGTTGCCTACGGAAACCTTATAGTCCATCACTGATGTTACCCTGTAACTCGAGATATTTTATGAGCTCATCGTTCATCACTATTTCCATGACTTGGCACAGAAAAGGCAACAGTGCGAATGAACACTAATTTTGGGGTAGGCAGTTTTTCTCTTTCTTGGAAATCAGTTGAACTCTCACAAGTTTCCAACACTCCGCAAACGTCTGGCACTCGTACGAAATCTGAAAGAGACGATTAAGAACAGGTGCAAACTCGGAAGCACATTTCTTCAAAATAGTTAGTGGTAGTTATCATGACCCACAGATTTCTAAGAATTCACTCTGAACTTCATTCAAGACATAGCCGATTGAAGATGTGAGACGCTTGGTGGCACTTCATTTGATGCATCTAAAACATTTTTGCGTGAACATTTTCACAAAAAGACCATTTTTCTTTAGGTGATGATGCGATTGACCTGCTATATCTGTCAAAGGCAGGAAAGATGACTTGCAAATGTTGTTACTGACTACCTTCGCCATAGACCAGAACTGACGAGTTCCACTAGTTTGCACGGAGAGTCTATTTTAAACTCTTTCATTGAAGTTGGTTTTCGCTTTATCAATCGTTGAGCTACAGATGTTCCTGAAACGCACATATTCAGCTTCAGTTTCATCAGTTGGATTTTTGTTTCAGTTCTTATAAGCTCTGTTTTCAACTGCGGCAGCTTTTCGATAGTTTTTAGTGAACCTAGATGCAGATACTTTTTTCGTGGAGTATAGAATGTAGAGATCCAAGCCTGAACCGATAACGTCAGTGATGGATTCAGTGTAGACAATAAGGCCAGGATCTGAAAAATAAATATCTCTAAAAGTGAACGGCGGAAAAACTCACGCAGCTCTTGCCAGATGGCTCGGTTGTAATGTCATATACTCTTGGAAGGCGTTGGTTTTAACAGAAACAAGGTTGATACATGTGAAAAACTTATCATTGAACACATAATAGTCAGTTGATTATGCCTCCTCAAACCATCAGAGATCCAGAAGAAATGGTTTCTACAATGCTTCAACGGGCAAATCGTTCGTTCACAAGTTTGGGCTTATAACTCTATAGAACGCGTTCTACAGAGAGGCAGATTTTTCGGGAAGAATGTTATGCTTCTCGAGACGTTTTCTAACCATTACAGTACCCACAAGAACAAAATGCTTGATTGGGAGTTGAGTTTGTAAGCTTTCAGTGGTGGTGGGGCAAAAGTCGAATAAAGTGACAACCGCCAAGTTGCACATATTCATTTTGGTAAAGATGTCTCGATCTACTTTCGATAATTTACAAATAATTATATAATTACCAATATCTCAACCACACACACAACTCTGAAGAATAAGATTTGCAAAACAATTTATAAGTGATCGAAAACGGCGGAATACAATACAGGAAAGTTCAAATCATATCATAGAAAAATATTATAACTGAGGCGATAACAAAATACAAAAATATCTCCTGCCTTAATGAAAGTACCGAAAATTAACTTTTTCAAGTTGACGCGATTATATGTTGGAGCAAAGTACTTTGGTCGCAGATACGAAACAAACAGAACAATGAAAAACAAAATATAATGTGTTTATCTGTCGATAGTGAGATCTTCTTGAGAAGTATATTTCCAAATTTAGATGTATAAAATGAATTAAGTTCGTCTCACTGTCACTCTAGCTAGTTACTTACAACGATTCAGGGTGGAAATGTATTACGAGTATATAATATACAAACTTATATATTGCCACTAACATAATTTTGAAAGATTTTCTTTCTAGATTTTTAATGGCATAGTCAAAATTTCGTTTAATGAAAGCACCTCTTAATAACCTTTTTATGCACCTTCATGACGTCTTTTAATAATGTCGCCACCTTACCATTGGGAGTTGTAGCTGAGTATGTTCTTCCTCTTCTTCTTTTTTCTCTTTAGTCTTTCTTTGAAATTTTGTATTTACGTGTAATTATTGCAATAATTTTCTGTAGTTGTTTTATTTTGCGGTATGATTTTTAGTATCATTATTTCGCACAATTTATCTTTCCACTGTTTTGTCCACAGAAAGCTTAGTAATTTTTTCACCAAATATATTTCTTTGCTGCTTCCTTCCAAATATTTCTCTGCTTTCGCACTTCTCTCTCTGTCATAAATATTTGCATCTTCATTTTCTAGATAGTTTAGTTCGCTTTTCACTAAGCTCTCTCAATCTGTGTCTTTTCTTCTGTTATGTAATCTAAAAGTTTTCTTTTTCTGGCATTAGCTTTTTCTCCTTGACGAACCTAAGAAGCAAATGACATTTTTAAATAAATGCACGCATTTGCAATGGAAACCATCTTAGATTTCATTTTTAAATTGGCTAATGATAACGGTTAGAGGTTATATATTTTATAAACACTATGAAACATAATTGTTTCAATATTCGCTGTTCAAAAACGCATTTCCAGTTGATGTACGCTCTGCAAGCACTGAAGCGAAAATTAATTACTATTTATTTTAAATTATTTCGGTATAAGAGTTTCTTGGCCGAAGGTTTATTTCCAATTTTACCACAACTGCCGCATAGAAAACAAGGTTGCGTTCACAAATAAAAATATTTCTGTCAATCAAAACTGCTCCGTTCACTTCAATGTCTATACGACACTACAATATGATTCTGTTTTTTTTTTATTCTTATTTTATTTTCCTAGTTATTATTATATTGGCTCAGTATTTGAAAAAAGTGAAGGTCAATAAGCTCAAAAATATTTGAATTTATTTTATTTTGTTATTAATGTGTTAACGTGTTAGTTTCAAAATGCTCTTTAGGACGCGTCCACGAAATTACTTTTCGTAGTTATTTCTTCACATAATAATGAATATGTTTTCCGAGATATCTAATACTTATAGTTAACTTTAAATAAGAGTTTATAAATATGTTGAACACATTCTGTATTTTCACATTTTTTTTTATTTGAAAAATAAAGCTGCGTCAACCGCGTAGGGTCATTGGGTGCGCGGTATGTACATTTTCAATATTATTTATAACATAGTCATGAATAAGTAACAGTATGGTAAATACTAATCATAATCGATTGTACAAATCAGTGTTTTTTATAAATGATAATACATTTGGTAAATGTGTAGTCAGGGCTGTTTTTATATTGTAGGGTATATTGTATGTAGTTCTTTGCTTCGAGTAGATGGGACATTGTATAAGAATGTGTTTGATGGTAATTCTGGTGGCACATGTTTGGCAAATTGGTGGTTCTGTTTTTTCGAATATATGTTTGTGTGTTAATAAGGTATGTCCGATTCGTAGACGCGCAATGACCACTTGATCGTTTCTGTTTTTTGGTATTTCTAGTTTCATTCTGATCAGGTTGTATATTTCGGCGAGTTTATTTTCACTTTGTTACGATTATTTTTGCCATGCGTTCATGATGCATTTTCGGATAACTGATTTAAGATCTAGGTTTGGTGCTTTGATATCGTACGTGACTTCTTCTTTTATTGCTTTTTTCGCGGATCTGTCTGCTTCTTCATTTCCTGGTATTCCAATGAGGGATGGGACCCATAAAAATTTCACAATTTTATTGATGTTACGTAGATGATGTAATTTTTCTTTGATTGGGTTTTTTGGGGAAACTTGTTTGATACCTTCAAGAACGATCATCGAGTCGAATATTATCAAGATCTGATGTTGTGGTATTGTTTCAGCGAAATTTAGAATTCCTAGTATTGTCGTCATCTCTCCCGTAAAGACGCTGGAGTGTTTTGAGAGTTTGTATAGGGTCTTGTAATTTTCAGTTATTGCTGCAGCACCAACACCATCTTCAGATTTCGAGGCGTCCGTGTAAATGATTCTGTGATTTTGGTGATACGATAGAGCATCGGAAAACTTCCCACGAATGATAAGGTGGCTCGTTTCTGTTTTCGCATAAATCTTGAGCGAAGAAATGACTTGCGGAATGGAGATTATCCAAACTGGAGTCGGGGTGGTGCAGCATATTGTTGATTTTCCAAGTTGCGTTGTAGTTTCAGAAAATACTGTATCATATACTGGGTGCTGTGAGAAGCTTGATATTTTTGAGGCATAGGAAAGAGATAAGAGCTGTCTGCGCATGTGTAGAGGAGGTTCGTTCACTAGGGCGTGTAAGCTCTCTATTGGTCTGGTTCTTAGTGCTCCTATGATCACTCTTATTGGTGTATTTTGTATTGTTCAACGGTCCTTTGTTTGCATTGTCGTAACAGATGCACCCGTAGTCGATTACACTACGTATGGTTAGGAAGTAGATTCTAAGGAGAATAGAAGTATCGCTTCCCCATTTTTTGCTGCAAGTATCTTCAGGAGGTTCAGTCTTTTTTGACTTGATATGATTTTATTGATTTGTTCGTCCCATTTCATATGCCTATTGAATATTATGCCAATAAATCTTATGATTTCTTCTCTTTGTAAGGGTCAGTTGTTTAAAGTCAAAGTAATATTGTTTGCAGTGGATCTTGGTTTGGTAAATATCATATATTTGGTTTTTCCTCTGAAAATCGGAATCTTGTGAATTTTCACAATTATTTGCTGGCGAAGCTAATATTCCACCTTGATAATTTTGTTATGTATTTTTCAGATCAAACATCAAGGAAAGAATTATAATTTACGTTATGTTTTTAATTGAAATTTCTTCAGACGTGCTTAGGAGTTTTTCATTATTCAATTAAATAATAAATAATTATTTAATTTTTCAATGACCAAATTCTCCTTTTTACGTATTACATATATTATAGAAGTAAAACTATCATTGAAAAATGACTGCAACAAAAGTTTTCTTAGCATTATGTTGTTATGCTAATCTGTGGTATAGGGCGATTTCCAATAATCAATTACTACGAAAACGCCACTCAATGGTTTCCAACCGCATACAGATATTTGCGCGACGGAATACTGTCAATGTAATTATTATAAACGTCAAATAATTCATCTTGAACAATTCGTCAATGATTTGATTGAGGAGGTCGTTACTTGATGAAAATCGATATACATATTTTCAATGAAATAAAACTAAAGTATTTAGATTTTCACTATATTAACAAAACTATGACCGGTTTCACCACACTGTGGCTTCATCAGATAGATACTACTACTATCTGTATGTTAAAAATTGAATGTATATTGAATAGATTGTGATAGCAAATTCATAGAAGAACCTGGGTTTCATTGTCTTGGTGTTTTCATGGATAGACATAATAATTTCCTTGCATTTTCACCATATGTGTATGTTCTCACCTACACAAAAAAATATTTTACAACCATTTTTCATTTTGCTTCCTTCTCAACATATCGACGACGCACTTTTTGCTGATTACATTATCTTTTCAAGAAAATCATGATATGAGCATGTTCATGTTCTTTCAAGTTCTAATCTCAATATTTACATGAGGGTACTCCAGAAACCTTCAGCAAAACAATTAGAGGGGTTTCTCTTTTATTTCGTAAAATATTGGCTGTTATGTGTGTCACGTTGTAGCTGCAGCTGAAGAATTCCAACTGCAAGCCGATCATAATACATGATATAACTTGTTTGCATAATTCCTCTGGAATATACATTCTTTGCAGGGAATCTGCCGAGTAAGATGTAACTAAGTTCGATAACTTCTGGTATACCGAATAGATGCAGACCTGATATCGGTTCACATGAAGACAGTGGCGTGCATAACTTTTAGTCGAACGGCTACATAAAATTCACATTATTTCGGACAAGGTGACAAAAATCAATTATCTAGCTTAGGTATGTATTCAAGGAAAAGTCTGTTATATTAAATGGAAAGGTTAAAAATTGATATTAATGAAGTCTAATGAGTCCAATAAGCTACTAGAAGTATAATTCTAAACTAAACTCCCTAAAGACGCCATGGAATACTTATTAGTCTATCCATAGGACTCGCCTTTTATACTACAACGCTTAATGAACTGAACGCCTTATTATGCTAAACTACTCTTGATGCATATGGCAATTTTTTCCAATAGGGAATTAGCCGATAGTAACCGAATTATAGGAATATTCATCAAAAAGAAAATCTTTTTGTCTCTAATGTTTTTCTGGAAAAATACATATTTTTGAATTATGTGTGCAGACAGAATCGAAATCTCAAAAACTTGAAAAATCTGTTGACCATACTATAGTCCTGTATTACTATCCGAAAATATTATGATTGTCTTCTATCAGGTGACTTTTAACTGATTTTCAATTGATTCAAAAGTTTCTTTTTGTAAGATGTTCTAACCATGAACTAGCTGACATGCACTATATGTATGAATTATCTGATGATAAAATACAAAATTACTTGAGTGCAGAAAAATTTCCTCAATGAAATTCATCAAATGAAAAACATTCACTATATTCATGCTATGTGTATAAGTTCAAAGTTCAATGCAAATAAAATTGGGAAGTCAATTAGAATTGACGAATATGTGGAACAATTCCTTGATATCATTGGTGAACATCCAGAAGAAAGAACAAGGAAAACGGCACAAGATCTACATAGATTTTGACAGAATAATTATACCATTATTACATACAAGTCGTTGCTTTTTTACGCAGCGTTTGTCATCCCAGAGTGGCATTGTGCCAATGGTACTGCAGTTTTTTTTATGAATTTCCCACACACATTTCTCACAAATAATCATTTGTGGATGGAACAAAATCCATTTGCCATCATAGAAGGCAAACATCAGTACGAGTTTTCTCAAGACTTTTGAATAGGAATATTTGATAATTTATCAAGAAGTTATATACAATCAGGATTTCAAAAATAGCAATTTTTCGAGTAATTTTCCTGAAAAGATTGCTCAATTTATTAATGTAAACATTTGTACATATATTTTCTCAACTTTCATCTATAATATTGATCTGTTTGTTTGAATAAATAATAATTCTGAGAGCTGCTATCGCTGATTTGCAGGAACTCCTCTGAACAATGGCCTCTGCGGTGATCATGATATATCTAAGCTCAATAATCCGCATTAATTAAATTAAACGGATTTCTTTCAAGTAATGCATAATTTAGTAACTAATTGAAAGAATAAGCAGAAGGAAACTTCCCGACAAAATGGCTGCTTCAAAAACAAATCGATTTTTGACTAAAACTTTGGTCTTCAATTATTTTCATAAAGAGGTGCGAAGAATTTTCTATTAGTTACTAATATAATATGCCTTAGCAGTTTGAGACTGAACAGTACAGTCGTTTCCGAGTAATCTAGTTTATCAGTTCAATTAAATCAGTGGTAAAACATTCATTCACAGATCGATGAACTCAGGAATGACAGTCATAGAGAAGGACAATTATTTGCAATAATATGAAGATAATTAATACAACAAACACAATAAAAGGAGCTGTAAGAAACCCTGAGCCTAATACAACATCCACTGAAGAACAAAAGCATATATATATATATATATATATATATATATATATATATATATATATATATATATATATATATATATATATATATATATATATATATATATATATATATATATATATATATATATAAAAGAACAACAGACAGAAATAGGAAGGGCACTAAGAAAAACATCATAACAGCCTACTGAAATAAACATGCTCAGAAACCCCAGAAATAACGTTTCTCTAGAAAATCGAGGAGTGTACCCTATTCTATGTGGAGGTTGTAACCAAGTGAGACAAACCACTAATAGAGTAAAAGTGAGAATAGAGGAAGATAAAATATTGGTAAAAAATCTATCTACTTCATTCGCTGTTTATAGACCTGAAATACACAAAGGTCATACAGAAAATTTCAACCACGGAATATGACCCAAGGTGTCATAACGCACCGCAATTAAGCTGTCTAAATTCATCTGGTAGGTGATAGAAAATTTTCATGCATTGAAAGGCTGGTGATCTGTCATATTCAGCTTTGGAATGCTTAGGAATTGATAAAACTACTTCACGGTTAAAATATTTTCGAAAGCTACACCATTTTAACCATTTTGCTTCGTTCTTATTTACAGACATCTACAAATATAGAAACATGGCAACATCCTTGACTAATAAAAGTGAATCTACAGGGAACGCGACTGCTTAATCTGAAAATCAGTCTTATGATGCGCTCTTGCAAAGTGAATGCCCTTCGATAATTAGATGAGTTACCCCATAAGATGAATTTTTTATTTGAATGACTATAAAGAATGCTATAGCATACATGAACCAGAGAATTTATAGTCAGGGAGTCCTTGATTTTATAGAATGCATAAAAGGATGAATTAAGTTTCCTGCATTCAGGTTAGGTTTGTTTGGACCTTCCTAAATCTAAATCGAGCTACACCCTCAGGAACCTGATCTGATTGCTGGGGACCAGCTGATTGTTCTCACAACTAATCGGTGTGCTGACATCAAAACCGACAGTTGCATTGAAAACGATAGACTTAGTTCTACTTGTATTCAATACAAAGGCATTTTTCTTGCAGAATCTGCTGAACTCGTCCATCATAAATGTGCACCTCTCGAAAAGCTTCCTATGACTCTTCGCCGTTAACAACAAAGAAATATCTTCAGCAAAAGTTACTACTAGATCTGCATGAATCTACACAAGAAGATCGTTTATGAACAATATGATCGAGAACAGTGCCCTGCGGAACTTTATGATCAGCCGACATCCCCTTTGACAGTCCATTCTGCTCCTTAACCATCATCATCATTCCGACATTAGTTCCGATCCAGTCTAAAAGGTACCCCTGAAGACAAGGTTATATAATTTAGATAATAAAATTTATGAAGCAATCATTCAAATGCTCATTTCATGTCAAGGAATAGACCTGTCATCAAACGTCCAAGATCAAGTGACTCATACTACAAAAGTACTACTACAGACTTCGTAGACCCCCCTACCGGAAGCCATGCTGACAATTTGGTATTCTATTATGTCTGTTTAAGTAATTCATCATCCGATTGAAGACAATTCTTTCAAAAATTTCGGAAAGAACACCCAAAATAGAAAAGTTACGATAATTTGCTATCTCCAACGGACCATTTCTCTTATATGTGGGTATCACAATTGCCTCTTTCAGAAAGAGTGGGAATTTTGCAGAAATAACTGACAGATTGAACATATGTGATATGCTGTCTCTCAGCCTTTGATACTAATTTAGCAGAAATGATCCCAGAATCAGAAACTCTTTTTATTTTTCAAGACTTTGATAGCAGACAATTCTTGCTCCTATGCTATGAGCAAGAAAAAAAAGGTATTTGGTGCCGTACAAGATGAGATACAGGATTTCAGTAAGGAATTTCCGAAGTGTTGGAACAGATATGTTCTTTTTATGGTTGAAAAGAAATTTTCGAGAGCCAGAGCAATCTCTTTCGGGTTCCCACGCATGAAATTTCTCTTTCTTAGTTTAGTTGCTCTTTTTCTTGAATCCAGTAAAGCAGTCTTCTTGTTAGCAATGCGTCATACTTTTTTAGTAAAATTATCTACTGAATGTATAATGTTACTCTAGGAACCAGTTTATCAACGCTCTATAATCCCGTTCAGCATTCCTTTGAACATTTACAGAATTCAATAGCAGAATATCCGCATAGCCACTAGAAATTTTTCAAATCGCGACTAGCCCGACTAACGCTATGAGTTATCCACCACGACTCAAACTTTACCTTGTTATTCGGTTTTATAATTGAACAACATAGATCAACAGCGCCCTCAAGAATTTCCATTAAATATGGAAAGCCATCGTCAATGTCAGTGTGTCTATAAACTACATCCAAATCAATTGTTTGGGAATAACTTTAAAAGACAATAACTGTTTTGACAAGTTGTCTCTTGCCATCTTTCAGGCATTCAGTAGACGTTGTCCCAAACGTGACTGATTGTTGAGATCATCCGATCTCAGAAGCCCTTAGATTTTTTTTTATTTGGGGATACTTTAAATCCATAGTTTAACATTCGCTAATAAAATGAAATGATTGAATCGAATGTCATTAAAAAATAGATCAGAAATCAGAAAGTATTAAAATCTGCTCAATTAATTTATTGTTTTTTCCCAACAAATTTGCATTATTCAAGAAAACACAGGAGACAAAGAAAATTACTATTGAAACAGGCCTTTAGAAGATAACTATTTTGTAGTTGTTGCAATCAAAAACGAGAAAGGGTTTTAGATTTCACCAATTTCTAGAAAAGATGAATGAATGAAAAACCACTGACACAAAAGTCCCTTGTTTCAACAAAAGATATAAAATGTGGTTGTTAATACTGCCATCGCAAACGAAAGAAACAATTATTTGGACAGTTAGTAGAACTGCTTAGTTAACTCACTGTCGAATTAAATGCTTCCTTCGTTCGCGTAGGAAATATCGAAAACGACATTTTGTCTCCACGTCGAATAATCATATCTCGAAGAAGATTCTAAAACAAAATCTATTTATTATATTCCTCATTTTTGCTGAAGAATCTCCACCTAAGTAGGTCCGCGTATTCAGAAATCAATCTGTATCTTCTGTTAAATATATGTACCTAGGTGATTCTATGTGATTTCTTTTGTCCCCCAGATCTCGAGCCACTGTTTCAAGATCTGATATCGAACTCACATACCATACCGTCCGCATTCAGGACCTGATTTATACCAATTGATAATGTATCAGTTTAGACACCACAATGTGAATTACAACAAGACATCCTTGTAAATATGCTGTTCTTATATGCACAAGAAATATCCCAAGTTCCGCGAGCCGCTGGAACTTTATGGATTTTGCTGGCTCGTTGGTAGCTTCACGGCTTCTTGGCATTGTTTGGATACTGCCTTGTTCTAACTGTGAAGATGCTAGAGATTATGAAATGATTAATGAAATAGAAAATTCTCGATAAATTTCCCAGTTGAAAAGTGAATCAAAAATATCTGGAAATATACTTTGAATTTATCAACACATTGCCAACCTAAATAGTCATCAGCTTGTTCTAATTTATATTATAGGAAATAGGAATGATTATGGTACTTATAATTCAGATAAAAAACACAAGGTTCAACTTTAATCTACACTTTATTTGAAAATATTCAACGACGTTTCGCTGACACAGCAGCTTTATCAAGAATGACAAACAGAATGAAGAGTATGGTATTATAAACAAATCGTAGAACAAGTAGGATGAAAAACAGGAAAAACCCACACCGAGCCATAGTACAGTTAGTATGAAAGGAAATTTAAAACTAATTAAACAAGTTAAGTAGGGGTGAATAATTCACATCTACCTGCTCATTCAAAAGCTTGTCCGAATGTTTGTATCTATTTATTTCTAATGCTTCTAGGAGATCTAATTTCAACTTTTTGATTTTATATGTAATATGTCAAAGTTTTCATTGAATGAATGGTTTCCTTTTATTAAGTGGTTTGAATAATTTGAATCAGAATTATTTTTATCGAAGCTACGTTTATGTTCAGATGTTCTTATGCCAAAACTCCTATAGGTCCTACCGATATAAATTTTATCACAAGAACCGCAATTGAGTTTATAGATTCCTGATTTATTTGATTTTTCAACATGAGATTAATTATTTTTAATATGTTTACCTAAGTTATTAGAAGTTTTGAAAGTTATATTAAGATTTTGTTTGACGAGAAAGTATTTAATATTTGTACTTGCAGAACCGCAGAATGTATGTACTGTTGAATATTTTATAGTCTTCATGAATAGGATATACTTCATTTATTGCTTTCTGATACAGTTTTTCACGAATGATTAGATCTATCATATCCGGATTATTTGAATTATTAATGGCTATCTGTTTGATGATGTTTAACTCTTTATTATAATCTTCTACTGATAAAGGTAAATTGAGTAACCGATGTACCATGCTGTTTAAAGCATCAACTTTGTGTTGAATTGGATGTAATGAGTAGTTATGTATAATTGTATCAGTATGTGTTGGTTTACGAAAGACCGAAAAACATGATTATTATTTCGTTTAGTGATTAATGGAATCGTTCTGTTCAATTTCTATCGTGATTTTAATGTTCAAATGGATGGAATTAATGAAATTAAGAAATAAGTTTAATCGACGAGTAGTTCCAATGAAACATACTAAGATGTCGTCAACATATCTATACCAATAATGAAATTTGGAAATGAGTGGATGTGTATGAATTTTCTGTTCAATATTATTCATAAAAATCTCTGCTAAAAGTGGACTCAAAGGATTTCCCATGATCAAACTATTTTCACTACTGTAATAGGTGTTGTTGAAAGAAAAATAATTTTGTTCAATGCAAACGTCCAACAGAATCAATATTTTTGATTTAATTATGTGGTTAACATGATTCGAATTCAACATGTTTTCGATTAATATTTTGACATCACCTGGAGGAACACTTGGGTATAAATTCTCAACATCAAACGAAATAAGTTTAACGTTAGGTGGTAGGTTAACGTTTTTATGTTATTTATCAATTCGAAAAACTTTTTTATAGAAAATTTTGATTTGAATGAACAATACTTTGTAATGATATCTATAAGGTAGTGCGACAATTTTACGGCTGGGGCTGTAACGTAAGATACTACTGGTCTAAAGGGGTTATTTACTTCATGCAATTTAATGAGTGAATACAGTTGAGGTGGTTGAGGGTTTGGTAAAATTAATTTGTATTTATCTATTGCTTTAATTGAAGATTTTGCGTCATTTATTGCAATTTTAATATTTTTCTTGAATGTAATAGTTGGATCTTTGTTTAAAATTGTATAGTTTCCGGACGAAATGAAATTTAGAGTTTCAAATAGGTAGTCATTTTTATTTAACGCAATAACAGCATTACCCTTATCTGCTTTTGTAAAAATAACTTCATTTTGTTGAGATTTTTGTTTGATGGCCTTTAAAATATTTTGTTCTTTACTCGGTTCAAAGTCAGCTAATGATTCATTTTTATAATGTTAGATGCTAAATATTCAAGGTTAGTGTTATTAGGAATATTTTTCAGAGAAATTTCAGTATCTATGCCAAGTTCCTCTAAATCAGATTTTATCTTGTTTGATTTAATATTGTGTTTGAAGCCTTTTTCCAAGAGATTTGTTTCTTGATAAAGCTGCTGTGTCAGCGAAACGTCGTCGAATATTTTCAAATAAAGTGTAGATTAAAGTTAAACCTTGTGTTTTTTATCTCATTTATATCATGGATCTACATCAAGTATCGGCCTCCACAATTCAAATGTACTTATTATTCTTAAATTATTTCTCATCTGTTAAAAATAAATTAATTGATTTTTAGAAAGAATTGCTTGTAGTCTACCAAATGGCTTAAAACCAATATTGAGTGTTCAATATTTCCCAATAAATATTCCTCAACAATTAATTCGATAGGAATACTGTAAAGAAACCATGAAAATCACTATTGCAATGGTACGATTTTAAAATACCATAAATTTCTAGAAATGTTAACGTTATTGTTCAAAAGTTCTGAAAAATCATCCTTGTTATAGTCATGTAATCAATTACAAGTCCACCAACATCCACCAATCAACTTACCCAACAAACAACGGACTTGACATAAATGAAACAACGAATGGATCTTTAAGCTTCTTTCTTTAAACATTCCAACGTTTCGACACCAGATATGTGTCTTCCTCAGGGAACAGACGAAGTTGTGAAATATCACATATAAATTGAGCAATATGGGTCCGAAAACAGATCCCTGCAGAGATCATCAAGAAATGAAACGAAAGAAAAACTTCTGTTGTACTATAGTAAATAATGTACAATTTATAGGTCTGAACATCTTTTTAGGTAAGATTGAGTATAATTTTCGTTATAGATGAAATTTTTGTATTCCTCATTGACAACAAAATAAAGAACTTATTGAATCAGTATCAACTATCGGTAGAGAAAAATCTAATGGTGGTAAAATACTAATGGATTGCCAGTTCAATGACAATCAACTTTCCCAACAAACAACGGACTTCTCATTAATAAAACAACGAATAGATCTTCAAGCTTCTTCCTTTAAACATTCCAACGTTTCGACACCAGATATGTGCCTTCCTCAGGGAACTACAAATAAATTTACACTTGGAGACGAATAAACCGAAAATGGGACAAATATCATACCATATTGCTCATATTGGGTACTTACATTGATTAAAACTTTAAAATGTAGTTAATACAACTTCAAGTTGAAATTATTAAAAATCTTTTGCTCAACAAGAAAATATAAAAACTACATGTAGGTAATAACTTTAAGTTAGAATCATTAAAAATCTCTCGTTCACAAGTGACTATCAAAACCGGTTGAAACCCAAAAGAAATTGATCGCTCAAAGAAATTCTGTTTTACAGAAAAACCTTATTTTAGTTGACATATTATCTGTCATATAAATTTCAAAATACTCTGTTACATAGAAAGAAGAAGATCTATGGCAATACAAAGTTCATACGCAAGAAAAAGAAGAAAAATCAATGTATACAACGTGACCTCGAACAATATCTAACAACTGCCTCGGTAGCTGCGCGGTTAGTGCGCAAGCATATTGGAACTGCTTAGTCGAGGCTCCTGGTTCGAATCCGGGGTCAGGTTATGGATGTTGTCCTTGAACAAAAAAAAGTACTGAATTTGAAAGAGTCGCCTGAAGGGGGCATAAACTTCCGAAGACCAGATAACTTGTAATCCTCTTGGTGGAAGTTATCATTGCACAGTCTAGGTGAGTGGTTCGGAATTTACTATAAACTGTAGGTCCAGCTGTGTAAATGGGCTAAGTTCCCGAGCACATTGTTAAAAGATGCAAGCAAGAACAATATCTAACCTATAAAGTTAGGATACTAAAAAGAAACAAAAACAGTCATGAAATTAAGGAGACCAGTCAACAATTATTCGAATATAATTAACTACAACAGGTTTTTAAAAATGTATGTTAAAACCCTCCACTCCCGTCTGTGAATTGATACAACTTTCAGTCGTATGAATATACAATGATTCAAGGGCGAGACGATTGTCCCTACGTGGGCTCTTATGTAAAATTTTTGCTTCTTTGAAGAATTGAAGAATGACCAGTGTCCAAAGAATGTTGACATGAAGAATGATCCGGATTCATGTTTTTGATATGATAGTTATGTTGGTAAAATCTCCTTCATAAATATTGTTTAGTTTCTCCCACATACGCACTCTCGCATCCACCACAATCCACCCTATACACTAGCTCTGGTTGGAACTCCCCTGGATCAATGAACTTTAGTTTGGAAAAAACAGATTGAGTGGAATGCATTGTATACCAAGCAGGCACAAGATTGAACAGCTCCAAAATATTTTTCATGTTTCTCCATAGATGAGTCATATGGCAGTCTTTCATAGTTATTTAACATTCTAGGTTGATGTCATTTTGTACTATCGTCCAGATATTTGAGTCTCCTGTCAATATGAAATCACAGGAAGGGCAAAAGATAAGAATTAAGAGAAAGTGTATCAATAATCAGGTTTACATTAGGAACATGAAACTTTTTGTCCGACGATAATATGGCACGATCGACCAATGAAGTTATAACTGAAACTTTATATTTTTTAGGCTGATACGACATAGAACTTAAATATCTACCAGACCATGTTGGTTTATGAAACCAGTTAGTCAAAATCTTCCCATCAGTAAGAGACTCATCTATGGAGAAAAATATGAAAAATATTCTGGAGCCGTTCAATCTTGTGCCTGCTTGGTATACAATGCATTCTACTCAATCTGTTTTTCCGAACTTAAATCTATTGATCCAGGGGAGTTCCAATCAGAGCTAGTGTATTGTGGATTGTGGTGCATGCGAGAGTGCCTATGTGGGAGAAACTAAACAATTTTCACGAAGGAGATTATACCAACATAATTATCATATTAAAAACATAAATTCGGATTATTCTTCATTATGTCAACATTCTTTGGAAACTGATCATTCTATTAAATTCAAAAAAGCAAAAATTTTACATAAGAGCCCACGTATTGACAAATGATCTTGCCCTTCATCATTGTATATTCATACGACTGAAAGTTGTATCAATTCACAGACGGGAGTGGAGGGTTTAAGCATTTTTAAAAACCTGTTGTAGTAAGTCAAATTCGAATAATTGTTGACTGGTCTCCTTAATTTCATGATTGTTTTGTTTATATTCAGCTTGACGTATCGTAACTTTATAGGTTAGATATTGTTTGAGGTCACGTTGTATGCATTGATTTTTCTTCTTTTTCTTGCGTATGAACTTTGTATTGACATAGAATATACTTCTTCTTTTCGAGTAACAGTTTGTTGTTTGTTATTCCCTTAACGTGCTCTATTTCCGCCTTTCGGCTAATGACACACCGGGCAGTTCTGTCACCTCACTAACCCGGGATTTTTTCCGAACCCCTCTCGTGTCGAGGTAAAGGATCTTTAATGTCCAACACATCTCTGTTAGACTGTAACAGTGTATTTTAAAATTTATATGACGGATAATATGTCAATTAACATAAAGTTTTTTGTAAAACAGAATTTCTTTGCTCGATCAATTTCTTCTGTGTTTAACCGGTTGTGATAGTCACTTGTGAACGAGAGATTTTGAATGATTTTAACTTAAAGTTTTACTTCCTAAATGTAGTTTTTATATTCTCTTGTTGAGCGAAATATTTTTAATAATTTTAACTTGAAGTTGTATTAACTACATTCTGAAGTTTTAATCAATGTAAGCAAGTACCCGATATGAGCAATATTTGTATGTTATTCGTCCCATTTTCGGTTTGTTCCTCTCCAAGTGTAAATTTGTTTGTAGTTCCCTGAGGAAGACACATATCTGGTGTCGAAACGTTGGAACGTTTAAGGAAAGAACCTTGAAGATCTATTCGTTGATTTATTCATGAAAAGTCCATTGATTGTTGGAAAAGTTGATTGTCATTGAACTGGCAATCCATTAGTATTCTACCACCATTAGATTTTTTTCTACTGATAGTTGATAATGATTCAATAAGTTCTATCATTCACTATAGTACAACAGAAGTTTTTCTTTCGTTTCATTTCTTGATGATTTCTGCAGGGATGTATTTTCGGACCTATATTGCTCAATTTATATGTGTCGTTTTATATGCTCTATCTTCTCGTCATAATAACTTCGAATCTTTCGAACAAGTTCTTCAGAGAGAATCGTCTTTACCCTAATCCTTCGAAAACTGAGGTATCATGATTTTTTTTGAATAATCATCAGAAGCAGAAGGAAAAGCAAAAGAAGGTATATTTCTTGCCTAAAGTCCATTCGGAGTATCGATGTACAGGGTGTCCCCTTTTCGTAAGTTTTGTGATAGCCTCTAAGATAAAGAACGATTTCGACAATTTGTCGTTTTCAAGCCCTAACGGAATTCTGGAAAATACCTGGCCAAAAGTCGAGATTGAAGTTCGAAAAATTGAATCGAATGAGGAAAATTCTCTTCAGTCCTACACTTTAGCACAGTCAAAACTCTGTCCATGATAGTTCAATTAACCTGTCGGTTTGCTCATAAAACACAACATAATTGATCAATTTTTTCATATTTAAACATGGAAAATAATGAAAAGGAAAATATGAACGAAAATTGAACAATATATTTGACACTCTATATAAAGAATGCATGAAATATTTGCATAGACCAATAGTCCATTTGCTTTTCGAAGATTATCGCTATATGTTGGATATGGCTGCAGTTTGCTGTATTGAGATTATTATTTATAAGTGATCTGATGTCCATTATAAAATAATATCATGAGGGTTTTCGCGACTTGTTGTTCAAAAGGCCTCAATGACGCACCCAGATCGACTTATATTAAAAGCAATCAACTATGTATCGAAGATTTTAGCCATTTTGTATCGAATTTTCTGAATTTGGCAACAGAATCATTATCTGTGACCCAAGAACCGATAAATACCATTTCACATAGAACCAATCGAATATATGTCGAAAATGACATCCGTTTTGTATTTCAATCAGATATCAAAATTGCAACGGTCTCTTATAGATACAGATTTGTGTAGAAGCAATGGCATTTTCAGTTTTTTCTCCAGTTACGGTTTTGAAGAAATCGAACTAATATTTTTATGGAACACCCTCTATTTTTTTTCACACTCTACAAGAGCTTTTCAAAATATTAACACGGTCTTTAATAATGTCATCAGAAAACATTACATGATTTATTGAGAAACATTATTTTAACAAAACATTTGACAGGTGAAAGTGAGGTAAGTAAAACTTTTTAAATATATTTCAGACTACCTAGAGGTGTATGCCTACTTGTTTGGCATATTTTAGATATTATTTTGAGAGCATTCTCTGATCTGAAACCTTTCAAAAATATTGTACTTCGAATAACCTCACGAAAAACTAGAACTGAGCGATCCGAAAATCGTAGTGGCCATCGAATAGGCCCATTTGTCTCTATCTATTTTCTGGGAGAGTGTTTCTTGAGCCAGTTTACTATAAGACGAGCTTTGTTAGTTGGAACCTCGTCTTGCTGGAGAAATATATCGTTGAACTGAGCCAGGAAAATATTGTCCAGAATTCTCTAAAAGTTTACAATTCATCAGATATTTATGGATTTGGAAATTTATTTTTTCGTTGAGAATGAAGCCGGTAACATTAAACCTAAACCGTTTCTGGCATTCCCGAGCAAGAAGAATATGGTGATTTTTCTTTTTCGAAATCAACATTTTGATCTTTTATATTGATGAATCAATAGCAAAATTCCAATCGATCTTCAGCATCCCCCTGAACCACCAAGGAGTAGTTGATGTTCAAATTAATTTTTGTGAGCTGTAAAATAAATTTTTTCTTAATTCTGTGCACATTCATTTTGGGAAACTCAGTCTCTTCTTCTGCCCTTAAGCACGAGATTTTTGGAATTGCTTGTAGAAGAACCAAGACATTAACCATATATTCTTGGTTTCCTTTCTTGTGAACTTGCGAACGAGGTTTGTCAAAAGATTCATGTTGGTGAAGGATTGCTTTTATCATTCGGAATATTTTTCATCTGTTTGTCTTATTTTAACATATATCCGACAAAAATACACGATTAATGAATTCCGAAATATTTTAAATACTAAAATCCTAACAAATTCAAATAAAATTATGCCGCCTGATCGTCGTTCTCATTAAACAACATGAAGCATGCATTGATATAATATATTCATATGAGCTTTATCAAAGAAACAAAATATACACAAAATACACATAACATAATGGTATACAAGACTTACATAAAGTAAGAATCGATAACTGGATATGAAACAATTACGAAAGTATTAACGGTAATAATGACATTTGCAATGATTTTCAGTTTATGCTCTTTTGAGTTACCTGACTTCCTAAGGTGGATTAGAGAAGAATAGTTAAATTAACATTTCTAAAGAGATAAATACGGATTGTATGAATTTTTTGAAAAACTCTGGTTAAGGAGGAGAAAAACGAAATACAAAAATTTGGGGTGCCCTCTCTACAAAGGGAAGCTACGTTAATATCTCGAAAACTGTAATCCGTTGAAACAAGTACGCCACCAAATTCTTCGCAAACATAACTATAAGAACTGTTCCAATTCTTTTAGTAAATTTCTTTGTAACCGAAATACAGACGATGTCCGAAAATGATACATGGTTTCTGAATTCACAAAGTATCGTACAATCTATAACAGATAGACCCAATCAGTTTAAGGCAACTTTGGTTTCTTCACAAACAGCTAAGTGTCACTCAACCGCTCAGTTTCTACTCATAACCGAGATAGTCTACAAAATTTACGAGAATGGGTCTTATAACTGTTGTTCTTAATTTGGTCTTTTCTAGAGCTGAGTACTATAGTTCTGCCTGGTTAAATAATACTCATGTGAGAAGAATTGATCTTCAATTGACGAATTTTCAGAGAATCGAGTATTTTCTCGCATCGTGTGCTCTGCAATATAATTCTTCCACATATCTGCAGGTAATCCGCTGTGAGAAAAAGTTGCAATGAGTATCGCATTTTTCTGAATCATGAACGAAGTTTAGTCCAACGGTTTTTAGACTGAAACCTCGAAAACCGTTTTGGTCGTTTGGTTTTCTGTGCATTTCTTTCGATGCGTTAGTTCTTTGGGAAAATAAATCAAATGCACTGCTGCTTTCAGAATTTCCACATTCAAGATCTTCCCCAGAAGGTTTCAGGTTTTGATCTTAATTTAATTAAATTTGTGTTTTTAGATTTGCTGTACCTTGAATCGATTAAGAACAGGTCATGAACATTGTAATTTAAGGTGTTCAAGGGGTACTCTTTATGAAGTCGAAGTTGCGATTGTGAAAATTCTGACAGAACTATAAACTTTATATTGTTCTATACCCCGATATCCAGATGGTTTCTAGTATATGAATATAGCATCAAATTCTTTTCTCATTTGAGTTAAGGCTTTGGAAACCGTTTACTATCATTTACAACGAATGTTTTTGCTGTTTTCCTCATTCTTCTAATTTCTGCCAACGCACTACCTATTACAGATCTCGTTAGAATGAAGAAGAGTCAAAGCTTAACACACATCGTTAATATCGTTTTCATTGCTCTCAAGACTACGTACTCAAGAGAAAAAGGAACATTACAGGTTTACTTAATTGTCCGTCTGTATGCTCGTCTGTCAAGATCATTTCATAGAAACACGTGTCAGTGAAGAATTGAAATGTATACCAAACATTCAGCTACAATCTCTTGAAAACGTGAAAACATCAAACTTGTAATTCATCGCAGTCCATAGATTTTGTAGAATATTTTGAGATTGTCATATAAAAAACGTATAGGGTACTTTCCGTTGAGTTAAAAACATGAAATTTGATAAAAAGCAGAGTTTTATAATAGAAATGTAGGAAAAAATACGAAAACTGTTAATTTTGAGTTGATAACAAATATTATTTTTCATTGAACATATTCACATTTCTCTCACAATCGCGTAGAGGTATCCAAATGAAAATGATACCAGGCACTCGGGCGATCCTCTCGATTTCCTATAAACCAAAGTTTCCGTCAATGCCACCGAAAAATACGGCCGCTTTTAGGAGACATGAACGGCGTTCTTTGTACTAGTACCAACATAACCAAACTCAATTATCCATTTCGCAGCTATCAAAATTGTATAAAGTCCACTTTGTATTCATCAAATAATTTCTGGTTTTGACGACGACCATTCTTTTCCATTTTTGTTAACTTTCGAAATGTCTGCTTGGAATGGCTGTCAAACACTATCTAAATGACGCAATTTGCTCAAACACCCACACTAGTCCTTCAGCAGATCGCAATTGAGTGACGCTTTTCAAAATAATGCTCCGGAAATTCAAGAAATCACTGACAAATCAAATGAACCTAGTTATTTAACATTTTCGTAATACCCAACTTTTATTGTAATTTCTATTGAAATTCACGAACTGCTCTCAGGTGAATAATTTTCCTTGAATTTTTTAATTTTGAAATTATTTTTGTAATTCGAAGCGCCCATCAGGCAACACTGTAACATTTGACAGCGATGCCAAATAGACTTATGACATACCGCGTTTGAAGTATCATTCCAAACAGATTGTTACTATGGAACAGTATACGCCACGGGAACGCTCTAAAATTGTTGAATTGAATTGAAAACAAGTCAATAGTGAAAACTCAACGTGCTTTGAAAAAAAAATAAAGTGAACCCCTTCCACGAAAACAATTGATTGTTTGTATGAAAGACAACTGATCATGCTCTGGATAACCCGAAGAGGCTAAACAAAAAGCAAACAAGCCAATCGGAGAATATTGCAGCTGTGAACCAGTGTTGTGCAGTCACCAACAACATCTCAAAAACGCCGTTCTCAGTAGCTCTTCATTCCCCGATCCACTTTAAAACGCATTTTACGTGTTGATTTGCATTTTGTCGGACAAGATTTAATTGACACAAAAATTGTTGCCTGCCTAAAAGTTACGTCGATTGGAATGGGCCCAAAGAGTCATCGAGATGGCTGAAGAAGACGAGCAATTTTGGCATAATATTCTCATGACCGATAAAGCTCATTTCCAGTTGAACGAAACAGTAAACAAACGAATTTGCCGTATTTATGCGACTGCAAATCTACAAAAAATACCTCTTCACGATGCAAATGTCACTCTTTGGTGCGGCGTTTGTGATAAAATTGTCATGTTTCGAAGATGATAATGGCCACACGGTTACTGTCAATCAGGAACGGTATTGCGATATCATAAACAATTTTTTCATGCTAATTATTCGTCGAAAGCGTATGCGGCACTATAGGTTTCAACAAGACGGCGCCCAAACCTTGACTAAAATAATGTATATTGTGCGGAAAGTTAATTTCTATATATTCTATATGCTATGGTACGCTCTACCTAGGTAGGTAGGTAGATAGGGTGTATCGTGTATATACGACAACCCTGCATCACACATACTTGCAGCCTCTCATAGTCGATCGAGAGTAGTCTAACAATATTGAGGTAGATCGCCAGCAGTTTAAGTTTGAGCACCCCTGCTCTACAGTGAAAGAATTGTACAATTTATAGCAGATATAAGCAATATGTACGCTTTACAGAGAAATCACATCATAAATGTAACTATTGAGGAAATCAGAGTATACATTTCAATTTTGTTTCTTACGCGATACTTGACACCAAAATACATTAGAATGTTCTGGGAAGTGAAGAGTGACCCTCACAAAGAGCTAGAAGCTTCCAGAATACTACGAAACAGATTTTTCGAGATTCAGCAGTACCTCCACCTTTGTGATAGTATGCCTTTACCGCCTAACGACAAATTTGCAAAAGTTCGCAATTTTTTTACAAAACTCAACCAAAATTTCACAAAAAATTGAAAAAAGCTTGCTTCACACATTTCCATCGACGGAACCTTAGTGCCATATTTATGGATGCATGGTTCAAAACAACACATTCACGGAAAACCAATACGTTTTGGTTACAAGTTTTGGTCAGCAACCACTCGTCATGGCTATTTAGTAAGTTATGTCCTCATCAGGGTGCATCTTGTCTTACCCTCAAAATGCAGCCCGATATGGGCCTAGGAGCTGCAGCTATATTGCAACTCCATTCCAGACTACCACCAGAATTAGGACCATATAATTTGTACATCGATAATTTTTTACTGGCTTACCATCACTAAAGTATTTACGGAAGCAAAATGTTGGAGCAACTGGTACTGTTCCTGAAAACAGGATACAAAATTGCAAGGTGCTGAATTCCAAAGATAGGAGAAAGAAACCTAGAGGTGACTTGTATCAACAAATGATATATTTGTCATTAAAGAGTATATGACACGTCACAGGTAGGTACAACTGATAATTCGACAAACTATGTATACATACTTATTTAAATTTTTCTACATTAAAATTTGAGTCCAAGAGTTCTTCATGTGAATGAAAAGACTCGCTCAAGAGGAAATTCTTCAGATTTTTATTAAATTGACGTGGCTTCTGGTTTCTGATATTTTCAGGCATTTTATTATACATTTTGACCCCCCAGTATAAATACGAGTTTTGGGTCATTTTCATTCGGTGGGGAGGGGTCGCCAGATCCTCTCTGCCTCTTGTGTTAAACGACTGGAGATCACCCCGCTTTGCATAGACATTTTTGTCTTCATGAACCTGCTTCAGAACTTCATAGATATGCACATACGGTAAGGTGTATATTTTCCCGTCTGGATTCTTCTACATGAGTCTCTCGTTTTTAATTCGAAAATTATTCGCAGAGCCTTCTTCTGCAACAAGAAAACTTTATCACTTTCAGATGATTATCCCCTTATCTGTATACCATATGACAATACAGCATGGACGTAAGCGAAATACGCAATTTTCGCTGATTGTTGCGTACTTACAATCATGAATTTTCGCAAGGCGAAAAATGACCGTGACAATTGTTCACACGTTTTCTCGATGTTTGTCGCCCAGGTGATTCTTGAATCAATCCACACACCAAGAAACTTCACTGATGCAATCTGTTCTCTTGGTCCAAAGGTGAGTTCTTCTGTTTTGTCTTCGTTCAATCTCAACTTATTTCTCTAGAACCAAGTTCTGGCATCATTAATTACTCCTTCCTTTTTCATTTCAAATTGTTCTTTGCTTGAACCTTCAATAATTGCTGGAGTATCATCACAATAGAGAAAAGCATTTCCACCTGGTATGTCGATATCATTGATTAGAATCAGAAAAAGAAAAGGGCCAAGGATAGACCCTTGGGGGACCCCACACTTCAATTCAATAATGACTGGTTTTTCATCTCCAACCTGTACAACCTGATGCCTGCAAATGGGGTATGACCTCAATAAGTTGTGTATTGTGCCACGAAAACCACAGAGCTTGAGCTTGTTCAGAAGTATATCATGTGACAGGCTATCAAAAGCAATGCCTAAATCGAAATTCAACATTGAAACTTTATCACCCTTATCCAAAGCCTTCAGAATAATATCACGGGCACCCCGAATTGCAGGAGTGGTACTTCTGTTTCTTCTGAACCCATGCTGTGCATTGTTGAACAGATTCTTTTTTCAAGAGAGTTAACCATTCGGTCTCTAGAAGCCATTTTGAAAATTTCGAACATCACTGGCAACAGAGCAATTGGCCTATAATTATCACATTTAGTTTTCACCTTTTCTGTGCACATGAATGATTTTTGTGAACTTGAGCTCATTGGGAAAATATTCGTCTTTTGAACATTTATTAATCAATAATGTCAAGGGGAGTGCAAGCTCATCTTCAAATTTCTTTATTATTACAATGGACGTCCCGTATATTTCTTTAGATGACTTCGGCTTTAATGAAGCAATTAATCCTTAAAATTCTTGACTGAACAGTTGAATAAGTAAATGATTTCGTGTTTTCAAGATTGTTTCTATTTGGCTGATCGCCCGATACATCATTATTTTTTGGTGTGACCATTTCCTGAGCAATATTCGGTCCTATGTTTACGAAAAATTAATTAATTTCAGAAACAGTGGGATATGTATTGACGTTTAACACGTTTGTAGGCCTCTATTGATTGTTTTTACCTCTGAACCCTATCTACAATTTGCAAAATATCAAGTTTGGATCTTAAATTCTCGAGATCTGCATTGACATAGTTTACTTTGGAATTTTTTCGAAGTTTTTTCCCAATTTCAGGGTAATATTCATCATATAAGTGCATCCAAAGCTCATGAGATGCATTAAAGGTATCTTTGGCATTTTTATCGCTGAAAAAGTTCCCCCAATCTATGTCTCCAAGTTCAGACCGAAAAAGGTTTGTACTTTCATCAGAAACTGTTCGAGATTTGATAATTTCTATTGCAGCTAAGTGGCATGACAACAGTATCGTAATCATCGCATCAAACTCCCACGGATTGACTTGTTACAGAAGTTGATCGGATTGGATTTGTAAATAAAAACGATCTGAAATTCAAGTGGACTGCCCAGCCATCATCAAGAATTACAAGTGTTTGGGTGGTGTTGGCCGTTTTGACGAAAATGTTGACTCCATGAGAGTCTTGTGGCAAGTGGTGGTACCCTCTGTTTATCTTTTGGTATAGATGCTGCTTGTCAAACTGCATGGCTTATTAAAAGGTAAATTTCGTAATCCTTTATTCCGTTGAATCTTTCAATAAAATTTGTCTCTTCCTCAATGAAAACCTAACCGTCCTACAAATCAAATGAATGGGACGCAAATCCAAGCTCTTACACTTCAAAGTCTCAAAAATTGGTCTGTTACATTTGAAACTAAACATTTGTTTAACTTCCCGACTCAATTCATTCCATATCATTTGAAAATCCACCAAATCATCCACCTTAAGTCCCGTAACACCGAAATATATGCTTCGCAACATCGAAAGCGACATCGAACAATACAGGCGGCAAAAATCCAATCTGGGGACTCACGTTCCAAATCCCGACAGCTCACGCGTCGCTTGTGACGGACGTACAGACCTACGCGGTGCGACGGCCGGAAAATATAGCGGGGCGGGACGGGCGTGTATCTACGGCCGTTCGGTAAATCCCCCGTTCAGGTTTATCGGTGTTAGGGGGTTAATACTGCTGTGTTTGCAGAAAAGTGACGCTTTTCAGTTGTGCACGCTCCAATCTGTAATGCAATTTTTAAATATTTTTTTCTGAAGCATAAAATCCATTATTTTTTGAACAGATAAAACCTTTTCATATACAGGGTGTTTTCTATGGACGTGGACCTACATCAGCTTAAACGAGGAAGATTTTTCCATTTACTTTCCTCTCAGGACTTTCTACTTCAATATATAGCTTGCTTAAAGTGAATACATGAAATGCTGATTTCAAGTCTTTCCGCGTACGAAAAAAGCAATTAGTTTGAAATTTTGCAGAAGTCCTCATAACAACAAAAGCTTTGATTTCAGTATTCTCTTTTATTTGTTCCAAAAATAGCATATTTCTTTGAAAAACAAAATTATGTACGTACCTAGAATCGAAATTTCTAGAAACTCGAAATCAGAAAAATTCAGGTAGGCTGCTGTCATTTGTTCAGAATCATGAAACAGATTCTCACCTGATTTTTATGTTTTTCAATTTATTCTCAACCATTGCATACATATGTTGTCGCACGATCCTATATTTAAGATGTTATATTTATGGTATATAAAGATTGAATATTTCTATTTGTTTACTATTATCAAATTATGCAACATAAACGATCGTCTCTTCTATTTCGATAATTAGGAGAATTTGTTCAAAAGAACTTGGTGTCCCATTTTCGATGTTTAAGAACCGCAGCTTTGGAGGAAAAATGACTCTTTCTCCCCCGTCCTTGATTTTTGAGGAAAGTTGATTAGTGAAAACAGATCGCAGCTATCTTCTTTTGTTCTCGAGTTATTCCAGGTTTCTTGATTTTTCGGAATTTCGACATATGCCGATATTTCGGTTGCTATCACAGTAAAGTGAAAAGTAGTTAGACACTCTACTTCCACTTTCTTAAGTAGAGTGCAGACACGTATTCAATTTTTTTTGGTGAATGATTTTCGAATTGAAATTTTTTAGATTTGAGTTTTGAAAACTATGGTCGAAGTTGGATAAAATGGGAATAGTGTTTTTCCTTTTTTCAAAAGAATAAAATATGCTTGACAATTTTCCACAAAAATGTAAATTTTTCCAGAAATGACAATTCAACATTCAACTCCATTTTGAACTTGCTTCTAGTGTATTGGTACGAATTTTCAGGAATCATCCCAAATATTCACAATTCTATTCTACAGGGTATTACATAATAGAATGTCACAACTTGAGGGGGTAAATCAACTTGCAATTTTAATAAGAAAAGTTTATATAAACATAGGTCTGCAAAAGCTTCGTTACGGAGCTACAAGGTGTTGAAATCTCCGGAAAGAAATTGGTTTTTTTCCTCTGAACTCCTAGAGTTTTTGAGATTTTCAGCCCAAATTTGGAATGCAAGCTATTCTTTACAGCCTCAATCATTACACGTCTTAGATTTTCACTGAAATTCTCAAGGTGTTTCCTTTTCCGGGGCCATTTCTCTTTTTGCCCTTTCAAACTTTTTGCAGTACACCACCGATCAGCGTAAAATAAATTTTCATCTTCTTCGTTCAATTTAAAACTTTTTTGACACCTAAAATTTTTTCGTATCTCCAACCGTTTTCGAGTGAAACATTATTGAATTTGAAATATTTGAATTGTATATTTTTCGCTCAAGAAAAAAAAATAATAGAAATATTCGATGGGTATGCCCAAAATTTGCTTCTATTTTGATAGCTCGTCTTCTGAGACTAAACTCATAATTATTCAATATCAAACTTAGAAGAGAACAATTAAAAACTAAATAAGTTGCTGAAAGTGTCCTCTACCTGCTAGAATACAAGCCTCTCTCCTTCTTCGCATATTATCACGCACTCTTTGAAATATTCGTGGGTTACTTCTTATCGTGTGTATTTTATTTCTCAATTCTTCTACATTGTTCACTAGGGTGGTATAAACTAATTTTTTGAGATATCCCCATAAGAAAAAGTCTAAACTATTTAAGTCTAGGGACCTAGGAGGCCATGGTTCTGGCCCTACCCGGCCCATTCGTCGGTTGTTGAATGTATTATTCCAGAATTCTCGAGCTTCTCCCCGTCATCCATGAACCAAATTATGTTTCTCACCAAAAGTGGCACATCCTCGAACAATAAAGGTAACTATTCCTCAAGAACTGGGGTTTTTTCTCAGCCCAATAATAATTCTTGTGAAAATTTGTGACAGCTCGAAAAGTTAGCTGTCGTCTGTGAACATTATTTCACTATCAAAATGAGCATTTTCTCTAATTTTATCTAAGAACCATCATGAACATGAAACGGGTACAATAAAAAATCGTGGAGAATCCTCCAGAGTAGAACATGTGAAATATTCAACTGATTTCCAATTTTTCTTGTACTTACATGAGGATTCAAATCAACACAATTCAAAACTACTTCCTCAGTATCTGGTGTTCTCATAGTTTGAGTTGCTCCTTTTAAATGATTATTTTCAGTGAAAGTTCCAGTTTTCCTCAACCTTCTGTGGATATTTGAAAATGTTCGCCTGTCTGGAAATACTTCTTGTAGATTCTAGTTCAAGACTTTTTCTTATGGGGATATCTCAAAAGTTTAGTTTATACCACTCCAGTGTACACTATAGAACTGTAGAAGAATTGAGAAATCGAATAATAACCTCTTGTGACACTATAAGAAATACCCCAGGAATATTTCAAAGAGTGCGTGATAATATGCGAAGAAGGAGAAAGACCTGTATTCAAGCAGTTAGAGGACACTTTCAGCAACTCATTTAGTTTTTAATTGTTCTCTTTCAAGTTTGATTTGAATAATTATGAGTTGAGTCTCAAAAGATGAGCTTTCAAAATAGAACCAAATTTTGGGCATATCTATCGAGTATTTCTATTATTTTTTTTTCTTTAGCGAAAAACATACAATTCAAATAATTCAAATTCAATAATGTTTCACTCGAAAACGGATGGAGAAAAAATTACAAGTGTCAAAAAAGTTTCTAAATTGAACAAAGATGACGAAAATTGATTGTACGCTTACTGAAAAAAGTTTGAAAAGGCAAAAGAAGACATGGCTCCGTAAAAGATAACACCTTGTAGATTCTAGTTGAAATTTAGGATATTCAATGATGGAGGCTGTCAAAAATAGCTAGCATTCCAAGTTTGGGCTGGATATCTCAAAAACTGCAGGAGTTTTGAAGTCCATAGGCCATATACTATTTATTTGTTCGGTCTGAAGTGTATTCTTCACATTGTTAATTACTCTATTGAGATGAACGATTTTCCTTCATTGTAGAGAGTTTCCTGTGTGGTGCCGATACCCAAGAGTGTACATCTCGCGCGTTTTAATGATCCCAGGTCAATTAGCGTCTGGCCTACTTTGTCAGAGGCGTTGGAAAAAGTTCTTGCAACTCAGATACGATGAGTATATTGGCGAATTCGACGTATTTCCGAGGCATCAGTCTGGATCTCGGATTGAGCATTCTTGTATCACGACAATGCTCAAAATTGTAGACGATATTATAAGGTCACAAAATGACTCCAAATTGACTGTTTTGGTACTGTTTGATTTCTCAAGTGTATTTGACACCGTTAACCATAAACTGCTCCTAGCGGTGTTGCACTTCGTGGGATTTAATAGTGAGGCTATAAAGATGATGAAGAGTTATTTGTCGAATAGGACGCAATATGTCAAGTATCAAAATGAGCCATATCTGCCTTTGAGTATAGATGGTGGTGTTCCACATGGATCTGTCTTAGGCTCGCTGCTATTCTGTCTTTACACTCGTCAGCTGGAAAGCTGCTCATCGCATTTCTATGCTGATGATACACAGCTTATTCATTTTATAGAAAGTCTATTCAGAGAGCAGAGGACCTTATAAATAAAGATATGAATGCTTTGTCTGATGGCGCAGCAGAACATGCGTTAAAGCTCAATCGTTTGAAGTCGCGGGTGAGTGTTTTGGCAGTGGGTCGTCTCGGGGCCTAGATGGTATGAAAAAAAAGAAAATGAAGTTAAGAGCTTGGCACTTGTTGTGGATAACAAATTGAGATTTACAGATCATAATAGCTATCTCATTAAAAAGGCTTTTGTGAATCTAAAAATGATATATGATTTCAGGGATTTTCTAGAGAAAAATATGTGGACAATTGTATGTAGAGCTTGGTATTGTCTCAATTCAATCATATAGATACACTGTTTCACCACTGTATATTCAAGAATGATAGATATAGTATACAAAAGGGGAAGAACAATTGTGTTCGACTTATTTATGGAATAAGGAAGTTCAGCACTGTGCATAGTTGGCTGAAGGAGCTAGGCTGGTTGTCCATGGAGGGTACTAGGCATATGGACTGTTTGAGTCTGTACCATAAAATAATAAATAATAAAACACTCTTATACCTTTACAAGGAAACAAAGTTTCAATATCAGATGCATGAACGAAAAACCAGACAGTAATACTGTCTCTACACTCAAGCATAGAACTATATTCTACGAAAGGTCTTTTTCTTATAATGTAGCAAAGTCAATGAATTATTGCGGATTGGGTTTTCGGTCGGTATCACTTCATCAGTTCAAAGATACTATGAAAATTGGAATTATGTGCTAAATTTACTCAAGGGTTATGTTTTTTTATTTTATATTATTATCATTAGTATTATTATTGTATTTGTTTTCTTTTCTCTATTATTGAATTTATCTTTTGTTTTATTTGGTTGAGTAGAGCATCAAATTGACCGGCGACAATTACTGGTAACCTGATATGTGTAGATATGTTATGTGAGCATGTTATTCTAATGGTACTGGTAATGAAGGCAATTATTATTATTATTTATCATTATTGGCTAGTTTTGTTAATTTCGTTTTATATCTAGTGCCTTTTCTAATTCATATTCTGAATTTAATGTGCTTTATCTCATAAGATGGATCCGCATTCTAATCAAGAACTGAGTAACATGCATTAGCTTTCCTCAACGAAATTAACCGAGTAAGAAACTTTAGCTACCATTCATTCAAGACTATTTGCAACGGGTAGTTCCAAGTTCAGTTCTATTTGGTGATATTTTCCTCGATATTATATATGAACATCTAGAAACAAGTAGGAGAAAATAACACAAAATCTTGATAAAAACCATTAGACTGTATGGAAAGTTTTGAAAGAATAACTGTTATAGCCGTACAACATATAGACAGTTCAAGCACTTTACAAGAATGTCTTTCCAGAATGACATTTTTCATTGGTTCATAGCTCAAATGGTGGTATCAGCCGAAAAATTCTCTTAACAGATTAGGAGTTCTATGATGCATTTCCTCAATAATCATTTATTTATAGAAGATAGTCCACATGGCATCAGATGAGGCAGACATTCTTTAAATGTTGGGATAGCAATATTCGATTATCTCTCTATAGGACCATATTTTTTCCCATAAATATCAATGCGGAAAACTTTTGAAAAAGGAATTTACCTGAAATTTCTAAATATATACTTCTTTGGCTATACCGTAATATGTAGTACATGTTTAACTTTGCATGCAAACATGAGTCTGATGGCTCGCCAACATTTGAATGAAAATTTCGTTGTAAAGAGCGACTAGGATCCCAGCTATCGCCCGCCAGATCACCTCAGATTTCCAAGATACATAGATTATCGTACTCTAACTAATGAATCGGTTAATTAACGGTTGCCAAATTATCACAAATAGTCGTGAAGTTCACCAATATCTTAAAAGAAGATGATTTTCATGCATTGATGCCTACTGAGGGGAAATATTTCACTTTTCAAATGTTTTCATTTGTTCAATTAGAATTGAATAAAAAATTATAGGAAAATTGTCAATAATATTGAAATGAATAAGTTATTCATTGAAAAATCAAATAATATTGAAATGGTAATGAACGAAGAAGTCTACTTCAATTTTTTCCATTCTGAGTATCTTGCAATTTTAGTTGCAAGCGATTGCATAATAACTTTTTCTCAAAAAATGAATTTTTCGAGAAGAACACAAAGAACAAAATTGTTTCCAATTAAAACATAGGATATACTTCTTTCATGGTTGAATTATACTTTCCAACAGAGTTTCAATGAAAATAACGAAATGACGATTTCAATTTCCAAAGAACGTGGATAAATGAGAGAATATGGTCATGAAAGCCCTTGTTAAACTGAGTATTTCAGCATGTGTTGGAGCTGATTAATTCTTGGTTTGCGAAAATAAAATTGAAAACTACATTTTTTATCCCCCTTTGGAGTAGTCATATTTCGAAGCAAGGGGTCCTAAAAACAAATTTATTTGACAAAACTTTCTCATATTAGCTGCGTCTGTATTTGCGTTGTTAGGAAACATGCTGCATATTTTCTATTTATGTGGATAAACTTTGCTCAACTGCTTCTTCTGTTACTATCTGCAAAATATAATCAAATAAAAATAAGATTTGCGGCGATCACTCACTTCTTGCTCATGGTGATTGATTTCTGCAAGCAGCTTCCTTTGAAAAAAATAAAACGCCAGATCTTGATTAGCCAATTGAGCTGGATCAAATACATAATAGGTCTATAAGGATATTCTGGAGCCATCGTTATGTCTATCGCACACATCATATAAAATTTTGCACCAGCATCAAATTTCTAACTTTTTATTTTCAACCTTTAATATCGGAAAACTGCTTGTTTCTGTTTCATTTACATTCGTATTGTGCTCATATTACAATGCGACAAAGTACGAATTTTGTAAGCAGTTTTATTGGATAGGAGCAACCACTGAACAAATTGTCCTGGCGCTTGTGCTTTTGGATTACAGACCGTACTACGACTTATGCGAAATCAATACTGCAGTTTCAAATTGTTAGCTTTAGCTGCTGGCGATAATGTATCAAATGGAGTTATAATATATTAGAGGTGAAGGCAGCAGAAATTTTAATTCAGCATTGATGAGGAAAAAGAACTTTCTTCTTCACCAAATAAGACTGCCTCTTCTTTTCAATTCGTCGCTCAGTTAGCTAAACAAACTCCTATATTAACCGGTCACCACAAATCTTATATGATGGACATGCATTTTCAACAAATGTCACATGAAAGAGCATCTACTAAGTGCCTATATCACTTCTCATCAAAAACAGATCTAACGCCACGTAAAATCAGTAAACTGCCTCACAGTTTTACACAGTAACTTTTTCTCATTGGAAGAGAAACCCAGAACTGGTGAGTTTCCTTCAAAACTAAAACATGTTCGTCATCTGACAGTAATCCAGTAAGCAGATATGAAATTATATGTAAGTGAATAAAATTAATACGCAATACTTGGTATATGTTGGCATTCACCTTAATATTTTGGGGAGAAAATTTGTCGATGGAATGGGACTCTATAAATCGAGTATTCATTGAATGATAAATTTGAACAAGTATCACTTCAAAATTTCTGTTACAAGAACAACGGTCTACTGACTTATAATTAGAAATCAAGATTTTCAAGAATGCTGTTTTTGGTGATTCTTATCAAGATTTCTTAACAATGCTATCGTTAGTCGAAAAAATTACCACTTCAGTCATTAAGTTTTGCCTCTACAAAAGATTTTTCTTATGGAGATTTATTTCGATTATGAGGAGATCATGACTACCTATCACGTAGGTATCAATTAATTTGTTTCGATTACTTTTTTCTTATAGCTGTCGTATATCCCAGATGGCAAAGACTTGAAGAAGAAACCATAACAATTTTTGATGAGAATAAATCGAAATTTTCGAAAAAAATTTGATAATGAAATTCTTCATAATTTTTCCTGAATAATCTCTAATCAATAGCATTTTAAACTTATATTTCACAATGTATGGATAAGTAAAATTATATAAATGCTGAAAGAAAAATAGGTTTCCTGGAACTGAACATCATTATCGTTTATGAACTAAATGAAGTATATAATAATAATATACATGTGAGGAAATGAAGTTAAGTTGAGGTTGGTGTCGACATCTAACAGAGAGGCAACGAACTTACCTTCAACTTTCATGTGGGAACCCTAGTGGTGTAATATGCAATCTCTATCCCTTGTTAGTTTACTTGGTTCGGCATTGTGTTAAGGCAGGAAACTATATGCAACAATTGTCAAAGTACAGAATTCTATAAATTAACAAAAATGTATATAAATAAACAGTATTCTGATAACAAATCAAATTTTCGATTAGATTTGGTGTTATTTTAAATGAGTAATTAGTGACGTGTCGAGATTTCCTCGTTTTTAGTGTTAAAATGGAAAGTTCTATTGTGCCCATTTTAGAATATCCGAAGGGTGATACGCGAATCATTGAATTGAGGCAATTCTTCCAAGAAAATTTTCAGGTTTATCCTGATTTTTTGATAAGAGTGCCGGGGAGGTAAGATTAATAATGTATATTAATATTCCGGTGATCGTTTAGAGAAGAAGTACAGACTATTGAATAATGCAATGAAATATATGTATTCGTATACATTATTGACTTGTATTTGCACATTTCGGAAGGGAAAGTCCAAGAGCAATGACATCAAGTAAACATATATCATATGTTTTTAGTTTCATTCTGATGCAGATGTTTTTTTGATGCTGCCATCTATGTCTAGTAGTTTACAGCTAAAGATCTTCATTTACATTTTCCTGTTTATTCATCTTGCTGTCGGTTTTTATTTGGAGGGTACTGACTAGATGGCGACAGATTTTCAATTCAATCATTTTCTTTTTATAAGGTAATTTCGTAAATGGCTCAGTGTGAATTAGTAGATGGCGCTCTCATCGGAAAAACGAAAAATCCTGTTCTGAAAATATGCCAGCTCAAGTGTCAAGATTACATACTCACATGGCTAAAATGTTGAAAACATTTTGCAATCATTGGTCCTTTATCAAATTACTGGTGTTATGTAATTGAAAAATTACTGAAAACGATAAACCAAATGTGATAATGTACAAATAACAATTATACACATACAAATAACAACAATAATAACAGAACTACTTACCCCCTTCATATAGAAGAGAAGGAAAAGATATTAATAATAGAAAATCTTGGCTTTAAGATGTTTTTCTCCTTTCAATAATATCGACGAGGAAAAACGAGATCAATTCTCAAATGAACTTTGTAAACAATATGAACCTCTCGTGAATTGATTTCATCTCTACCCTCCAACCCACCAACTCAATGGGTTACATAATACAGTTAATGCTGATTTTGAAAACCATGTTGACCTTGTATAACGTCCCCTTTGCAAGGTATCCCAAGTATATCTAAGTGGTATTTAGGTCAGGCGATTAAGCGGGCCAAGGTAAAATTTTTATTCCATGCAGATTTGAGAAATCCATCACATCATCTGCAGTGTGAGAGACATTATCATGAATGATTGGAAAGTTTTCCGCAATTAGTTGCAGCATATGGTAGTACAAAGGGTTGCAGAATCTGATTATCGTAAAGATCTATTCTATGATAGAGTGTACAAATCATCACAGTAGTTTTGTTCTTCCCAGAATTCTCTAAACCTTCGATTATTTTCAGGTTGCTTCCACAGTCGTGCTCGTCCAGAATCTGAGTGCAATACAAGCCGAGATTCATCTGAGAATAAAGCATTGGAGCAGTCTTTTGGTTCTCATGATTTTGTGCCTTTTTTATAGAACTGCACGATTTGCCATTGTTTAGTGGTGACACCTCTAAGGTCCTTGAATGAAGATTGATCTCATGCAACCTGTTTCCAACAGTGCATCTTGAAGTATTCAGGTTATGAGTTTGATTCAGAGGATTAGGCAATTCATTGCGCGTTATAGAGGGATTTTGATGGGACGTTTGGTGTATAAAGGGGTCCCGAGCAAATGTGAGACGGTATCTAGTTTCCTTATACTTTCTAATTCTCCATACCGGGTCATCAATCAATGATCGTTGTTCCTCTTCTATCTTTGTTGTCCCATCCTCAAGCATCCCAGCTACTCTGTTCATTTCATCAACGCATGAATGATTCCCCTTCATAGTTATATTTTTATACCTCACTATAGAAAATTTTGAGAGAAAACAAAAAACTTGACTTTATTCCATATGGTGTTTGGCAATCAGAGTTCTTACATTTTTTCATATGTGTATATATGGTTGAACTCAATTTAAAATCCTGAAAATTTTTTTGTATGTCTAACGTATGCTCCTCATTAATTAAAAATGTTTGAAGACATATCGAAATTTTGAAAACATCTGCTCAATATAAAATTGTTTGTTTCAGAGTTAACTTGATCGGTGAACATATTGATTACTGCGGCTATGGAGTCTGTCCAATGGCTATAGATCAAGATATATTACTGGCTATATCCAAGGTAGACTCAGAAGAAATAACTTTAGTCAATGCAAACGATAAATACAAGAAACAAATTCTTGGCAAAGAATTCAGGTAAGATTACAGATTTAGAAAAAAATATAAATTTGCAAAGTGAAATTTATCGTTGCTTTATATGAAGGACATTAATCACCAATAGTATTGAGCATATCTTCCATAATCTAATGAGCTTTCAACGCCATGCTTTATCCACGAACCGGCTAACTAGAAATTCTCGAATGAATTTTTTAATACATTTTGTTTAATTCCCTTCATTACAGCGGATGCACTATACCGGAATGGCACCATTATTTTCTGTGTGGTGTAAGAGGCGTTCAGGATACTATTTCCGGTGACGTCAAACTAAAAGGAATGAATGTGGCTGTTAATGGAAATATACCACCGAGTGCTGGACTTTCCAGTAGCAGTGCTCTCGTTAGTTCAGCTGCCCTCTGTACCTTTTACGCTAATGGGGTAAGTGAATTCATATTTTGAATATGAATTAAAAATACAGTTAAAAAATTAAAAATGGAATGCTGTTTGTTTGAACGCATGAAGCACATTGCAAAAAGGTTGTTCGCTATCGGTTTGAAATTCGGTTCCTTTGAATTTTTCGTTCATTCAAGATTGAACTTCATTTTTCATCTAATTACTCATGAGTGAGGCAACCTGATGAAACTGCAGAGAGGCATCATTTATAACACATAAATGATGAAAGGAATATAGCAGTTGGGATGCTTGATGTTGGAACAACACAGACATAAGTTATACAAACGATGGAAGCTACTCAAAGCGATTATTTGCGATATATGGCCATGCTTAAAGATACAGAAACTGTAAGGGAGTAAGATGGAGGTAAAATACAACGAGAAATCGCATTTTATTCTATGAAAATTTCATGAAATTATGGTTTTCGATAAATTTTTTTTCTGGAAGTGTTCTGATTCATGCATATTTTACTTCAATTCATGGTTTAGAGATTTTTCGTCAATTATAACCTGTAGTTGACAAGTTTAGTGCGGCACCTATATTCGATCCATGACGTTCAATGCACTACAGCTTCACAGTTAGGGAATGCAATTTTGGTATACCAAGATCTTGCACCTTTTCTGCAAGATCAATCTCGCACCCAAAATCATGCGTGATCTCGCAAGATTTGTAAGATTGGTATTATGTCAATTTTGGTTAGCTTTCAGTGCCTTCACATGTTGTTGTTGACTTATGTAAACAATGTACCTATTCCCGGCGGCTACACGTGGCGCTAGGGCCACAGAACGATAAGGATGAGTAAGGCGAGACGTTTTCCGGTTGTCGTGAATTTGTCATTGTTTCAAGGGGTCAGAGTGCATGGCAATCTGCAGATCTATAAACTATTCCAATAACAGTTGAAAATAGGTCCTTGTGTGTTAAAGTTCTCTCGTTCTATTCGTTTTGTGTTAAAATGACTACAATGGTAATTTATAAAGAGTTTCAAAGTGGATCAGAGGTATGGAAATACTTTTTGAAGGCAGAGGATAAACAAACTGCCCAGTGCAAATTGTGTAAGTCTATTTTGAAAACAACGGCACGGTCTTCCAAAGGCTTACATGTACATTTACCGTCCATACACAAAATTGATACTTCTCATAAAAAAGTGACAGAAAACATGACTCTGGTTCCATCAAATTCTTCGATGCTGATCAATGCTTCCGCGTCAGTAAGGCTACCTCCTCCAACCGGTACGAAGAGGTAGTAAATATCTGATTACTTTTCGTCCATACAAGAAGTTTCTTTGTAAGAAAGAATTTCAAGGATGATTTCTAAAGAAGGCATGACTGTTAGATCTTTCGGCACGTCGAAAGAATTGAGAGAATTATCTGCGTTTACTGACTACAAATTACCTGCAAATCTAACCTAACCTAACTCCACAAAACAGATTGTTATGGATTATGGCATGATCTTATGAATCTGAGTAAGAATAACCATAGATTCAGCTTTACTTTCGATGAATAGAATTCATGCAAAAACAGGCGCTTCATGAATGTGAATGTTCATACATTGGCAAAGAATAAAAACATGTTCTGGAATTTGGGTCTTGTGCGCATAGTTGGAAGCATGCCTGTAGAGAGTTGCATAACTATTTTGAAGAAGAAATTATCAGAATATGGCTTGTCATTAGATGATGATATATAAGGTGTTAATACAGATGGAGCCAATGTACTGGTGAAGGTTGGGCGACTCATGAATCCTCTTCACCACCTATGCTACGCTCACGGCTTTCAATAGGGAGTTATAGATGTGATTTACAAATCGAAACATGGAACCGAAACGCAAAAAGAAAGTACAAAGGACACAGTCGTAGCTCAGTCAGACGTGGAGGAGTCTGACGATGAAGAATTTGATGACATTATTGATAATGTAGGATTTGACTGCAGATTACCCACTGTAAATGACGTTGACTTAGTTCCAGAATTTGATCACCTTATCAAAAAAGTAAGACAAGTAGTCAAACTTTTCTAAAAATCACCAACGAAGAATGACATTCTTCAGAAATATATGAAGGACGAATTCGGCAAAAATGAGCCAAAACTGCCAAAACTACTCTGCAATTTATGGTGAAAAAGTTGAAAGAACTCGAAACACCAGTAGCTCATAAACTTGCTGAATCCATGAGGGCTCGGATTAATGAACGCCGAACATTTATGACCGCAGCATTGTATTACTTGACAGACCTTGTATAATGCGACGTTTATTTCAATCAATCTGCTAGTGATCAAACTTTCAAACTGCCTTCAAAATCTTCAATCAAAAAAGAAATAATAAAGTTAATCGAAAGATTACACAAGAACAGTACCAAAGATGCAATATTGCAGTCAATATACAAAGAAATACCTTCTACATCTTCAGTTGGAGATGAAGCCATGAATGAAAGTAATGATGACGATTAAATTCCATTAGCTGCAGTGAAAGAAAATTTAGAGCCTGAAATGGCGAACGCTTCTCTTAATCTTGATGAGGAATTGGAAATGGCATTGAAAGAGCGTTTGCAAAAACAGGTGGCACCTTTGTCATCGTCACCCGATATGATTTTGAAGAAAGAAATCAATTGGTACGAGTCAGGAGGGTCAAAAGGACAAAATGTACAGTTCGCTCACCAATGTCTTTTATCTGTAGTACCAACAAGTATCGAGGCAGACTGGGCGTTTTCCTCTGCTGGTTATCTGGCATGCAGCATTCGGAGTCGGTTGGCAGATGAAACCCTAGATACTTTATGCTTTTTGAGGAGTTATTTTCGAGTTTCAGAATGAAATGTTACTTTTTGAATAAATTACTGGCTAGCTCGAGATTCTATTTCTCTATTTTGCTCCTGAAAAAAAAAAATAGAGCCAATAGAAATATTAATGATAGGAATTTTCGTACATTTTCGATGATCATTTCTTTACAATGCGAGATCTCGCACAATGCCGAGATTTCGCAAGATTAGAATTCCTGAATCTCGCGAATACCGAGATTGATATTTTCATCCGAGATTGCATTTCCTCGTCACAGTAACCCCGTGCGTCTGTTCCGTTGTGTGCGGTACATATGTCCCGTATACTTCCTCTAAATGGGACTGCCATATTTTGATGAAAAATTGAAATTTCTTATTAAAAGTAAGTTTTATATTTTATTCACATATGTTCAACTCCAGTCGTCCTTGAAACAAACTTAGCAATACCTTCTAGACAAAGCTTTGTGAATAGTAACTTTTTATCTTACCATCGGAAGAGTTACATTTTTTATTTGGAATAATAGGTACTCGATTAATCGATAATGTTGGGACGATGTTCGGCAAGGGTCAATCTTTTTTCTTTCCAGTGTAAACCTTAATGTTCATGTTTATGTTATGTTAAAATATGAACAATGAAGAACGAATATGAAACCTAGAAAAAAATTAGTTTATATGATTGACAACAGTTTTATTGGATGAACAATAATGGTGGAAAGTAGGTAGTAATGAAAAGAATCAAATATAAAATTAAGTTTGAACATACACAAGAATATTCATGTAAAAGAAATATGTTTCTTCCAAATTGAACAAGTTTTTGATTTCATGAGTAACAGAGCGTCAACCATCAGTCAAAAGTAAAATTTATAAAATTTAAGATTAGAATGAATCCAGTTCATTGAAACAATGCAGGCAGATCGCTGGTTGGCCATCACAGTCACTGCAGTAAGTACGAATTTTCTTCGCCTTGTTGTCCGCCTCCTTGCTGGTCATTACTGCCCTAAGTTTTTTGGAACACCCGGTACATTTCCTCTTCTTCTCACTAGCATCAGAAAGAGTATGAACTCTTTTCGTGTTTCTGGGTCTCTCAATAGATAGTCGGCTGCTATGGCTTTCGGAATCAATTTCTTAAAAAAAAGTAGGGAATGAATTCTAAAGATATTTTTCTATACCATTTTCTACATTTCCGGAGAACTGAACATGAAGCGGACATTTGGTCATAATAGTCGATCCCCTTTTTACCAATGTAAAAATCTATTATGCATTTGGGCTTGAAAATTGGTTCATTAGATCTTGTTCTTTGCCCAGTATCAATTTAAGACATGTCATGTTTCTGAACATTGCTCATTATAAATATCTCGTTTTTGTCTTTCCATTTCATGATTTTTACACCATCCTCATGTTTTCCTACAATTTGACCTTTTACCAGTCGAACTTTCGTGACTTCCATGCTAGAATGAAAGTTGCCGACGCATATAGGGTTCGACCACAACTCAAAACACTATCACCGATTGGGTTTTCCATTTTATGATGGAAAAGCTATGGGACTCTTCTTGAATTGTATAACCTTTGGCAGTGTAAACCTTGAAGTTGAAGATGTAACCGTCTTCGGTGCATAACTCATACCCTTTTATCCCATATTTCTGTGATTTGTTCGGCCTCTAAAAGGAATCATCGTCTCATCAATCACTGATTTCTCACCCAGTTTTAAACATTTTTGAAAATTATTAATTATTTTGTTACAACGTTCTTTTTCTTCATATAAAAGATCTTCTGTATCACTGGTAATATCGTCACAAAAATGAATACAATGTAAAATGACGAAGAATCTTTCAGCGGCATTATTATTAGGAAAACAAATTCGCAGAAAACGATTGCACAAAATTTTTTAAGTTCAGGAATATCAATGGGTCTCCAAGAACGGATTCGGGATTTTTTCTTCAATTTCTGACACGTCAAATTTTGAAGTAGTTGTACGGCATACAAATTTGTAAATGTAACAATGAATTCTAATATTTCATCGTCAATGTACAATAAATAAAAATCTAAAGGCGATCGAAAATTAACTGAAATGTTCACGATCTCGTGATTAGTGGAACACGACAGAGGAAACAATTCCTCAGATGCCTCAATTTCAATCCAATTAGCGTCTGTATTAGGCAATTGACAATTTATTGAACTATTGATAGAGTGACCTCCTGTAGTATCTTCTGATTCCTCCAGCTCTTAAACGTGTTCCTGAATATCATCTGCTGAGTCACTTTCCGATATGTTCATATCAAGCAAATATTCCTCACTACTTTCACTAGAACTGTCACGACGCTGGCTGACGGCTAGTTCGACTAGTTTTCGGCCGCGTGAAAACGGCAAGTTGCAAATTGTAGCGGGCTAGGTGCTAGGGGCCGGGACAGGGCAAGCGCGAACATGATGGGGTCTGTCCAGACCATGTCCCGAGCGGATCAAATTAGACCCCGTACCGCACTGGCGGCAGGAATAATCATGTCAGTGTCGTACGGGGCTGATTACCCCGTACAATTTTATAAGCGAAATGAGTTCTATACGATGTATCAAACATATATGTACTCAAATGACCATGATAAATTCAATAGCCGCTTCAAAGGATGAAAAGCAATTTAAGGAAAAGGGATGAAATTGCTGCCGCACCGAACGGGTTATCTGGACTATGGGGTCTTCCCAACCCTGTACCGTACTGAACGTGTTAAATAACGTACCAAGAAATATCAGATATGCTTCATTTCTTCCATGTAGAATGTTTATAATACTCCAAATTCAGTTTTATAGAAAGATAACATGAAAAAGTTAACTCTAGATCTCTAGATATCAGGAAAACTGAAGCTAGAACTATAATATAACTTCAAGATTCTACCACACGATTCGAAACAAAGAAATTTGTAAAAGAAATTGTGTTTCACGTTATAATATAAATTTAATCAAACTAAAAAAATCGTATCAATAATGAAATATTATATTAGGATATATGTCGTTGTGTTTCTATACAATGGGGACTTTTTCAAAGAGCAATATTCAATCTTCCGTAGAATGTCACATTAAACACACCACAAAAATTGTCGCATCACCTGGTATTCTGAATTTCACAATCGATTAAGCAGCTCGATCGCAGTTTTTTTGTCAACATATGTTTTTGGACATATGAGGAGAAAAAATCTTATTTATGTAATAACATTTGTTTCCATATGAACTCAAACACGTCTGAAACAAGAATGAGTTTATTTGACTATCAGTATTCATTCAATTTCTCTTCAGTTTTTACGCTAAATTAATGCAAGTTTTCTGTTTCTTGTTGATTTTCGAATCCTTGAATTTATTGTCATGGCTGCTGAACGTCCTGGACGCTATTTGAGTGATCATGAAGTGGTAAGAATTGTAACACTTCTGGAGGAGGGGCGAAGCCAACGTTACGTGGCTAACTTGTTGATTGTTAACCAAATCACTATTTCAAGAGCAATTAATCAGTACCACGAAATAGGGGAATATGAAAGAAGGGCCGGACAGGAAAGAAATCGGATAACAACTCCAGCTGATGATCGTTGGCTTCGTTCAACTGCACTAAGAGTTCGGCACTGTACGGCTAGAATGATACAAAATGAACTTGTACTTTCCAGAAATGTGCATATTTCATTGCAAACTGTTAGGAACAAGCTCAGAGAAGACGATATCAGACCAAGGGGGGCTTCTACCGGCCCTCGTCTCACCAGAAAGCATCGGGTTGCAAGACTTCAGTTTGCGAGGGAACATGCAAATTGTGGTATTCCAGAATGGTCGAATGTTCTCTTCTCTTTTCCGACGAGTCCAGGTTCTGTCTAGTATCAAATGATAGACGCATGCCGATATACAGACGACTTGGGGAACGGTATCAGCAATGCAATATCTGGCAAACCGAAAACTTCGGAGGGGGCTCAGTAATGGTGTGGGAAGGCATTTCTTTCCATGGTCGAACTGAGTTAGTCCTAGTGAATAATGGAAGAATGGCAGCGGCCAGATACATCGCAGATATCCTTGAACCCCATGTTGTACCCTTTGGACCATGATTGGCGAAAACTTCCTTTATACGCATGATAATGGTCGACCTCATTCAGCTAGAGTAGTTACAGAATTTCTGCAAAATGCTGAAGTTTATATTTTGAGATGGCCAGCCAGAAGTCCCGACTAGAATCCCATAGACTATGTTTGGGACAACATGGTGTGGCAAATGCAGCAACGTAGGATGCCTTGTAGAACACTCCAACAACTAGAAAATGTGCTTCCTGAAATTTGGAAATCGGTGACTCAAGAGTATATTCAAAATTTGTATGGGGGGCTTCCGAGACGTATACTGGCAGAATTCTGAATCTAACCAAGCGACTCTTGAATGACCAACCTAAAAGTTTATATAGAATTGTCGTAGAAGTAGGGTGATGCGACAATTTTTGTGGGGAGTTTATCTCCTGGATACATAGTACATACATACATACATAGGATAATAGTCGCCTGAAAGGACTACAATTCCGTCGGATGGATAGGGGTCACATATAAACGTTTCATTTTCGTTGAACTCATAAGTGTTGCACACCTATTAACAATATCCAACTGCATTGTTACAAAATCTCGTATCGCTGGCATACATGTACGAGTGTGTCGGCAATTTCTGTAATGGTTATGTTAAGTTCTGTTTGACTGATCAGGTAAATTTCTGTAGATCTTATCGTTTCTTCCATATCTTCAGTAGACTTGTATTTTTTTTTGTTGGGTGTTATGAGTTGTGAATTTCACATCTATAATTGTCGGTGAGGATGAAAGCTGTCCTTTTGTTCTCTGCAATGTATGTTGGGATGGGGCATTTTCAGACAATTACCATCTGTGTTGTCTGCGGTGATTATCAGGTTCTGTGGATTTTGAATTTTACTTTTGCTTGGTGGCATAGTCTGAGAATCAGTTGATTCATTGAATTTGTTAGTAGGGCTCTGCTAGCCTATCTCTCTATTTTGTTCTTTCGGTATTTCTTGTTTCTTCAGTTGTCATTGAGCAATGGTGTAGCCGGGCTGATGACAATGTCTGCAGTTGATATCATTTACGGAGAGAAATATTCTATACTGGGTGTTATCGTGAGTTAGCAAAATCGAGTCTGGAATTCCTAAAGGTTCATATGGATCGATATACAGTTGGCGGCGAAAGCTGAGTATATGGCTATACTCAGTTTACATCATTCCCACTCGAAGAAAAGAAATGTGTGATATTGGTTTAATTCCTAGAGATTTGATTCGATGTTCTAAAATTCGGTTCGGTATCGTAGGACAGACGTTAGAGATGACCAGCCTATGAGCAGGGCTGATGAGGCGTCTTATGTTTATGATATCTTGTATCTTGATTGTTTTGTAGTTTTTGAAAAGTGCGTCAACTAGTTCGGTTTTGGAAACATAAATGCAGATTCGGTAGTTTGAGACTTTAGATGCATAGATAATGTTGATTTATTTCAATATTTGGCCAATAGCTACAATATAGTTGTGATTTCTGATACCATCATGGGAGGTTAGGACAATTGCTTGTTCTTTGATAGGTTGTTGTGAGAGTGTGCTTGCATAAGATCGAGGGTGTTGTGAGGTAGAGGTTCCGTCGTCGGTATTCAAATTATTCATGATTGGAAAGTATGGTTTTGTACATTGTGGTTTTCTTGTCCAAGGAGCCCTGAGTGAGGTCCTGTTTATTGGTGGACAATTTGGTCCACCTGGGTCGGCGGCTTGTTATAGTTCAGCTGAAGATTTTAATGTTGACACTCTTATCGATAAGATTTTGATGGTGGAAATGTATAATGTAATGAATTTTTTCTAGAATATTATGTGTCCACTCACGGATTGAGCCAATATTGGTCACTAACAATATCTAGTTCACTTTTCCGAAAAATTTAACTGTTTATTATGAATGTAGAAATGCATCCAACCGAGGTAACGATCAGGGGCGTAATTCTATATTGCTTTTTATTGAAAAAAAACTGTTGAATCTTAGTATTATTCGGACTCTGCACCAGCAAAATCCCTCGGGAAGTGGTTTGCTAAGTTTGAATAAGGCGAAATGGGCGTCGAAGATCATACACGCTGCGGACGAAACAAGCTGTTACCAACGAAAATGTCGACAAATTCCACAAAATAATTTTGGAGAATATTACTAACTACGGCGCCGCGCGTGTTCAGAATCAATCGAAAACAACCACGTTGAGATGGTCTGAACAGTGTCTAGCAATATGTAACCCTAATCTAACCTAATGGAGACGACTTTTCTCGTCGATATATTACAATGGAAGGAACCAGAATTCATCATTACACTTCAGAGTCCAATCAATCACAAAACGAGTGAATTGAGAATGAAAAACCAAAGCCGAAGCGCAGAGAGATGCAAGAGTCGGCTGGTAAGGTTATTGCATAAACAGTATTCAAGTATCCAACAGATGAAACAGATGAAATCACAACAAAACAGCGAGGTTTGAGAAAGAAAAAAGTCTGGTTTCATCAATAGAGTGCGCCGAGTCACAAATCAATAAAACCCATGGCAAAGTTGTAAGAATTGGGCTTCGAGTTGCTTCTCCATCTACCGTATTCTCCAGATATACCCCCAGTCACACAGTCACGCCGAAATCTAGGCCCTATTTTTTGGCTAAAGAGACATCGGACTATGAAAATTGTATACAAACATTTTATGGCTGCTTTAATCGTTGTATTGCTCTCGAGTGCAACTATGTTGAATGAAAAAAATTGATTCTTACTAACAAAATTTGTTCTTCTATGTTAGCCTACAGATTCTTCGGGCCAACTTCACCCAAAATTCGTTGTTGTGCAAAAAACCTTGATGTACATAACATTGAGTAATAGTGAAATTGGGTAATTCTTGTGCATTACTTTGACGAATACCAATATCATTTTGCACATGATACAGGTTCGCATTAGATCCCGCATTATTTGACGAATGCTCAAAAAAGAGGCTTGTGCCAATTGACGCAAAGAAATGCTCAAGAAATACAATCCTGATGCATCGAACAATTTGTATAATATGCACAAACATCATGAATTTTGAATCTATGCGAATGAGCTGGAAATAAATCAGGAATCCATTGTATGTTAAAGACGAGTCAAATCCAGCCAAAGTAATTCGTACGCAAAGCAAATGATAACCCGTTCTTTCGAAATAACTGAACATGTGGTATCCTTGCCCTTTGAGCCTCGTAAAACGATGAATTCTGAATACTACACAACTATTTGTTTGTCACAAGTGTTGTGCGAAATATATAAATAGAGATTGTTACGAAGGATTCTTCTTCATCATGAAAATAAAAGCTTTCACATATTGGCTGAAACAACTCTAAGTATTTGACTTGCTAAAACATCGAGAAGACAGGTTTTCCTGCTAACATCTCTAATTTGGCAACAAATGACTTATTCCTCCGCATATAAATAGGAAACCTGAAACTGTTCAAGCATTAACTATGTTTTGGAGATACCTGAATTGAAGTGGAGAAAGTATCGAGAAACTGGTTTTAGCGCCGCCAAAAGTAAATTTACCATAATGGAGGAATACTTCGAAAAACTTCAAAATCATTTTCGATAATAAATTACAGCCTCTTTATGATCAGACTTCTAATTTTATGTAACCCAACCCTCGTATATTTGAGATCTTCCCGTCCTGCCTACAAATCGAAAGAAATAAGATAATATAAAGAAACTGAAGCATATTTAAGGCTCAATATGAATATTTCCACGAATCAGCGATAGCGTGGGAAACATTAAATCGAGTCTCACTAGGAACGAAAACGTCAATTAATTTATTTCAGCTGATGGAGACTCAGAATATTTTTGTATTATTCAACAATATCACAACTATATATGCCAACTTCTTCCCCGTCATTCTAAATATATTATTGCATGCTGAATGAATTTCTCATCACGTTATACATTTCGCCGAAGCATAAAGGTTTCAATTTTCAATTATAGCACTTGTTGAAACTGTTATCGACTGAACTCGGGTGCCGTTAAGAGCCTCTCGGACATATATCACTTCAGTTCCGCTCCCTGATAGAATGTAACACATTGATTTTGTAAATAGGTTCCTCAGGGATTATTTGTCTAGCCAAGGTTCATCCCTGTTTCAGCTGATGATCTTGGTAAAGGATAAAGCGGTGGAGAAGGAAATATGTGGTCCGAGACAATTTCAGTTTATATGCATTGGACAAAAAAATTAATTCCTTTATCAAAAGATTGTTTTTTCAGGAAATAGGGTATCACACTCTTCACTTTCGACATATTGTTCAGTTAGGGATCTACTTTTTCAGATATACATTGCACATGGTATCCATTTTCATGGTCTTTGCAGGGTTTATCAAAGTAGAGATGAAATAATGCGATTTTCGCGACACCACTTGTTGAAAAAAACTACAATATCCCAAATAGATACGGTCCAGCTGTCACAGTTTTGTGCTACAGGTTGATTTCTCATATTTGTCATTTTTTAGATCTGCCAATATTTCGTCTATTGTGAAATATATCGGAAAAAGTGAAATGGCCACTTATACATAATTTAACGAAGAAGAATTCAAAGGCGTGTCCAGTTTTTGAGGTGGCAACATAACTCACTTCTTTTTAAATAGAATTTTATGTATTTTTTTAATTCGTTCACCGACAGATTTAAAAAAAAATAGCATTGTCAATATATATCTTTGATAACGTTATAAAATGTTTTTCGTTATTATTTTCTCAAAATATTAACGCAACGAAAAGAAATATCGTTAATGTCCTTTTCCTCATAGAAATCATTTTTGTCTCCTAAAACTGTTGAATTAATATTTGAACTGAATACTAGGGTCTCAAGTAATTTTTATTTTATACGTTTTTGGGTTTTTGTAGACTAGTGTGTAGTTATGAGCTGGGTTTTCTTTCTTATATCCAAATGTAATTGTCCCATTCTTTTTATATAAAATAGCTAGTTATAGTTATTAAAACAAACCATTGATAGACAAATAATTAGAAGATTCCGTTAGGTTAGAAAAAATGAGGATAAAGAAAGAAATAGTCGAAAGGTCTTTGAAAAGAAAAAGATTTTACATAAGGAGCTTCAATAGCACCTGAACTCCGTGATTGTGTTAGGATAGACGACCTTGTATTTCATTTGCCTGGTTCGAAAGAAGATGTCAGAAATATAAAAAGTACTTTTGAGGCATGACGTTTGGTTATGGATAGAACTATAATATTAATGATTACTGAGAACTCAAATGCAGAAATCGAACGTAAGATTTATGAAATAACTCAACTTCTAAGTTATACAAAAGTGATAAATACAGTAGAAACTGCAATCTAGATGAGCTGTGGTCAATATCCTTGAGAAATGGAGTTTTCAAAGCAACTATAGTTCATCAGCGCTCTATATCTGTGACAAATCATACACGATTTGATAACAAAAACGACCACTCAGGAGAGTTTGAGACAAACTCGCACATTCGTGAAACATGATATTATATGTTGAAATTCTCATGTAATATATCTTATACAGGTAAAGTAAGATGTGAAAATGAGAAAAGTGTAACCTTCTACGGTGGGAAACGAATCGTTATATATCAATAGGTAATTTACACACATTTTTAGTTGCAAAATAAAGTGGCACGTCTCTATTCTCTTTTGATTAGAACGACAATTTCGTTTCATTTACACCGAAAATAAAGACAAAACTGCTGTTTCGCTGTCCACTTTATATCATGATAGTGCAGTGAATCTGGAAACATTTTGTCATTGATACTTATGGAGCAACAAGAAATAGGGCTGATAGGTTTGATCCTTGCAGCCATTCTTACACAACGGCGGGAAAGAACAGGTATTCCATGCGAAGATTCTTTGGAATGCTTGATGCAAGTGAAATCAATTCTATGGTTTTACTTAGCCAATCCCCAATAGTATGAAAAAAACATAAGGCTAAAAATGTTTTGACTAAATTAGGAACGTCATTGGTAAGACGTTTGCTTCGACAACGAATGGAAATTCCAATTTTGAGATATAAAAGTCTATAAAACTGACCATTTCGGAAATTTTCTTTATCTTTTCGTAAAAAAAATCTGAAATTTACTAAAAATTGTATGAATAACGAAAATGTTCATATTTGATAAAATTAGGAAGTTATTATCTTGAAGATTCGGACAGGAATTACATTAATATTCAAAATGGAATTGTGACCTTCGAATATCTTACTATCAACTATTGCCAAACTAACATTGGACATAGAACCTGAATCTAGTCGTTGTGGACTGATAAACTCCCAAGGTTAACCAAGGTTAACAGTATCGAAATATGCTATGATGAAACCAATCATGATTCCAGACTTTATACTAAATCAGCCAATTGACGACAATAAGCCTACTATTTATTCTCAAATAACAATAGAGAATAGACTGTGACTATTTTGTGGTGAAATTATCAATATTCAAAAGATCTTCATATCCACCGGCAACGTCGATGATATACAGGTGTTTATTCTGATAACCTATAAAATTTGTTTTTGTTTGTTTGTTTGTTTTCTATGTACCTACAGTTTATAGTGGACTCCGAACCATTCACCTAGACCGTGCAATGATAACTGCCTCCTCTCAGGACAAGTTATCTGGCGTTCAGAGGTTATGGACCAACAACTATGTTTATGTGTCCAATCTCTATGTATGTCTTTGTCAAATTCACTTTTTTGTTCAAGAACAACATCCATGATTCGAACTCTTGTTCGAACCAGCCACCTCGGCACCTATAAAATTTACTCAACAAAACATGGGAATAAGATGGGACTCTGCAATATACAATAAATCGAAATATGTTATCGAGAAAGGATTAACGTCGCGTCACGCTTTTAGTAGTACTATAAAATATAAGATATGTATGTATATTTTAGCCGAATCGGTTATGTATATTTTGAGATGCCATGTACACCCTTTGAAAAAGTAATTCTTAGAGAAACGTGAAAGAATTTTTAAATCGGTCGTACCTTGTGTACCCTACTTCATAATTTATAGTTATTATACAAAAACAGAATACATACTGCGGGTCGATATTCAACATATGGAATTTTCTTATAGTTTAATCTTTTTAAGGGAGTTATATTATTGTTGATGATCGATACGTACGTAACGGTCCGAACGCTATGTGAGATTAGGGCAGGGTCCCTAACGCGCCCACGTCTTACTTCTGTAATGATTTGCATTTTAGGATATTTCATGGCTTGAATCATGTCCAAGAGTAATTTATTTAGCCAAAAAACGTAATTATCATTTTATGAATATTTCAATCTGGTATGATTGGAGACATGAAAAATCATAAACATGGTTTGAATTGTCCAATCTTATGTTGTAATTCATATTGTTGTAGCGAGTATTCTTCTTGAGCCATTTTTACATATAAAAATAATCGTTTTCCAGGACTACTCTGAGTTGTTCTGTATATTACCTTATATAACTTTTATTCTTTTAATAGACGCATAATATTTAGGAAAAAATGAAACGAAGAATACATAAATTGTGGATTGGATGGAATGAGAACCATTTTTGTGACATTTATTCTGTCTAACTTTATTAATTTGAATGTCGTCGTCCTCGAGAATTGGTTTTCTTCTAGTTTCTATGTATTTTGTTTCTCCAAATTACAGAAAATTGCTTCTAATCCTTCGAAATTTTGTTTCACTCATAGGCGCCAAATTTGGAAATTGGTTATTGAATTGCCTGCAAGTGAATGGAAGTATAACTCAATGCAATATCCATTGATGCTGACTTAATGGACGTATGTGGATTGGCACGAAAATACGCTAGCGTATTAATTTGATTGTCGTCGTCCTCGAGAATCGGTTTTCTTCTAGTTTCTATGTATTTTGTTCCTCCAAATTGCAGAAAATTGCAACTTATCCTTCGAAATTTTGTTCTATTCATAGGTGCCAAATTTGGAAATTGGTTATTGAATTTCCTGCAAGTTCTATCCACCACTTTTTGACATTCGCCATGAATTAAAAAGAGATTAAATATATCCTCGTTAGAATATTCAGCCATTTTATTATCAATCTGGTGTTTATCAAATATTTTCACTTCAAATGACCAACAGTTCTTGTTGAAATATCAAATTCGAATGAACAAAGTGACAAGTACATTAGGTACCTGTCAGGTGAGCGTAGCCGGTTTAGCTACTTGATTCAAATATTTCAAAGCATTCTCTGTTAGTTCATGCAAAACCATCAAGATTCAATATATTCAAAAATTATTTCTGAACTATAAGAGATGGGTATAGTACATGCTTATACAATTCCATCTGAAATTTGACGGCCCATCTGACGGTGAATAAAAATTGTAGGAACTAGGCGAAAACCAATCATCGAAGATAATTACATTAATACGAATAAATGATAGCAAACATCATAGGAGAAAAATAATTCACGATCTGAATAAATGTTCAATATGGGCCCCATTTTGCTCGATACATTTGACAGCTCGTATACGAACATGATGAGTTGCCCTTCTAGTTTCCTCAGGATCAATATTACGAAAATCATTATGAATGCGCTCTAGTAACTCTTCTTTACTTCTTACAGGAATAAGGTACACTTATCACTTGATTTTGCCCCATAAATTAAAATCAAGGGGCGTCAGGTCCGGAGAACGCGGAGGCCATAAAGTTGGTCCTTGATTACCCCACCAACTATCCTCGAACATTTCTGTTAGCTGCCGATCTACAGCTCGTGTTTTATGTGCTGGTGCACCATCCATTTGATAATAGCAATCCCTCAGAATGTGAAGAGGTAATCAATCTAAAAAATTTGCTAATGATCCTCCCAAAATTTTCAGGTATCTTTGTCCATTAAGATTTTCCTCATAATTTTGATGAGCCAACAAATCATTCATTTAAATTGCAAAAACGTTCACGCTGAATTTATTTTGGAAAACAATAACCTCAATGAAATGTGGATTTTCTGTGACCCAAAAATGTCGATTTCTCCTATTGGTTATTCCACTTTCATTGAACTTGGCTTCATCAGACCAAATAGTTTTTTGCAGAATCGTCACATCTTCTTGAAGCCGAATTAATAAATTTTCACAGAAATTTAGTCGCTTGGGAAGGTCAGTTGGTTTCCATTTTTGTAGTCTGATAAAAGAATACGGGTGCATGTTATGTTTCTTAAGTATCCTTTGAATGGAAGTATAACTCAATCCAGTATTCATTGATGCTGACTTAATGGACGCATGTGGATTGGCACGAAAATACCTCTCGGAGTATGTTTCACAACGAATTTGTTAAGCAAAAAATCAACAGTTTTTGATTTGGAGTGTGACAAAAAACAACCTGATTATAATCATCATTATCAAAGACACATGTTTTTCTCTACTATGATTACCTATAGCCGATTGGAATAGAATAGCAGAATTCGTTTTGCGGCGTTACCTGAAAGACTAAAACTTTATTTCTGGTAAGCTCCCTGTGGAAGGAAAAGAATCAAATGGAAAGATATGTTCAACGAAGATGAAGTGAAATATATTCTATACTTTCAACTATTTTATTTTTATAAACACGAGCAGTTTCGACCGTCAAATCATTTTCAGTTGTTAACTACAGGAAATGAACTTACTTTTATAGATACTGGTCTAATTTGATATTAAGTAGTGGATAGGTATTAATGTCTAGCTGGGTACCAAGGGTGATTCAGTATGGGTTTTTACAAAGGTTATTGATTTCCAAACATTCCAATAGATTCCTTTTTTTCCTATGTCCTCATTAAGAAGAATTTTGATATTATCTAAAATTAATGAATGTTCTGGGGTTTTGATATGTTCACATCTTGGAGAATCAACGTCAGAGGCTAAATGTTCTTTGAATCTGGTTTCGAAAATCCTACCTATCTGCCCAAATAAGCTACCGCACACTCATTGGAAGCAATTTTGTAAAGTCCAGATTCTTTGAATTTGTCTGTTTTTTATTCAGCATTGAATATTAATTTGTTCGAGTTTCGACCACTTGATAAAGAGAAGGTTATTTTAATTTAGAAAGGCAGGCAGGTAGAAATTTCGAAACCAGATTCAAAGAACATTCATCATCTGACAATAATTTTCTAATATGTAAACATTGTAAAACCAAAAACATTCAATAACATTAGATGATATCAAATCTCTTCCTCATTGCGTCAAAGGAAAAAAATTAATGTGTTGGAATGTTAGGAAATTAATAAACTGTGTAGAAAAGTGAAATCGTCCTTAATAGCCAAATAAACATCAATACCTTTCCACTACTGACATCAAATTAGGCTGGTATCTATATAAGTAAGTTCATTTCCACATACGCACTGAAATGCGTATATGGTTCATTTGTTTTGCAGAATGAAATTCACCACTTCGAAAATTATGAGAAATTTGACATGATAGAATGTTATATTCAAACTGGGTTTTATCCAGCTACAATGGCAGAAACATATTTGAATCAGTTTCCTGAAAGGCACCAACCTGATAAGTCTATTTCCCAAAGAATGAGAGAAAGTCTTAACAATAGTAGATGGTTGAAACCACCAACATACAAGAAATATGAAGTAAGAAATGAAAAAAGCTACAGATGAAGTAAAAGGCACTGTAATAACCTGACCTTCCAGTTCGAGCAGGCAGATAGAGGCAGACACTGGAAGAAACATCTTGTCCGTTATTCTGAAAGAAATTGGGTTCACGTCCTACAAAATGCTAGTATCCAAATTTTTTGCAGCTGGGGATCCCATTCGCCGACCAAATTTCTTCAATTAGAATTTAGAAAAAACTCCATGTATGCCCAGATATGTTTACAGAAATGATATGAACCGATGAAGATCCATGAAATCACCAGTTATTGAATATCTGATCGCCATAATGAGCATTATTTGTCTGATGTCAAACCTCAGCGACATATCGATGTGCAGCATCCAGGAAATTATCATTGTAATGTGTGGAGTGTCCTAAGATACATCCGCCTCTTATGTTTTGAAATATTTGATATTGGCCTGAATGGTGGGCCATATGAAATAATCATCAATAATAATATTGATGGACAATTGCTAGACATACTTCCCATAGCAAAACGTTCGAAAGTTTTTTTTCGACACTGGTGCTAACACTCCCCCCTTTCCTTCCAACAAGGACCATCACTGGCCTTTTAGATTTAAATTTTGCGGATTATTGGATAGGGACTAGAAGTACAGTGAAACAGCTATCTCGTTTACCTGACCTGACTGCACTACTTCTTTGTGGTTCTATTCAATAATTTACTCACCAAGAGAGACGAATACAGTTTAGAAAAGTTGAATCAAAACGAAATTGAGACCACCTGAGCTTTGTTCAGAAAAGGGTAGTCAATACAAAGTGAACTAGATATGTTGTATAATTTTGAAAGGGACTAATATTCCATTCAACAAACGAAAATTCGTCTTTAGTTAGTATTTGAAGATGCATGTTTGTATCATTATAACTTTAAGAGTAGGAAATTTTTTTCCACTCCACTGATTTGTATGCAGAATGTCAAACTGGTACTTTGATAATAACCGAGATATCTGCGAATGACGATTTCCCCAAATTCGAGAAATTTTGAATAAATCGAAAACAGAGAGTGAAATCGGAAAAATTTTGGATTTGCACCTCTAAACTGGTCTCTGGAAATGAGATTGAGGAAGAAAATTGGGCTATTTTTCTTTGTAATACTTTACTTGGCTACTATACTAAAAATATCAAATTTGCCCTCCCTGTAGGTGAGTCAGGATTTACAGCACGGTCTCTGTGTGTCCAACAATACTCGTTAAATTAATTTTGAAGCTCGAGCCTATGTATTTCATGAAGGGCTGAAATTTAATTTTGGGCTATACTACAGGGTGGGGCGTAAATGAAGGGCGTTTGTGGAACGGGTAGTACACGTAACGATGAGTGAGTAGAAGGGAGCGGCTGAGCTCATTCGACTCAGCGGGAGTTTAGTTCACACTGGTTTTCTGGACAAGGGAGCACCGTGCGTTCGCAGTTGAAGAGTATTTGAAATCGGGAGAGTTCGTCATTGGTCGTAACACTTCAGTTCCGAAACGTGACACAATCATCTGATAGGTACAGAATTTCAGAACGAGTGCATGAGCAATGAATCCGAAACCTCAAGGTCGTCCCCGAAGTGTAGTTTCCGTGGAAAGAGTGAGACAATCTGTAATTCAAACCCCAGAGCGCTTTGTCCGAAAACGAGCTGCAGCACTCCTAATATATAGTCGAACTGTTCTCCGAATTTTACACCAAGACCTTCGCTTAAACTCCCATAAATCATGGTTTTCCAGCACCTGAATGAAGAATATTTTGCACAACGCCAGCAGTTTGCCGAGAGAATGCAAAAGATTATCGCTGATATATATATATATATATATATATATATATATATATATATATATATATATATATATATATATATATATATATATATATATATATATATATATATATATATATATATATTCTTTTTTTGAACGAGAGGGTTTACAAAATTTTAATAATTGTATTCACAATAAATGCTTATATCTATATTTTAGTGTGTGTCAGAAAAAGCACGAGTGTGAGCTCAGGAAATGTAACAGGGGTACCATACTATCTTGTATATGATTCAATAAACGAGTGAAAAAACCTGAGGAAAAAACTCGTTTCGCTGTCGCTATTGCACTAGCAATAGCTCGTCTGTTTATGTTGTGTTAGTGTCGTGTGTACAAAAAGAGTACCAAAGATTTTTCTGCTTAGCCGCTTCATTCTCTCTTGCATTCCATGATTTCCAAACGAAGGCAAGGGTGAAAGAAAGGGGGTTTGGGACAGGAATCTGTAACAATGGAAAAAGAAAACTAGCAGAAAAATATTTCAACAATCATACTTCTTATATGTCTAAACAAATCTGAGAAAAGATTTTTACATAGCAATGAAGGTCATGAAAAGGACTAAGCAGATAATAAAGAAAATACCTAACCTGCGATATTTGCTCAAATTCCATCTCTATTTGACCGAGAGGGCCCCGATGGCCAGGTTCAGTCTTCCAAGTGATGCCGATTATGATCTATAGATGTTTTAGAATCATTATGGACCCAATAATCTGGGTTGACATCGCCCATATATTATTTATTCGTGGAACTTGCTCAATTTAAAGAAAAATTTGCTAAAAAAGTTTTTTTTTATGGCTGATGAAAATGAACCAGTGATAATGACGTGTGAAGAGGCTCATTTTCATTTTAGCGGTTAATAAACGGAACCGCCGATAATGGACAGCAGTAAACCCCCGCGAACTGCATCAATCCCCACTGCGCAGTGAGAAAGTCAACGTTTGGTGCGCTATAAGCTGTCTTAGGGTGCTTTGACCGTATTTTTTCGAAGATGAGAGAACGGCAACCGTAACTGTAAACTCTGAGCGATATGTCTTCATGTCGGAGAACTTTTTTATTCCAGAATTGCGACGACGAAGAATGAACAGAAGAAATGTTTGGTTCCAACAAGATGGTGCCACGGCACATATAGCCAGAGCCTCAATGGAAGTTGTGCGTCGTATTTTTCCTGGTCATGTAATCTCTCGTTTTGGTGACGTTACTCGAATCTCACTGCTAGCGAATATTTTTCTTGGGCAAACCTAAAGGCTGAGGTCTACGTCGATTAGCCTCAAAATCTACGAGTGTTGAGAGAAGCCATCACAAGTGAAGTAAAGGAAATTGACACTGATTTGTGAGAGCGGCTGATGCAGAACTTCGAGAACCGACTACAGCAATGCAGTGCGGAACACGGACGTCATCCGCCTGATGTAATTTTCAGAACGAGATTCTTTTAGCTTTTTTTACTCTAAATGGTAACATTTAAGCTTTCATTTTACGTCATTGAACATGTTCTACATTAAAAAGCAGCCGAGCTATTCTCGTTTCCAAACCGCCTTTCCATTGAGCTCCACCCTGTACAATATGGAGCATCATTCTCATATTTTCTTTAATAGACTAACTTAATTTTTTGCGCATTCTAATTTCCTATACTAAATGGTTTCGATTAATTTCATGAATAATTTCTTGTGAAGTGAATGCAATATTATAAATTTTTTGAAATCAAAATATTTTAATCAGGCTACTTGGTGTCCAGATGAAAAACAAGAAACATTAAACGTAATACCTGAACAAAATAAAGTATTAAATCCCCCTTGATTACACTCCATCTGTTCGGACGGACTGTTTCGTGCGGAATATATGGGGATTTTCGTTGTCACAATATTAGAAATTGTACCCATTTAGAAGACCATTATCTGTGAAGAGCTCAAAATTAAAATGAAATTCCGCTTCACCTTTTCAAGTACCCATGAACAAAAACCATGAAGGGTTTGAAAATCTGTGTCGTACAAGTTTTGGCGCATTTGGAAAAGATAATTGTGGTAATTTTATTTCTTGAGTATCCTAAAAACACTAAGTATAGCTCAGCTATGTCAGTTTCATTGGCAATTTTTCTATTGCTTGGGGGACTAGGGTATATCTGTGCATAAACTCTTGAAACTAGACAGTCTATGTTGTGGCACCCATCAATCGCCTAAATCATCTTTATTCTTTCTTGAACAGAGTAAAACGATTATGATGAATGGTATAGAATCAGAGTTTTTTAAGAAAAATACAGAAAATATTTCAAGTTCCAATGAAATATCTACAGGGTATTATATGTTAAGCGAGCGACCCTGTATATTTCTTGGCCCGTGGTGATTTCAAAAAATTCCCGAAACACATTAAATGATTCTATTCTTGGGAAATCTTCAGACCTAACCTAATCTATATTTGATGTATGTTTAATGAGCAACCCTCTGAGATGAGGCACTTCAATCCCTCAAAATCGAACAGGGCAGAGGGGTCGAGTGATAGCTCATTAAAATAGACCCTTGACAATGGTGTACAATAAAAGTATCTTTAACAAACCTATTCCGTGAAATATTATTTTACATCTAAAACGAGCCACCTTGAATATTCTGGCTATTTTCGAGATTATTGAAAAATGGGACAACAAATAATTTTTTTTTTGATGGGAAACCTTTCGAGTTCATAAACACTAAATTCACTTGTCTAGAGATTTTAGATAAGGAGAGTAGGTTCCGTTGTAATGTTTCTTGAAGGACCTTCTAACATACACTCGGAGGCAAAATTAGCGGAACACTCGAAGACTGAACCAAATTGGAAGTTCGATATTTTTCCTAATTCTCAACCGATTTAGATGATTTGTTCGGCAAGTTATAGATCAACTCTTCTGCTTTGTAGAAATTATAAGAGAAAACAAAAGAAATTTGAAAAAAATTTTATACGGGGGCAAAACTAAAAGTGTTTTTTTGTCAAAAATTCGTAACACCCTGTGGAATTTCGTGGTTCGAGTTGAAACGTACAATATCATGGTCTGTCAAGACACATCTTCCTACAGTAACGCCCTTCTTGTTTCATGAGTTTATCCCTATTTTTCAAAATATATTTAATTTCAAGTGGAAAATTACCATTTTGGAGAATTTCCATTGAATCAAGAAATTGTCATTAAAATTCTTCTATCAATTTGGAATTTTTTATTATCACTCAGGCGTGTCGAAATTGTCGTTTGCGATTTTTATGTTCGAATCGCATTAGTTATTGATGACAATTTGGTTAATTTGGTGAAAATTAGGAATTCATAGGATATAACAGTCGGTAGGTATTAAAATACACAACCGAATTCTGGGACCATTGATAAAACTTTTTATTCACACATGTGCACACCTTTTTTTATCAAATATGAAATACAATACACGTTTTTTTGTATATGACCTCATTTGAACTTGTTTAAAGAATGAGAGTTTTCTATTCTTTGATTTGATACAAATTCGATCGGTTGCGGTGTTTTGTGATTCTTTTACTGTTTACGATTCGAAACGGTATTTTTCATTCAGAATGAGAGATTTACCACCAACCTCAGTAGCATGGGCAGTTACATTGATCGAGGAAGGCGCACCTACCGCTCAGTCGGTACCATGTTGGGTGTCTCGACGTCGGTTATCCATCGAATCTACCGACGTTAAAGGGAAACTGGATTGTACGTGAGGAGGCGAGGACAAGGAAGAAATCTGGCAACCCGTGCTATACATGACCGTTTCATCATCAATCAAACCATAAGAAATCCTCGTCTTACTGCTGTTCAGGCACGTAACCTTTTACAAGCAGTGTATACTCGCTACTAAAATCAAATGTTTTTTTTGTGGGTCATCATGGACATTTTTCTCAACATGTTCATTTCATTTCACGAGTGTATCGCCAGGATACACACTTGCTCTCAATTTTGGACAGGAATGATAATAATTATAGAGTGTCACACAAAAAAATTCAAAAATAAATGTGCAAAATCAACGATTTTTCCAGTGTATTTCGAGTTCTCCCGGAGCGTGAAATTGGCCAGTGAATTTCAATAATTTTCATTTCGTTAGATTTCCGCTTCTCTAATTTTGATATTATTTTTTGGCTAACCTCCGATGTTATGCACCTACGCAAGATTAAAAATAAATCCTTGAAATTTGTGACTTTTCGCTTCAAATTGGATAGCTCTTGTGAAAATAGAGATAAATGTATAAAACAAGAAGAGCGTTACTGTGGGAAGATGTGTCTTGACAGACCATGATATTGTACGTTTCAACTCGGACCACGAAATTCCGCGGGGTGTTACGAATTTTTGACAGAAAAAACACTTTTAGTTTTGCCCCCGCATAAAATTTTTTTCAATTTTTTTTTGGTTTCTCTTATAATTTCTACAAAGCAGAAGAGTTGATCTATAACTTGCCCAACAAATCATCTAAATCGGTTGAGAATTAGGAAAAATATCGGACTTCGAATTTGGTTAAATTTTCGATGGTTCCGCTAATTTTGCCTCCGAGTGTAGTTCATAAGATTCAGTTGTTTTCTTAAGTTTACTAAAATTTAATGCAATGATTGATTTCGAATTAAATAATCCTTCATTTACTTTAATTAAAATCACAAAACAAAGGTTATGGACCCCAAAAATTTATAGGATTCAGGTCAGAAGATCAGGTAGGTCACTCCATTGGACCAGTATATGCAATTAATAAACCACACGATAGTTTTCGATAACAAAATTCTCCAAAAAGTACTCCAAATGCAATAAAGGAAAGATAATAAATCTAAAGAAAATTTCGGAAATTAATGAACTCAGGAAAACTTCACATTATACTACTCTCTATAACCAACTTGAATCATTCATTACGGGTTTGCATTTCCCCAAAATCTACAGGTATGCTGGTTAACCTATATATAAAGTGGAAGAATGTTATTGTTTATACGCTCTGCGATAATTTCGCAAAATTCACATCTTCGATCCTAATAATCAACATCAACGTGTCACGTGTCATGAACTAATTCACTTATATACATATATATATATATATATATATATATATATATATATATATATATATATATATATATATATATATATATATATATATATATATATATATATATATATATATATGTAATATCATAGAGATATGTTTGGCTAACACCGGGAATTGCACGGATTTGTTGTACAGATTGCGTATTTGGCATAACTTGGGCACACAATACCGCCACAGATGCTGCTTCATGTTCCACAATTTCAATGGGCCATTACTGGACCCGCCCCAATAAATTTTGATATCAAATCCATTATGTACTTATGGCGAACGTTACGTTCAGTATGCGTTTGGTGGAATATGCTTGCAGCTTCTCGGGCACAATTTTGATTTCGGTAATAAAGGCTTACCTACTCAGCTCCTGTGTATCAGTATTTCAAATATTTTAAATACATCACCGAAGTAGTAATTCAATGAATGATTTTCAGTGCATCAAATGATCCACATATTCAGATGAACACCTTAAATATATTAAAATTTTTTGTTCAATAATACATAGTTGAGGTTAATTTTTTTTTAATGAATGGGAATAAACTGCCATTCGAATAAGACGATGAAATCTCTTTAATATTATCATAGATTAGAAAAAGGGCTTTCGAATGACATAAGATATAGATTAGGTAAGAGGGCTGCCTAGCAGCCCGGTCACTTCGACCCAGTAGTCTATTGTGGCGCACTCTGTCCCAAAGTCCTAAATTTCACCCACAAGCTCCATCCTTCTGGTGAAGGATATGAGTTTTGTGGGCGAGAGCAGCTTAGTCAGCTGCAGTAAGTTCCAAGTTCCTCGCACACAGCGCGTTCCATTTATTCTATATCTTCTCCACATAGTGTACATGAAGGATCCTCAATCAATCTTAACTTGTTTATGTGATTTCTGAGGCGACAGTGCCCTGTTAGTATGCCAATGAGGGTTCCTTCTCATTGCCCCCAATGCTGTTATGTCCGGGTACCCATATCAGACGGAGCCTGTTCTCCCGGTTTGACAAGGGTGGACGACATTCCTGCCCCAGAAGTGACGTACAGGTATCGGATGCCAAAGCCTTCAGTGCAGCTTGGCTATTGGTGATGATTTTTATTGACCTATTTGCTAATCCCTCGCTAGCAGGAGGTCCAAATGACATTAGAAAACAAAACAAAAATTGACTTGTTTTTCCTTTTTCAATAATTTGTAAAATGATTTTTCGCGAAAATAATAATCCGTCCAAATTATCTTTGTCATACACCGTTGTAAAGAAGCATCTATGAAATTTCGAATGTGGTATCCCTCGATGCCTTTGATATTCAATTTTGAAGGTTTGAAGCGCCTCTTTCTAAGATATTGCACGTAAGAGCCTCAAAAGATGTGTCCGAAACGAAATCGTTCGACGTGTTCCGGCAAGTTTTTTCAATAATTTGGATGGACAGATATACCGGTTCGTTTGGAATGGAACACCCTGTATAAATAGCAATAATGCAATTTTGCACTTTCTCGTTCTTGGTAGCTATTAACTGTGTTTCAGTTTGGAAAAAATTAAAATAACGAATTTAAATTACCAGGAATCAATCGTAGAATGAAAACAAATTAAATAAAGCACAACCATAATATTTCTCGTTTGGTAATTTGATTTTTCATACGAATTGCAATAGGAAAATTCCTATTTACTATGCTTATTTAAAATATACAGGAAGTTACATAATAGTATATCACAACTTGAGGGGGAAAATCTACTTTTTAAGAAAAAAGTTCATGTGAACATAGGTCCGCAAAAGCTTCGTTACGAAGCTGCAGGATGTTGAAATTTCCGGAAAAAATTGGTTTTTTCTTCGAAACTCCTGCAGTTTTTGAGATATTCAGCCCAAATTTGGAATGCGAGCTATTTTTTACAGCCTCTATCATTACACGTCCTAAATTTTAACTATAATCTACAAGGTGTTTTCTTTTCCGGAGCCATGTCTTCTTTTGACTTTCAAACTTTTTTGTAGTACACTGATCAGCGTACAATCGATTTTCGCCATCTTCGTTCAATTCAGAAACTTTTTTGACACTTGTAATTTTTGCGTATCTCCAACCGTTCCCGATCAAAAATACATTAAACGATTGTATGCATTCGCTGAATTGAAAGCATTTCTAATAAAAAAAAATAATTGTATTCTTTGATTTTTTTCATTCATTCATTTATTGTGACAATTGCTAAAGTTGAACCAGTGTCTGCTCGAATTGTTCATTAAATTAACGACTAGTTTTAAGACTTTTGAAGTTATTTCTGTAAGAAAAAATGGCTTATTTTACTAAGTCGAATTGGCTGATATCCATTACATGTATGGTCTGGCTGACTGAAACACAACAGAAACTAGGCGATTATATCAAGTGCGCTTTCCGAATCGAGTAACAGCAGACAGACGAACATATTCAAATATCCATAGAAGGTTGAGGGAAACTGGTACGTTTACTGCATATAATCATTCAAAAGGTGTAACTCAAACTATGAGAACTCCAGATCTTGAGGATGCAGTTTTGAATTTTTTTGATTGGAATCCTCATGTGAGTACAAGAAAAATTGGAAATCAGTTGAATATTTCACATTGTCTAGTTTGGAGGATTCTCCACGACTTTTTATTGTACCCGTTTCATATTCAACGCGTTCAAACTCTACTTCCTCGAGATTTTTCTTCGAGCCTGAATTTGATTCTTAGATAAAATAAGGGAAAATGCTCATTCTGATAATGAAATAATGTTCACAGACGAAGCTAACTTTTCGAGAACTGCTATCACAAATTTTCACAATAATCATTATTGGGCTGAGGGAAACCCCTATTTGGTTGAAGAATCTGATCATCAAGAACAATTCTCACTAAATGTATGGGTCGGAATAATTGGAAATCATTTGATTGGGCGATATTTCTTGCCTAACAGACTAAACGGTCCCGCTTATCGGAAATTTCTTGAGGAGGAGTTGCCATTATTGCTCGAGGATGTGCCACTTTTGGTGAGGAACATAATGTGGTTCATGCATGACGGGGTACCAGCTTATTTCAGAGGAGAAGCTAGGGAATTTTTCAATAATACATTCAACAACCGATGGATAGGTCGGGGTGGGCCAGAACCATGGCGTCCTAGATCCGCAGACTTAAATAGTTTAGACTTTTTCTTATGGGGATATCTCAAAAGTTTAGTCTAAACCACTCCAATGAACACTGTGGAAGAATTGAAAAATTGAATAATAACCTCTTGTGACACGATAAGAAATACCCCAGGAATATTTCAAAGAGTGCGTGATAATATGCGAAGGACAGATGCCTGTATTCTTGCAGGTGGAAGACACTTCCAGCAATTTATTTACTTTTTAATTGTTATTTTTTCAGTTTGATATTGAATAAGTATGAGTTGAGTCTCCGAAGTCGAGCTATATAAAATAGAATCAAATTTTGAGTATTTCTATTTTTTTCTATTAAGCGAATATCATACAATTCAAATAATTCAAATTTAATGATTTTTCACTCGAAAATGGCTGGAGATACGAAAAAATTACAAATGTCAAAATAGTTTCAAAATTGAACGAAGATGACGAAAATTGATTGTACGCTGATCAGTGGCTTACTGCAAAAAATTTTGAAACGATAGAAAGGAAGAGGAGACATGGTTTCGGAAGAGAAAACACCTTGTGAATTTCAGTTAAAATCTAGGACGTGGAGGCTGTAAAAGTAGCTTCCGTTCCAAATTTGGGCTGAATATTTCAAAAACTGCAGGAGTTTCGAAAAAGAAACCAATTTTTTCCGGAAATGTCAACATCCTGTAGCTTCGTAACGAAGCTTTTGCTGACTTATGTTTATATGAACTTTATTTCTTAAAATTGCATGTAGATTTACCCCCTCGAATTGTGCATACTTTTATGAAATACTTTGTATAAAATGACAAATTTTACGCTCTTTGAGAATTAGAAAAATTGCCACAATATTTTACACCTTCTATATAAATTCGTTTTTTGTAAATATAGTAGAAAATTTTGAAATGAAGAATAGAGAGTCTTGAAAATTGGAAATTTTCCTCAAAAACATGTGGAACATTATTCGCTGAATCAACAATTGATTTGCCTCGTGAAATTTCATGAAAAATATTGACTCACTTTTCACTGAATATATTACATTTAAAGTCCGCCCTCTGTATTCTCCAATTACGAATGTTGACAAAATCGATTTTTCTAATTTCCAGAATCTTTGCTGCAAAAAACATGCCTTACCCTCCAGGAAAAATTTGCAAGTTAATGGAAGTGAATCTATACTCGTATATACAGGATTAAAATAACGTGTCGCATAAACTTGAACTTGCAAAAAGAGGATTATAGTATTCATTAATAATTCCCTACTTTTTCCATTAAAACTCCATTAGAAAAACCTCAAGTTCGTCCCATATTCGTCTGATGAAAACTTCGTGAAACCGCTAGGGAATGAAGCCCCGATTGAATGGTTTATTTTCCGAACTCTAGGATTCCGTTTGCAGTGAATGCAGAACGAAAAATAAACTCGCCGGTGAGGTAAATAAATTGCATCGTAAAATCGGATATTTTAATATCGATTATAATTCTTCATGATCGTCAATAAATACAACGATTAATACGGCTAGACCGAGATATTGCGGTAGATTTATGGGGCATTGGAAATGAATCCACCATTAAATTTGGAAAATATGATTTTTATGATCGTTTGTTATAATATGAAATGGATATTTTTCAATTGAATTTTTATTAATTCTTTTTGTGTGTTACTCTGAACACATAATAATAACTTCTTAATTATGATATGTTACAAGATCTGTAGGAAAAATATTTTGGTAACCACAGAATAACCAAATATTCTAGAGCGAGAAGGGGAAGTGTGTATAAGTTTCAACAAGAGTAGCGGATGCGGAGAGACAACCTCTCTTCAAATTAGTACTATAGACAAAATTTTATTCCTACAGTGGAGTTTTGTTAATTATCTTTCATAGTAATAGCAAGGTGAAGCAGCTTTTGCCAAAGGCCAAAGGCATGATGGATCAACTAATTCACAAGAGGCAGTGATAGAAGCGCTGGGCTTAAGCTGTGATGATCTTTCATGAACAAGTCCTCTATTAAACGTATTCGCACACACAGTAGAAAAGATAGAGTGGAAACTATAAAATCAGATTTTCAGAATAATATTCCTGAAATGGTGATAGTTCACCATTCGGGATGGAAAGTTATTATCTGGGCCAGAAGTGAGAAGCTCAAAAGAAGAACGCCTGCCAATTCTTATTTCATTTGGAGAAAACGAACAACTCCTGGCGGTGCCAAAGTTAGAGAGCTATTCCGGTCCAGAGCAAGCTCAAGCAGTGTCAAACGCTCGTTACGACTGGAACCTCGATGACAAAGTCCAAATAATGTGTTGTGACACAAATGCTTCTAATATCGGACAACTAAATGGAGCGTGTATTCTTCTGGAACAAAAACTAAACAGGTAATTCCTACTCTTTGCTTGCCATCATCACGTTTACGAACTGGTTTTGAAATCTGTGTTAGAAACTAAATCCATCAAGCCACGAGCAGCCCTGTAACACTGATGTTCAAAAAGTTTTAGAGACAACTAGAAAAACATTGATCCTTCTGCTATTGAAATTAACACCGACTTCATCAAACAACATTTCAGTAAAACAATAGTACAAGAATTGCTGGCTCTAAAACTTTTTGAACATCAGTGTAACAGGGCTGCTCGTGACTTGATGGATTTAGTTTCTAACACAGATTTCAAAACCAGTTCGTGAACGTGATGGCGGCAAGCAAAGAGTAGGAATTCCCTGTTTAGTTTCTGTTCCAGAAGAACACACGGTCCATTTAGTTGTCCGATATTAGAAGCATTTATGTCACAGCACATTATTTGTTATTTGATAATATATATATATATATATATATATATATATATATATATATATATATATATATATATATATATATATATATATATATATATATATATATATATATATATATATATATATATATATATATATATATATATATATATATATATATATATATATATATATATATATATATATATATATATATATATATATATAATTGGAGAACCAATCTTCATTTAAATATTTCAAAACAATCGTTAAAATCCGAAGTAATTCCAATCAAAAGAGGCATTTTTCAAGGTGATTCTTTAAGTGCTCTTTGGTTTTGTCTTTGCCTCAATCCATTATCTCATGAATTAAATGCTACTAGTTTCGGCTTCAAAATAAAGAGTTTATTAACTGAATTCAAATTAAGTCACTTAATTTATTTAGATGATATTAAATTATATGCCGGAACCAGATCTCATTTAAAAGTCTACTCGAGATTACTTTCAACTATTCCAATGATATTCATATGAAATTTGGGCTTCCAAAATGTAAAAATCTTTCTATTGAAAAGGAAAGATCACCTCTGATTATATAAAGATTTCCAATATCGAAATCGAGCCAATGCATCAAGGAGATACATATAAATATCTTGGATTTTGTCAAGAGAAGACAATTAACCATAGCAGCACTAAAGAAATTATTAGAAGTTCATATTACAAAAGACTAAGAATTATCAACAAGAGTTATTTAACTAGTAAAAACCTTTTCAGAGCTATCAACTCCTATGCTGTTCCTATTCTTACATCTTCTTTTGGAATTATTAAATGGTCTAAAACTGATCTAAATGAATTACAATGTCAAACGAGGAAAATGCTCTGTAAATATCATAAGCACCACCCAAAGTCAGCTGTTCAGAGCTAGACATCTTGGAGGTCGTGGATTAATTTATTTGAATAATCTTCATAGTAAACAGATTTTTCATTTTCATGATAAACAGAGAACGTCTAAATTACATGATATTGTTGTTGCTTCAGATTATAATCTTACACCTCTGAACTTGACAATGCAAAAGGTAGATTTTGATATATTTGATGATAATTCTAAAAGGGAAAGTTGGATGCAGAAGGAATTACACGGAAAGCACCTAAAGAATTGAAAAATGATTATATTGATGAAATTGCATCGAATAAATGGTTAGTATCTGGAGAATTGTTTGCTGAAACAGAAGGCTTGGCAATTGCGATCCAGGACCAGGTTGTTTTCACAAGGAATTATAGAAAACATATCATCAAACAAAATATAGATGATTCTTGCCGTAGATGTTTCTGTTCTTCAGAAACAGTTTTCATATATTATCATCTTGCTCAGTCCTTGCTTCAGCAGATTATTTAGAAAGACATAATGCCGTCGCTAATATTATTCACTTCAATCTAGGAATTAAACATGACCTAATTCCCAAAAGAAAAAATTTCAAAAATATGAACCTGAGATTATTTGTGAAAATGACAAATATAAACTTTATTTTGATAAAACAATTCTGTGCAACAGAGCTGTAAAACACAATAGACCTGATATCATTCTTACTGATAAACAGGATCAAATAGCATATATAATTGATATTGCTATACCCGACACATAATATACAAAATAAATACAATGAAAAATTTCTAAATATATGATGCTTGGCGACGAGATTAAAAATGTGGAAAATGAAGAAAATATTTATTCTACCGATTATTATTTCTACAACAGGCGTTATTCCTAGAAATCTTCACAAAAGTATTGAGATTTTGGGTCTGAAGAAAAATTTGTTTGAACAGTTACAAAAGATAACAGTCATCAAATCTTGTAATATTCTTCGTAGGTTTCTTTCCGAAAATAATAATGAGGTAGAGTCATAGGTTTTCTCTTTAGTTTATACTGCTCAGAATCTCATTTCATATTTCATTTATTCGTTTATATAAATGTAATATAATTAACTGACAATTTTGTCATATTTATATTCAGAGCAGTATTCTATTCGATCGTTCACCACTTCACACAAACGAAACTATTAATGAGTAACATTCAGTGTTACTTGACTAAGAATCCGTACACTGGATTTTTCCGGGAGAAAGCCTCTGACACTACTCGTTGGTACATTGATATCATTGTCTGATGATGCTATAGTATGTATATATTCTGGTAGATTGATATATTCTCATAACATTTAACGTTATCCTAATATATAATTACTCCGGAATATGTTTTGATTATAATCATTGCCTGGCAATGGTATTAATTACCGGGTGGTGGATTTATATTTTTTCATGAAATCAGTTTGATTGCATGAACAGATATATAGGCAACTCGTCGGGGTAAAACCCTTTTTTTATTATATATATATTACCCCGACGAGTTAGCCATATATCTTTACAAAGCATTTTCTCTCGTTTGACATTGTAATTCATTTAGACTAGTTTTAGACCATTTAATAATTCCAAAAGAAGATGTAAGAATAGGAACTGACATAGGACTTGATAGCTCCGGAAAGGTTTTACTAGTTAAATGACTCTTGATGATAATTCTAAGTCTTTAAATGACTAATATGAACTTCTAATATTTTCTTAATTATTGGGATAGCAGCAATCAGATAATGAATAACTATTTTTCCTTCTACTCATGCTTTCGACTTTAATTAAACCTTTTTCAGAATTGCTACAAAATATGGCATATATGCTTAAGTTGACATTGAAAACTAGTAAAGTACTCACAGAAACTGAAGAATCGAAGGAAATTTTTCTCTGACAAGTGCCATGTCTGTCACCCATGACATCTGCTATGGAAAGTGATGGATTTGTAACAAATAATCTACTGAGTAGTTACCGTGCACAGAACTGTCACAGAGCCACCAACATACCAAGGTGAGTCATTAATTAATGAACGCCAAGTACTATTCAAGTCAAAATTAAATTCGGAAAGGGACAGAAGGTCCAATTTACGTTAATTCAAGATTACATAAAAAAAAACATATATGTCAAAATCACTTAAAACGTTATAAGACACTAACAAAATCCTACTACTACTATTTCAGGAAGGGAGCTTTAAATGTAAAAGGAGAAAGAAAGAAATGGGCTTTAAATCGCCTAAAACAGTTAAATTCTGATAATGAATTATTTCAATAAATTAACATTTCCGACTATTGGAAAGGTAAGTATCAATCAAGGTAACAACTACCCAGAGAATGGCTGAAACAAAGAGATGACAAGAAATAAGTGCTCTTTGTATTTTCAGTCCATTATTTTACTCTCATTTAGGTAATCTCATCTATTGAATGGGGACCGAGATGGAAATTGAGTATACTTAAAACTGCGGTATGGAAACAGTGGTGTTATTGTGGTCTGGTGGTACACCATTGTGATTTCTGGATATTTTGTCAATTTCTACTAAGTATGCGTATATACTGTTTAATCTGTCAAGATCTTTCTTGAAATTCATCGCAGTAGGTTCCTGACAAACTCTCACCATTTCTATCAATCTCCTATTCCATACGTTGCTTTCAGTGTCCAAGATGGTTACATTATCATAATTGAGGTGATGACCCAATTCATTTTCGTGAAGTGCTGCCGCGCAAGATTTTTTGTATTTTCTTGAATCACTCTTGTGTGAGGTAATCCTTTTACTGTGGTTTCTTCCTGTTTCTTCTATGTAAACCTTCTCACAGTTATTACATGGGATTTTAAACACTACGTTTAGTCTCTGAAGTAACGATGTGCGATCTTTCAATTTTGGGACACTGATTTGGCTAATCTCACATTATTTTTTTTTAATCCGTCAGCATGAGGTAAAACGATGATTTTTGATCTCTCTTGTGTCTGTCTAGGTACTTAGGAAACTTGATGTTAACCAACGGTTACCCAAAAAGTTTGTTACGTAGATTGATTCATAACACGCCAAATCAAACTGAACGTCCAATTACAAACCAAACTACTGAACATCTCAGTGCTAATCAACAGGGACAACTATCGGAAGTACCTAGACAGGCACAAGAGAGAGAATCATCGTTTTACCTCATGCTGACGGATTAACAAAACAACGAGGTGGTTTATTACGTGGACCTAATACACTTACGGCAACCAAAAATGATAGATTAGCCAAATTAATGTTCATTAAATTGAAAGATGCACATCGTTACCTACTTCAAAGACCAAACGTCATGTATAAAATCCCATATGATAACTATGAGAGGGTTAAAATAGGAGAAACAGGAAGATATCTTAGTAAAAGGATTACCTCACACAAGAGTCATTCAAGAAAAAACAAAAATTCTTGCGCGGCATCATTTTACGAAAATGAATTGGGTCTTAACCTGAATTATGATAATGTTACCATCTTGGACCCTGAAAGCAACTTATGGAATAGGAGATTGATAGAAATGGTGAGAGTTTGTCAGGAACCTACTGCGATGGATTTCAAGAAAGAACTAGACAGTTTAAATAGTATATACGCATACCTAGTAGAAATACACAAAATATCCATGAATCACAATGGTAGACCACCAGACCACAATAACACCACTGTTTCCATACCGCAGTTTTAAGTATACTCAATTTTCACCTCGGTCCCCATTCAAAAGATGAAATGACCTAAATGAGGGTAAATGGACTGTAATTGCATAGATCACTTATTTCTTGTCATTTCTTGGTCTAAGCCATTCTCTGGGTAGTTGTTACCTTGATTTATACTTACCCTTCAGGTAGTCAGAAATGTTAAATTATTGAAATAATTCATTATAAGAATTTAACTGTTTCAGGCGAAATAAAGCCCATTTTCTTCTTTCTTCGTTGACATTTAGAGCTCCCTTCCTGGAATATTAGTTGTAGTAGGATTTTGTTGGTGTCTTATAATGTTTTAAGTGATTTTGACGTATATAGTTTTTTTTATGTAATCTTCAATTAGCGTAAACGGGACCTTCTGTCCCTTCTCGAATTTAATTTTGACTTGAATAGTACTTAGCGTTCATTAATTAATGACTCACCTTGGTATGTTGGAGGCTCTGTGAGAGTTCTGTGCACGGTAACTATACAGTAGATAATTTGTAACAAATCCATCACTTTTGATGACAGATGTCAATGGTGACAGACATGGTACTTGTCAGAGAAAATTTTCCGTTTGTCAAAACGACTACACATTCATAGTCTGAATAAAGATTTTTGGCTAAATGAGAGCTATTTAATGTGTAGATACTCATCTCAAAAATGTAATTCAATAACCTTAGAATATAAACCCCAATTTCTGCGAGCACTTTACTATTTTTCAATCTCAACTTAATCATAATTGCCATATTTTGTAGCCCTCCTGAAGAAGACTTAATTAAAGTCGAAAGCTTGAGTAGATGAAAAAAGAGTCTTTCATTTTATAATTGCTGCTATCCCAATAATTAAGTAAACATCGGGAGCACCCATGGGATATCCTTTGTCACCAGCTATTGCAGATATTTTATGGCAAATTTCGAGAAACAAGCACAAAAAAAATTCCATCTGAAACCCAAAATATGGCTGTGATACGTCGACGACATTTTTATCACATGGCCCCACGGTGAAGAATTACTAATCGCGTTCACAGCTCACTTGAATTCAATCCGTGCGAACATAACATTTCCAATTGAAAAAGAATCAAACAGACAAATGCTTTATCTGGATCTTCTCTTAAGTCACAAAGCGGACATTTACAATTCTCAGTATACAGAAAATCAACCCACACAAATAGATACTTACATGTCTCATCACACCATCATCCAGCTCAATTAAAATCAGTGGTCAAAACGCTCATGAGCAGATTGGAAGCACTCACAGATGACAGCCACAGAGAAGAAGAGTTATCTAGAATAATCAACGCTCTTGAAAATAATGTAAACACAATAAAAGCAGTTATAAGTGAAACCCTCACTGGGCGAAACACGATATGCACAGAAGAACTGTTTCACCATATATCAAAGGAGTAATAGATAAAATAGGAAGAACATTGAGGAAATACAAAATTATAACGGAATACAAACCATACTTAACTATCGGAAAAATTCTCAGAAACCCGAAAGACAATATTCCTTTAGAAGATCAGGGAGTTCACTCAACACCATGCGGAGATTATGACGAGACATACATCGGCCAAACCAATAGAAGAATAAAAAAAAGAATAAAGGAACACTAAAAAATAAATCCATCTCATCCGTCATTTATCTATATAAATTACGTGTAGGTCACACGATAGATTTCCATAACTCAAAACAAATCAGAACCACACAACAACTTAAGAAACGTCTTATCAGAGAAGCAGTGGAAATTGAAAAAGGTGGAACAATGAACAAAAGAGACGAAACCCTGAACCTATCAAAGGCTTGGGAAGTTCTTTTACCACCTAGGAAACTGGCATTATTAACAGATAATAATGAAAGCATCCCCACCACCAGGTTCACCGACGCCCACAACGAGGACATAAAAGTAGAACAGACATCGTCTACCGAACGCCTGAAGATTACAAGGGAAAACTTGTCGCCAAAATCAATATTGACCACGGAATGAAACCCGTAACCCACCAATATATATATATATATATATATATATATATATATATATATATAGGGGTTTTACCCCGACGAGTTGCCCATATATCTGTTCATGCAATCAAACTGATTTCATGAAAAATATAAATCCACCACCCGGTAATTAATACCATTGCCAGGCAATGATTATAATCAAAACATATCCTGGAGTAATTATATATTAGGATAACGTTAAATGTTATGAGAATATATCAATCTACCAGAATATATACATACTATAGCGTCATCAGACAATGATATCAATGTACCAACGAGTAGTGTCAGAGGCTTTCTCCCCGGAAAAACCCAGTGTACGGACCTTAGTCAAGTAACACTGAATGTTACTCATTAATAGTTTCCTTTGTGTGAAGTGGTGAACGATCGAATAGAATACTGCTCTGAATATAAATATCACAAAATTGTCAGTTAATTATATTACATTTATATAAACAAATAAATAAAATATGAAATGAGATTCTGAGCAGTATAAACTAAAGAAAACCTATGACTCTACCTCATTATTATTTTCGGAAAGAAACCTACGAAGAATATTACAAGATTTGATGACTGTTATCTTTTGTAACTGTTCAAACAAATTTTTCTTCAGACCCAAAATCTCAATACTTTTGTGAAGATTTCTAGGAATAACGCCTGTTGTAGAAATAATAATCGGTAGAATAAATATTTTCTTCATTTTCCACATTTTTTAATCTCGTCGCCAAGCATCATATATTTAGAAATTTTTTCATTGTATTTATTTTGTATATTATGTGTGTCGGGTATAGCAATATCAATTATATATGTTATTTGATTCTGTTTATCATTAAGAACGATATCTGGTCTATTGTGTTTTACAGCTCTGTTGCACAGAATTGTTTTATCAAAATAAAGTTTCTATTTGTCATTTTCACAAATAATCTCAGGTTCATATTTTTGAAATTTTTTCTTTTGGGAATTAGGTCATGTTTAATTCCTAGATTTAAGTGAATAATATTAGCGACGGCATTATGTCTTTCTAAATAATCTGTTGAAGCAAGGATTGAGCAAGATGATAATATATGAAAAACTGTTTCTGAAGAACAGAAACATCTACGGCAAGAATCATCTATATTTTGTTTGATGATATGTTTTCTATAATTCCTTGTGAAAACAACCTGGTCCTGGATCGCAATTGCCAAGCCTTCTGTTTCAGCAAACAATTCTCCAGATACTAACCATTTATTCGATGCAATTTCATCAATATAATCATTTTTCAATTCTTTAGGGTGCTTTCCGTGTAATTCCTTCTGCATCCAACTTTCTCTTTTAGAATTATCATCAAATATATCAAAATCTACCTTTTGCATTGTCAAGTTCAGAGGTGTAAGATTATAATCTGAAGCAACAACAATAACATGTAATTTAGACGTTCTCTGTTTATCATGAAAATGGGAACGTAGATGAAAAATCTGTTTACTATGAAGATTATTCAAATCAATTAATCCACGACCTCCAAGATGTCTAGGTAGTGTAACTCTCTGAACAGCTGACTTTGGGTGGTGCTTATGATATTTACAGAGCATTTTCCTCGTTTGACATTGTAATTCATTTAGATCAGTTTTAGACCATTTAATAATTCCAAAAGAAGATGTAAGAATAGGAACAGCATAGGAGTTGATAGCTCTGAAAAGGTTTTTACTAGTTAAATAACTCTTGATGATAATTCTTAGTCTTTTGTAATATGAACTTCTAATAATTTCTTTAGTGCTGCTATGGTTAATTGTCTTCTCTTGACAAAATCCAAGATATTTATATGTATCTCCTTGATGCATTGGCTCGATTTCGATATTGGAAATCTTTATATAATCAGAGGTGATCTTTCCTTTTTCAATAGAAAGATTTTTACATTTTGGAAGCCCAAATTTCATATGAATATCATTGGAATAGTTGAAAGTAATCTCAAGTAGACTTTTTAAATGAGATCTGGTTCCGGCATATGATTTAATATCATCTAAATAAATTAAGTGACTTAATTTGAATTCAGTTAATAAACTCTTTATTTTGAAGCCGAAACTAGTAGCATTTAATTCATGAGATAATGGATTGAGGCAAAGACAAAACCAAAGAGCACTTAAAGAATCACCTTGAAAATGCCTCTTTTGATTGGAATTACTTCGGATTTTAACGATTGTTTTGAAATATTTAAATGAAGATTGGTTCTCCAATTTTTCATTACGAATTCAAGAAAATGACGAAGTGTCTTATCAATTTTATAAATTTCCAAAATTTCTTGAAGCCTTGAATGGGGAGAACTATCAAAAGCCTTTTGGTAATCAATGAAGGCTGTATGAATATTTCTCTTCTTAGTTTGAGCTTGATTCAAAGCAACAGAATCAATTACAAGTTGCTCTTTAGTACCAAGGTGTTTTTTTCTACATCATTTTTGATGTTCGGAAAGAATATTGTAATTCTCCAAATGTGCATAAATTTTTTGGGTAATACATGCAGTTAGAATTTTATATATTGTTGGAAGGCAAGTAATTGGTCTATATTGAGACGGATCAATAGTATTATCACTTTTCGGTTTTAAATAAGTAATTCCTTGTGTGAAAAATAAAGGAGTAGCTGAGGGGTTCTTTATTATAAATGAAAAATATTCAGCCAATTTTTCATGAACGCAAGAGAATTTCTTGAACCAAAAGTTATGAATACCATCAACACCTGGAGATTTCCAATTTTTTGTGTGTTTAATAACTGATGTTATATCTTCGTTTGAAAATTTTTCAAATTGCATGCATTCTATTTTAGAAAATCGAGACCTTTCATTTAAAATCCAACTTGCATTGGAATTATGTTGCCTTGGCACTGCCCAAATTGAAGACCACTAATCAGTTAAAATATCAATTTTAGGAACTCCATTTCCAGAAATATTTTCATTTGAACCTGAAATAAATTTGTAAAAATGTTTTCATTATTTTTGAATAGTTTGTTTTGGAATTTTCTATCTGAATTTATTTTATATTCACGTAGTCTAATGGAGTATACTGAAAGTTTTTGTTTTAAAGTATCGATGTATTCTATCAATTGTTCATTACTTATCTCATTATTTTTATGGGTTTTATATTTGAGGAATATTTTTCCAATATGTGCCATAAGTTTTTCGATCGATTACCTCTGGAAAATTGAGTCAATCTTCCTAAATCACATCTGATAGAAGAAATATATATATATATATATATATATATATATATATATATATATATATATATATATATATATATATATATATATATATATTGGTGGGTCAGATCTAGTAGATAAAAAGTTGGCTTAAAAGAAGAAAGATCAAGACAGAGAATGTTAAAAGAAGAGAAAAGAAGACAAAGAACGAATGCGTTCAGATAGTTCATTGTCATCTCATACTACGCAAAGTTTTGTTCATACTAAAGAACTTTGCGATCAGACTTCCAGCTCTGAGGAACCCTTGCCTTCATCATCAACGTTAAGCTCTGCAACTACTCAAAAAAGAGGAAGAAAGGTTTTTATCACGCCCAAGTAAGTGGCAGCTGTAGGCAGATGTCAGTTAAGTGTAAGGCGTTCTGTCTATATACTTCAGGCAGTGATAGAAGCTCTAGGTTTAAGCTGTGATGATCTTGCATAAACAAGTCCTCTATTAAACGTATTCGCACGCAGAGTGGAAAAGATAGAGCGGAAACTATAAAATCAGATTTTCAGAATAATATTCCTGAAATGGTGATGGTTCACCATTCGGGATGGAAAGCTATTACCTAGGCCAGACTTCAGAAGATGAAAAGTAGAACGTCTGCCAATTCTTATTTCATTTGGAGAAAACGAACAACTCCTGGTGATGTCAAAGTTGGAGAGCTCTTCCGGTCAGAGCAAGCTCAAGCAGTGTCCAACGCTCGTTACGACTGGAACCTCGATGACAAAGTCCAAATAATGTGCTGTGACACAAATGCCTCTAATATCGGACAACTAAACGGAGCGTGTGTTCTTCTGGAACAAAAACTATACAGGGAATTCCTACTCTTTGCTTGCCGCAATCACGTTTACGAACTGGTTTTGAACTAAATCTAAACTAAAAGTTTAGATACAACTGGAAAAACATTGATCCTTCTGCTATTGAAATTAACACCGACTTCATCAAACAACACTTCAGTGAAACAAACAATAGTACAAGAATTGCTGGCTAAGGATAAACGAGCACAAGACATTAGTTTATTCATTGCGATTCTATACGTAAAACCATGGCTTCAATGTAGTTTGGCGGTGAAGGCACCAAATCAAGATTTCAGCTTTTTGAAAAGGCTTAAGGAATATGAAACTGTCGACAGTTCTCAGCAAGTTTAGCCAACATCTTCGGTACTTATCGGAAGAAATTGTCGTTCTATCACTCTTTGACGATGAAATTGAAAAACCAACCAAGGCAAACATGATAACAAACTTGCAAAGAGAGAGTTCGTCTGATTCTAGGAAGAGGTATATTCCGTCAAAAGAAGATATGTTTCATCATTTGTATGGTTAATGAAAATACTTAAGTAAATTAAATTGTTCTATTTAATGTTTTTCACTAAACGAATAATTAATTCTGCTCATTTGTTGTTTCAGAAAAATCATTAAGCGATTTTGTATATATATATATATATATATATATATATATATATATATATATATATATATATATATATATATATATATATATATATATCCTGTGTCCTTCAGAGGACAAAAGGGTTGAGTTTGGAACTACAAAGTTCACATAGTAACGATTATTAACGATAAAATTTTCTAAAGACTTGTTACATACATCTGTATCGCTCGACATGTCCGCCTCAAATGTATGGACTGAAAAAGAAATTCACTTCAGAAACTAATTATCATCTCAATACAACTCATTCAAATCTGTTTTTATAATTTATTATTGTCATAAAATTTGAAATGAATTACAAATCTTAGAAATATTGAATGTATAGTATGATATACAGAATCTAATGAAAACTATGTGTTAGGTGCCAACTTAATCTCACTACATCACAGTGGAATAGTTTTATGGCGAGCATCATTTTCTACCGATACCCTTTTAAAGGGCTTTCAAGATACATTTTCTAGAATTGATTTATATTTAGATGATAATGGTGTGTTTTCGAAACCTAATTGAAATAGAGAGAGAGATGAAATTTATGTTTCAGTGTGCATAAAGGATGGACCTTCATCATTTTGTAGGGTTCTTCAAGCAGAAGCTGCACTGGGCAAATCAAGAATTCACAGAGTATTCAAAAGTGATAAATATAAGTTCTATAGAAAAATATTATTCAGCATTTCCATGTCGAAGATGTTCCGCGTCGTTTTCTGCCAATGGACGAAATGAGAGAAAACAGGGACGTTTTCAGATCAGTTATTTCATCTGCTGAAATATATTTTTTGAATAGTGGATGAATTAACTGACAATGATTTCGAGAGACTGGAATTTTCGAGTTGAATCAATAAGAAAGGGCGCAAATACAAATTTACATACTTTCATGCACTCCTACGAATTTAGATTAGTAGCTAGCTGTCGGGCCTAGTGTTGTTAATAGGTGTTCAATACTGACCTAGTCAAATGAGGCCGGAACTGCAGTTTATAGCTCCAACTCATGACATCCAACAGTATTGTGACACTGCTGTGTAGCCCTGGTTGACAAAGAGAATGTAGCTTATGTCACTAAATTGTGAATAGGGTGATTGCAAAAGCTGCTATTACTATTAGAGAGAATTAACAAAACTCCACTGTAGGAATAAAATTTTGTATATAGTACTGATATTGTGGTGTATTGTAGCACACTCTGTGCAGCCAAGCCTTGACTCTCGCAGAGGAAGGTACACCAATGACGAGTGAGAGGGTCTAAGACATGTGAGGCTCAGTTAGGGCTCCAGTACTTTAGGACCAGCCACCGGTTATTTTCTGTGAAGTCTCCAGTGGAATTCCAAGCCCAGGATTTGCTTTGGAGAGTCCCGAGGCGGTTCCTCGAGCGGCAAATGAGTCATCCTTCTCAATGCGCCCAATGCTGGAGTGGACCGGTAGCCACATCAGCCGGAGCCTATTTTTGTCCTCCAGTTTAGCGAGGGTTGAACGACATTCTTGCCTTCACTGAGCTAGGCTATCGGTAATGATTTTTATTGACCTAATTTTCAATTCCTCTACAAACAAGGGGGTTAGCACAGTGATCTATGGCGTATATTTCCGCTTGAAACACAGCCTCAAGGCCTCCAAGACAGATCAACTGTTTCTTGGCAGCATCCCGACTATATACACTAGCACTAACTCATTGGGCAGTTTTGGAGCCAACTGTGAACCAATTAGAATATTTCTTGACCAAGTATATTTCTGCCTACTAGAAAAGCTCAGCTGGAATGGCAGCTCCATACTGGTTTTGGGTATTGTTGTGTCAAACTCCATACTCAGCATTTCGTTGTCATCAATTTCAGAGTGTAGAGTGTTAGGTTCGGAGCTACATACTTGCTCCATTTCCAGGAAGGTGATGAAATCTGTAGGTAGCCATCCTAGCTGCTCCTACAATCACCAAGTGAAAACGTGCAAGACCCAGTATCAGTTCCATGACCGCGGTAAGTGTGGACTGGAAAGCTCTAGTAATCATTGCAGTCCGTTCTCTGCAGCGATATGCGATTCCTATTTCCACTACCACCACAAAGTGCCACTGAAGTAGCTTTGGTGCAAGACCCCATTTCTATCCACAGGTCATTCGACATGCCGAATGGATATATCTAGCATTGTGTTTTATGTTTTCTATGTGCGAATTCCACGTGAGCTTACTATCTAAGGTAACCCCGAGATATTTCGCTTTATACGCAATAATCTGGAATGAACACTCATCTCAGGATCAGGGGAAATTTCCTCTTTTTCTTTGTGAATGGTACCATGAGAGTTTTGTGGGGGTTTGTACTGAGTTTTTCAACATAACGCCACCTCTGCATAAATGGAACAGCCCCCTGAAGTGTATCTCAGACATCGTCGTCCTCTTTGCTAGTCAAAATGACTATATCGTCAGTGTATGCTTGTACATAAACGTTCAGTGCGCCGATTATTGCAAGAAGGTCATCAACCAGCAGGGACAACATCGCTTTCCTGAAGGAGCTGGTTTTCCGATTCAGCCTGCATACTCTTTGTCAACCAGGGCTACACAAATTCCAAATTCAACCCTTTTGTAGGACACAGGACATATATATATATATATATATATATATATATATATATATATATATATATATATATATATATATATATATATATATATATATATATATATATAATTACCGGGTGGTGGATATATACAGATATATGGGCAACTCGTCGGGGTGAAACCCCTATATATATATATATATATATATATATATATATATATATATATATATATATATATATATATATATATATATATATATATATATATATATATATATATATATATAAAAATCGCTTAATGATTTTTCTGCAACAACAAATGAGCAGAATTAATTATTCGTTTAGTAAAAAACATTAAATAGAACAATTTAATTTACTTAAGTATTTTCATTTACTATACAAATGATGGAACATATCTTCTTTTGACGGAATGTACTTCTTCTCAGAATCAGACGAACTCCCTCTTTGCAAGTTTGTTATCATGTTTGCCTTGGTTGGTTCATCAACTTCATCGTCAAAGAGTGATAGAACGACAATTTCTTCCGATAAGTACCGAAGATGTTGGCTAAACTTGCTGAGAGCTGTCGACAGTTTCATATTCCTTAAGCCTTTTCAAAAAGCTGAAATCTTGATTTGGTACCTTCACCGCCAAACTACATTGAAGCCATGGTTTTACGTATAGAATCGCAATGAATAAACAAATGTCTTGTGCTCGTTTATCCTTAGCAAGCAATTCTTGTACTATTGTTTTACTGAAATGTTGTTTGATGAAGTCGGTGTTAATTTCAATAGCAGAAGGATCAATGTTTTTCCAGTTTTCTCTAAACTTTTTAAACATCAGTGTATCTGGGCTGCTCGTGAATTGATAATTGATGGATTTAGTTTCTAACACAGATTTCAAAACCAGTTCGTAAACGTGATGGCGGCAAGCAAAGAGTAGGAATTCCCTGTCTAGTTTTTGTTCCAGAAGAGCACACGCTCCATTCAGTTGTCCGGTATTAGAAGCATTTGTGTCACAGCACATTATTTGTCATCGAGGTTTCAGTCATAACGAGCGTTTGACACTGCTTGAGCTTGCTCTGGACCGGAAGAGCTCTCCAACTTTGACACCGCCAGGAGTTGTTTGTTTTCTCCAAATGAAATAAGAATTGGCAGGCGTCCTTCTTTTGATCTTCTGAAGTTTGGCCCAGGTAATAGCTTTCCATCCCGAATGGTGAACTATCACCATTTCAGGAATATTATTCTGAAAATCTGATTTTATAGAATCCGCTCTATCTTTTTCTACTCTGTGTGCGAATACGTTCAATAGATGATTTGTTTATGGAGAATCATCACAGCTTAAACCTAGTGCTTCTATCACTGCCTGAAGTATATAGACAGAACGCCTTACACTTAACTGACATCTGTCTAAAGCTTCCTTCCTCCTTTTTGAGTAGTTGCAGAGCTCAACGTTGATGATGAAGGCAAGGTTTCCTCAAGGCTTTCATCAGAGCTGGAAGGCTGATCTAAATGTTCTTCAGTATGAACAAAAGTTTGTTGAGTATGAAATGACAATAAACTATCTGAACGCATTCGTTTTCATCTTCTTTTCTCTTCTTCTAACATTCTCTGTCTTGATCTTTCTTCTTTTTCAGCCAACTTTTTATCTACACCTGCTAAACATCCTGGAGGCCTGGTTCTCTTTGCTTTTGTAAAAATATTTTATCTTTCTCTATCTTCATCAGCTGCAAAGCATCAGCATGTGCTATATCGAACAAGTTATCTAAACTTTTTGAAAGTCCTCCTCATGGCGCCTATAAATATCGTTCGACTTTTCCGAATTTTTTTGCAACTCTCTCCAAGTGAGGTGAAGATCCACAAGTTTTATTACACATTTAGGTGAAGCTCTAGTTGGGATTTTCCCAAAATATAATACACTCGCGAATGACGAGAAATTAACTTACAGTTAATTTCACATCGCGAATATTATAAAACAGTACTTCGAGAATATTTATATATATATATATATATATATATATATATATATATATATATATATATATATACATATTTCTGAATATTTGATATTACACAGAAATAGTACGGGATTGTAAAAAACGCACCTTTTAAATCGTATAAAAATTGAGAAACCCTGTATACTCAGTTGCTACTAAATCATGCAATATATCACGGACTTTCAATTCCGTTCTCAATATCTTTTTTTAAAGTTGTCTAGAACTAATCTCTTCAAGCCACACATCCGAAACGCCTCAAATTAATAAATTGAACACACGAGAAGAACATCAAGCCTTCGTATCTAATCGTTAAACGATACTCAAAGTCTTCTTTAAAAGAATGAAGGAAGATGATCATTCTTTCCGATCGTAATAAACCAGCGGATGGAAAAACCACGAATGTAATCGAAATTCTACAAAAGCGAGGAAACAAACCTCGTAAACACAATTCAGTCCTAAATGAAAATTTATTTGCCACTGTCTTTTTGAGAGATTAGTTACATCTACTCTCATTTTTATACGGCCCAAACGAAAGTCCTGTTTGCGAAAGGAATAAAATGAATGAAGATTAGCCCTTTGTATTCAGTTGGGATTTTTCTGAATTTCATTTAAAATTCAGTAGCGTCAATATTTTGTATTAGCAATGTCAGTTTGGAGAATAAATACGAGACAAAAAAGATGGTTTGAATCGTATGTTCTAAATTGATGAATAAAAGACGGTCATATAATTTAATTAATTTTTGGACATATCGCGTTTTTCCTAATGCATTTCTAATGGCCTTAGTAATAAATCGTAAAGTTGGTCCTTATATCGCGTTTTCACAAGTTGATTTATCACATTTACTTAACATTCAATGTCTATACAGGGTGATCCATAACTAGATATGCTGTTTGACAGTACATTCTACATATAGGAACAGCACGAAATTTCTCTACAATATTAGTCGGAAGTTTTTTTAAAGGAAGTTAGAACCCTGAAAATACCACCTTCAAGTATGGTTTTACTATGATATCTGAGGATCTCTGAAGCAATAAATAATCAGATGCTGACTTCAAAGCATTATAATTAATCCTTTTGTAGATTTTCTTATAGAAATTTCGAAGTCAATAATCCAAGCGTCAAAAACTAGTGGTGTGCTGGTGAAAACCATTCATCTTTTTCAGGATAATCTTGTCAACTCTACATATAAATTTTGAAAACATAAATTATTTTTTATAAAAGAGATACTTCCACCGTTTTCGAGCAAAATGGGGTTTGGAAATTCTCACACGGTAAACCAGAGTGTTTTCTACCTACACCGTAAAACAGATACAATTTTTAAGATTGCTGGTTCGTTGGATTTCTGAATTTTGATTACTACATGTGTTCCACTTGGGGGGCCACTGTATTCTAGTAATTATGGTGGAAATAAGTACATGATGTGAATAGAATACTGTTAGATGGTTCCCGTCTCAGTTTCTACGCTTATGTTCATGACTGCGAAATTCCAATGAAAGAATCTACAAGAAGATTGTTTATAATGATGAAATAACAAATTTGGGGTTAGATAAATCATCCTCAGGGAGGCTTTATTAGGAAAATTTTCTTCGTTGTGAAGTTGGGTTATTTTTAACTTTAGAATATTCTTCCAAACTGACGACGTGTAGTTATGGTTCCCCCCCATTATCGAATACAGAGTAAGATAATTACCTCTTGCACTGACGTTCTTGCTGCTTTATACCGCTTGTGGACGTTAGTTTGAAGCTCAAAATGAATTCTTCGTTTCCATTGTTGCACCAGTTTACAAATCTTAGTATCTGTTCTGGTAATGGGGAAGCTGAATTTGATGCAAAGTAAGCTAGGGCAAAGATAATCTGTTTCTTGCTTTGCACCAAATGCCCACCCAATAGCGCTGTCACTAAGTCAGAATTGGAGAAAAATGGAAGAGATGCAAATTCGAAGTTTTTCCCGAGCATTAGAGTCACCCAACCTTTTTTTCATTTGTTATCGTATGAATTTGTTGAGAGGTCTCTGAAGTTTCCCCTCTCTGCTCCAGGGCTCCTAAAGCTACCCTACCTCATTTTTCTTGAGTGCCAGTTCTGCAGAAGATACATGCAACCTGTTACGGAATTCGTAATCTAGTTCATAATTATTTCTTATTTATACATATGACGAAACGGTGGCACCCGTATGAAGTCTTCAACTTCCGAAGAATGAAGAAAAGTTCATTGCGGATACCACACGGCTACGTGGGCCATTAACAGGCGCCAAAAGAGTATGTATTGATTGACTGATGATGTCACATGGCGCCACATTGATGAGTATACAGAAACACAGGCTAGTGAACACTGAAGGAAGTTTCATCACGCATCTCGAGTGGTACAGTATACACACTTTTTGTACTCAAGCGAATATTCCTTCACTCTCTCAATTATCTCAAACACTATGATCCGTTCGTCGAAGTATTTTTTTGGTTTATCCCTATTTCTACCCATTTTGTTTTATTTTTCTCTTGAAGTATTGTCTTTTATGTACTCATTCAGTGTTCATAAATTAAATTATACGAGCGAGATAAAATTATCTCGGATTCATTGAAGTTGTGATGAAGAATTCAACACTTTTTCTAGCAATGTGGATCAATTTTACCTTTCAACAAACATTATATAATAAACAAAATATTATTATGTTCCCGCTACACAACTTTTACGTGATGCAGAATGAACTAATAACGTTGCCAATATTCAAAAGAGAATCCCTCGAAAGCACCTTTTGAGTTTCCTTGAAGCGATGTACCCTGTTTTACTTCTTGAGCGAAGTTGTCTTCAACAACGTTGAAGTCATATTACAGACTTCTGATGGCTTATCGGTTATGCTCTTTTAAAGGAATATTCTCGAATTAGTAGGTCTTCCCTTTTGTCCATGGGGAGAGAAATCTCCTCTGAAGGCGGATGAGTTAGTAAATGACCAACGGCATAGAGATGCAGAAGGCAACGAGAAATAACTCCATTAAAGATACCAATGGTTGATTTCAAAACAAAATATTCCGGAGTTTCAAGTCCCCCAATCGGATCTCCAGGAGGGACAGTTCTGAACGAAGCGAGAAAGGAGAAATGAATGAGGATCGGTACGTGGAACGTTAGATCCTTGTATGAAAGAGGAAAAGTTCACAATGTGCTCCAAGAAATGCAACGACTTAAAGTTGACATAATGGGACTGAGCGAAACCAGATGGCCAGACCAAGGTGAAATGCTATTTGAACAATCAAAAATATACTATTCAGGTAACAACGAACAGCAACATAGAAATGGAGTAGTAATAGTGGTACACAAAAATCTCAAACATTTAGCAACCAGCTTTACACCCATATCAGATAGAGTAATTATGATAAGAATAAAACAGCGCAAAGAACACTCAACATAATTCAAGTATATGCTCCCACGGCTGATAAATTCGAAGAAGAAATTGATCAATTTTATGATGACGTCCAACAGGCTCTAGATATCACGACAAATAGAAATATTACAATCATTATGGAAGACTTTAATGCAAAGATAGGAGAAGGTAAAATGGATGATATTATTGGGGATTTTGGACTGGGAATAAGGTACAAAAGAGGAAATAGATTGACAGAGTTCTGCCAAGAACATGATATGGCAATCACAAACACCTTTTACAAGATAGGAGAAGGTAAAATGGATGATATTATTGGGGATTTTTGACTGGGAATAAGGTACAAAAGAGGAAATAGATTGACAGAGTTCTGCCAAGAACATGATATGGCAATCACAAACACCTTTTACAAGCTGCATGAAAGGAGATTATATACATGGAAATTGCCAGCTGATAGAGACAACAAGAGTAGAAGAAATCAAATAGATTATGTTTTGATGAAGAAGAGATATCGGAATACGATCAAATCGGCCAAAACCTATCCGGGTACGGACATCGGGTCAGACCACAATCCAGTGATAGTTAAAATGAAAATCCGTCTCAAGATAACAAAAAGCAGCCCTCAGTTTCACATCTTAAAAACCCAATGATAAAACAACAACTTACAGAAAAAAATAAATAGAGAACTAAGCAAAATTGACTAAACCCAAGCTCCGATGTAAACATAAAATGGGAAACTCTCAAAACTACAATTATGGCCCCAACAACAGACCTATTAGCAACAATCAAGGATACAAACAAGAAAAAATCATGGATGACTGATGACATATTACAGTTGATGGAAATCAAAGGGTCGTATAAGAATAGAGACGAAAGTGCATACAAGACCATACTTGAAGAAATTAGGGAGAAAATACGACACGCCAAAAAAAATGGTACAAAGGAAAATGCGTAGAAATAGAAGAACTCTAAGCAATACATGATGACTTCAATCTCCATGAAAAGATTAAAGAACTAGCGGGCATTGAAAGAACAAACAAAAGCAATATTCTACTAGATAAAAACGGTAAGATGATTCCAGACACCAAAGGGAACCCAGAAAGATGGAAAGAGTACATGGAAGAATTGTTCGAAGATGAGAGACAACAGGAAACAATAAATGGAGACACAGATAAGGAACAGGGCACAAATATAACAAAAAAAGAAGTTATGAATGCCGTTAAGACAGCTAAAAACAATAAAACTCCAGGACCTAATGAAACATCAACAAAAATTATCAAATTAATTGCAGAAGATCAAATTGGAGTACTGTACAACACTGTATATAACACCAGAATCATCCCTAGAGAATGCCTCAAATCAACATTTAATATACTGCCAAAAAAATCGAACGCTGAGGAATGCAAGGATCACCGGACGATAAGCCTAATGAGCCATACCCTTAAGATATTCCTCAAAATTATACAGCGAAGAATTTCTAGAAAGATTTAGCAAGATATTAGCGAAAAACAAGAATCCTCAGAATAAACTGGGTGAGCAGAACAACGAACAAGAAGGTATTGAAAAGAATGGGAAAGGAGAAAGAAATAATCAACACAAGTAAAATCAGAAAGTTGCAATACCTGGGTCACGTGATGAGAGGGAAAGATATACACTGTTTCAAACTATTATACAGGGAAAAGTACAGGGTAAAAGAAGTATAGGAAGAAGACGCATCTCCTGGTTGAATAACCTAAGACAGTAGTACAACAGTAGCTCTGTTGATTTGTTCAGATCTGCAACTTCAAAGATAAAAATCGCCATGATGATAGCCAACCTTCTCAAAGGAGAGGGCACGTAAAGAAGAAGAAGTAGCTCTTCCGATGGTCAATACATTTAGTCAATTAGAGAGATTGTACTTTCAGCAGAATAGTGTCTTTCAGTTATTTTTCTGAGTATTGTCCATCTAGAAGCTTTGAGGAGGTCATTTTGACACTACATGAGTCCCAGGATTTTCTCGTTTAAGTAATCATGCCCAATAGTTTGGCAGGCTATTGCAAGCATCACCGTAACTGGTATTGTTATGCTTTTTGCAAGGCAGCACCTTTATGGCATAGGATATCCGATCAGTAACAAATTACAACTCCTTAGGTATAGACAAAGGTATAAAAAAGCTACACCTTTATCACCCGCAGAATTAGAATCGAAATTAAGAATGACAGAAATCATAGCGCGGAACATTCATGAACAATGTTCGAGAAGTAACACCATGTGATTTCTTTTGCAACCGTGAGAATTCTAGTAATTCATGAAACATTTTGTTTATATGGTCCACTCTGTTGCGAAACTCTTTGAGGAGACAAAGCATTTATTTTTTCACATCATGTTCCACATTGTAGCGAAAGCCAGTTTTATTTACAACACTCCATGCATCCGCTATTTTGAATTATTATCGATATATATCTCGGGTGGACGACAAGCGCGTCATACAAAACTTATTTATGATCGAGTATTTTTTCCGCAAGATGGCTTACAAAGACCCGAGTTTATCTTATACCAGGAAATCCACATTCGTTCGTGTGAACCATTAGTGTATTGGGACCCTGATAAAAGGACCTCATATTTTTCCATTCAACGAAAGGATTTTGCTTTCTGTTGAAGTGAAAGAGATGGGTTTTTCAAGGATTTCTTGAACAAGTTATTGACTGAAATGAACTCATCAAAAGTACGGAATTCATTTCAGAAGGTTCAGACTGAATTATATAATTGTCAAGGGGGCTTCGATATTAACTGTTGATTTTCATATGTCATTTGTTTTTGTTGATTGAGTGAATCTGTAGGGAAATTTAGATCATGCTATATTTTCAGAGACTATATTGCATCCAGTACATCGAAATTATTATTGCTCGTTTCGTCCACTATGATAATCGACCTGAACCAATTATTTCGTAGCCTAGAATATCGGTTTTCGGATTCCTACACTGAATCGTTTTTATACCGAAAGAATTAGTTATTTTTATAAGTCGTATAGACCTAAAGAATATGATATGTTACAATTATTCTAGTTTTAAATCAGAGTTGGCAATTTTTGTGTTGCAATTTCCGTTTGAAAATACAATTGCAATTCATTGAAACCAAGGGAAGAGAACCGTCCATTTTGTGTTCTGGATATACTATGAAACCCGTTTTCAAGAATAGTAATTGTGAACATAAATAAAGCGAACGATAACCAACTTTTATGTTTCTGATTTAAACATGACGGGAAATTATTAAAAATTATACTTTTGAGAAGGAAAGTAGTAAACTTTGAAAGAGCTACCCTCAGAAAGAAGTTATTTCCCTTTTGCTGATGACCTACTGGTAACAATCGGCGTATACGGTAACATCTTGGCCGATGCAGATGACGACGGTGTCATCTGTGAACTGTTGATGGCTTTAGCAGCTATCCAAGTGTGAGAGTGAAAACCTAAGTGTGAACTTCCTCGAAATGCTTATACTGTTATTCATTAGGAAAAAGAGGATATTTGTCTCCCCTGGTGCCTAGTGTAGTGTATATTCATGTTTCAGAGAAGGTAGAAATATCTAGAAAAACTCTATTCATATATTTATCTATCTATCAATCTAACCCAATCTAACCTAGCTTAAGATTATATCATATTGCACCTGGAAAACTCAATACACAAAGCTAGACTAAGTAAACTAAGGGCACGCCAAATTCCCTGTAAAAACAAATGAAAGCTGGCCCCAAAACAAATTCACTGACTAAACGTGATGGTAATGTGACTACTTATCGCCATGGCTATATTGCTGGAAGCCTCATAAACTGATTTTGAATCTCTAAATTACGGAGAACGGTCCATTTTCATTGGAACGTCATTCTACACCTAGTCCAGCCATGAAACTGATGGGCCTTTTCCTCCTTCACCTTGTGAACAAAATGAGTGGAATGGCTACGTACTGATTCCATCACCTTCCCGAAAAGGCCCACATATATTCAGCTTTATGCCTTGCACTCTATTAGCTAAAGTGAGACCAACGAGGTGCTGAGTAATAGGTTTAACATAATAATACCCAAGACAAGAAAGGGTCAGTTTCACGACTTGTCAGCTATATTGAATAGCTGCCAACTGTTTGTCAAGCAAAAATATTGCCCATTCATCACTATGCTAATCTGTAGCTTGCGAGAGATTGACATCAATTAGACTTATTACGGGCTGAACTGATCGTCGTTTATGGTGGAAGAATATCGATCAACCCTTGTCAGATAGGGTAAAGATTTGCCTGATGAGCAGATTAATTGGCTATGCGAATAGTTACCCTGGTAGTAACATTTACATTACATTCGTGAGGGTCGATTGGCTTTGCAAGCCTTTGCGAACTGCGACCAAATTGATCTTTTGTTCGTAACCCTTCTTATTCATTCCCCTGTAGGTCTAGATCCCTTACAAAATTGAGAATCTCCCTGGGAGCTTTCGCTCTTACTTCGTGGGGCTCTACTTTGTCGCTACCGAAGTGTATATGTCTTTGACGGACAATTGCGATGCAACTGCAAAGAATATGTTCGGCAGTTTCATCGCCCTCTTTACACATTCTGTATGTTGCCGTTTCCGATTTGCCCATTTTATTGGGATGGTATCTCAGTGGGCAGTGTCCAGTAAGGAGGCCTGTTATGGTCCTCAACACTCGTCCCTAAAGAGATCGAGAAGCTGTTTTGTCTTCTCTGGCGAATAGTCAATGAACTTTTTCGCTTGGCTTTGGCCTGGAGTTTTCCTCCAGTATTATTTTTTGCTAGATTCTTCCCATCGTTCCAGTTTGTCGTTTGTTCGGCTTACTTAGACCGCAGAACGGTTCAGGTCCGGTGGGTGGGATTCCAGCAGCTGATTTAGCCAGTTCGTCAGCGGCTTCATTTCCTTGTATGCCTTCGTGGCCAGGCACCCACCCCTGGAAAAGTTTGTTACTCAGCACGTTGCTTCAAGGATTTACGGCATTCCCAGACAGAGATGCTCCGATAACTGTAAGAGTTTAGACCTTTTATTACTGCCTGACTGTCCGTTAAAATGTAAATTTTTGCCCCTTTGAGTTTCCTTTGTAGTTCCTCCTGGCAGCAAAGGTTTACAGCAGGTGTTTCTGCTTGCATGATTGTGGGAGTAGAGCCCAGAGGCACTGATGAAAAGTGCTTGGGTCCATATATGCCTGCTCCTGTTCCATCAATCGTTTTTGATCCGTTCGTGTACCAAATGGATGATTGTTGGTCTAATTGATTTATTTTTCCCTTTACGATGGTGCGGTCTTCTATGACCACTTCGAAGGGTGTGTGAAAATAAAACTTGAGCGGCATTATATCCGATGGTTGTGATAAGATTTCTGGTACTATGTAACCCAGAATCCCCAGGTGTCCCTTCAGATCACCAGGTAATAAATTTTTTGTGTCTTGTGGCTGTAATGCCGCCATCAACGCCTCCTTTTTCAATTTTATATGAAGAGGAGAAAGATTTAGGATTACCTCCAAGGCAATAGTCGGGGTGCTTCTCATAGCACCTGTTATGCCCAAGGACGCAAGCCGCTGCAGTTTTTGCAGCTTGTTTTGCGTAGTTATTTCTGATGTTTTCGTCCACCATACTAACGATGCATATGTGACAATGGGTCTTATAACCGCTGTGTATAACCAGTAAGTTATTTTTGGCTGTAGTCCCCAGGTCTTTCCGAAGAGTCTACGGCATGCCCATAGGCACGATGTAGCCCTGGAAAGAGTTATGTCAATGTGTAAATTCCAGTTGAGTCTCTGATCTAGGGTTAACCCTAGATACTTAGCCTGTTCCGAAAATTTCAGAGTATGTCCATTCAGAAAGGGGGGCTTTAAGTTCAACTTTCTACGTCTTGTGAATGGAATAAGAATGGTTTTGTCTGGATGGATTCTGAGTCCCTCTTCAGCACACTATTCATTTACGATGTTAAGGGCTTTCTGCATCAGGTTCGATGAGATATCATCATGCTCTCCCCTAATGATGATAACTATATCATCAGCATAGCCTTGTGCGTTGAAGCCAGCGTTGTATAGTCTTTATAAGAGGCCATCAAAAACTACTGACCATAGCAGCGGCGATAGGACATCTTTTCACTGCTGACACAGATATTTCGGTGTCTCCAAAAGTGGCCGTTATGATTCGGCCTTTGAGCGTTTCTTTAATCCATTTGATGGTGGGTGTTTTGACACCCTTATTGTTTGCACCATTGCTAATGGATGTATAGGAGGTATTATCGAAGGCTCCTTCAATGTCTCCAAATAGAACTAAGGCTATTTCTTTAGCCTCTAGTGCTCCTTCCACTTCTTTGACTAGATCGTGTAGGGCATCAATTGTGAACGTGCTCGGTTGGTAGGCAAATTGTTTTTTATGAAGTTTTATGAAACTTCTCATATAGTTGTCGAGAATTTTCTCCATTGATTTTAGGAGGAAGGAGGTTAAGCTTATCGGGCGACTGCTAGTAACATGGCCGGAGCCCTGGCCTCTGGTGACTGAACTGGTGGATGGATCTTTAGGTACAAGAGCACTGGCTAAGCTCAACGAGCTTTTATACTCTCGGCTTGCTCTCGTGAAACTCCCGCTGCGAAAGTCAGAGATTGGAGAAAACTCTCAAGGCTAGAGCTAAACATTTTAACCGCCATAGTAACGAAGCTCTCTCCCCTCTAAAGTTTCCACAATAAGTTATAATTGATCAGGAGTCCTTCAAGCGAATTATGCGAAAAAGATGAAAAATCAATAGAACACATGAATGTTCGACAAGGGTCAGAAACAGACTTGAGGAACTTGAATCTCACAAATTGGTACTCAAGGAGCTCAATGAGCTTCCACCCACTAAGCTCCTCAACCTTTGGAGAAAACTATTAAGTTTGTGGATAAAATATGAGATGGACTGTGTCATAATAGTAACCCACGCTTCAGGAAATATCCATCTATTTGTGCCTTCATAACGCCAAGAACCGTGCCCGTTATGAACTTGGCCCTATATGACAAATATAGTGATATGAATTGATGTTTATTGAACACGTTGCACTGGACTTCATCATCGAACACTCGGAATTTGGAACCGTTAAAAAATAATTCTACATAGAAAGGCGTAGAGCATTAGGAATCACCAGGCTGCCAAAAAACGACAAGAGAACATTTCAGCGTCAATGAAACCATTCATTATCGTTGACACAAGATGATATATTAATATTTTTTGTAACAAATGGAGGGCAATTATTTACACATTGTATTGACTTGTTTATGGATGGTTCATTCAAAAGTTGCAGCATAGTTTCTGAGCGGCTTCACACAATCGTTTGCTCGACCAGTGATTCAACTATATATGCTTTGTTCTTCAGTCGGCCAGAAGTTAATTGTAAACAACTTTTTTTCAAAGGATACCAACCTTTAGTTGAAAAAAAGATCTCTGAAAGAAGAGGGAAATTTTTATTTCAAACGAGGAATTCGGAGATAAGTACGAGATCTTCGGTTAGTAACACTATATAAAGAAAAAAGAATATTGGAGATCCCCTTCTGAAAGTCCAGAGCATTGACACATCCACTTTTCGAGATATCAACATGGTTAAACATAATCGAAAAATCACTCAACGAGTCAGCCCTCACAAATTCCAATAACTATTTCGTTCAGCAATGGTTAGAGCATAGTTGGATATGGAAATGTTTCCAAGAGCGAAACTTCATAATAAATTCCGTTTAGCTGGCAAGACCATTCAAAAAAGCGGGTCGTCAAAATTCACCCCAAAATTTCTTCTTTTTAAGTTCAAATTAAAGGCCTCCTACTCAATTGGTGTGATTTACCCTACTCAGTCGGTTTAGGTGCATCGTGAATTCATCTTTCTTCAAGTTCCCAGTGGATGAGGTTCCCTCCCAACAAATCGAACACAGTTGAGTTTGATGAGTTTATTTAAAGAGAATTCTCGACTTTCCAAACAGAATATATAAAGAATTGAAATAATTTAATAATCAAAATAATTCAAGATTTAGAATAATTGAAAAGTGAAAATAAATCAAGAATGAAAATAATTTAAGAGTGCAACAATAGCAGAGGCATAAGAAAATAGGCTTTAATATGTTTGTATGGTAGCAGCGCAGTTTCCTTCGATTGGCCGGATGTCCAGGGAGATGTGCTCCTCAATCTTTTCTTAAGAATAGTGATGCATATTGGAAGAATTGGTTTTTCCAAGAACTGTAAAATTCCATAAATTATCATTGGCTGTCTATAAGCTCAAAACGGCGTTTCTTCTCTGCTGTTATTATAAATTTGAAATAATGACAATACAATTTGAAACAGCCTAGATTCCTCCTGACTCAAAAATATAAATATAATAAAAACGAATTAAGAAGACTAGATCATTAACAAGCAGAGAGGAGGCTAATAATGCGCAAAAATTGTTAAATAAGAAAAAGAAGCAAGTGAAATGTAGATATAGGATTAATAATGGAAGTGAAAAGTAACAGTCCTTGCTGAAAATCCTGAAAAGGAATTCATAGAAACTTGGCAAATATCAATCTAAAAGCGTGTAACATTAATACTATCATAAATGATGAACACCCATAAATGCATGCACATGCTGAAAATATTGAATAAACGATGAAAGTTGAATAGAAATACGTACATATGCGTAGAATCTCTGCATAATTATTACTTGATATGAGACTCATTACTTCAGATATGCAAATGGAAGTGAGACCGTAAGGAAGTGACTTCTCACGCATATGAATTTGTCAGATGTGGAGTGCCACTAGTTGCTGGTAGGATTGTAAAGTGTGAATTTAAAGGAGATAAATGAAAGCTGTAATGACTATCTAGCAGGATACAAAATATATCAGAAAGAGATCGAATGAACATCATGATAATTTATCTAGGGAGGTTCAGGGAATCTTCTCGCGAACTAAAATATTATGAACGTTCTATTGCTACAACTATTTTATATTTCAACTAATGAGTTTCCATCCAATTTTAAATGATTGTCAAGTAGCATATTCCTAGCCTAAACGTCATCATTTTCGGGTAATTAATAATTGTTGGAATTTCACAAACAAGAAGAAACAATAGATAAGTCCATTGAAAAGCTTCGATCTAACATTTCTGAGTACGCAAATGTCGAAAGTTCCGAATTTATTCCCAAATCATCATAATTGTTAAATTTAATTGCTGAGAACAACTGTAGAAACGGTAAGGATTGTTAATTATTTTGTGAAATTCTTGAACAAGTTGTAACGTTCAATTCTGGCCTTTACTTATTATTTTGGAATTTATGGTCTTTATAGTTAATTGTCCGATTACTTACGGTATTTTTCTCTCTGTTTCATGGGTTATGTGTAAGATGTTTCAATCAGGGGAAACTAAGTCTCACATCATTCGTTTTGTCTAGGAATAGTTCTCGACTCACAGAATTTCAAAGGCCTTTCCTGTCATTATAAGATTACATTTAAATTTATTCTTGAACATCTGAATTGATAATTCCCTTCGAATTTCCATTTCTTGTAGCATTTTCAAATCATTGTTTCGTTATGTTGGTGAGGTTTAACTATCTGAAAGTTTATAGAAAAGTTATATTTGTTCTGTGAACCTTGATTTGTTCTACCTACTAGAACTGCTTGATCTGGCACCATGTGTACTGGATTGGAGGAGAAATTATCCACTCTACCTTACTCCGATATTCAAATTCTGGGGAGCTATTTTCGAATTGCTACTGTTAGATGGTTGTATTAGTCGTGATCAGCCTTATTCGGAAGGTAGACATCTAGAATTAGAGTAAATGTGAAGAGCATATAGGTCTATTTCATATGGAAGTCATAGAATGCACGGAGAGAAAATGAATTCTGATTGGTTCTGAGAAGTTCTTCGTTGTTTCCTGGTTGTGTCTGTTGAAGTTTCTAGATCATGACCTATCTATTAGTTCTGGATAGTCAAAAGGACATCTTGCCATTCTAGAATTCTTGAGTGACGCTTCTAATTAAAACCTGTCTGTGTTTCTGATTTTCGACATTGTGGTCGGTTGATTTGAATCGTTATATGTGCTAGTTTGTCTACATTTTTATGGATTTTGAATAAAGACTACAAGCACCTTGTAGAAGGGATCGTATTGAGAATGTCGGAGGTATATCTCAAGGCCACACATCATCCTTGTAAGTAACCTTAGGGCTTTTTCATTTCGTTCAACAATACTTCACGGGTCATTCACTTTTCAGGGCTTTGTTCCTACTTTTGAACTCCAATCAGAATAGGACGCGAGACCTGAGACTACCACCGAAGTCCAATACCGGTGAGATCTACCCACATTTTCATTTTATTGAGAGCCAAGCGGTAGTAATAGAGAAATTTTAATCTTCGATATTAAACTCAGCTACCGGTAGCACAGATATTTTACTTGGTTCATTTATATATTTATGCATTAGAAATATTTCAGTGTGACAATATTTCGTATAACTAGTACCTAGATCTAATTTTCAACTGGCAAAGTGTCTGACGTTCATTCACTTAATTCTGTGAAAGACCAGGTCTTCCCTGCGCAGGAAAGGTTCTTCTGGGATTGTGGGTACCTCGAGTGGTACATTGTATTGGTAAGTGCTCAATTATGATAATAAGAAATTAAGCTATGTATTATACTATCACAAGTATCCGTCTAATCTGGGTTCCTGGCCACTCGGACATTGGGGGGAATGAGAAGGCGGACTCATTGGCCGCTCGAGGAACTAACTTGGTGTTCATAGGACCGGAGCCTAAGCTCGGAATTCCCCTGAAAACTGCTAGGATAGAAACAACTGATGGCTGGACTTGAGGGTACGTGAGCATTAGATGAGCCTCCCAGGTCTCAGACATGCTCGACGCCATCAGTGGACCTTCCTTTGCAGAAGCCAAGGCCTGGCTTAAACTCTCTAGGTTGGAACTGAGAGTCTTAACTGCCATACTAACGTGGCACTGTCGCCTTGGGAAACACCTAAATAAATTAAGATTGATTGAGGATCCTTCATGTAGGCTATGTGAAGAAGACATAGAATCAATGGTATATGTTATGTGCGAGTGCCCAGTTGGGGATAGGGTCAGGATGGTACAACTTGGATCTTGCAAACTGAAGCTGACTGAGCTTATTAAGCTCTCACTCACAAAACTCGTATCCTTTACGAGAAGGATGGAGCTCATGGATTAAATTTAGGACAGAGTGTGTCACAATAGACCACTGGGTCGCAAAGGGCTGCCCAGCAGCCCTCACTCAAATAATAATAATAATATCTATCTACTATCACAAAAGATATTAAATATAGTTTCATTTCTTATCATCATCCTGATTAACTATCACGTAGTAATGGCGGAATTTTGAAACTATTTGAATTGTTAAAATTTTTAATTATGAAAACTTTTACATTTACTATCTTATTCTCTTCGAAGCTTTTCAATGAGTGTTTTTCAGTAATATTTATTTTTCTCTATTCGTTCCTGAAATTCCGAAAACGATCATTTACTGAAAAATAGTGTAATTTATACTAGAGGTTTGCTACAAAAGAATCACTTAACATTTTACCACTTGAATGAGGAATCATAATTTGAAATAAGAAATGGGGTTCACCATTGGAAGAAAAGAATTGGTCGTTACTATTGGTATAACTGAGAATGTCATAATGTTGACAATATTCCATTTCGCGGGTACATCTTCGAAAACTTTAAATGTTTATTGAGCTAGTTGGATTCATTCATTTGAAAACTTCTGACCGAGCTGTATATGGAAAGATGAGTGTATTAAATAAAATTTGAAAAATTACGATGTGTTGTTTTGTTCAAAAAACATGCATACTCCACCTTTGCACCTCTTGAAGCTGAAACTGCTTTGGAGGATAAAATAAATGTTGTTTCTTTCCGCATCTTGAACACATCCAGCATGTGTGGGACACCTGAAGTACTACGATATTTTGAATTGTTGAAAAAGATGCAGTCTCCACCTTTCCACATCACGACGCCAAAAACGCACTGAAGGGGAACAAATCAATGTTGTTCCAGGCCATCCTGTTTTCCGAATCTTAAATCTATCGAGCATATGTGGGACTCCTCAAAAAAGAATGTTCAAAGGTGAAACTTCTCCCAACATGATGAGGAGCTTCGATTAGTAGTCCAAGGTGCTAGGAATGAATTAAACCACAATATAATCGATGGAGTTTTGGATAGTAAAAATATCTAACCAAGCGGTTAGGATATTTTTCTGAAAATATTTTTTTTTCCGAACGTATATCTAGGTGTTCCCTAGATACTTATTAAGGTTTCATTTTAATGACGACTCAATGAAAAGTGTTATTTTTTGTGTTTATTTTGAATGAAATAAAGATTGTTTATTCATTTGGATTATGCTATTTCAGTATGTTCCCGATAAAAAGACTATTGCTGACCTCTGTGCCAAAGCAGAGCGATATATTGGAACTCAAGGAGGTGGTATGGATCAAGCTATTGCCTTTCTTGCTACCGAAGGTAAGTTAGTTTCTTTCTTTATGCAATTGTAAAACCTAAGTAAATAGGGTTGCTCGCGGAATCAGATGGTATTACAATGAATAATACTCTTGTATTTCTTCCATCCTATCACCAAAATATCTACTCAGATTGTTCCGTACGTACGTTGAGTAGAGATTCGAAACACCTTTTCGAATCACTCTTTCTATAATAAAATTTGAGTTGGAGAATGCTGGCGGGGACTTAATTTCACATGCTGCATCTTTGCGATTTGCGCTAAAATCACTCGTCCTAGAGTTGAGGGGAAGAGGTCAGCTTTTCATTCGAATACTCTCTTCAACATAAATAGTCTTTCAAAGTTGATATATTTTCCGTTTTCTGTAGTTCTCACTTGAAATACGAAAATTGTGTGTCATGCCTAGGGTATTTTTCATGTACAATTTATTCAAGAAAAGCTTTCCATTTTCTTTGTTGAAGTGCCTGTAGAAAATGTTCACTGTTTCATATATTTCTTTTTTCATTTTCACATATCGAACTCAACAAGAGAATTGGGGCCATCTACACAAAAATAGCTATAATACAAAATTCAAAAGTGAAAGTCAAAATACAATAAAATGAAATCAAATAAAATAAAATATATCACAACAAATTTGGTATTTATTTAAAAAATTGAGCTGTTCAGAAGGGAATTGACAGCCACTCCATTATATTGCGAACACATTTTGAATTTTGGGTTTGAAACATGAATTTGGTTCTTGAGGTCGGAAATAAAAGCATGAATGAACTCTACAGGAAAGATGGCGCACGGTCAACCTTAACTAGCTTAATGAAGACACACACACAACACCTCCACTGATTAGCCGATACAAAAATATACACGAACTCAAGTGCCGTCACTTCTTTCAAGAAGCTACATTAAATCTTTTCAATAGGACGGTGTTGCATATCCCTTTCTGAGGATACACTCTACCCTCTCTTAAAGCCGGATATTTCAAAAACATTCTTTGAATTCGTTCTAAGCTTACTATAATACTTTTCATAAATTGCCGACCAACGAACTGCTTACAAGAGAACAGTACACTAATTTGATAATTTGAAGATCATTAAAAGATTCACAATAAAGACTCTAATAATAATTACTAGCATCAGCGTCAGAGACGAACCTGTTAAAGCGGACTCCAAAATATATCTCAAAACAAAAAGTTACTATATGCGAGATTTCGCAATGTGTGGACACATCGAATAAAATTATTTTTTTCAAGGGATAATATTCAACCTTCCGTAGAATGTTAAATATCCTCCCTTGGAGGAGCTAGTTTTCCGATCTACCCTTCATACACACCGTTAACCGGGGCCACCGGGAAGTGGTACAGCACGGTCAGATGTCACGAATAGAAACAATGTACTGCAGTTTCAGTCTCATTTGACCTCGTCAGCATTGTCTATCCATTTGTAACACAAGGTTATGCCGTTACCTACTCATCCCAATTCGTTGGGGCGAACGCAATAATGTAAATATCACTGCGCCCCCCAACGAACCGAAACAGAGGTTACCCCACCAAAGCCCCGCGAAACGGTGAAAACCAAAGAGCAAATAAAACAAGAAAACGTTAAGTAGTCACACTAGTTCGATAACATACCACCATGCGACACTCGCGTATCAGACAGAAGCGGCCGTCGAAGGACCGACGCTCCTCATTTCTATGTGGTTTACAACCAGGCATACACAAACATCTCAAAACAAAAAGTTACTATATGCGAGATTTCGCAAATTGTAGACACATCGAAGAAAATTATTTTTCAAGGGACAATATTCAACCTTCCGTAGAATGTTAAATATCCTCTTTTGAAGGAGCTAGTTTTCCGATCTACTCTTCATAATCACCGTTAACCGGGGCCACCGGGAAGTGATACAGCACGGTCAGATGTCACGAATAAGAACAATGGTTAGCAGGTTCCGTCTCGTTTGACCTCGTCAGCGTTGTCTACCCATTCGTAACACAAGGTCTTTTAATTTTGACGAGGTCCGGAAAAATCTTTCCTTTCGCCTCTTCGTCTTTATTTTGCCTTTTTTCTATTGTCCCATTTTCAGAAGTTTTACTCTCACCTACTTATGGTCTTGGGTCACCAGCCTCTCTTTGAGGTTTCGGATCGAGTGAAGATAACGCTGTTATCCTCCTTCTTTTATTTTGTTTTTCTTCGTTCTCTTGTCCTCTCTTCCACTGTAGCAGTGAAATGTGCTTGTCAGTTTTTCTTATTTTTGTTTGAACAATTTTTCTTATTTGTTCGTTTTCGTGATTTTCTATTTTTTCTAAGAAGTTTTCTGTCTTCTTGATTATCGTTTCTTCTATCGTCTGAATATTGACCTCTCGTCTTATTTGTTCGTTTGATATGTACCAGGGGCTCCCAATTGCTGTCCTGACTATCTCATTTATTGTCTCTTGTAATTTTCTTCTCCTGTAGGATTTTGTTGTCGTGTGCCCTATTTCTCCAGCGTATGTTATACTTGGTATTATTGTTCTCTAGTGACAGTTTGCTGCTCCTGTTTAGGAGGGGATATAAATATCCTTGCAGCTGCCTAGCTTTTTTTGCGTTTTCTTCCATTTGGCTGTGGAATTTCAAGTTTTTATCTATTGATACTCCTAGGTATTTTGCTTCGTTTTTCCATTCCACTTTCTGGTTGGCTATCTTTATTTCTTCAGGGTTTTCTGTGTCTTTTCTCCTGTTTTTATAATCAAAGTAAACTGCAACTGACTTGTTGGCGTTGATTTTGATTCTCCATTTTTCGAAGTATTCGACTAGTTTATTGGTGTCTTCTTGTAGTCTTTTTGTTACACATTTCTTGTTTCTATGGGATGTGTAGATTGCTGTGTCATCAGCAAACTGTGCTATCTTCAAGTGTTTTAGTTCAGGTATGTCTGAGATATATATATATATATATATATATATATATATATATATATATATATATATATATATATATATATATATATATATATATATATATATATATATATATATATATATATATATATATATATATATATATATATATATATACAATAGTGGTCCCAGGATCGATCCTTTTTGGACTCCTGCCTCTATTGGTCTTTCTTCGGATTTGGCATTTTCTATTCGTACTATGAACTTTCTGTCTTTTAAGTACGATGCCGTTATGTTCACAAGTTTGTTTGGAAACTTTGTTCTTTTCATTTTATATATCATTGCTTCGTGCCAGACTTTGTCGAAGGCCTTTTCTATATCCATGAACGTTGCCGCCGTTGGTTTTGATATGTTCATATTTTCTTTTATATTTTCCGTCAGCCTTGCCAGTTGATGGGTCGTTGCGTGCTCGCTTCTGAATCCAAACTGGTGGCTCGGTATAATATTGTTCTGTTCTGCAAAGTTTCTCAGTCTTTTGTAGATGAGTTTTTCTATCACTTTGCTCATTGATGACAGCAGGCTAATTGGTCTATAGCTGCTAGGGTCGTTCTTTGGTTTCCCTGTTTTCGGTATCATTATTGCTTCTGCTGTTTTCCAATTGCTGGGGTAATGTTCTGTTTTCATCACTCCTTTCGCGATTTCTGTTATTTCTTCTATTGCTTTTCTGGTAGGTTTTTCAAAGCCTGGTTTTTGATTCCATGAATGCCAGGTGCTTTCCTACTTGGAAGCTGTGCTATTATTTCTTGTACTTCTTCTTTTGTTATTTCCATAATTTATTCGTTTTCATTTGTTGTTTCTCTTATTCTTCCTATATTTTCTATATTTCTATTGAAAATCACGTTTTGGTTTGGATTATTTGTCTTGAATTGTTCTTCTAGTGAATCTGCGAATGTATCCGCCTTCTCTTTGTTTGTTGTTGCTACCTTATCTTCTCTCTTTATGTATGGTATGTTGGTTGTTTTCTTTTTTCCTGTTAGTGCTCCTGCCATTTTCCAGAGAGATTGGTCCTCTGTTGTTAGAGCCTCTATTTTCTCGTCCCACTTTTCGTTGAAAATCTGTCTTATTTCCTCTTCAACTTTATTATTTAGATTATTCAATGTCCGCTTGTCATCGGGATGCATCGTTCTCATATATTTCTTTTTTGCTCGTTTCTTTTCTGCAATTAGGGCATGTATATGTGTCGGTAGTGGTCTCTTTTGACCTGCTTCCAGCATTTTTGTCGCTTTTCTTTCCGCCTCCTTGATTCTATTTTCCAAATCTTGGATTGCTTGTTCAAGTTCGTTTGCGTCTCCTATGGTGATCTTTTTGGTGTCCATGTTTTCCTTAAACGTTTTCCAGTTTGTTCTTTTTCTTTCGTTTTCTATGTTTTCCGCCTCTATCTGTAATTCTGGTATCACTGGCGAGTGGTCCGAGCTTAAGTCCGTGACTGCTCTTATTTCTGTCTGCCAGGGCACGTTCTTTAGCATTGCTATGTCCAGTACGTCGACAGTTCCTGTACTTGTGCATATATGCGTTGGCTCTTCTGGCGCAACTATCATTATGCTGTGTTTTTCTGCTATCTACCTCAGTTTTTTACCATTTGTATTTGCTGTTCGACAGTTCCAATCTTCATGTTTTGAGTTCAGGTCTCCTGCAACTATTGTTGCTGTTTGTTCTTGAAAAAATGATTTTATTTCCTCCTCTTCTAGAGTTTTTGTTGGTGATTTGTATACTGAGTATACTTTTGGTTCACCTCTTTTAGTTTTCATCTTGATTCCTGTTTCTTCTATGTTTTTTGTTCCTGTGCCTGGTAGTTCGCCGTGTTCTAGGCATCTCTTTACCAGTATTGCTGTTCCTCCTCCTTTTACTTCTTATCTATCTCTTCGATAGACTGTGTAGTTTCTTATTTTGAATTCCTTCGTTGTTTTCAGATAGGTTTCATTTATGAGCATTATATCTATTCTATTTCCCTCCAGGAATATATATTGTTTCTGGTTCATTAGCGAGTTGGCGTCCCAAAACGCTGATTTCAGGTTCCTTTCGTTGAATCTTGTATTGTTCATTAATTTATTTTCTTCTGAAAATTTCAATGATTCTGCTCTGCTCCTCGAGGAAGGCCATTTTTTGTTCCAACGTGGCCTTCGTTGAGTTGAATGCCATCAGCATTCTTCCCAGGCACGTGGATAACTCTTCTTCAGAGTCTTGTTTTCGTTCTTTCTTCTCCTTCTTTAGAGCTTCTTCCTTCTTTTCTGTCTGCTTTTTGTTTTTTTTTCGGCTTCTTCGATCTTTCTCTCTTCTGCCCCCTTTTGCCAGTAGTTTACTGGTGGTGCTGGGGCTGGCTTGAGTTTTTCTTCATGTTTTGGCTTATTCACTGGGTTGTTCGGGTTTTTTGTGCATCTTATCGCGGTGGATAAGTGCTCGCCCCCACAGTTTGCGCATTTAGGTGCAGTTGTCCTTGGCTTCCTGCACTCGCTGGTATTGTGGTCTTCTCCGCATTTCATACATTTGTATGCTGCGTGGCAGTTCCTTTGTCCATGTCCGAACAACTGGCATCTATGGCATTAGATTATCTCTTGTTTTGTCCTAAGGCTTTCCACCTGGACAGAGATTCCGCAAATTTGTTTCAGTTGATTGAAGATACTTTTGTATCTCCTATCAATCTCGACGAGAACCAGAGGGGCCGGGTATCCCTTCTTGCCCTTCATCCTTATGGTCTTGTCGCTGGGTATCCTTCAAGGTCCTCTTTAATTTCGTCTTCCGTTGTCTCCAGCATTACTCCTCTGATGACAACTTTTAGTTTCTTCTCGCTTTTAAGTTCATAGGTGTAGTACTGCACCTTGCCCTGTTTTAGCATTCTCTGCAATTCTCGGTAGTCCTCTTCCGTAGGGGGCTCTACCTGGATTCCTTGGGAAATTAACTTTGCTTTCTTGCAGTTAATTCTTCTGTTGTTCATTTCTCTCGTTATAGCGCTCGAAGCATCTTTCTCCCTGATTATGATGGGAGCGATTTTTTCTAAGTTTTCTTCTCTTTTATTGTTGTTTTCTGTCTTATTCGTTTCCTCTTTCTTCTGCATTTTTTTTCTTCTCTCTTCTTTTTCCTGTAACTGAATTTCATTAATCGTTCTCACCTGTTCCTGGTTTGTCTCGTCGTCCGTTTCCATTTGGTCCTCGGATTCCTTGGAGCTGGAAAGCACCTCGTACTGGTTGCGTCCAACTACGGTCTTCTCTTGTCTTTCTGTCGTCATCTTTTTGACTGTCTTCCTTGGCCTCTGGAATTCACTTGTCCTGGTTTCTCGTGGTCGTTCCTCGTCCTCTTCGCTGGTTGGCGTTTCTCGTCTTGTTTTCCTCGATTCGCGCGCTGGCTCCTCCCCTTTTCCGTTGTTTTTTTAGCCGTCTTCTTTTCCGTCGATTTTTCGCTGCTTCCTCCTGGATTGGCGTCTTCTGGTCTTCTTGTTCTTTTTTCCCGCTCTTGTTGGGCCTTTTCCTCTGCTACGGCGTTAATCAAGTTGTGAAAACAACTTGGTTCACGCCCCTCCCCCATGAGGACTGTAAGTGCTCGTCGCACGAACACCTCCAACTCTTCAGGTGTCAATTTATCGACACTCATGTTTGCTAAGCTTCTATATCACTTTCTGAGTGTTTTAAACTCTTCTGGTAATATCGAAAAAATTGAGAAAGGTAGCACAGATTTCTCTCGATCTCTGGTGTACCTTCGTAACACGAGGCTGGAGCAAACGCAATAATGTAAATATCACTGCGCCCTCCAACGAACCTAAACAGAGGCTACCTTCTGTCTGATACGTGAGTGTCGCGTGGCGGTATGTTATCGAACTAGTGTGACCAATTAACGTTTTCTTGTTTTATCTGCTCTTTGGTTTTCACCGTTTCGTGGGGCGTTGGTGAGGTAGCCTCTGTTTCAGTTCGTTGGGGAGCACAGTGATATTTACATTATTGCGTTCGCTCCAACGAATTGAAATGAGTAGGTAACGGCATAGCCTTGTGTTACGAATAGATAGACAATGCTGACGAGGTCGAACGAGACCGAAACTGCAGTCCATTGTTCTTATTCGTGATATCTGACCGTGCTATACCACGGTGGTTAACGGTGATTATGAAGAGAAGATCGGAATACTCGCTCCTTCAAGGGAGGATATTTAGCATTCTACGGAAGGTTGAATATTGTCCCTTGAAACATAATTACCTTCGATGTGTTCAAAAAATAGTTTGGAGTCAAATAATATTCCCAAGTGCGGATGTATTCATCCCTCTTCAAACCAGTTTCATTAGAACAGTAGTCATATTTTATGGGATAAATTAGTTATTAGTCAGAATTTGTTAATATAAAGCTACAATCTATTGTCATACACCACTTGTAAACAGAATCAACTGATTCCTGTAACTTCATACAATCCTCTGTTATTTCCATCTGATACTCCATATCAAATATTTGAGAAAAAACATTGATAATGATGATGTATGTGAAAAAGAGGAAGGCCAAGATGTGGTCCTTGTGGCGCACCCGAAGAAGCCACAAAGGATGCCGACCTGAAATTATTATACTGGACATACTGAGTACGCTCTGTCAAGTAAGATCTAATGAAAGTAATAATATCATCCGTCAGACCAAAGCATCCCAATACTATGTCATGGCGAATGCTGTCCAATGGTTTGAAGGAATCAGTGCACACCATATCCACCTGAACACCAGAATCAACGTTTTCTGTCGAGTGCTGCGTCGAGGAGTTAACTAATTGTTATTAAAGATTGAATCTTGAGGATCAGATACTCATACAAAAGAGTCTCAAAAAACCTAAAAAATCCATAATTCAGGGAGATAGGATGGTAGTTCTCAATCGCAGCCCCATTACCTGACTAAAAAAATGGAACAAATTTCAGCTATTTTCCAATATTCAGGATAAATTTGAAGACTCATGTAAAGATTGAAAATCTTAGTGAGTGTACTGGCCAAGACTTCTACTGCATCTTTTACTATAAAACTGGAAATACCATCTGGACCTGATGACAACTTCGGCTTCAGTCTCCTCGCAGCATTCACTTCCTCTTCAATGCTGTTTGGAACTCCCATAGAGGTAATGTTCATATCTTTCAGTGTCAATCCATCAATTATCACTGTTTATACACGTGCTCTTATAAAAGGTTCTAAAGCTGCCAACAATATTCAAAGTATCATCCAAAATTTTTTCCTGGAAAGAAATGGGAATGAAGGTTTTGAATTATATCCAAAAACAATAGATAGATATAAATTTCTTCATGATTTGTCACATGTCAACTTATGCCGATAGCACGAAAAAAGGAAAATGAATTCGGAAAACGCTTTCACCCATCTTGAAAAAAGCCTTGCTGGTCATAGACGGTTTTCACTATACCCTTTCCACAATCGATCATTTTGAGACAGGCACCCTCTGAATTCAAAAATAAATTTGTTCACTATTTTTCGAAATATTTGGCAAGAACTTTTCATCTTATTTTTAGCCACGTAAATATTTCCGTTTGTTTCGAGAAGTAAAAATTCAGATTATTAAAATCTGCAAAAGCAGGAGCTAATCGGCCATTTCTATGGTGATTTTCTTAATTCACTAGGTAAGAATACATACGATTAAGCTATTTTCCAACAGGTGAAAACTCAGTTTTGAACCATCAGTAATATCATCAGAATAATAATTTTTATATCCTGAATTAGAAAAAAACTTGAGTTTATTTAGTAAGCTTTTTTGTTGGAGCAAAACGTGCTCTGGCTTCAAATTAGTTTCTATTGAAAATGTAAAATAAATCGTTTTCACTGGCATCAAATGTTACAGAAATCATTCATGCAGGAATGGATCTCTACATCCTTTATTCCGTGAAAAGAACAACAACATAAAAGCCATGTTCAACAGAGACTGCGAAGGAGCCTCTGCAGCCAAGAGCAGAGCTTAAAAGTCATGGAAGATGAATCAAACAGAAGAAACAAGAACAGCCTTCGTACGAATACGGAACGTATGCAACCTAAAAACTGCAAGAGCAAAGGCCAATTTCAACGAAGGGGCAACTAATAAACTCGTTGAACAGGCAAGTTGGATTAGACAATTCTGGTCTATGGCGAAGACTGTCTCTCTCGTTAGAGAAAATGGAAGTATAACATCATCTCCGAAGGAGAAAGCCGATCTCTTAGCTCTCTTGTTCTCAAAGAATTCTGTGTTAGATTCAGCTAATGGAATTCCACCGAACACTCCACCTACAATTCCTTCCATGGCTGTGAGAAAGGCTCTCGAGCAGCTGAACTGCAAGAAGGCACTTGGTCTAGACGAAAAAGTGCCAATCGTCCTGAGAAAGTGTGCTCCCGAACTGGCATTTATTTCTAATCGTCTGTTTCAGATTTCTTATGAAAGCCAGACTTTTTTGAGCAGCTGGAAAATAGCGTGAATTCAACCGATTCCAAAAGGAGGAAATAAGTCCTTACCCCAAAACTACCGCCCTGTTGCACAATGAAATCATAAAATATCTTGAGTTTCAGAGAAGTATTAACGAACTTCAGTATGGTTTTTGCAGATGAATATCGACAGGAGATCTGCTCGCCTACGTCTTTCATGTTTGTACATCAACGATAGAAAGCATGGGGAATCTAGACCAATAGCCCTCGACATCTCTAAAGCCTTCGGTAGGGTTTGGCATGCAGCCTTGTTGAATAATCTTGTTGCATATGGGCTTGCCGAAAAATTGCGGGGTTGAATAAATAGCTTTCTCCCAAAAAGATCAATACAATTTGTGGTCCACGGTATAACATCTGATTGTTTCAAGTTGCGAACAGGAGTACCTCAGAAATCGATTCTTTCACCAACCTTGTTTCTGTTGCAGATAAACGATCTTCTGTCATCTACAGAAAACAAGATCTTCGGTTTTGCAGACAATTGTACCTAGGTTTCGGGTTTCAGTAGTGTGCAGTCGATTACAACTGCGGAATCTCAGCCTCAGAGAAGTCAATAAATTAATAACTTAAATTCTGACTCACAGAGGATATCTGAGTGGGGTCAGTTTAACCTAGTGAGCTTCAACGCGTTTTCTAGAAAGGTTCCCGCTGGAGAACCCCTTCTAATGATGCAAGGCCAAAGAATTGCACCTAATGATCTGAATAACGGTCAACTCCAGTTTTTGCTGGGATGAACATGTATTAGCAATAGCTGAGTCGGCATCAGCTAAACCTTGTTTTCTTTTTGGAGCTAAGCGATACTCCACGTCATCTCAGCTGTTGCTTCTATATAAGGCTCAGATTCGACCTGCTTTGGAATATTGTTCCCATGTATGGAGATCTGCGACCAAACGTTCGTTGCGGATGTTGGACAGTGTGCAAAATCGGGATGCATCGACCACCCGGAGATCACCCGCGATCTCCTACCGCTGGCTCTCAGAAGACAAGTTGCTGACCTTTCTCTAATTCACAGATTCTTTCACGCAGAATGCTTCAAGGAGCTGGAAGACCTTGTTCCAGGAAAACTCATGTTTTGCCGCAACACTAGGCTGGCAAGGAGTTCTCATCATATGGCAGTACATCTTACGACCTCTCGAACCTCTCTCTATAAAAATTCCCTCCTTTACTGTGCCATCGAGCTATGGAACTCGCATCCGTCCTATATCTGTCCAACATCCTACAGTTTCTTCAAGAAGCGAGTAAATAGACACCTCATTTCTTCCCCGACGCCCACTCATGTGGTGTAATAGATTCGCCTTTTCCTGGAAAGCGCGCATAAAAACAAAAATTAAAGGGTATTGAAAAGTGAGATCATTTCATTTCGTTTTCAACGTAGTTTCATTTTTATCTATTAGTTTCTTCTTTTTCTGCGGTGCTGTTTGAGCAATTATTCAATAAAAACTCGACTAATTATGCCGTTAAAGATTCGAGACTTCGAGAAATTTCTTTAAATAATTGTAATGGAATACATAACCTTGAACATATGTATTTCTGAATTTGTAATAATTTGTGATTGAAGACTGGTTACCTTGATCGAAATAGACCAAAATGAAAATTTTAAATTAAATGACATCGTCTTAGTAAATGGACTCACACCAACCTCTAAATAACATCTTGCCAGAGTTGTAGAATTGCTAAAGGGTGAATAAAATAATTTTTATTCATTCCAAAATCTGCCCTCTTTTATATTGTCTAACTGAGGAATAATAGTTATAGTTGTTTTTTTTTAGTATTTGGTTGCTGAAGAAAATTTACTCATAATTTTACATTTGAGTTAATTTTTTACCGGTATATGATGATTTCTCTGTCGTAGGGAGTACGTTACTGAATGTCTATCATAAATATATCTTAATTTCACCCTATGTCGAATGCGAGGGCCGTTAAGAGGCTAGGGTTTCTCGAAGAATTAAAAACCTAATGGCCCGTCATTGTTCAAGCCAAGGGAAGTTATCTGTCATATCTCAAGCGGGACAGTACACACACTCTTGATACCTCACACAACACTCAAATAAAAATTTTGGATCCCTCGAACTCTTTGCATGGTCTTATTTTCCATTTATACCCAAATTTCTCCTTTTTTCTTTCATTTCTGTTCCAAAGTATTTTATTTTTATTAATTCGTTCAATGCTAATGGATTGATTCATTTTTATAACTTTAACGATAAAATTCTCTTAAGTTCAGTAGAGTTTATGAAAGAGAACTTTACAATTAATATGGATTATTTTAACCACTCAACAAACCTTATGTTTTAAAGAGGAAGATTTTCGATATTTGAATCTCCCGAGCCAATTTTCAAACAGTTGTGAGGACGGAAACAAATTCCGCCTAGCGACAAAACGTTGGTATATTCGATAGAATAAATCCTGTTTCCTGATATGCGCAGAGGACAAACAGGAATATTCAGTATTCAACACAGATGGAAACCATCACAGAAATTAAGGTACCTTCCGTACAACAATTTACTATAAAATTTTATTGTTGCGATCTGCAATATTTAATAAGTTTTGATCGGTCGCATTAATATGACACATCAGAAAATTTTTTCAAATCCAGTTTATAGAGATGAACACGTTTCCAAATTTATTTTACTTTCAGCCTTACCTACTGTCATAATATTATACAGGGTGCTTCAACGAAAACTAAACAGAGAGGCTATATCTACCAAGATATTCCTTTCTGATCAAAACGCAAAAACAGGTCAATTTTTGTTTCAAGGGGGGCATCTTTTGGGGTACAAAACTTGCCTGAAATATCAACCCCCTAAGCGGGGGTTGCAATCCTTGAACATTTTGAATGAGGAAGGTGGGTCGAGTGATGACTCAAAAGAAGGGTGGTATTTTTGTCTACATTGTCTTGAACGAATTTCTATTTTTAATTGAAAACTGTAAAAGATACAGGGTGAGAAACTGAAAGATAGGAAAGCTTTTTCCCTGAGACTATTCAAGTTTCAGTGAGGTAAAATGGAACAGATCCATGCTGATCAATAGCAGTCATCATTAAGTACCATCCTCATCTCGAATTTCAACCCCTGGAGCAGGGGTGACAACCCTTGATAATTCGGAAGAGGGTAGATAGGTCGAGTCATAACTCGAAAGGAATCTTTGTCTGCTTTTCCGTGAAAGAATTTTCATTTTTGATTGAAAACTGTAGAAGATACAGAGTGAGCCACTGAAAAATAGAGAAGACTATCGCCCCAAGACTATTGGAGTATTAGTGCGAAAAACTGGAATAGATTAATTTAGATCATAGATGAAAGCCTTCGATCTGGAATTAATCTGTTCCATGTTTTGAACTAATACTTGAATAGCTCAGGGCGATAGATAGTCTTATCTATTTTTCAGTAGCTCACTCTCTATCTTCTACAGTTTTCAATCAAAAATGAAAATTCATTCACGGGGATGCAGACAACGATAATACCTTTCTTTCGAGGTATCACTCGACCCATCTACCCTCTTCCAAATTTTCAAGGGAGGTCACCCCTGCTATAGGGGTTGAAATTCGAGATGAGGATGGTACTTGATGATGACTGCCATTGATCAGCATGGATCTGTTCTATTCTACTTCAATGAAACTTGAATAGTTTCAGGGAAATAGTCTTCCCTATCTTTCAGTTGCTCACCCTGTATCTTTTACAGTTTCCAATTAAAAATAAATATTCGTTCAAGATGATTTAGACAAAGATACTACCTTTCTTTTGAGTCATCACTCGACCCATCTTCCTCATTCAAAATGTTCAAGGATTACAACCCCCGCTGGGGGAGTTGATATTTCAGGCAGGTTTCGTACCTCAAAAGATGTCCCCCTTGAAACAAAAATTGAACTGTTTTTGCGTTTTGATCAGAAATGAATATCTTGGTAGTCTTAGCCTCTGTTTAGTTTTCGATGAAGCACCCTGTATCATGAATTCAATTCAGATGATTTCAGATTTCAATATTTCTCCATCCAAAAATATTTCTGAAGCTTTGTCTTTGTTTCATAGCTTTCTTCAGGTTGAGCATCTTCTGTTTCTATTCAATGTGAAATGATCCTCACCACGTCTACGTCTACAAAATGTGCTAAGGCAACACGTTCTTGAACCCTGAAACCAACAAGGAATACATAAATCCAGAAAAATAGAATATGTACCATCATCATGATCTCAACAAATCTAGTGTGATTTTCAGAATAATTGTAGATTTATGGTGTTATTGTAAATCACCTGGGTCAATGGGGGATAGTATTTCTATTTGAAGACGATTGCTTTTGAATGAATATCCGAATGCCACCTACGGGCTTTGAAATCAGAAATACAACTAACGCAATACGATATTCATTTGATAGATCCTTCAAATCGGCATCACAGTTCGATACTTCGTTTCATTTTCTGTAAATTGTAGAACATAGGAAACAATGTTGATGATGAGAAATTAGACAGTGTATTATACTATCACAAGAGATTTATTGAAAATCAGGATTGCAATTTCGGTATCTCGACCATCTTTAGATGACAACAAGTATCGAAAGTTACATACATAGTCTAGAGGTTATGATCCACTGAAGATGCAGTAGGTGTTTTTTGGAGTAAGGACCGAAAGAAAACCGAAACTTATTGTTGTAAATCAGCCGACGTTTCGACATCTTTATTGGATCTTCTTCTGGGCAACTATAATGAAAAACAACATGACTCAAATGTATACCCTCTCAGAGGTATTCTCAACAGCAACAACAAAAAATTTATATGTATAAATAAAATAAATTACATGGGTACGAAAAACATGAGATCTTAAAACAGTAAAAATAAATATTGATTAAAATTACTTACATTTAATACAAGTTCCCAGTCTGAAAACTAATATACACCGACAAAACATTACGTAAATGCAAAATTCATAGTTTGAAATCGAAACAACAACACACACAGTCTGAAATCCTCAACGATACTGAAAAGAAATGAATTAACTCAAAAATCATATTTCAGCCGTATGCATGAATGCAAGATAGTAGAACACGTCAAGTAGGTACCAAAAAGGATTAGTTTGAATTTCATTTCGTTCTTAATTTTTCAATAATGTTAAAATAAGTACGGCTGAAAAGATCGTCTGTTTACGGCCCTACCCTCAATCTTTTTTATCTCGAGCATTTCTTCATGAGTTATTTTGAAATAGAAATTCTGTTTTCCCAAGAATTTCCCATTTTCAAAGTTGAAATTGTGTCCTTGATTTATTTTATGTTCAACCAAAGCGGAGACGTGTGGTCAATTCCGAAAATTTTTGCAGTCTGCTATGTGTTCTATCAATCTTTTTTTGTAAATATCTACCAGTTTGACCTATTTAGCAAGCTTCACAGGACAAACAGGAAACCTTATATATTACATTTGATTGTTGTTCAATCGGTATCGTTGCTTTGGTTCTTGTAAAAAGGAGAATTTTGAGAGTATTCTCCCTTGTCGGACAAATTTTTGTATTCTTTCAGTTAGACCTCTTACATATGCAATTTTGTAGAACTTAATAGATTCGGGTTTCAAAGTTGGTCTTGAATATCTATCGATTAACTTCTCTATGAGAGAAATAGGGTAATTATTTTTCATTAGTTTTTTCTTAATGTACTTAAGATTGCTATCTCTGTACGTTTCACTCGATAAGTTTTCCGCTATGTGTATGAGATTTTGAAAACCATTGAGTTTCTGTTAGAGTGAGGAACTGAGTAATATCTGTGAGAATGTAGGTTTATGATACCAGTTAGCCAGTATATTACCGTTTTCTTTTCTAATAACAAGGACATCGAGGAATGGTATCTGCATCTCACTGAAGGATTTCATTAACAGAAATTAAAATTTGAGGTACTTTATCTTTGGTATTTTGTGGAATTGCAGCTGAAATATCATCCACATACCTACAAAAAAATTGGTGGTGAAAAAGACAAAAGTTTTAAACAATCTTCCTGCAGTCTGGACATAACAATGTCCGCACAAATGGGTGCTAGATAAATGCCCATCCCCAAGCCAAAAATTGGTAGAAACAGTCCTCAAACTGAAAATAGTAATTATAATTACAAAAATCAAAAGGTAGCAGAAAATCCTGCATTAATATCGTTGTATCTTCTTTAAGTAGGGTCAAATTTTCTTCAATTATAACTCCTACTAATTGCACAGGAATACTTGTAAAAAGGACACCATGTCCAAAGATACAAGTTCAAAATTGGGTGGTATTTGCTTCGTTCTAATGAAACTCGAAAAAGAGAGAGAGTCTTTCACGTATTTTTCATCATTTCGATCAAAGAGTTTGTCAAGAAACTACGATATGAACTTAGTCAAATTATATAATTGAGAACCAAGTAAAGAAACTACTGGTCGAAATGGCACGTTTTCCTTATGCATCTTTGGAAGAAAATACATTTTAGGAGACACGCCATTCTCGCAGCAGAGGTTTTTTTTTTGGTGTCCGAAATCTTGTCCTGATCATGAAGAGTTCAGAGAATTTTTTTCAATTTGTTCTGAATCCGGATCGTAGGATCTTTTTCCATTTTTTTGTGTTTCTATCCTCAAGAAGGGAAAAGCTTTCATTCAGTATTCTGTTTTTTTCAATCAGGACCGTGTTGTTTCCCTTATCCGCTTGGGTAACTATAATATCTCCGTTTTCTTCCTTGAGACTGCAAAAACTCCTATATTACTCAATAACCTTCCTATCATGAGAACTCCTGAAGTTGAGAAAATTTGTAAGAACATCTATGACTTCGTTTCGAGTAATGTTTCTTTCATTTTCTACCAAGTCAACACATACTCAGTGTCAATTAACATTTATTGAATAGGTTTATTATGGTTGATATATGGCAGATTGAATTTGTATCCCAGATTGAGAAGCTGCTGGACTGTAGGTGGTATACTTTTGTCGGTTGAGTTTATTAGCCACTTTTCATCGACATTTTTCTGAACATCAGTAAAATACAAGGGCCTGTCGATTTCAAGTAATCTATGAAATTTTGTAATTTGTTTGGACTTTGTTCTCTTAAATTCCGAATTGTAATATTATGTTTGACTGCGAATGAAACTATTATATTCAGGTTCAGGGATCATATTTGAATCATGTTGTTTTTTCATTATAGTTGCCCTGAAGAAGAAACGTCGAAACAATAAGTTCTGTTTTTCTTACTCCAAGAAAAACCTACTAATACATAAATATATAAACAGAAAGATACAAAATCGATAAGGGTTCAAACTAGAGGTAATTAACTCATTATGATAACAGCAGGTATCAATTAAAGATTTCAAATAGAGACGACTAAGCTGGGCCATACTGGTCGATCAGAAGATAATCTTTATGGGAGGTTTGTTGCAGTTCGAAAATTTCAATGGCTTCCAAGAAATCTTTAGTAGATAAGTCATCTTCCTCCTACCCCTACTTCTTCCATCCACAAAACCAGTTATAATAAAGAATAATAACAAAAAGTATTGAGTAGAATGTGAGAAGTACGACAATGTCTAAGAATAGTGTAATAGAAAGAGATATTTCTTACAGCAAAGGAACAATCATTTGGAACCCTTCGCTTCGATACAAATGACAGATATCATGTTAAACTTCTGCGTAAACAACATCCTATTCCTTCGATGATTCCCATATGCTGAATTCACTTTTCAATATTCGAACATTTCTTAGTATTCGTCGGAAAAATATATTCTTGCTCCTGAAAATATATTACATTCCTCTGCTTTTCTGTTACAATTTGTTCGATAAATATTGAATATCGCTTGTGAAATACCGAATTCAAAGAGGGATGTTTCGCTGAATACGGTAACAAATTGGAGTGTAGGAAACCAGAGTGATACTTGAAATCAGCTGTCTCGGAAATCTTCTGAGCTTTATCAATAATTTGGGAATGTCGTTTGTGCATATAACTTGCTATATCATCTACATATGCAAAGTAACTCCGGACCAATGATCAGCATGAGTTTCGACAAAGATGCAGTATCGATTGTATCGGTATCCAATCGAGACACAATACTGTATTAGGAAAATAACCGAGGAGTACGTGAGTCTATTCTGAAAAAAAACCACTGGATCACCAACCCACAGCTTGCAGTCCAGAAAACATCGACAAAAGTGAGATAAATCTTTCATAGAAGTTATTCTGCAGAACTCGGGGTTACATTAGAGTGAATACACGTAAACGATGATTTCTACTAAAATATATTATTAAATGCTCGACGCGTTTCGATACACATCGATATACTATAAATATATCTTACTAACAAATTTATTTATACTATAGAGGAAATCCATTCAGAGCTATCCGTACTTGAACTAATGTTTAGGAAATACATTTAATAAGGGTGAGTTATTTTTGTCTACCTGGTCATTAAGAATTTCCGGCGAATACCTAAATCTGTTAATTTCAAGTACTTCCAGAAGGTTGAGTTTTATACCTGTAAGATTTTAAATTCTGAATTGAAGGAGAATTCAGAATTCAAAATCCTGCATTCTGAGAATAGATATATATATATATATATATATATATATATATATATATATATATATATATATATATATATATATATATATATATATATATATATATATATATATATATATATATATATATATATAGAAAAATGAAATATGTAAATTCTGAGTACATTTCTTGTGCATGCCTAAAAATATATATTAAAATACATGAATAAACTTCAAATTACATTCACTTACCTTTCAAACATTATTGTAAGTCTCCTCAACTTCTTTTCATTATAACATTCCGTTTGAATCATATTGTTTAAGTTAGAATAACCACAAAATGTTAAATTTATGAATTCAGAAAGTTTGTCGTTTCTTTCCTAAACAAAATATACATTAACATGGATAAAATAAACATCAACCTACGATCACTTACCTTTTAAAGTTTATTTCCAGTTTCGTCAAACTTTTCATTCAAATAAAATTCGGAATCTCTTATTTTGACAGATCGAATATAAGACTAATTGAAATAAGATTGGATCGATTGTCACTCAGAAGAGAGAGAGCACTATATTCTAGATGTTGTTAGTACCGAAATTATGTTGGTGAAAATCAAAGTTACTAAATATTTCCATCTCACTATTTTCGTTCGGAAGAGAGATAGAGAGCATTACATTTTACATGTTGGTAACGCTCACTTCCGACATTGAACTGTGATATAAGGGGCAGAAAGAGCAGAGTCGTCCAGGACTATCTTGCGTCCGAACATCCACACGACGCAAACCAACTTTCACCCAGAACTACCTTGTTATAAACGCTCAAGCGCCCAACACTGTCTTGCGCCTAAAACTCGGGTCCTTCGAACCACCCTGCGCCTCGATCGGTCAGACCCTCTGAACGTCCAGACGCTTTGAACACCTAGTGCCCAAAACCAACCATGCGCTTCGAACAACTGGTGTCCGAGTTCTTGAAATACAGGCACGGTGGGCGCCTAGACGACCGAAAAATTTATTTGGCACTCAATATATATATATATATATATATATATATATATATATATATATATATATATATATATATATATATATATATATATATATATATATATATATATATATATATATATATATATATATATATATATATATATATATATATTCTTCAGTCTTCAGTCATTATTAAGTCTTTTGAATTTGGGAGGCTTTTACTTGGTAAAATTCCATTATCAATAATAAAAACAAGTACTGTGTTTTAAGGAATTTTAATTATTATTAAATTATAAATAATTGCGATTCGTAACGCGTTTTACTACACCGTAGCTTATTCAGACGAATGATTATGCAGAAAAATGTAAATGAGAATATAACTATAAATGTTCTTGAGTACTTAAAAGCTTATTGCTTGCTTCTTCTTAAGTGGTTATTTATGACAGGTATATCCAATAAAATTAAGGAATAGATTGCTCCCCGAAAAGATTCTATAGAGGTGAAGGGCTTAAATCGACTTGTTCATTGATGAGTCTACCTGAGTGTTTATATTTATTTATTTCTAAAGTTTCCCAAAGATCTACCTTCAATATTTATTATCTGTATGCAAAATATCAAACTGTGGGTCGAAAGAATGATTATTTTCTAAGAGATGATTCGCGTAATTTGAATCTGATTTTTATTTGAAAAACTGCGTTTATGTTCCGATATTCTGATATTAAAATTTCTATGTGTTCTACCAATGTAGAAATTATCACAGTCATTGCAATTCAATCTATAAACACCTGATTTATTGTTTTACCTGGTTTGGTTTTATTATTTTTATATATTTGCCTAAATTATTATTAGTTTGAAAGCTATGTTGAAATTATTGCTACTTAAGAATGATTTCAGTTTCTCACTTATAATGCCAACGTAGGTTAAGGTGTTGAATTTTTGTTTCAATTTATCGACAGTGTAAACTTCATTCAATGCGATTCTACTTTGTTTTTATAATAAATAATATTTTAAATAAAAACAAAGTAGAAAATCGTTTAATGAATAGTTATATGAAATAAAGTCTCAAAGTAAATACTTGTTGTATGTGTGTGTGTGATGTGTGTGTGTGTGTGTGTGTGTGTGTGTGTGTGTGTGTGTGTGTGTGTGTGTGTGTGTGTGTGTGTGTGTGTGTGTGTGTGTGTGTGTGTGTGTGTGTGTGTGTGTGTGTGTGTGTGTGTGTGTGTGTGTGTGTGTGTGTGTGTGTGTGTGTGTGTGTGTGTGTGTGTGTGTGTGTGTGTGTGTGTGTGTGTGTGTGTGTGTGTGTGTGTGTGTGTGTGTGTGTGTGTGTGTGTGTGTGTGTAGATGTGTTCAAATGCATAAAGTTATGCAATTTCAATATGCTCAATATCGCAAAATAACTCATAAATTCTGCCCAAATTCACTCAGAGTAGGGTGTGTGTGTACTGGGTGACTTTATGGATTTTAATTTTATATACTACGCGATGGCTTTCTTCAAAGGGCTTTGGAATTATATCCGTCGAAAATACTGTGTGTTTCTTGGCACAATTTCGAAAACTTTTACACGAACTTATTTGTTAACTCAATCTTGTAAAATGTCTTTAATAAGAAATATTGAGATTTTTTCGTTATCTCTTTAAATAATTCGAAACTAAAACTTTGAAATAGAATAGACTGACGCAACACATTATCATCTTTACAGTTCGTGGGCTATGAATGCATCGGCAATAAGTTACTTATGCTGTACTATCTCTGTAATGGATGTAACTCGATCGGTAATTAATAGAAATGATGTACCTCAACTTGTATCGAGGATAGAAGTCTCTTTTATAACTGATCATTGATCGAATAGTATAAATATAAAGCAAAGGATTGAATCAGGGGAATTGGGAATAACAATTTGATGTATTTCCGTCCTCCACGTAACTTTACTCCAACTAACCTTGCGTTATAAACAATTTTACGCTAGTACCCAGGTTGCCCTCAGGCAAACCCTCGATTTACTTTCGTTTTCTATTGAAAAACTTCAAACTAAACTGTCACGTGTGAATGTCGAAAATTACGTTCGAAACTTCGAAAACGACTCGATAAGTTGTGGCAAAACGTCATATTAACTGGTTGATGAAATCAAATCATTTCAAGAATTTGGTGTGATCTGGAAATGATTTGGAAGCCTGCCGAAATGGTCTTAGCTACTAAGGTCGTGTTAAAGACAGAGTTACCGTTTCGATGTAAGCATTATTGAATTTGAAATTGACAAATTTCGACAACAGAGTCTGGGTAGAATGCTCGAAAGCTGAGCCCATTCCGTATTCCTCGATAGAGTAGGTAAAAGTTACCAAGAGCCAAGTAAAAGAAGAAGATCAAATTGTCGTCTGTTTATGACATTACCTATATAAAATTGAAGTTGTTTTGCTTTGTATTCGCAAATATTAATGAAAGATTTAAGATGATAGCAATGTAAGATGAAGTGATACTTAAAGACATATACAATCGAGAAAGACATCAGAGATAAGTGAAATAAACATACTTAGAAGACAAGTACCATTGATATATTGCTCTAATTATTTTCTTGGACGTAAATACAACCAAGCCCTGTTCAATTTTGAAAGTTGAAGATGTCAGAACCGAGGGAAAGAATTGTAAGTGTTCAATATGAACTACAAAGAGAGACAATAGAACATCTGACAAAGGCAATATTCAAAACTGGGCTTCACATCAATTTAATCATCAAAATTCTGAACAACCACAATCTTCAAAATAATGGCAAACTGAGATGAAGTGATGCAGGAAAAATACCATCGAGAAAGACATCAGAGGTAATACAAATAAACATAGTTTAATATGGTTTCCATTAATTTTATATTGCTGCAGGACATTTGTTGGACACAAAGAGCACTGAACGCTATTCGATCTGGAATGTCTTTAGACCTTTCTTCCTAGAGCAGTTATTTTGAATCTTAAATATTTGAAGAAATTTTCATAGTGGAGCAAATTTCAAAATGAAACCCAAACAGTTAATGAGTTCAAAGTAATAGGAATTCTAGATTCTTTAAGTGAATGATATGCGGATAATGGAAAGTCTTTATGTTTCGATCTGTCTTTTTTAATATATTATCCTCACCGTTTTGTATTGATACCTCGGTCTGATTGTCTCTATATTTTTATCATGTTCTGATTGTTTTTGGTTTTTACTCCTATTCTGACTGCTTTGTGTTTATATTGATGTATATTTGCCATTTTGTTCGGATGTAGTCTATACACACAGTGTTTGTCTCAATTCAAGTTAAAATCTATTAATGTCGATTTTTGAGTGCCTTGTCATGAATACTCTTAACTTGTATATTGATGACTAATAAATAATATATTAATTAATTATATTAAGAATTCAAGGACTATGTGATAATAGATATCTTATTTTGAGAGTTCTGAATACATAGACTTTGTTAGAATTTCCATAATTATTTAGTATATATGATATGAAGGATGAATATGGATAACAAATTCAAGAAATTTTTCAATGAAACAACCAACTACATTCTATACAGAAGCAAGAAAAACTGATGGAAGGTTTAAAATTTATTTCAAATTGATATTGAAATATACATATATACAAATATATAATTTTTTGTGAGAGAATTCACATACAACATCAAAATGTTTGACACAAATTCCAATTGAGAAAATATTCAATAGGAGTTGATATCGAAACTGATATATGATGTACAGGTATATGCGAAAAAAGGTACCTCCGAAATGGCCGAATATTTGCTCTTTGTTCTGGAAATCCCAAATTTCATTTTCTGGTCTCGTACCATAGGTTTCTCAGTTACTGAACTATTAAAGAGCTGCCAAAAATCTGAAAAAAATTAAAAATTTTATTTTGAAAGCAGAAGAATTATTCTGAGAAAAATTTAACATGTTTTTTCTTTCTTATATCAGTGTCGAAAAGATAATTCTTGAAGCTGTAATTGATGGATACAATAATTATCTCTCAACATTCTGAGAGTTAAAATTGAGAAATGTTGAATAAGAAATTTAGTCTTAAAATGCACGAAAATCTCACCTTTTGACAATTATGAAACAATTTCAAGATGAATAAACACATATTTTTATCAATGCTTGTACAATGTGGAAATAAATAAAGCCAATACTACTACTACCACCATTTCAAATTCTATTGAGGTACTTGAGCACTTACCCGTTCAGTTTTCATTCCTCGGCAATATTTTATCTCATCTTGTAACGATAAACGTTGCATTTTTGTATGATGAAATACGAAGTTCAACAAATTTTCTCGGTAAACATCAAATCCCTCCTCAGAAATTGTTGCTGTGAAAAATTAAATCTAATGAGTAATGTTAGAGTCATAACATATCTCAATGAGCACTTATTGTCAAGCATATTCTTTTCACTTTCATAAAAAACAAAACCTTACTAACCTTAATATAAAATAGGCCCATTCCTCCTGCTCGAAAATTAAGTTGTTGAAATTTATTCCACTCATCGAGAAACATCAGTAACACTGTTGCATAGAAGTTGTTAGAGGTTTCGATAAACATAGCTCATATATATATATATATATATATATATATATATATATATATATATATATATATATATATATATATATATATATATATATATATATATATATATATATATATATATATATATATATATATATATATATATATATATATATATATATATATATATATATATATATATATATATATATATATATATATATATATATATATATATATATATATATATATATATATATATATATATATATATGGTTTACTACGATTACTACATGCATTAGAGAGTTTATATTTAATTGTGAGAAAAAAGAATGTACCAACCTGACATATTGCTGAGTACTATTCAATATCATCATTGTATTAGAATATAAAGGCCAACAGGATACTTCTCGTTGTGTCATTATTGCATCTTTGAATAACCAATTTCACTTGTGTGATGTTAGGACTGAAAAGCTACATTCTGTTCATTGTTTGTCTTCGACCCATGCACTCTTCAACCTTCAAAATAGAGCCTGTTAACACAAAACAAAGAAGTTTTCTGACCTTGTTGCACTTGTGAACACTTTAGCTTGAAAAAAAAACATTAGGTATTCGTTAGAATGCCTTCGATAAGCTGTACATTATTGATTCAATTGATAATATCGAGATGATTTGTCTGCGGAGAAAACGACAAATAACGTACCTTCAGATACCAAATTATATTCTCGGTTGGCTTAACCTCTTGAGATATTCAGTTTCGCGTGCATATTGAAATTTGTTCCGTTCTGTATTGCACATTTCTCCGTTCTACTTAGTGGAATAAGCTGAAAATGTTCGTGTTATTATTGACTAAAAAGATCGTGCTATAAATACTTGCCTTTCGAGTAGCCTATTTTTCTAACATTGGAAAATACGGATGGTTTATATCGCTGGAATTGGTATCGTAGATAATAACAATAGGCCTTCGCTCGTAGCGAAAATAAATGTACAAATCCATTTCGAAGCTCATTTTCGTTTTCGAGAACGTCGGACAATATGGCCGACAGACTGGAATGTGAACAACCTACTCCAACTTTCGTCAGGAACGCTGTGTGCATGGAAATAGAAGAAAATACGTATTTTAATCCGATAAACGAACGGAATGCGCATTGTTTACTTACGTTACGGAGGAACTTTCCCCTATTCGTTCCAAATACGACGTTTTTCTCGCGATCGAATCCAAACCTTTTACGTTCCATGTAACCGGACAGGTTTCAAGATGATTTCAATGTACATCTATTGATGGGACGATTGATATATTACTAATTTTATATGTCTTTCGACGACCCAAACCCTAGAATTTGAGTTTGAGAAACGTCAACTTCAACGTCAACGTCGACGCTCGGGAATCGTCGTGTTCCTGACGTGTTTCGTTCTCTATTGGTGGAAAAGGAAATGAAGACGGCAGGGGTATCGAGCAAATTTGTCGTTTTTCCGGAATTAATTAAAAATATTGGAATGACTTTTTCGCGAAAAAGAAAGAAGTGAGAGTAAAATTTCGTCTTTCTTCTCGGATTTCGTGGTATTTCCCCTCTTTTGCCGATAGTTTTAAACCTCGAACCGAAGCGTTTTCGGCGACGTTTTTCGATGGGCGTGTCCATTTTTTCGAAAATGTGGAAATATCTTCCGCCTCTGAAAAAGGACCTCTTTTCTGACGCGGATTTATAAGGTTTCCCGTGGAAAATACGCGATAAAAATATCGGGAAGCAAGATGGGAAAGACGAACGCTTCGTTCGGTGAAAAGTGCGGGACCGATTAGGCAAAGGAAAAAATTTGTATAGCCTGCTCGTTTGGGTAATTTCCTCCCCGCTGTTTCGAGAAAATCGTGGACCTTTTTCTTTTTGACGTTTTCGAAAGGTTTTTCTGGGAATTCCGAGATTATCGCTGTACAAATCGTCTTCCGAAAAACGAAATATACTGATACCGAAGGAATCCGACTCTTTCCGTTTTCGAGATCTGATATATATATATATATATATATATATATATATATATATATATATATATATATATATATATATATATATATATATATATATATATATATGCTCTTGCTGAATGATCCATAAACTTTCGCACCATTCTGAATCCTTTCTCTGATTTCCAAATCTTGTTTACCCTTTTCCTCCACTATAGACCCCAAATATTTGAAACTTTGTACTCTCTCTATGATTTTGTTGTTGAGTGTCACCTTCGGATTATTTCTGTTATTCGATATAACTATAATTTTCGTTTTTCCTTCGTTTATTTTTAGGGATCTTCTCGTAAGGCAGTTATTCCAAACATCCATATAGTACTGGAGGTCATTTTCATTTCTGGCAAAAATCGCCAAATTAATCGGCACAAGCGCACTCTGTGATTTCAAGTGGATAAAGATTTTTGAAACCCAAAAGGAGTTTTCTGACTTTGGTCCTCGCCTCATTGTTAATTTCATCCATGACCACTATAAACAGAAGGGGACTCAATACGCTACCCTATCTCTAGCCTTGTTCGGTGACAAACTCTTCAGATCCTATCCCTCTTACTCTTACCACGTTCCTGCATACAGCATATAAGCTTTTTAGTGCCCTTAGAAGATTGTGTCCTATTTGTCTTTGTGCCAAAATTTTCCAAACTCGATGTCTCAATATATATATATATATATATATATATATATATATATATATATATATATATATATATATATATATATATATATATATATATATATAAACTGTTTGGTTTCATTTCAATTTGTGCCTTTCTTCTATAATTGTAGAATGTCATTCGTCATTCGATGTCTTCTTAAGTTTTCCACTCACCCAGCAGTTCCTGACTTATGTTTGCTATATGCGTTTTACTGGTCCCCCTTCTCATTCCCACCAAATGTTCAACCATATAATTCCAAGAAAGATTATACTTCCAGTTCATTTCTCATATCTTCCTTCTTCAGTCAGTCATTTTTTTGTGTCACTCACTTTACTCTTTGCAGGTACTTCATTTCGATAACCTGTAGTTTGCTCTTCTGTGCCAAACTCAGAAGCCAGTTTTTACTACCGCATGCGATAACAGATCTAATTAATGCCTTCTTCAATTAAAATATTTTTGTTCTATTACTCATCTTCCTGTTTCTCATAAATTAGTTTTGAATTGAAAAATGCAGCTTAAAAGCATTTCCTATCCTCTTATATTCTCTCTTGATCCGGTTTTGTTTCAACTATTGCAGTATATACCGGTTTTTTTTTCCATTTTTTTCCAACTCTATTGTCCATACTTGCAAATTATCGTGCAGTCTCGTTTTGTTCTTAGAACATACCATCACATAATTTACAAATTCCAATTGATTCCAGGCTTTTGTATCATGTTTGATGTTTCTCCATTACTTTGTGGATAACATCTATAACAATAAGAAATAATAATTTACTCAACACTCCACCCTGCCTGAGTTCTTATAAAAAATGAGTCCAATATCGAATTTCCAGTCGTTATATGATTTTTGTCTGCTGTATATAGGCTTCTGATATACTTCTTCAGTTCATAAGTCACTCCTCTTTTTCTTAGACTCTCCCCTACTACTATTTTCAACATTCTGCCAAAAGCTTCCTCCAGATCAAGGAAAGCCATTCATATTTTTTTGTCTTTCAGTCTACACTTCCTTATATCTGGTTGATGGTTAAGATGCAATCTCAAAAACTTCTTGCGTCCCTGAAAAGTGTGTTTCCTAAGTTCTTTTTCAATTAATCCTCTCAGTTTGGTTCCAAGAATTCATTTGCAATAAAGTTTATCTCCCAAAATTTGCTCTTTTACTGTTGTTTCCTCTATTCAGTATTGGAATTATAATGTCAATCCTATAATTGTTATGAGCTGGCACATTTTCCAAAGTGTTGCCATCATAAATGAGGACAGGACCGAAATCTACCTTGAACATGTTCACAGTTAATTAATCACTGCTATTTTCCTTAGACTCTCCCAATTCTCCCATAGTGTTCTTCTCAGTTCTCTGTTGAAAGCCTTCCCCAGATCAGGGAAAACCTTAAATAATTATATTATGCCCTTAAGTCTGTTCTTCTCTATTTGTTAGTCAATGGTGAAAATGTAATCCTGAACACTTCTTCCTTTCTTGAAGTGTTTTCCATGTTGTTTTCAATTATTTCTCTAATTCAAAGACAAACAGGTACTTTATATTGATGACAGAAAAATTTGGGAAGAAGTCAGATTTTCTCACATACTGTTGTACATTATAAAGCTTTCGCTACTCTTTCTCCGTTCCTTTTTCCTGAGACTCTCATACTACTCTTCTCAGTGTTCTGTCAAAAGTCTTCTCCAGATGAGGGAAATCCATAAATTTTTTCAGTCATATATATATATATATATATATATATATATATATATATATATATATATATATATATATATATATATATATATATATATATATATATATATATATATATATATATATATATATATATATATATATATATATATATATATATATATATTCAGTTGTTCTTCATGAGGTGGTTAAACGTGAAAATAAGATCCTGAATACACTTTTTCCTCATATGAAGTGTGTGTTTCTCAAGTTATTTTATATATTATATATATATATATATATATATATATATATATATATATATATATATATATATATATATATATATATATATATATATATATATATATATATATATATATATATATATATATATATATATATATATATATATATATATATATATATATATATATATATATATATATTTTCAGTTGTTCTTCATGAGGTGGTTAAACGTGAAAATAAGATCCTGAATACACTTTTTCCTCATATGAAGTGTGTGTTTCTCAAGTTATTTTACATATTATTCTCTCACTTTTCTTCAAAGAAGTCTTTCGAAGAGTTTGGCATTAATGTAAGTCCTTCAGAATTTTCTCAGTTCCTGCAGCCTTTTTTTACAGTATTGTTTTTCAAATGTTAATCATTATGAGCTGAGAAACTTTCTCAAGCCCTTCTGAATATTGCAAATTGCAGTCAGATCTCCTCTTCCTTATGTACCATGCATTGTCTTATAATAGGTCTTGTTATTATATATCCTGGTGAAACATCAATTTAAAGTTCTTTGATCTTTCACTTCTTTTGTTATATATATATATATATATATATATATATATATATATATATATATATATATATATATATATATATATATATATATATATATATATATATATATATATATATATATATATATATATATATATATATATATATATATATATATATATATATATATATATATATATTCCTGATTTCATCGAGTTTTCCACCAATACCAATAAAAAAGAAACTTTATATTCTAAATATATAGAGACTAAACCACAATACTTTTAGTCATATATTCAGTCTGTTGTTCTAAGGTGGTTGATCGTGAAAATAAGATCCTGAATACACTTCTTCCTCATATGAAATGTGTGTTTCTTAAGTTATTTTACATAGAATTCTCTCAATTTTCTTCGAAGAAGTCTTTCGAAGAGTTTGGCATTAATGTAAGTCCTTCAGAATTTTCTCAGTTCCTGCAGTCTTCTTTTGCAATATTGTTTTTCAAATGTCAATCCTTCAATAGTTTTGAGCTGTTAAACTTCCTCAAGCCCTTCTGAATGTTGCAGTCAGATCGCTTCTTTCCTTATGTACCATGCATTGTCTTATGATAGGTCTTGTCATTATATATCCTGGTGAAATACCAATTTTAAGTTTTTGATCTTCTACCTCTTTGTGGATATATATATATATATATATATATATATATATATATATATATATATATATATATATATATATATATATATATATATATATATATAAATATTGAAACATTGAAGTATCTAGACTTTGTACATACAAAGCTTGAATATCTTCCCATATTTGAATTTTATATGATATAATTTTACTTTATGAGCAAACTGGACTAAACCATCATATAACGTGAGTATATACGAAAATCAACAACTCTACACAGCATTTTTCAAGAAGTATTCGCATTTTCCACAAAATATGCTTCTTAATTTGCTTCTCCTGATTTTGTCGAGTTTCCCACCAATACCAATAAAAAAGAAACTTTATATTCTAAATGTATAGAGACTAAACCACAATATTTTCAGTTATATATTCAGTCTGTTGTTCTAAGGTGGTTAATCGTAAAAATAAGATCCTGAACACACTTCTTACTCATATGAAGTGTGTGTCTCTTAAGTTATTTTACATAGAATTCTCTCACTTTTCTTCGAAGAAGTCTTTCGAAGAGTTTGGCATTAATGGAAGTCCTTCAGAATTGTCTCAGTTTCTGCAGTATTGTTTTTCAAATGTCAATCCTTCAATTATTTTGAGCTGTTAAACTTTCTCAAGCCCTTCTGAATGTTGCAGTCAGATATTTTCTTCTCTTATGTACCATGCATTGTCTTATTATAGGTCTTGTCATTATGTTTCCTGATGAAATACCATCTTTAACGAAAATCATCAACTATACACAGCATTTTTCAAGAAGTAATTGCATTTTCCACAAAATATGTGATTTTCTCGAACTGAAAGTTCCTGTTGTAATGAAGCTTCATAATTTGCTTCACCTGATTTTATCAAGTTTTCCACAAACACCAATAAGAAAGAAACTTTACATTCTAAATGTATAGACTACCTGTTATTCAGTGACTAAACTTCTTAAAATACAAAAGAATGTGTTATGCACAGAAGTAGCTCAAAACATGTACCTTATGTGTTTTGTAAATATTGGAATATCCTGAAAAGCTCAAGTTTTCATGGCAACTATATGAAGAATTGTTCAACAAATAAATTTTGAAGTTAAGAATTGCAGGTAATTTACTTGATCTCTTTCCTTTAGAGTTTGAAATCTGACTCTATTGTAACTATTATTAATCAGACTGGTTTACTTACATAAAAATATCTACGAAGATTATTATCAGAGAACAGGGATGTATTACATTTATATTTACTTGAAACTTTCTTGTTATTGCTTAATATTGTCTTTGCTTAATTTTCATTTAATTTTCCAACCTGTTTACAGTGGATCCAACTAATTCTTTCTTGTTATCAAGTGGATTGTAATCTAAAATAAATATTTCATTAAAATGAAACTACTTATATGCACTCGAAGTAAAACTCACTTTCAAAGAGTCACTTTCATACATTTTAATTTGAATAACTTTACTTCAAATACATTGAATTCCATTTACATTTTGTAATTTCATAATTGTAGTCAAAAAAATACTACCACGTTTATAAACTGAAACAAAAATTCAATACCGATGAACACAAAATTCAGTTTAAAATACCTTATTTATTATTGTTTTCTTTCATTGGAATACATAGGTTAGAACACAGAATGTAAATATGAAGTATGTGGATTCTTCATTATGCTGAAAAAAAATACATTACGATGCTTTAAATATTCATTAAATTACGTTCACTTACCTTGGAATGATTATTTGAGGTTTTGTTAATTTTACGTAAACAATCTCACATTATTAACAATTTTTCTTCTTCTTCTCTTCTTTTTGTTGCCCTTGATAATATTGAACATCTAGACATTATCAACTTAACGGCAAAGTCCGCCGTACACGACGATGTCCGTCGTACGGGACGGATATTCGATCGTTTAGTGAGAGAATAGAGGGGATATAAGTGTTCGTTTATATCCCGTCTACTCTTTTCACCTATGTTTCCGGGTACGGTCTTCTTTAAAACTTCTTCTTCTTTGCCTTGTCAGATTGATGAAGGGCGGTTTAAGGAGAGTAAGGGAGGGTGATTGGCTCCGCCCCCGTGTTTCCGTTCTATTCTTCGAAAATGTAGGTCTCAAAAATCCTCCCAAATTCGAAAATTAAGTCCTGAAATGACGTTTTCTCGCCGGAAACCCGATCTCGAGATATGTAGGAATCGTTCGAAGGTCGAATCATTTCTCCCGGTGACCCCGTTTAAGTAGGATGGTTAAAACGAAAACCCGTATTTTGACAGCTCGAGGTTTGTTTATTTCGCGAATTTCTGGCCGTCGGAGATTTTCGGAATATGGAAAGTAGAGCGAAAATTTGCGAAAGTCGGCCGATAGCCCTCCGTTCGATGGAAGAATTTTCCGTTTTCCCGCGGTTTTATGAGAATCTAACTATTGCGGCGCGAAATGCGAAACTCGAGGCTTTTTCGTCGTCCGGGTTTCGTAGCGATCGAAGGCGATATAAATATTTCGTATAGCTGCAAAAGTCCATAGAAATTATCCCCTCCATCCCGGAGATTTCGGAGACGTATTTTATTTTCGCTTCTTCGGAACTTTTTGCCGGAATTTTCGCCCGATCGATCTCTTCGATCGCTCTACGAAAGATCCGAGTTATCGATTCCGAAGAAATCTCGCCGTTTCGACGTTCCGGGGTGACGTTTCGGCGAAATTTTTCGAAAAATCGTCGCGCCTCCGTCGTTCGAGCTAGGGACTCCGAATTTCGCTCGGATCTTCCTCGGCCGTTTCTCTACCGGAAAAAAATTATTCGCGGGGGCTTACGGACCCCGCTTTTCCGCGCCGACCCTTTCTTCCCGCCTGGTTCAAACTCCAACCGTCCCCTCCACTTTCCTCGAAATAAGGCTTACTGCTTTAGTAATATAGACTAGTGAGCTCATTAAGATCGCCTCATATACAAAAACGCCTAATATACAAAATCGCCTAATATACAAAAACGCCTCATACACTAAACGCCTAATATATAAAAACGACTAATATACATAAACTCCAACTCCTAATATACAAAAACGTCTAATATACAAAAATGCCGAATATACAAAAACGCCTAATAAACTAAACGCCTAATGTACTAAAAACCAAATATACTGAACGCCTTTTCATATCCAACTCTATCTATACGGAAAGCCTCATATATTCACTGATATTTATACTTAATAATTCTTTATTTTATATTGCCTCATACATCCTTATGGTAACGCAGTTTTCAGTATTGTTTTATGTATACTGACTCATCAACCATACGAATGTCAACACTATTCACTACTATTCTAATTCAAAGAGATACAATCAATTTGAAAATCTCAACTTACTCCAATTGTGCTAGCATATATATTTATCATTTAAAAGCCTTTCTACCGAGTAACGGTGTAAGGCTTGATACAAAACATAATTTTACAATTTTCGAAATAGAGAAAAACTTAATCAAAAATCAAATAATGAAAATCAACTTAAATAATTTACATTCGAAACACTATTTCGCCAGTGTCCCCTATTTTGTGCCATTCTCTTCGCTTCTGTCATCTCTAAATTCTGTCCCGCTAGTATCTTCGCTACCACCCCATTCCACGTTTCCCTCGGTCGTCTCCTTTTTCTCTTCGTCTTCGTTCGTGTATCCCAAATAGATTTACCTGTTTTGAATTATCCATTCTGCATAAATGTCCAAGCTGGTTTCGGCCAATTATCTTCACAATACTGTCTATTTCTAGCTGTTGTCTTATATCTTCATCTCTTAGTCTATCTCTCTTTGTCACTCCAACCACACCTCTTTTTTGATTTTCTCCCTTCTACTCAATGTCCATGATTCAGAGCCAAAATAATCGGCGCGTATATTGACTTATAAACTTTCAATTTCGATTTTCTCCCGATCCTTCTTTTTATAAGAAAACTTTTGCTGAATGTTCCATAAACTTTCGCAGCACTTTCTCCGATTTCCAAATCCTATTTACCCTTTTCCTCCACTATATACCCCTAATATTTAAAAGTTTCTACTCTTTCTATGATTTTGTTGTTGAGTGTCACCTTCGGATTATTTCTGTTATTCGATATAGCTATAATTTTCGTTTTTCCTTCGTTGATTTTTAGGGATCATCTCGTAAGGTAGTTAGTCCAAACATTCTTATTGTACTGGAGATCATTTTTGGCAAATATCGCCAAATCATCAGCAAAGGCGCACTCAGTGATTTCAACTGGATAGAAATTTTTGAAACCCAAGTGGAGTTTTCTGACTTTAGTTCTCGCCTCTTTGATAATTTCATCCATGACCACTATGTACAGAAGGGGACTCAATACGTCTCAAGCCTTGATCGGTGACAAACTCTTCAGATTCTATCCCTCTTACTCATACCACGTTCCTGCATACAGCATATAAGCTTTTTAGTGCCCTTAGAAAATTGTGTCCTATTTGTCTTTGTGCCAAAATTTTCTAAACTCGATGTCTCAATATCCTATCGAAGGCTTTCTAGATCAATAAATGCTATCCACACCTTGAGATCCTGAATGAGTATTTTCTCGGTGATCTGTTTAAGGCTGGAAATATGATCCTGGATACTGTACCCCTTCTGAAATCTGCTCTGTGAGTCAGCCAGTTGTTGTTCCACTTTCTGTAACAGTTTCCTTCTAGCACTCTCTCATAAACTTTCGCAACAACACTTAGTAAAGAAACCCTCGATAATTTTCAGTTCACAATATCCCAAATTATATATATATATATATATATATATATATATATATATATATATATATATATATATATATATATATATATATATATATATATATATATATATAATTGTTCTTCGTATTCTATTTTTAGCAAACTGTTTGGTTTCATTCCAATTTGTGCCTTTCTTCTATAATTGTAGAATGTCATTCGTCATTCGATGTCTCCTTAAGTTTTCCACTCACTGAGCAGTTCCTGACTTATGTTTGCTATATGCGTTTCACTGGTCCCCCTTCTCATTCTCACCAAATGTTCAACCATATCAACAGATGCCTTTTGATACATTCCAAGAAAGATTCTACTTCCAGTTCATTTTTCATATCTTCCTTTTTCAGTCAGTCTCTTTTTTGTGTCACTCACTTTACTCTTTGCAGGTACTTCATTTTTATAACCTGTAGTTTGCTCTTCAGTGCCAAACTCAGAAGCCTGCTTTCACTACCGCATGCGATAACAGATCTAATTAATGCCTTCTTCAATTGAAATATTTTTGTTCAATTACTCATCTTCCTGTTTCTCATAAATTAGTTTGCTATTGAAGAATGCAGCTTAGAAGCATTTCCTATCTTCTTATATTCTCTCTCGATCAAGTTTTATTTCGACTATTGCCATACATACCTGTTTGTGATTCCTTTCCATGACCATCATTTTTCTTTTGTTCCAATCATATCTCATTTTTTTCCAACTCTATTGTCCATACTTGCAAATTATCGTGCAATCTCGTTTTGTTCTTAGGACATACCATCACATAATTTACAATTCCAATTGATTCCAGGCTTTTGTATCATGTATGATGTTTCTCCATTACTTCGTGGATAACATCTATAACAATAAGAAATAATAATTAACTCAACACTCCACCCTGCCTGAGTTCTCAGTAAAAATGAGTCCAATATGGAATTTCCAGTCTTTATATGATTTTTATCTGCTGTATATGGGCTTCTGATATACTTCTTCAGTTCATAAGTCACTCCTCTTTTTCTCAGACTTTCCCCTACTACTATTTTCAACATTCTGCCAAGAGCTTCCTCCAGATCAAGGGAAGCCATTCATATTTTTTTGTCTTTTAGACTACACTTCCTTGTAACTGTTTGATGGTAAAGATGCAATCTCAATAACCTCTTGCATTCCTGAGGAGTGTGTTTCTCAAGTTGTTTTTCAATTAATCCTCTCAGTTTGGTTTCAAGAATTCTTTTGCAATAAAGTAAATCCCCTAAAATTTGCTCTTTGACTTTTGTCTCCTCTATTCAGTATTGGAATTATAATGTCAATCCTTTAATTGTTATGAGCTGGCACATTTTCCAAAGTGTTGCCATCATAAGTGGGGACAGGACTGAAATCTACCTCAAACACGTTCACAGTTAATAATTCACTCCTCTTTTCCTTCGAATCTCCCAACGCTCCCATAGTGTTCTTCTCAGTTCTTTGTTGAAAGCCTATACCAGATCAGAGAAGACCTATAATAATCATATTATGTCCTTAAGTCTGTTCTTCTCTATTCGCTAGTCAATGGTGACAATGTAATCTTGAACACTTCTTCCTTTCTGGAAGTGTTTTCCATATTGTTTTCAATTATTTCTCTAATTCAAAGACAAACAGGTCCTTTATATTGATCACAGAAAAATTTAGGAAGAAGTCAAACTTTCTCACAGATGAAGGAAACCCATAAATATGAGTGGGGAGTGTTTCCTTTGTTGTTTTTCAATTATATCCCTATTTGGTCTTTAGAATTCTTTCTTTAATTCAAAGACAAACAGGTAGTTTATATTGATGACAGAAAAATTTAGGAAGAAGTCAAACTTTCTCACATACTGTTGTACATTATAAAGCTTTTGCTACTCTTTCTCTTACTCCTTTTTTTCTGAGAATCTCATACTACTCTTTTCGGTGTACTGTCAAAAGCCTTCTACAGATGAGGGAAAACCATAAATATGTTTTTGGCTCTATAATTGGGAGTAATCCTGTTGAGTTTGTATCAATAAATAAATTTTCAGTCATATATCCAATCTGTTGTTCTTTAAACGGTGGTTAATCGTGAAAGTAAGATCCTGAATACACTTCTTCCTAATAAGAAGTGTGAGTTTCTTAAGATATTTGACATATAATTCTCTCACCTTTCTTCGAAGAAGTCTTTCGAAGAGTTTGGCATTAATGTGAGTCCTTCAGAATTTTCTCAGTTCCTGCATCCTTCTTTTACAGAATTGGTTTTCAAATGTCAATCATTATGAGCTGTTATACTTTCTCAAGACCTTCTGAATATTGCAGTCAGTTCTTTTCTTCCCTTATGTACTATGCATTGTCTTATGATAGGTCCTGTTATTATATATCCTGGTGAATTTTAGGTTCTTTGATCTTTTACTTCATTGTGATATATATATATATATATATATATATATATATATATATATATATATATATATATATATATATATATATATATATATATATATATATATATATATATATATATATATATATATATATATATATATATATATATATATATATTAATATATTTGTAACATTGGAAGTATCTAGACTTTGTACATATAAAACTTAAATATCTCTTCATATTTGAATTTTATATTATATAATCTTACTTATCTTCAATTCATTATATGATGTAAAATGAAAATTTATGAGCAAACTGGACTGAAATAACATATAACGTGAGTATCTTTAACGAAAATGATCAACTGTACACAGCATTTTTCAAGAAGTAATTGCATTTTCCACAAAATATATGATTTTCTCGAACTAAAAGTTCCTGTTGTGATGAAGCTTCACAATTTGCTTCTCCTGATTTTATCGAGTTTCTCACAAACACCAATAAAAAGAAACTTTACATTCTAAATGTATAGACTACCTGTTATTCAGTGAAAAGCTTTGACTAAATTTCTTAAAATACAAAAGAATGTGTTATGTACAGAAGTAGCTCAAAACATGTACCTTATGTGTTATGTAAATATTGGAATATCCTGAAAAGCTCAAGTTTTCATACCAACTATATGAAGAATTGTTCAACAAATAAATTTTGAAGTTAAGAATTGCAGGTAATTTACTTGATCTCTTTCCTTAGAGTTTGAAATCTGACTCTATTGTAACTATTATTAATCAGACTGGTTTACTCAGACAAAAATATCTACGAAGATTATTATCAGAGAACAGAGATGTATTACATTCATATTTACTTGAAAGTTTCTTGTTATTGCTTATTATTGTCTTTGCATATTTTTCGTTTAATTTTCCAACCTGTATTGTAATCTAAAAGTAAATATTTCATTGAAAAGAAACTACTTATATGCACACAAAGTAAAAACTCACTTTCAAACAGTCACTTTCATACATTTCAACTTGAATAACTTTCCATATGTGATGAACATACTCATTTTACACAACTATATAAATTACCTATAGTACAACCACCTATTACAAAAATTGTCAACAGCAGCATGTTTCCTGTGACTTTCATAAATCTTGGATTGAAAGTTGTAGATGTACAAAATGAAACTTCATATGCTACTTCTACATTTTTGAACATCATGTTTCCCACTATCAGACACCTATAACAGAGAAACTTTCAACTTCAAATCAATGAGGAATTCTTGTCATTCATTCAACAACCTTGATAAAATTTCCTGAGAAACAGTAACTATGAGTTATGAATGGAAGGAACTCACAATAATTACCTTTTGTGCAAATTTGTGATCATATTTTCTTTGGTTCAAACTTGAACATTGTCAAACACATTGAATCTCATCAACTTTTACATCGGAATAATTGTAGAATAGAAACTTACTTCCACTTGAATAAACTGAAATGAAAATTCAATTTGAAATGGCACGGTCATATTGACATCCAACTTGAAATATTTTAATACACATATAGCCTTAAGTGGATAGCTTTCAATATTCATATGATACATACTCTAAATGACCTAACGAAAATTTTATTGAATTCTTTCCAGAAAAAAAATTATTATATAAAAGAGCTCAATACCTCTATTAATAGCAACTCGAAGGATAACTCCCATCATTTTGTAAGATCCTCCAATTGATTCGTTAAAAAATCCTAGTAATTCCAGGACATTTTTCAATGCATAGAGGTTGAAATAACCATGAAAGAAAAATGAAATATGTGAATTCTGAGTACATTTCTTGAGAATGCCTAAAAATTTACATTAAATTACATGAATTTACCTCAAATTACATTCACTTACCTTTCAAACATTATTGTAAGTCTTCCTAATTCCTTTATAACATTTCGTTTGAATCATATTGTTTAGGTTAGAATAACCACACAATGTTAAATTTATGAATTTTGAAAGTCTATCGTTTCTTTCCTTAAACAAATTATACATTAACATGGATAAAATAAACATCAAACTACGATCACTTACCTCTGAAAATTTATTTCAAGTTTCGTCAAGCTTTTCATACAAATAAAATTCGGAATCACTTGTTTTGACAGACCAAATATAAGACTAATTGAAATGAGGTTAGATTCGAATGTTACTCAGAAGAGAGAGAGCACTATATTCTAGATGTTGGTAATACCGAAATTATGTTGGTGAAAATTAAAGTTACTAACTATTTCCATCTCACTATTTTCGTTCAGAAGAGAGAGAGAGCATTACATTTTACACGTTGGTAACGCTCACTTCCGACATTGAATAGCGATATAAGGGGCAGAAGGAGCGGTGATGGCTCCACCCCCGTGTTTCCGTTCTATTCTTCGAAAATGTAGGTCTCAAAAACCCTCCCAAATTCGAAAATTAAATCCTGAAAAGACGTTTTCTCGCCGGGGACCCGATCTCGAAATATGTAGGACTCGTTCGAAGGTCGAATCCTTTCTCCCGGTGACCCCGTTTAAGTAGGATGGTTAAAACAAAAACCCGTATTTTGACAGCTCGAGGTTTGTTTATTTCGCGAATTTCTGGCCGTCGGAGATTTTCGGAATATGGAAAGTAGAGCGAAAATTTGCGAAAGTCGGCCGATAGCCCTCCGTTCGATGAAAGATTTTTCCGTTTTCCCGTGGTTTTATGAGAATTTAACTATGGCGGCGCGCAATGCGAAACTCGAGGCTTTTTCGTCGTCCGGGTTTCGTAGCGATCGAAGGCGATATAAATATTTCGTATAGCTGCAAAAGTCCATAGAAATTATCCCCTCCATCCCGGAGATTTCGGAGACGTATTTTATTTTCGCTTTTTCGGTACTTTTTGCCGGAATTTTCGCCCGATCGACCTCTCCGATCGCCCTCCGAAAGATCCGAGTTATCGATTCCGAAGAAATCTCGCCGTTTCGATGTTCGGTCCGCCCGGGGCGACGTTTCGGCGAAATTTTTCGAAAAATCGTCGCGCCTCCGTCGTTCGAGCTAGGTACTCCGAATTTCGCTCGGATCTTCCTCGGACGTTTCTCTACCGGAAAAAAATTATTCGCGGGGGCCTACGGACCCCGCTCGTCCGCGCCGACCCTTTCTTCCCGCCCGGTTCAAACTCCAACCGTCCCCTCCACTTTCCTCGAAATAAGGCTTACTGCTTTAGTATATAAGACTAGTGAGCCCATTAAGATCGCCTCATATACAAAAACGCCCAATAGACTAAACGCCTAATATACAAAAACGTCTAATATACAAAACGTCTAAAATACAAAAACGCCTAATATACAAAAACGCCTAATATACAAAAGCACCTAATATACAAAAAAGCCTAGTAAACTAAACGCCTAATGTACTGAAAAACAAATATACTGAACGCCTTTTCATATCCAACTTCATCTATACATATATATATATATATATATATATATATATATATATATATATATATATATATATATATATATATATATATATATATATATATATATATATATATATATATATATATATATATTTTTTGTTCGCCACTGTTCTCTTTGTGCCATTCTCTTCGCTTGGCATCTCTAAACTATCCATTCTGCATATATGTCCAAACCACCACGGCCAATTGTATTCACAATACTGCCTATTTCTAGCTGTTGTCATATATCTTGATTTCTTAGTCTACCTCTCTTTGTCATTCCAACCACACCTCTCAGATACTTCATCTCCATCGAAACTATTTTGCTTTTCTCCCTTCTACTCAATGTCCAAGATTCAGAGCCAAAAGTAAGAATCGGCGCGTATATTGACTTATAAACTTTCAATTTCGATTTTGTCCCTATCCTTCTTTTTCTAAGAAATATTTTACTGAATGTTCCATAAACTTTCGCAACATTTTGAATCCTTTCTCCAATTTCCAAATCCTGTTTACCCTTTTCCTCCACTATACACCCCAAATATTTGAAACTTTCTACTCTCTCTATGATTTTGTTGTTGAGTGTCACCTTCGGATTATTTCTGTTATTCGATATAACTATAATTTTCGTTTTTCTTTCGTTCATTTTAGGATCTTCTCGTAAGGCAGTTAATCCAAACATCCATATTGTACTGGAGGTCATTTTCATTTCTGGCAAAATCGCCAAATCATCAGCAAAGGCGCACACAGTGAATTCAACTGGATAACGATTTTTGAAACCCAAGTGGAGCTTTCTGACTTTAGTTTTCGCCTCTTTGATAATTTCATCCATGACCACTATAAAGAGAAAGGACTCAATATGCTACCCTATCTCAAGCCTTGTTCGGTGACAAACTCTTCAGATTCTATCCCTCTAACTCTTACCATGCTCCTTCATACAGCATATAAGCGTTTTAGTGCACTTAGAAGATTGTGTCCTATTTGTTTTTGTGCCAAAATTTCCCAAACTCGATTTCGGACTTCAGTTCTCACCTCTTTGATAATTTCATCCATGATCACTATAAACAGAAGGGACTCAATACGCTACCCTATCTCAAGCTTTGTTCGGTGACAAACTCTTCAGATTCTATCCTCTAACTCTTACCACGTTCCTGCATACAGCATATAATCTTTCTAGTGTACTTAGAAGCTTGTGTCCTATTTGTCTTTGTGCCAAAATTTCCCAAACTCGATGTCTATATATATATATATATATATATATATATATATATATATATATATATATATATATATATATATATATATATATATATATTCCTGATCTTATCGAGTTTCCCACCAATACCAATAAAAAGAAACTTTATATTCTAAATGTATAGAGACGAAACCACAATATTTTCAGATATATATTCAGTCTGTTGTTCTAAGTTGGTTGATCGTAAAAATAAGATCATGAACACACTTCTTACTCATATGAAGTGTGTGTCTCTTAAGTTATTTTACATATAATTCTCTCACTTTTCTTCGAAGAAGTCTTTCGAAGAGTTTGGCAATAATGTAAGTCCTTCAGAATTTTCTCAGTTCCTGCAGGCTTTTTATACAGTATTGTTTTTCAAATGTCAATCATTATGAGCTGTTAAACTTTCTCAGGCCCTTCTGAATATTGCAGATTGCAGTCAGATCTCTTCTTCCCTTATGTACCTATGTACCATGCATTGTCTTATGATAGGTCTTGTTATTATATATCCTGGTGAAACACCAATTTTAAGTTCTTTGATCTTTTGCTTCTTTGGATATATATATATATATATATATATATATATATATATATATATATATATATATATATATATATATATATATATATATATATATATATATTCCTGATCTTATCGAGTTTCCACCAATACCAATAAAAAGAAACTTTATATTCTAAATGTAAAGAGACGAAACCACAATATTTTCAGATATATATTCAGTCTGTTGTTCTGAGTTGGTTGATCGTAAAAATAAGATCATGAACACACTTCTTACTCATATGAAGTGTGTGTCTCTTAAGTTATTTTACATAGAATTCTCTCACTTTTCTTCGAAGAAGTCTTTCGAAGAGGTTGGTATTAATGGAAGTCCTTCAGAATATTCTCAGTTCCTGCAGTCTTCTTTTGCAGTATTGTTTTCCAAATGTCAATCGTTCAATTATTTTGAGCTGTTAAACTTTCTCAAGCCCTTCTGAATGTTGCAGTCAGATCTTTTCTTATCTTATGTACCATGCATTGTCTTATGATAGGTCTTGTCATTATGTATCCTGATGAAATACCATCTTTAACGAAAATCATCAACTATACACAGCATTTTTCAAGAAGTAATTTCACTTTCCACAAAATATGTGATTTTCTCGAACTGGGAGTTCCTGTTGTAATGAAGCTACATAATTTGCTTCACCTGATTTTATCAAGTTTTCCACAAACACCAATAAGAAAGAAACTTTACATTCTAAATCTATAGACTACCTGTTATTCAGTGACTAAACTTCTTAAAATACAAAATAATGTGTTATTCACAGAAGTAGCTCAAAACATGTACCTTATGTGTTTTGTAAATATTGGAATATCCTGAAAAGCTCAAGTTTTCATGGCAACTATATGAAGAATTGTTCAACAAATAAATTTAAGTTAAGAATTGCAGGTAATTTACTTGATCTCTTTCCTTTAGAGTTTGAAATCTGACTCTATTGTAACTATTATTAATCAAACTGGTTTACTTACACAAAAATATCTACGAAGATTATTATCAGAGAACAGGGATGTATTACATTTATAATTACTTGAAACTTTCTTGTTATTGCTTAATATTGTCTTTGCTTAATTTTCATTTAATTTTCCAACCTGTTTACAGTGGATCCAATTAATTCTTTCTTGTTATCAAGTGGATTGTAATCTAAAAATAAATATTTCATTAAAATGAAACTACTTATATGCACTCAAAGTAAAACTCACTTTCAAAGAGTCACTTTCATACATTTTAATTTGAATAACTTTACTTCAAATACATTGAATTCCATTTACATTTTTGTAATTTCATAATTGTAGTCAAATACTACCACGTTTATAAACTGAAACAAAAATTCAATACAGATGAACACAAAATTCAGTTTAAAATACCTTATTTATTATTGTTTTCTTTCATTGGAATACATAGGTTAGAACACAGAATGTAAATATGAAATATGTTGATTCTTCATAATGCTGAAAAAAAATACATTACGATGCATTAAATATTCATTAAATTACGTTCACTTACCTTGGAACGATTATTTGAGGTTTTTTAATTGAACGTAAACAGTCTAACATTATTTACAATTTTTCTTCTTCTCTCCTTTTTGTTGCCCTTGATAATATTGAACATCTAGACATTATCAACTTAACGGCAAAGTCCGCCGTACACGACGATGTCCGTCGTACGGGACGGATATTCGATCGTTTAGTGAGAGAATAGAGGGGATATAAGTGTTCGTTTATGTCCCGTCTACTCTTTTTACCTATGTTTCCGGGTACGGTCCTCTTTAAAACTTCTTCTTCTTTGCCTTGTCAGATTGAGAATCGGCGGTTTAAGGAGAGTAAGGGAGGGTGATTGGCTCCGCCCCCGTGTTTCCGTTCTATTCTTCGAAAATGTAGGTCTCAAAAACCGTCCCAAATTCGAAAATTAAGTCCTGAAATGACGTTTTCTCGCCGGGGATCCGATCTCGAGATATGTAGAAATCGTTCGAAGGTCGAATCCTTTCTCCCGGTGACCCTGTTCAAGTAGGATGGTTAAAACAAAACCCGTATTTTGACAGCTCGAGGTTTGTTTATTTCGCGAATTTCTGGCCGTCGGAGATTTTCTGAATATGGAAAGTAGAGCGAAAATTTGCGAAAGTCGGCCGATAGCCCTCCGTTCGATGGAAGATTTTCCGTTTTCCCGTGGTTTTATGAAAATCTAACTACTGCGGCGCGAAATGCGAAACTCGAGGCTTTTTCGTCGTCCGGGTTTCGTAGCGATCGAAGGCGATTTAAATATTTCGTATAGCTGCAAAAGTCCATAGAAATTATCCCCTCCATCCCGGAGATTTCGGAGACGTATTTTATTTTCGCTTTTTCGGAACTTTTTGCCGTAATTTTCGCCCGATCGACCACTCCGATCGCCCTCCGAAAGATCCGAGTTATCGATTCCGAAGAAATCTCGCCGTTTCGACGTTCCGTTCGCCCGGGGCGACGTTTCGGCGAAATTTTTCGAAAAATCGTCCCGCCTCCGTCGTTCGAGCTAGGGACTCCGAATTTCGCTCGGATCTTCCTCGGACGTTTCTCTACCGGAAAAAAATTATTCGCGGGGGCCTACGGACCCCGCTCGTCCGCGCCGACCCTTTCTTCCCGCCCGGTTCAAACTCCAACCGTCCCCTCCACTTTCCTCGAAATAAGGCTTACTGCTTTAGTATATAAGACTAGTAGGCGGGCTGATCTACCTTGTATATCAAACGCCTAGGCAGGCAGATCTACCTAGTAATCTAAACGCCTGCGCCGGCAGATCTACCTTACATCCCCAAACGTCTACGCGTCCCGAACAACCTCGCGCATAAACTCCCTGAACTATCTTAGGCCTTCAAACGTCCAGAACTACCTTGCGCCCGCAAATCCAGACGACGCAAACCACCTTGCACCCAAAACTACCTTGTCCTAAACCCTCGAACACCTAGTGCCCAAAACTGACTTTGCGCTTCGAACACCTGGGCACTCCAATCCTCTCTGTGTGAGTCTAAGTTACCCGAACGTTTCATCATCCGTCGTCTTGAATTACCTAGCAATTGAAAATGCTGTCGTCAACCTGGCGTCTAAAATGGTCAGGTGCCCTAGAAATACGGTGAGCGCCTAGGCGCCCGAAAAAGTTCATTAGGAACTGTGAAGGAATATTATAAATATATATATATATATATATATATATATATATATATATATATATATATATATATATATATATATATATATATATATATATATATATATATATATATATAGTTTATTTAGATTGTTTCGTAGTTCTATTTCTATTGCCTCCCTGACCAGTCTTTTATTAAATTGTTCGATGTTGGCCAGTTGTTTTGTTTTATCAAAGTCGATTGAATGTTTGTAGTCTTTCGTGTGCTGGAACAAAGCTGACGTGGACTGTTTATTTTTTATTGAATTTTTATGTTCTTGTATGCGAGATGAAATACGTCTATTTGTCTGTCCTATATACCATTTATCACAGTCCCCGAAAGGAATGCCATAAACACCCTGATTCTCTAAAGGGATCATGTCTTTGGGAGCCGAAAGTATGTTTCGTATTGTAATTAGCGGTCGAAATATAGGGTGATTCCCTTCTGATTCAAGATTCGTCCAATTTTTGATGTGACGCCACCTACATAAGGCAATACTACCTTCTGCGGATTAAGTTGGAAGGTTCCGTTGGAGTATTTTGCTTCATTACACCTTTTGAATGCTCTATTAACTTGCCATCTATTAAAGCCGTTTTTTTTGGAATGCTAACCTAGGAGCCGTCATTTCACCTTGTACATGTTGCTGGTCTGTTAGTCGTTCTGATCGTTCAATTAGAAAATTTTTTCTCCTTTTATATCCCCCAAAATGGCTTTCATTTCTTTTGAAAAAAACGCTTGCGACTAAATCCGGCCTGTCTTGAGGATTGAGCAGCTTGCTCGTTATATTATCCTTGATTTCGGGCCACTGCGGGTTGCAGGTAAAGGTTATGAAAAGGGTTGGCCTGCCGAACTTACAAACAATAGCCATGGCGTCTTGGTAATTTTTCTGCATGAACCTGGGACCGGCAGTGAAGGTACTCGGCAAGGTAACCGCTCTGCCGAGTCTGTTGTCTCCGAGCAGGATTTTTCTTGCAACGTAATCTTGTGCGCCGAAGTATGTGTCGACGCAAAGGCGTTGTTGGTTCTTATGCAGATACTCCAAACGATTGCCCTCTAGTTCAACGTATTTATCGGTGATGAATTGCTGAGTGAGACGACCGCAAGAAAATATCGCATTGAATGGTCCCTCGCGAATCATCATTTTATAAATGTGAAATTCCCCCTGGCTGATTCGCGATCTGCGATTGCTGATTACTTTCGCTAAATTTACATTCCAGCCTAACTCGCCGAGTGGCAACAGCAAAGGATAACACAGCGGATCGCAGATGGGACTCAATTTGGGAATATCGAAGAGATTACTGTTGCCTTGTATTGAAGTTCCAGGGGGAGGAATGTTGCCGTCTACAGTTGAGAAGACGGCACCAATTTCGTTAATATTAAACGGAGTGGCGTGGCTGGTTCTATCTGTACCAAGTACCTTTTCGAGTTGCATGGTATAACGGTGGCATATTTCGTTCTCTTCGTGCGATTCCGCTTCTCTCACTCTCTCACCCAGTTGTCGATATAACTTGGCATAGAGGTTGCGCTCCCGTAATAGTTGATCGATTTGGCGTAGCAGATCATCGTCGCAGTGTCTGCTCACATGGTTCTTCTTCCTTCCCTCTATGGCCTCTCCGGCATCGAGAGAATAGATCGTTCCAAATCGCGGCTCCTTAGTGTCAACGTTACCTATCCTATGGTATATTTGTCCGCCCACGACAATCACCGGAGCTCCACGACCAAGATCCTTCTTAAGCTCGAAGCCGGTACTACCAAATGCGAAAAGGGTGTTGTATCTTCGAATGTTTCTTAGGAACGTTGACGATTTGGGGTGTTTGTCCTCCACCAAACTTCTAAGTAGGTCCGGGTAACTTTCCGGTAGGGGAAGTTGCACGGCTCCGTGACCGCAGCATTTCAGCGACTCGCCTTGGAAAAATATCGCCGAATAGTACAGGCATACTGATTCCATACCGCCAAGTCTGTATGGATCGGGTTGTGGTTCTCCAATGACGTCTGCGTAGGGTACCGGTTTTCCGGTCGAGTGACTGATGGAAGCAGAATCGGCTGTCGCTCGAGAAGTACCCTCGACTCTCGTGAGCGTTCTTCTTGAAAGATCGAAATCTACATCGATGCGTTGTCGTGAGAGAGGTCTGGTATTGACTATGACGTGGAAGGAGTAGAAATCACGTTCAGAATTTGGAAGAATCGAATTCGTTAGTAATTGCGACGCCTGTATGGAAATTGGAAAAAGATTGAATTCGGCATTGCTGTATGATGCAGACAGCAAATTAATCAATAGATCAAAATTTTCGAAAGTTAATAAACATGCCACTCCGCCATCCTCATGAATTCCGCGTTCGTTTCTCGCATGAGAATCAAAGATAAAATAACCATGTTCTACTTTGGAGAGAGCAATGGATAAACTTGCCGCCATGAAAATTACGGAATTCAAACCTGATTGGAAAAGCGTACTCAATCCACCTTCCAGAGAAACAATATTGTTTCCTAGTTCCGGATCAATTTCAACTAATCTAACCCACTTGCCCAAATAACATCAAATTTTCGTCTACGGTCAGGGAGAAAGCAAAATTGTCCAAAATGAAATTGGGAAACACCTCCGAAACTAACATATAAACATGATTGGAATTTCTCCTGACAGCAATTGATTTTTTTTATAAGTTATCGCCAGAATCCAGTATGGAATTATAAGCTAATGCCACAGCGGCATTAGCTGTACATTGTCTATTATTAGATGATGTTCCATGCCTTATATCTCCCTGACGACGTGATCCCCTCAAGACAGCAACGCCAGAATAGGGTGTCTGATTTTCGACAAAAGAGAGTTGGCTTACTTCTTGAATGAGATCGTCTATTGGATAGTCAGAGCAAAAAAGGTGTATGTACTTTGAGCAATTGAATATCGGAGCAAAAAACAAACGTCATTAAATAAGACTGATAATTAATAAAGTTTGAGGAGATGGAATCGAAACAAACTTACCATCAGAGAGCTTGGGAACCTTTCGTCTTCTCGTCTTACGTTGGGTAACATTTGGGCGTTTCTTAGGTGGCATTCTTGCAATGAACTATTGAAAATAAAAATAATCCAATAGTCATATCAAATATCAATACATTCTTATCGAATCACAACGATCTCGAAAAATTAAAAAAAAAGAAGAGTAGATTCTGAAACATCTGGATTTTTTCAACAAGTGTTATGATATAAGTTGGTTAGTTTGATCAAGTTTACATGAAACTATTACCTATAACGCTGATTTTATGATGACTGGAGGAAATAATGATTTTATGATGACTGGAGGAGATAAACAGGAATTGGGAGTTTGGTTAATCGATATAATTAAGAATTAAATAAGTTTCTAGAATCAGATGATTTCTTTACACATTCAGGGATAGTGGGTACGTTGAATTCAGCTTATAGAAATGCAAATGAATAACTATTAGCTATCTACTGTCTTATTACTATGTGAAATTTTGTAATTTATTTACATATTATAATGAAATCACAAAATAACTTGCAAACACGGCCCAAATACACTAAAAACTCACAATCGCTAAGACAACTTTTCCCAAAGAGGCTTCGGTTGAAAATGAATAGTTTTCTTCCTTCGATAAATTCAGCGGGAATTCGATTGTTCTCATATTTCCATACACAAAAAAAGACAAATGACCATTATAAAAGGACGTGTTGTGCTATAACTCATTTCGGTATGTTTATTCCCCGGTTTCCACTCTGGATCCAATAACGCTATCCTTCGATGTCATATTCAGATATTATAAGGTGAATAACATAATTATTTTCTTTTATTGTTATAAATAATCCTTTGAAGTTTATATAATTCACTTAATTTTAATTTAGTTCTGAAAAATAAGTCACATTTCACTGATAAACGATAATCATAGAATATTCTACTATTTTCTCTGGGGGTGGGAATGTGTGCAATGTAATGGATGTGACTCGATCGGCAATTTCCTGATGGGATGTATCTCAACTTATATCGAGGGGAAAAGTTTTTGTTATAACTGATCATTGATCGAATAGTATAAATATAAAACAATGGATTGAATCAAGGGAGTTGGGAATGACTATTTCATGTAATTCCGTCCTCTACATAACTTTACTCCAACTAACCTTGCGTTATAAACTATTTTACGCTGATACCCACGTTGCCCTCAGACAAACCCTCGATTTTTAATCAATGGTTTTTATTGAAAAACGTGTGAATGGCGATAATCGCGTTCGAAACTTCCAAAACGACTTAATAAGTTGTGAAAAACGTCATATTAACTGATTGAAAAAATAGTAAAGATTATATCACTAATGAATTATTTCAAGAATTTGGTGCGATCTGGAAAAGATTTGGAAGCCTACCGAAATGGTCTTAGCTACTAAGGTCGTGTTAAGACAGAGTAGCCGTTTGGATGTTGGCATAACTGAATCTCAAATTGACAAATTTCGACAACAACGTCTGGGTGAATTGTTCGAAAGCTGAGCCCATTCTGTGTTCTTTGATAGAGTAGATAATAGTTACCAAGAGCCAAGGCGAAAAGCAAAGAAGAAGATCAAATTGACGGATGTTTATGAGATAACCCATATAAAATTGAAGTTGTTTTGATTTGTATTCTCAAAGAAAACTATCAGAGATAAGTGAAATAAACATACTTAGAAGACAGGTACTATTGATATTATTTTGCTATAAGTGATTTCTTAGATATAAAGAGCACCGAGCGCTGTACAATTTTGAAATTTCCCTCAGAATCGAGGGAAAAATTGAAAGTGGATCAAAATCGGAATGAAAAAGAACACTAATCGTAAATGTAAAATATGAACTGCAAAAAGGAACCATTGAACATTTGGCAAAGGCAGGATTCAAAACTGGGCTTCCGATCAATTTTATCATCAGATATCATTCCGTTCTGTATTGCACATTTCTCCGTTCTACTTAGTGGAATAAGCTGAAAATGTTCGTGTTATTATTGACGAAAAAGATCGTGCTATAAATACTTACTTTTCGAGTAGCTTCTTTTTCTAATAACATTGGAAAATACAGATGGTTTATATCGCTGGAATTGGTATCGTAGGTAATAACAATAGGCCTTCGCTCTTAGCGAAAATAAATGTAGAAATCCATTTTCAAAGCTCATTTTCGTTTTCAAGCGCCCCTTTCGAAAACGTCGGACAATATGGCCGACATACTGGAATGTGAACAACCTACTTCAACTTTCGTCAGGAACGCTGTGTACATGGAAATAGAAGAAAATACGTATTTTAATCCGGTAAATAGGTAAAAATACGACGTAAATGAAAACTCAGACGAATTAACGCATCGTTTGAAACGTTTGTTTCGTGAAAATATATGAATTTTCGTGCAAAAACGAACGAAATACGCATTGTTTACTTACGTTTCGAAGGAGCTTTCTCCTATTCGTTCCAAATACGACGTTTTTCTCGCGATCGTATCCAGACCTTTTACGTTCTACGTAACCGGACAGGTTTCGAGATGATTTCGATGTACCTTTATTGTTGGGACGATTGATATATTACTAATTTTATATGTCTTTCGACGACCCAAATCCTAGAATTTGAGTTTGAGAAACGTCAACGTCAACGTCGACGCTCGGGAATCGTCGTGTTCCCGATGTGTTTCGTTCCCTATTGGTGGAAAAGGAAATGGGGACGGCAGGGGTATCGAGCAAATTTGTCGTTTTTCCGGAATTAATTGAAGAGATTGGAATGCCCTTTTCGCGAAAAAGAAAGACGTTAGAGTTAAATTTCGTCTTTCTTCTCGGATTCCTTGGTATTTTCCCTCTTTTGCCGATAGTTTTAAACCTCGAACCGAAGCGTTTTCGGCGACGACTTTCGATGGGCGTGTCCGTTTTTTCAAAAATGTGGAAATATCTTCCGCGTCTGAAAATGGACCTCTTTTCTGACGCGGATTTATTAGGTTTCCCTTGGTAAATACGCGATAAAAATATCGGAAAGCAAGATGGGAAAGACGAACGCTTCGTTCGCTAAAAAGTGCAGGACCGATTGGGCGAAGGAAAAAATTTGTATAGCCTGCTCGTTTGGGTAATTTCCTCCCTGCCGTTTCGAGAAGGTCGTGGACCTTTTTCATTTCGGCATTTTCGAAAGGTTTTTCGGGGAATTCCGGAATTATCGCTGTACGAATCGTCTTCCGAAAGACGAAATTCACCCATACCGAAGGAATCCGCCACTAGACTCTTTTCCTCTTCGAGATCTGGCGATATCGCGAAAATTTTCGAAAATTCGTATCGTCGCAGTTCGGGGTCCCGCGGCCTCACGATTTCGCACGCGCCTTCGACCGACTACCTAGTTTGGTAAAAAAAATTACTCGGCCCGGCCTCCGCCTCCCGCTCGAGAACTATTCGAAGAATCCCCGTCCCGGTTCAATCGCACTCCATTTCCTTCATTTTGACACAAAAGCGCCTTACACGTTTAGTTTATATACATAAATTTGTTAGTAAGATATGTTTGTAGTATTCATCCGCTCTTGATAAAGATACTGTGTATCGAAACGCGTCGAGCATTTAATAATATATGTTAGTAGAAATCATCGTTTACTTGTATTTGTGAAAATGGATTTCGATCACGTAAAAGCGTCGTCAATTGAATTACAACAGAGTAGCTCAGTTTCCGAAAATCAGATGCGCAATAAATATAGATCAATCGAACACCAGGAGGTCACTTCTTCAACAGCCTCTATATCTTGATGTCAGGTGTTTTGGTTGACTACAGCATGATTCATAGATTATATCTATTTGAATTTCTACATTTCAAAAGCGGAGAGATATATTTTCTGTAATATATTTCAGAAGTAGAGTGAAAAATAGAATTTGCTGCGGTCAGAGTGGGGACTTTGTTAGCGTCAAATAGTTAATTGATTCCGCCGTGTCTACATGATGATAATAAGAAATTAAACTATGTATGATACTATCACAAGAGATTTATTGAAAATCAGGATTACAATTGCGGTCTCACGATCATCTTCAGCTGACAACAGTTTTTGAACTTATGTTGAAAATATATGCATAACCTCACGGTCTACCGATGGGATCACCATTGAGCCCTTTGCGAATTGACATTTTCGTGAAGTATACTGAAGATTTTTGTTATAGGTACGTGGACAATATACTAGCATGTTTCATAGGAACTGCTAGACAACTAGATGAATTTTTAACTTACATCAATAACATTCATTTCAAAATTAAATTAAAAGTAGAGAAAGAAGTCCATAATGTGATCCACTTTTTAGACCTGACAATCGCTTATATAAAGAACACATTTAGGTTTGATATATATTGAAAAACCACCTTTACTGATATATGCATCTCTTGTGACTCAACACAGCCAAAATCTCATAAATACGCTGCGTTTAATTCAATGATTCAAAGGGCTTTCTGTTTGCCATTTTCCGGCAAGGGTATGTCCAGCGAAGTGTCAACAATTGAAGAAATAGCTGAGAACAATGGTTATCTCTCAAATATAACAAACGGAATGATCATATTTCGTCCCTCAGATTGCCAATGTCGTTTCTAAACAGAATGAAAAAGTAGCTTTCAAGACCAACATAAAATTCTCGCAGAAATTTTTCAATAGTAAAGATAAAACTGATAAATTTGACAATACTGTAATTTATAAGTTGTCCTATATGGATTGCGAAGGCGTCCATATAGGTCAAACTGGTCGTTCTCTCCAAACTAGATACAAAGAGCATCAATCAGATTACAATAACCTGATAACCGACGAATCTACTTTCGCTCCACATTGTATCGGAAATGGCCATCATTTACCACCTATAAATCAACTTCAGAATATTAACAGAATACCTAAAGGACGAAAGTTAGATTTCTTGGAATCATTCGAAATTTTCAAACTGCAACAATCTCCCCATAGAGATAATCTTCTGAATGACCAGTATGGCCAGGCCGGTTCATCTATGTTTGAAATCTTTAAATAATACCCTCATTTATCATAATGAGCTTATTGCCTCTAGTTTGCACCTTTATTAAATTTGTATCTACTTGTTTATATATGTATATATTTTCACCCTTAGTTCAATGAAGAATGTTGAGAGACCGCAATTGTTATCCTGATTTTCAATAAATCTCTTGTGATAGTATAATACACAGTTTAATTTCTCATTATCATCATGATTAACCATCACGTAGTAACGGCGGAATCAATTAACTACACAAAAATTGACGCATCACCCTCCTATACGACAATACTATGTAAACTTTTAGGTTGGTCATTCCAGAGTCGCTTGGTAACTTTCAGAAGTGTAAAATAAGAAGATATCATTCAAAAGAGATGAGTTCATGATGGAAACTATCAACAAATCTCGAGTAAATGAAGAATTAAAAATTCTACAATCTTCAATCAACTAGCATCGAGTGATTACTATTCATTTTCAAATTCGAGTGTTTCCTCCCCGGGCCCTAACTAATGCCAGTATATGTCTCGGAAGCCCCTCAAAAAAATTTTGGATATACTCTTGAGTCACTTGGTTCCAAATTTCAGGAAGCAGATTTTCTAGTTGTTGGAGTGTTCTACAAGGCATTCTACGTTGCTGAATTTGCCACCCCATGTTGTCCCAAACATGTACTATGGTATTTAAGTCGGGACTTCTGGCTGGCCATCTTAAAATATCAATTTCGGCATTTTTCAGAAATTATGTAACTACTCTAGCTGCATGAGGCCGAGCATTATCATGCATATAAATGAAGTCTGGCCTCTGTCATTCTTCCATTATTCACTAGGACCAACTCAGTTCGACCATGGAAAGAAATGCCTCCCCCCCACCTTTACTGAGCCCGCTTCGGAGTTTTCGGTTTGCCGGATATTGCATAGCTAATACCGTTCCCCAGGTCGTCTGTATACAGGCATGCGTCTATCAATTGATACTAGAAGGAACCGGACCGGTCGGAAAAGAGAAAATTCGACCATTCGACCATTGGGGAATACCCCAATTTGCATGTTCCCTCGCAAACTGAAGTTTTCCAACTCGATGCTCTCTGGTGAGACGCGGGCACATTTCTGGAAAGTGCAAGTTCATTTTGTAGCATTCTAGCCGTATACTGCCGAACTTTTACTCCAATTTAACGAAGCCAACGATCATCAACAGGTGTTATCCGATTTCTTCCCTGTCCGGCCCTTCTTCCATATTCTCCTGTTTCGTGAAACCGATTAATTCCTCTTGAAATAGTGCTTTGGTTAACATTCAACAAGTTAACCACGTAACGTTGGCTTCGGCCCCTCCTCTATAAGCGTCCAGGACGTTGAGAAGCCATTACAATAAATTCAAGGATTCGAAAATCAACAAGAAACATAGGAAAATTGCATCGATTCAGCTTGAAAACTAAAGAGAAATAGAATGAAGACTGATAGTCAAATAAACTTATTCTTGTTTCAGACGTGTTTGAGATTATATGGAAACAAATGTTACTACATAAATAAGATTTTTTTCCCTTCATATGTCCGAAAACATATGTTGACAAAGAGCTGCTTAATCGATTATGGAATTCAGAATACCAGGTGATGCGACAATTTTTGTGTGTTTTTAAATGTCTCCACTCTGAACGCAGAAAATTCACTCTACTTCTGAAATACATTTCGGAAGATATATCACTCCGCTTCTTAAATATAGAAATTCCATATATAAATAAAAAATAGATATAATCTATGAATCAGGCTGTAGTCAACAAAAACTCCTTACATCAAGGTATGAAAGCTATTGAAAAAGTGAGCTCCTGGTGTTCGTTTGATCTTTATTCATTGCGCATCTGATTTCGGGAAGCTAAGCTAAGCAGTTTATCGACTGTAATGTAACCCCGAGTTCTACGAATAACTTCTATGAGAGATTTCTCTCACTTTTGTCGATGTTTCCTGGACTGCAAGCTGTTGGTTGGCGATCCAGTGGTTTCTTTCCAGAATAGACTCACGTAGCTCTCAGTTATTTTCCTAATACAGTATTGTGTCTCGATTGGATCCGATACAATCGATACTGCATCGACGTAGAAACTCATGCTGATCATTGGTCCCGAGTTATTTTGCATACGTAGATGATAAAGCAAGCCGTATGCAAAACGACATTTTCCAAATTATTGATAAAGCTCAGAAAATTTCCGATACAGCTGATTCCAAGTATCACTCTGGTTGCATACATTCCAATTTGTTACCATATTCAGTGAAACATCTCTCTATTGAATTCGGTATTTCTGAAGCGATATTCAATATTCATCGAACAATTTGTTACAGAAAAATAGAGGAATGTAATATATTTTCTGGAGTAAGAAAATAATTTTCCGACGAATGCTAAGAAATGTTGGAATATTGAAAAGTGAATTGAGCATATGGGAATCGTCGAAGGAATAGGATGTTGTTTACGTAGAAGTTTAACATGATATCTGTCATTTGTATCGAAGCGAAGGGTTTCAAATGATTGTTACTTTGTTGTAGGAAATATCTCTTTCTATTACACTATTTCTAGACATTGTCGTACTTCTCACATTCTACTGAATTCTATTCGTTAATCTATCTAATCTAATCAAAATGACTTTGTAAGCTATCAATACTCAGTATTTCAAACTAGCACTCATACTCATTATGATTAAGATCTTGTCTGTTGAGGTCCAAAGTGCAAACAGCTATATTTGATATATTTTATTTGATATAAATGAAAGTGTAAGTTGTACAGGTATATCCGTAGAAACAGTAGAGAAATTTTGTTAAGATTAAATAACTCATATCATTTAAATAAAGTTTATATGACTCTATGACAGTATTCATAAAATTCATCTAATGAACATGATTCACGAAGTGTGATGGATGAAAACACCCTGCTTTTAAATTTTCAGTAATCAGTTATTAACGTCGATGTATGAATTACAAGAATAAAATCTAACCTAACTCTCTCCACCACCATTGCGATATCCAGTAGAACCTTAAACTCGTAATGTATGATTGATCTAGGTAATTTACTTTTTAAGTTATATATATATATATATATATATATATATATATATATATATATATATATATATATATATATATTTGACGTGATTGATGGTCAGTCAAAATGCCGCGAAATTTTGCAGATCACTCCTCTGATAATATTTTAGTGAAGCATTTGAGTTGCTTATCAATTCATTTCTCATTCGATATTATTAAAATGCTCGTATCTGTAGACATGAACGGTTTCTGGGATGAATTCTAGAAGGCTTCTGGTAACGGGGTTCATCCCAACGAGTTGCCCATATACCTGTTCATAGAATCGAAGCGATTTCATGAAGAAATATAAATTAACCAGCCGGTAATCAATTCCATTGCCAGGCATTGGTTATAATCAAAACACATGCTGAAATGATTATATATTAGGATAACTTCAAAGATTATGAAGTTATATCAATCTACCAGAATATACACAAACTATAGTATTATCAGCCAATGACAATGTATCAACGAATAAAGTCAGAGGCTTTTGGACCGAAAAAAGTGTGCGGTCCTTAATAAAGTAACACTGAATGCTATTATACAGTGTGTTCCAACGAAAATTTGACCCCCCCTATAACTCCGAAATGAGTAACATTAGCGAAAAACACCAAGACACATCGATTTTTGTTTCGAGGGGGAGCATTTTTCGAAATAATTCGAAACTTGTCAGATCAACCCCCTACCCCCAGCAACCCTAATTTCGAAATTCATCATAGGGAATAAAGGTCGAGTGGCACCTTACTGTAAAGGTCTGTCAATTCTCCATTCTGATTTGTCATTTTTAGAATTTTAAATTAACATACAGGGTGTCCCAACCGAGGGTAAAGTTGAATTCCTGCAAATCCCAAATACTAAATGAAATCGATTTATTTTGGCATAATGCAAGCGCAGGTTTATGCTCGGTCTAGAAAACGACCTACACTTGTGAATTTGGAGTTGGTGCAATCAACCCCTATTTCCAGCATCCCCAACTCAAAAATCATTCGATCGAAAATAGGTCAAGTGGCACCTCGTTGGAAAGGTATTTCAATTTTCTCTTCGAATCTGGTATTTTCGAAATTCAGAATCAGCATACAGGGTGTCCCGGAGCAGGAACACTGAAAACCCAAATAACTTTTTGAAACTGGTTCATTTCGGTATAATACGAGAACATGTTTATGTTTGATTCGAGAATAAGACTCTCTTGCGTGAATATGGAATTTTCGCAATCAATCTCTTCCATTCAGCATCCCCAACTCAAAAATCATACAAGTGATTACAGGTTGAGTGGCAAAGTTCCAGAAAGATTTTTCTATTTTCTGAATCACTGAGGCATTGGTTTCAGTTTGGCAATCGAGGTTTTCTGGCGTGAGGATCAGGATGAGGGATGATGGAGAAACTGATTGATGCTCATCTAAACAGGAAAACGAGATTTATTGAACTTGTATTCAATTGAAAACAAAAACTAACTTGATTATTACAACAATTGTTCAAAATGACCTCCGCCCACCTCCATACAGTTATACAGACGATTTTCGAACTCTCTTCTCACATTAGCGAAAACTTCAGGAGTCAAAAGTCGGCATTCTGTGATAATCCTCATCCGCAGCTCCTCCAGGTTTTCTGGTCTTGTGGCATAAACTTTAGATTTAAGATGGCCCCACAAAAAAAATCTAGGGATTTAAATCTGGTGACCTGGCTGGCCACTCAACAGGTCCTCTTCTACCAATCCACCTTCCTGGGAAATTTTCGTCTAAATATTGGCGCACCTGAGCATCATAATGCGGAGGAGCACCGTCTTGTTGAAAACGCATTTCGTCCTCAGAAAGAGTTGGATCGTTCTGTAAAATTTCTGTCAATCTAGGATGTATGTGTTCCTCTAACAACTGTAGGTAGCCATTTCCATTCAGATTACCCTCAATAAAGAAAGGCCCAACTAGATGATTGCCAAAATTCCTGCCCAAACGTTCAACTTCTGAGGCCTTTGCGTGTGGGCCTCTCTAAACCAATGAGGATTCTGTGTGTCCCAATATCGACAATTATGTCTATTCACTTCACCACTGAGCATAAAGGTGCTTTCATCAGAAAAACAGATGTTATTCAGAAAATTTGGATTAGCGTTTAGGTTTTCACTTAGATTTTCACAAAACTGTAAACGACGATCTGGATCATCTTCGTTTATTTCATGCACTAATTTTACCTTGTAGGGGTGAAATTTGTGATGTTTCACGATTCTATGGACAGTTGTAGCTGATACACCAGTCAGACGAGATAGTTTTCTGATCGAAGTAGTATTCTCCATTTGTAGATGACCCACTACTGCCACTTCCGTTGCCTCATTTCTGACAGGACATGCCATTTCATGTTTTTGTTTGCCACCGAACCCGTAGCTAGGAATTTGTCAACCAAATATTTAACGTACTGGTGACTGACTCCCTTTCTCTTTCAGGATGGTTCCTATCGAATATCCTTGCCGTTTCTTTGGCACAACTGTTATTTCGAAAATACGTCGATACAATTTCGACCCTTTCCTTAGTGGAATAAACCATTTTCAGATTAATTTCAACTGACGAACAACAACAATAATGAGGAACTGATCTGAATAATAATAATATTTCATTGCAAAATGAGAAATAACAGATGACTGCACGCCAGATGGAAATGAAAAAATGTGAACATTTTCAATGCAGAAATCAGCTTTATTTCTTCGTAATTGATGCTCAACACATCGTACCCCAATACTTTTAACAGTTTCGAATTAATTTTAGTTGATAATTTCAAATGACGATATTGAATTTTTCGAAAGCGACATCCTGTATGGAGAGCCGAACTGAATGAAATGCTTTAATCATTCTGGAATTCAAAAACCTTTCTGAAGATATGCCACTTGAATTATTTGTATGATTTTCAAGTTGGGGATGCTGAATGAAAGGGTTGATTGCAAAAATTCTATAACCACACAAGAAAGTCCTATTCTCGGATCAAACATGTTCTCGTATACCGAAATGAACCAGTTTCAAAAGTTATTTGGATTTTCAATGTTCCTGCTTCGGGACACCCTGTATGATGATTCTGAATTTCGAAAATACCAAATTTGAGGAGAAAATTGCAGTACCTTTCCAACGAGGTGCCACTTGACCTATTATCGATCGAATGATTTTGAGTTGGGGATGCTGGAAATAGGGGTTGATTGCACCAACTCCAAATTCACAAGTGTAGGTCGTTTTTCTAGACCGAGCATAAACCTGCGCTTGCATTATGCCAAAATAAATCTATTTCATTTAGTATTTGGGATTTCCAGAATTCAACTTCACCCTTGGTTGGGACACCCTGTATGTTAATTTAAAATTCTAAAATGACAAATCAAGGTGGAAAATTGACAGACCTTTTCAGTAAGGTGCCACTCGACCCTTATTCCTATGATGAATTTCAAAGTTAGGGTTGCTGGGGGTAGGGGGTTGATCTGAGAAGTTTCGAATTATTTCGAAAAATGCTCCCCCTCGAAACAAAAATCGACGTGTCTTGGTGTTTTTCGCTAATGTTACTCATTTCGGAGTTAGAGGGGGGGTCAAATTTTCGTTGGAACACACTGTATTATTATTCTTGTGTAAAGTGATGAATGATCCAATCAAATACTGCTAAGAATATAAATGATAATTGACAATTTCCAGAGAATTATAATTCATTCTCGTATACAAGTTAATAAAATATGAATTAAGATTCTGAGCTGTATTGGGTAAAAACAAAGCATATGATTCTACCTCATATTATTTTTTCGGTTAGAAAACTAAGAAGAATATTGAAAGATTTGATGACTCTGATCTTCTTCGAATAGATTTTACTTAAGTTCTAAAATCTTAATATTTTTGTGATGGTTTCGAGGAACAACTCCAGTTGTAGAAATAAGAATCGGTAGTTTCATTTTCCGCATTTTTAAACCCATTTGCTAGTATTATATATTCAAAACTTTTTCATTATATTACTTAAATATATTATGCGAATCGAGTATGGCTATATCAGCCTATGTTATTTGATAATTTTGTTCGTAAGAAAAATATCTGGTCCATTGTGATTTAGTTCTCCTTCGCAAAGAATTGGATATTCTGCATCGGCATCGATCTGTCTGGGACTTTGGGGATTATTAATTTTGGATCTAATTCTGCTTCAGTTGTTGATGCTCTGAATTAACTTGCGGTTTTTCATTTAGGATTCAACTGTTTTTGTCTACCATTATAGCTCGTTCGCTCAACCAATCATGGAATGAATAATTTTTAGCAATTTTTGGAAACACTTTTCGAACGAGTTCAGCTTTCGATTGACTTAACTGACAGGAAAGGTGATACAGTGAGTCAGCACGTCTATTGGAAATTTGTCACTACCAATATTTATGAGTTGTTCAGAGAATATATCTCCAGATTGATCATTTTGCAACATACACGCGTATTTTTGCCTAAATGTAATACTTTTACATGCTTCCATGTTATTGATGCTCTTCAGAGTTTACGTGTCAAGGAATATTTTATCACAGAAAAATCGTGTTTAACTGGGGGCTGCTTGCATGGCGGCCAGATTTGGGAACTAGCTCTTGTCAGGAGGGATTATTCATTGATCTACGGATTTTTGAATAATTCTTCTTGTCTCAAGTTTACATATGTAGAGTCCTCGCGAAGTTTATCGCGGAAGTTATTTGTCCCACAAAATATTTACCGACGGGAGGTTTATCTCGTAAACAGGGGAAAAGAGCACTATTCCAGCGGAATTATTTAGCTCGTTTTCTACCGTCGATGTGATTCACGGAACGGCGAAAGATGTCTCCCAAATGTTTGGAATTTTTAACGTTTCCACATCTGTTTGTTATTGCTCGTATCTTTCTCGAAGTCCGGTAGCGGGTTCGCCGTGTCGGTCCATAGAGGGCGTCTCTCATACGTATGTACGAGGTGCGTCCTTTCTGGAATCGATGGGGTACCCCGATGTAGCTTGATAGGATGTTGAGTAGCGATATGCGATACTGATGAGCTCCTAATAAGGGCGAAACTGCAGTCTGCCTCTTCGTTTCTCGGCATCCTGCTTAGTTGCACTATTGTGACTCTTGGGGGCTGCGTGTATGGCAGGCAGATTTGAGAACTAGCTCTTGTCAGGAAGGGTTATTCATTGATCTACGGGTTTTTGAATAACTCTTTAATCAGGTTCCTCTTCTGCCAATTCACCGTCTTGTGAAATTTGCATCTCTATGTTGTCACACACGAACATCAAAATTTGCAGAAGCACCCTCTTGCTGGAAACGTATCGCATTTTCTGAGAGAGTTTCATCATTTTCCAACAATTCTGTGAGTCTGGGATTTATTAATTTTTCCAACAACTGCAAATAAGTTCCTCCATTGAGATTACTTTCGGTGAAGAAAGGTCCTACAGAATATTTCCCATAAATTCCAGACCAAACACTCAAATTCGGAGTCGCTTATGTGTATGCCTGTATGAACCAATGATGATTCCTGGTATCAAATATGAAACATATTGGTGCCCTACCCGTCTCTGGATGGTTCACATTGAAATGCTTGCCGTTTCTCTGGCACAACTATTACTTCGATAATAAATTGAAACAATTTCGACCCGCTCATCAGTTGAGGTAACCATGTTCAACGTTTCTCTAATAAATGACAACTGTGATTAAAAGAATTTCGATAATGAAATACGAATGTGAAACAGTTTTATCAATACTAGATGGTTGTGTTAAAAAAATTTGTACATTTCCTACAAATGATTGATGTTTATCAACATCTCAAATTACTAAATTTCTCTGAGAATTATAAACCTGGAATTAAAGATGATAAGAATCATTTGCGAAAGATAGCAGATAATTAGAATTGTATGTATTATTGAATGGATGTTCGATGAGGACATTTTGAGATCCTAATCTGATTTTAAGCTTTCTCGAATTTTGGTAGAGTCAACATTTTTCAACGTTTCTCTAACAAACGACCACTGTGATTGAAAGTATTGCAATAATGAAAAGCGAATGTCAAACAGTTTTATCAATACTAGATGGTGCTGAGGATAAGAATCGTCCTTTGAGAATGATAGCAGAAAATTAGAGTTGTGTCATTGAATGGACTAGGTCATTTCGAGGACCAAATCATTTCAAGATTTGTCAATTTTTTGTTGAAACACAAAGTTTTGTTGTGTTTGGACTGATTGTAAGATATCAAACGTTCAAAAAAATGAAATATTTGAATAGAGAATTAAATGAACTCTCCAGAGATATGTCACTCGATCCACTTTTCCAATAATGAATTGCAACTTAGGAGCTGCTGCGCGTTGAGAGTTAATTTGACATATTGCGAACCAACTCCTTCGTCAGAGCCTGCAGGCAAAGGTTGATTTAGTTTCTCAGTTTTCAGAAAGAGCAAGTCAAACCATACAGAATTTCGTAAATTAGTTTGCTTTTAGGGTTTAGAAAAGAAGAAAGGAAAAATTTTCAAGCAGAGTTCTGTAAAAATATTCCTAAAAATAATATGAAATCCGCTTCTTTTCACTTGAGTATCACAGGAGTTATAGCAATTTGAAAATTGACAACCACTTTGTCTCGATTAGGAAATTATGGGTTGTATCAAAGAATATTTCAAACCAAAGTTTTCGACAATATCCAGTTTAAGGAAAATATGAAAACATCATATGTTCATGTTAGTTAATACCGGAGATAAGGTGATTTTCAGAAGTTAAGGGTCGCATTAAGAAATGTTGGATTTAGAATCTCACTGCTCCCCTCGATTTCTTTCAGTTATCGTCGGACGACTGGTTTAATTTGATTCATCTTATAGCTTCCGATCATTACATTCATAATGTGCCATCTCAAGACAATAGTAAATATTGTAACGATATCCAATCATCCCTGAAGCCGACCCTGTCTTTGCCCGGCGGAATGACGAATTGCGATGCACTTTCGAGAGAAGTCGAGAAAGATCTAAAGTACTGAGAAACCACTGTTACCGTTCACAGGAGGCTCTCGAACGAAGATCTGGAACGAAGCCAAAATAACGGAGATGTTCTCGAACATTCGTGCTTGTATATAAGAAGAGACATCGCGAAGCGCGGTGATTCAGTTTGAATAAACAGCGCGACTAAGTGGAAAATGTGTGGGAAATAAATCAAGCAATATTGATTGTTTTATATAAACAAGTTATAGAAGTTCATCGTTTAGTTTAGAGTTTTTGTTGTTCAGTTCACGTGTAAATTAATTAGTTTGTGTTTTTGTAACGTTGAAGTGTTTAATTTGAACCCACAAATAATTTCAAGAACTGGGATTTTGGTGAAGAGAAAAAAACGCTAGTAAGTTTATGCCTGTTACCCATTTGCAACAGAAAACTAAGGAGACGGAAGCGTTGAAATTCCTTCAGCAAGCCTTGATAGACCTCAATAAGAAAATGGAAGAAAATTTAAGTAAGTTAAAGGAAACGATGTTGGGAAATTAATTAATAGAATTGAGGGAAAAAATGCGGGATAATACAAATGAATTGGATGAAAACTCGAACATATGAGAGAAAAATTTGAACAACCTGAAAGAAGATTTGAATAAGGTAAAAGGAAACACGTATGAAAATTTAAACAAGGTTAAAGAAAAAAGATGGAGGAAAATTTGAATTCTGTGAAAGAAAATTTGAAAAAGGTTAGGTACAGAATGGAAGGAAATTTGAAATTGGGTAAGGAAAATTTGAAGAAAATGAGAGATAGAATAGAGGAAAAGATCAACGGAAAGTTGAGTGGCCTATTCGAACATCTAGATGAAAAGGAAGCTAACCTAAAAAGGTTGTAGCAATCATATAGAGTGAAAATGAATGATAAGCCAATTTTGTTGAAAGTAGAGTATGATGTTGGAGCTCAAAAAATAAAAATAAAGCCTCTTAATATCGACGGAAAATTTCCTCGGTCGACGTACCAAAAACACTTTGAGGCGGCAGCCACAGCCAATGGATGGAATGAGCAGGAAAAAGCAACGTCTCTGACGGTAGTTCCACGCGGAGAAACACTGAACATCTCAAATCAAGCATCGTAGCCAGAAATCTACAGAGAGCTTGCAAGAATTTGAGGCTGATATAGCGAGATTAGTAATATTAGCCTACCCTACGAATCCTGATACCTTCTTGGAGCAATTAGCGGTTCAGACGTTCGTAGAAGGCATCAGAGATGATGAAATTCAGCAGGCCTTGATATTAACTACGCCAAAAACAAATGATGATGCTCTTGCCCAAGCACTTGAGTTTGAAGTTGCAAAACAGGCATCAAATAGAGGAGGTAGCCGTGCTATAAGAAACATCTCTGAGGAGAAAGAAACTGTAAAACAGGCGATTCTTCGGAACCTGGATCAAAGGAAGAAGAAATAAATCCGATGCTGGAACTGCGATGAGACTATTCATATAAGAAGGCAACGCAAGAAGCCTTATAAGAAGCATCGAGCAGGAACTAGCCACAAGAACGCAGATGCCTTATCGCGAAGGCCCTGCCCAGTAAACTGCAGTCACTGATCTCGGTTGGACGAAGAGATAAGTCTAATGAGGACAACTGTTGCTGATAAGAATTGCTTGCCAGTAGATCTGAGGCAGGAGCAATAAATTTACCCAGAATTGAGTGCAGTTCTGCAATGGAAAAGGGGTGATGAACGATAGAAATGGGAAGCTATCTCCAGAATGAGTAAAAACATCAAGGCTTATTGGACGCGAAAGGGAACATTGTTAATGGAGGATGGTCTGCTGAAGCGACGCTTGAGAAACTAATCTGGAGATAATGAGCGGCTTCAGTTAGTAGTGCCAAAAAGCAGAGTGAAGACAGTTTTGGAGATGTTACATTATGAAGTTTCAGGAGGTCATTTTGGCATCAAAAAGACTCTGGAGAAGGTCCGATTTAGATTTTATTGGGTTAATTCGAAGGCAGATGTCCGAGATTATTGCATGAAGTGTACGACTTGCGCTTCGTTAAAAGGACCTTATGGAAAAGGCAAGGCCCCAATGAAACAGTGCAATGTTGGATTTCCGATGAAACATTCTACTGTAGCGGGACCCTTCCCAGAAACTGATGGCGGCAATAAATACATACTAGTTGTCATGGATTCTTTTACCAAGTGGATTGAGGTCTATGCTATACCAAATCAAGAAGCTGCAACTGTCGCTGATATCTTGGTGAAGGAGTTCTTTTGCCATTTTGGAGTTCCCTTAGAGTGACATTGCGATGAAGGGAGAAATTTTGAATCGAAGCTATTCAAAAAAACGTGCGAAAAACTAGGCATCAGAAAGACCAGAACAACAGCGCTTCATCCTCAATCAGACGGCATGGTTGAAAGAATGAATAGAACGATGGCTAAAGTGGTATCAGATCTTTAGCGAGATTGGGACCAATACTTGCACCTTTTTTAATGGCCTACAGAACTTTAGGACAACACTCAACAGGAGAAACGCCTGCTTGGGTTATGTTAGGTCGTGAAATGAATTTGCCATGTGATCTGGAATTCGGGTGTAAGCCTGGAGAAAATTATGTCACTAATATGGAGACAAAAATGGATTATATCCATAATAAGATCAGACAGCACATGCAGATTGAAAAGCCGCTATGACCTCAATGCTTCTGAAGGCGGCTCCTTTGTAGAAAAAAAAACAAAAGTAACGAGGAGACACGTTTTATCACAGAAAAGTCGTAAAATCATCGATTGAAGCTAGGGGCTTCGATTGTTTTATGACTAACTATAGCGGCACTGGAAAAGCTAGATTTGGAGTCACCACAGAAATACAACAAGATCTCTTCCAAGTAGGCCAGGAATACGCCACTACACATTGTATGGCTCAAGATCTTGGAATGTATAAGGGTATCGCGAGAGTTATCAAGGCTTAATATGGAAGGCCCTCTGAACTAAGGCAGCAACTGAAACTAGATGCTGAAGGAAGAACCGTCTACTACTTGGTGACTAAAGATTATTCACACCAGAAACCCTGCTATGAAGATTTATGGTCATCTCTACTAGAGTTGAAAGAGCTCTCGGTCAAGCAGAGTATGAAGACACACGCAATACCGAAACATGGTTGTGGGTTGGACCAGTTAGATTAGAGAACAGTACGGAGCATGATCGAAGATATATTCTAAGACATCAAAATGCAAGTTCTCGCGTGCTGTTTTAATCCTACACCTTCGAGACAAGGAGAGAAGACAGTGGAAATTTCCATTAACAAGGGAGATGTAAACCTGGAAATAAATACCGATTCCATCATAGTGACTTAAGACTCAGTCTGTTCTGGGACAGAACAGTTTTAAGAGGGGGCAATGTAACGATATCCAATCGTCCCTAAAGCCGACCACTGCCCGGCGGAATGACGAATTGCGATACATTTTCGAGAGAATTCGAGAAAGTTCCAGCGCGCCGAATTACTGAGAAACGAGTGTTACCGTTTACAAACGAACAAAGTCGAAACGCGGATGTTCTCGAACATTCGTGTTTTTATATGAGAAGAGACATCGCGGAGCACGGAGAGTCAGTTCACGTGTAAATGAATAAGTAGTGTTTTTGAAATGTTGAAGCGTTTAATTTGAATCCACCAATAGTTTTAAGAACAAAGAAACGTTGCAATATTAATTAATTTCAATTTTATATGCCTATGCGATTCTGCGGAAATGCGAATAACTCCATCTTCATCATTGCATTTTTTTGTGATTGCACTACAAACCTAATGTTCTGACAAATGAGGAGTAACTTGTAATTTATTTTGATTCCCTTGCAAGAGTCAAAATATGCAATGGAATAAACAGCCCAAATTCCCTCCCGGTTGCGGCTAAATGTTTGCACAGATTGAACGAATTGTGGATCTGATTATGGTGAATACGTCCAATTGAGTATATAAAAAAAATTCCCTGACCCAACTACAAATTCATAGTTTTCTTCTTCTCCTTTACCTATACTCTCTTCGCCCTTTAGGCTCTGATACCCTTGAAACTGCCAAAATACGCTGCACAAATTTTTTCATAGTTGTGAGATTGCTGACCCTATTATTCGAAGTTAATTCCAACTCGATACCTCAGCAAAAGGACTGCGTTTACCAAAGCAAAACATTCTTTTTTCGTGATGTACATAATAACTAATTCACTGTTAGATTTTTTCCTACATCTTTTTTATAAATCATAGCTTCGCACCAAATTTTATGTTTCTAGGTGACCAGGAAGTGACCTATAGGTTTCGATTCTCTTGACATTGTCAAAGTATGCCACAAAATGCAACATGAATGGCACTTCGGATTGCGTTAAAGTGTGATTTCTTTAATAGTTTCAAGAGATTGCCGATTGGAGTATTCGGTATGAGTTTCAGCTCACGGACGGTCAGACTGATAACAAAATGATCCTATAAGGGCCCATTTTTGCAGTACGGGTTTCTTAAAATGATGAAAAACTGTTAAAAACTATAAAAGAAAGACAAATTCCTTTCGTCAGAGCCAACAGACGTAGGTTGATTTAGTCTTCCAGTTTTGAGAATGAGCAAGTCGAAACTATATAGTTTTTTGAAAATTAGTTTGCTTTTGTGGATCAGGAAAGAAGAATAGAAAAATGTTCAAGCAAGGATCAGTAATATTATTCCTAAAGATAATATAAAATCCGCATTTTTTCAACTTGGTTATCAACAGAGATACGGCGATTTGAAAATTTTTAGCCAATTCGACTCGAATCGGAAATTAAGGGTTGTACTAAAAAAATTTTCGAACAGCTTTTTGACAGTATATTGCCCAAAGATAATACGAAAACCGCATATGGTGATATTGGTTATTACCGGAGATATGTTGATTTCCAGAAGTTGCATCAAAAAAGTTGGATTCAGAATGTCATTGGTCCTCTCATTTCCATTCATCTATCACCGAAAGATTGGTTTAAAAGTACAGGCACCCCGTCTTACTGGAAATATATTAATATTCTTTGAATCCAGGGAATTTCATCCTTAAAGCTTTCCACTATGTTCTCTATAATTACATTTCAATGAAGTTCCCAACCAAGATTCTCGTAAAAAATGACGTACGCTACAACACGGTGGTTCATTAACGCGCACCAAACATTGAAACAGAATCGTTCTTAATGTTCTTAATGTTGAACATTCACTTACCGATACGGTTTCACATCGAATAATAATCCTTATTATTGCTATTGAATAATCTGTGGCTGGTCACCCTTTCCTCATCAGTTCAAATGGTGAGCTTGAATAATTCGGGATTTGCTCTTAACTTTTCCTGATTCCAACGGCAAAATTCTAGCTATCGCTCATATAGTTCAGGCTGTAGAAACTGAGATTTCCTCATCTTGTAAGGTTGAAAATCAATTTTTTTCAGAATTTGCGAAACCTTGGATTTTGGTATCGTCTTCTCAGCCTGAAATTGATTGGTTCGCAATAACAACTCCTATAACTTCCATTGTATATTCTTCACTATCTTTTCATTTCAGGCAAAATTCACTCAAATTATATCTGAATTCACTTTTGACTAACATTTGAGAAAAACTCAGTTAATATTATGATTCGAAAACCACTCAACAGAATTTTTTTTGATATATCCCTGCTGTCTACACGAAGTAGAATGTTCAAATAGTTTTTATCAACCTTGACTGGCATATTCTGAAATCTCGAAAAATCAAGAAGTTCGATATAACTCGAAATGCGATCAGTTTTCATCAATGAATTTTCTTCAAAAGTCGTGAAAGGAGATGGGCGATCATTTTCCTCTATTTGCAGTATCGATGTATATTCTACTTCTTCTCTCGATATTTATCATTGTGAGGTCATTCAAAGATTGAAACGTACTGTTCAATATGATTGTACTATAGTTATTTCGAATTTTCCCGAAGAAAGCGCGCAAACAGAAATCTCTTCTGAAATACTTCACATATTTTCTGTAATTACATAACCGCCTATTGTTGTACTAAAAAATATCATGTTATTACTAGCAATTCATCCTCAATGTGGTCAAAATTCATGCCTCTACCAGACTCGAAGCGACTACTGTGACATCTGGGGAGATATTCACATTCTTCAAATTCACGTCTCTGCTGTTCTCAGAGTGGCGACCTGATGCGTCACAATTGAATCGATCCGAATTATTCACGAATCAAAGATTCCTACAAATTGCAATATGCACAGGCGTAACTTAAGGATTATTCAATTCGTCGAGTACAATTCACATATATGTGATTAATTCAAACGATCAGAACAACATTGGCTTGGGATGAATAGTCTTCTCGGATGAATTTTTCTTCACATTAAACGGTTAGGTCAATCGTGAAAACTATCGATATTGGTCAATAAAAAGCCCTCACTGCATTTATGGAATGTTCAATATTTAAAGAAAGTTATCGAGTGGTTAGGCATTATTGGAGACGATCTAGAATTCCTCAATGTCAAAGTCGCTGGAGCAAGAAACCTAATTTTTCTACAAGAAAATTCAATTCCATATTTGGCCAAGTAGTTTTGTAATGAGAAATCTAACCCACACGTATCCGACGAGGGGATTTATTTTCAACAAAATGGATCGCTATGCCTTGGAACTTCGCCAATGCCTCGACCAGAATTTTCCTGATAGATATATTGGAAATAAAGGTCGGTCAGATAACCAGATCTCACACCTTCAGACTTTTTCTATTGTGATATCTGGAAGTAAGGGATTTCAAAATTAAGCACGATTCTTTTATGGTCCTCGATGAACACATATGAAAATTTGCAGATCTCACTGGGAATATCACGACATGTAAGAAATGGTTGCTGTCACCAAAAAGGGTACTGCCTTAAAGTAAGTCGAGTGAATTTCGAGCCTTTGGTATGTTAGTTTTATTTTATTTGGTTTTTTCAATTTGTTATCTGTTTATTTGAAAGTATGAGCCTAGAAGAACCAAAAATACGTCTCGCGAAATTTTATGGAAAGTATATCTAGATGTCAACCAAACTTATTCCATTCAAAGTATACACTCTGTATGTCGAATTAAGGTAACGCTATCCACTATATCTCTAAAGAGCTACCACTTTCTCAGAGGAAAGTTTCAGTGCAACTTCAATATGCATTATGCCGAAGTTAAAAGCCATTAGTATCCATTTTGCAGTATGGAGAGCCACTACTTTCTGAGTTATAATATATTTAGGACTTTGCTTGCCTTTATATTGAGAACGCGTGTAGACTATCAGCTATCTTCACATCAAACAGATAACTTAACCCCATCTCACTTTATAGTCGTTCGAGACTATTTCCAAGAAGTTACTCGTAAAATGTTGTTTGGATGGAATTAGTATTACAATATCTTTCTATGTACAGGGTGGGCAAATTTCGATGTATTCGTACGGCAGCTATGTGAATTACTGAAATAGAGAAAATTGAATCCTCCCCTCTGAATCTCATTTACAGGGACTAGTTTAGTGGTGCCAAAATTTTTCTGATATCTCTTTACATAAACAGCCCAAATTTCCTCCTGGTTGCATCTAAAAGTTTGACAGATTGAAGGAATTGTGGATCTGATCAAAGTATGCCACAAAATGTATGGCCATATCTTTCGATTGCGTCGAAGTGTGATTCTTTAATAGTTGCAACAGATTGCCGATTTGAGTATTCGGTATTAGTTTCATCTCACGGACGGTTAGACTGTCAACAAAATGATCCTATAAGGGCCCTTTTTTGGAGTACGGGTTTCTTAAAATGATCTAAAACTGCTAAAAACTATAGACGAAAGACAGAATCCTTTCGTCAGTACCTACAGGCAAGATTGATTTAGTCTTCCAATTTCGGGAATGAGCGAGTCGAAACTATATAAAATTTCGAAAATAAGTTTGCTTTTGTGGATAAGAAAGGAAGAATAGAAAAATATTCAAGCATAGCCACTAATAATATTCCTGAAGTTGATATGAAATCCGCATTTTTTCAACTTGGTTGTCACCAGAGATACGTCGATTTGAAAAGTTTTAGCCAATTTGACTCAAATCAGAAATTAAAGGTTGTATCAAGAAAATTCCAATAGAAATTTTTGACAGTATCTTGCCCAAAGATAATACGAAAACCGCATATGGTTATGTTGGTTAGTACCGGAGATATTTTGATTTCCAGAAGTTAAGGGTTGCATCAAAAAAGTTGGATTCAGAATGTCTCTGGTCCTCTCATTTCCTTCAGCTATCACCAAAAGATTGGTGTAAAAGTACTGGCACCCCCTCATACTGGAAATGTATTATTATTCTTTGAATCCAGGGAATTTCATCCCAAAAGCTTTCCATTATGTTCTCAATAATTATATTTCAATGAAGTTCCCAACGTAGATTCTCGTCAAAAAATGACGTACGCTACAACACGGTGGTTCATTAACGCGCATGAGACATTGAAACAGAATCATTTCTAATGTTGAACATTCACATACTGATACGGTTTCAAATCGAACAAATAATTTTTATTATTTCTATTGAATAATCTGTGGCTGGTTACCCTCTCCTCATCAGTCCAAATGGTAAGCTGGTATACTTCGGGATTTGCTCTTAACTTTTCCTGATACCAACGGCAAAATTCTAGCTATCGCCCATATTGTTCAGGCTGTAGAAACTGAGATTTCCTCATCTTATGAGGTTGAAAATCATTTTCTTTCAGGATTCACGAAACCTTGGTTTTTGGTATCGTCTTCTCAGCCTGAAATTGATTGGTTCGCAACAACTTCTATAACTTCCATTGTATATTCTTCACTATCTTTTCATTTCAGGCGAAATTCACTTATTTGTAGAAAATTGTTTTATAAATTTGGAAAGAGAAGACAGACTCAAATAATATCTGAATTCTCTTTTGACTAACAATTGAGAAGACCCCAGTTCTCAACACTCAACAGAATTTTTTTTTTGGATCTATCCCTGCTGTCTACACGTAGTAGAATGTTCATATAGTTTTTACCTAACCTTGATTGGCATATTCTGATATCTCGAAAAATCAAGAACTTCGATATAATTCGAAATGCGATCAGTTTTCATCAATGAATTTTCCTCGAAAGTCGTGAACGGAGATGGGCGATCATTTTCCTCTATTTGCAGTACCGATCTATATTCTACTTCTTCTCTCGATATTTATCATTGTAAACCCATTCAAAAATTGGAACGTAATGTTCAATATGATTGTACTATAGTTATTCCGAATTTTCCCGAAAAAAGCGCGCAAACAGAAATCTCTTCTAAAATATTTCACATATTTTCTGTAATGACATAACCGCCTATTGTTGTACTAAAAAGTATCATGTTATTTCTAGCAATTCATCCTCAATGTGGTCAAAATTCATGCCTCTACCAGACTCGAAGCGACGACTGTGACATCTGGCGAGATATGCACATTCTCCAAATTCACGTCTGTGCTGTTCTCAGAGTGGCGACCTGATGCGTCATAATTGAATCGATCCGAATTATTCACGAATCAAAGATTCTTACAAATTGCAATTTGCACAGGCTTAACTTGAGGATGATTCAATTTGTCGAGTAGAATTTCACATATATGTGAGAAATTCAAACGATCAGAACAACATTGGATTGGGATGAATACTCTTCTCGGACAAATTTTTCTTCACGTTAAATGGTTAGGTCAATCGTGAAAACTATCGATATTGGTCAAAAGATAGCCCTCACTGGATTATGGAAATTCATATTAAATATCCAAAGAAAGTTATCGTGTGGTTAGGCAATACTGGAGACAATCCAAAATTCTTGAAAGTGTATATCGCTGGAGAAAGAAACCTAACTTTTCTACAAGAAAATTTAATTTCATTCTTAGCCAAGTTATTTTGGAATAAGAAATTTAACCCATACGTATCTGACGAGGAAATTTATTCTCAACAAGATGGATCGCTATGCCTTTGATCTTCGCCAATGCCTGGATGAAAATTTTCCTGATAAGTAGTTTGGAAAAAGAGGTCGGCCAGATAACCAGATCTCATGCCGTTAGACTTTTTCTAAGGTGATATCTGGAAGTAAGGGATTTCAAAATTAAGCACAATTCTTTTAGGGTCCTTGATGAACACATAAGAAATTTTGTAGATCTCACTGGGAATATCACAAAATGTAAGAGCCAGTTTCGAGCCTTTGGTATGGTAGTTTCTATTTTATTTGTTTTTTTCTATTTGCTAGCTGTTTATGTGGAATTATGAGCCCAGAAGAACTAAAAATACGTCTCGCGAAATTTCATGAAAAATATATCTAGATGTCTAACTAAACTTATTCCATTCAAAGTCCACACTATGTATATCAAATTAAGGAAACGCTTTCCACTATATCTCTGAGGAGCTACTATTTTCTTAGTGGAAAATTTCAGTGCAACTTCAATATGCATTATGCCGAAGTTAAAAGCCATTAGTATCCATTTTGCAGTATGGAGAGCCATTACTTTCTGAGTTCTAATATATTTAGAACTTTGCTTGCCTTTATATTGAGAACGCGTGTAGACTATCAACTATCTTCACATCAAACAGATAACTTAACCCCATTTCACTTTATAGTCTCTCGAGGCTATTTTCAAGAACTCATTCGTAAAATGTTGTTTGGATGAAAATAGTATTACAATATCTTTCTATGTACCGTGTGGACAAATTTCGATGTATTTCTACGGCAGTTATGTGAAATACTGCAGATAGAGAAAAATGAATCGTCTCTTCTTATCGCATTTTCAGGGACTAGTTTAGTGGTGCCAAAATTTTTCTGATATCGCATTTACTCAAAATTTCTCGCATTTGAATTGAGGAGGCCGTTACTTGATGTAGATCCATGATATAAATGAGATAAAAACACAAGGTTTAAAATTTTAATCTACACTTTATTTGAAAAAAAAAAAAAAAAACTCCTATAGGTCCTACCGATATAAATTTTATCACAAGAACCGCAATTCGACGACGTTTCGCTGACACAGCAGCTTTATCAAGAATGAAAAATAGAATGAAGAGTATGGTATTATAAACAAATCGTAGAACAAGTTGGATGAATAACAGGAAAATCCACACCGAGCCATTGTACAGTTAGTATGAAAGGTAATAAAAACTAATTAAACAAGTTAAGTAGGGGTGAGTAATTCAAATCTACCTGTTCATTCAAAAGCTTGTCCGAATGTTTGTATCGATTTATTTCTAATGCTTCTAGGAGATCTAATTTTGAACTTTTGATTTTATATGTAATATGTCAAAGTTTTTATTGAATGAATGGTTTTCTTTTATTAGGTGGTTTGAATAATTTGAATCAGATTTATTTTTATCGAAGCTACGTTTATGTTCAGATGTTCTTATGCCAAAACTCCTATAGGTCCTACCGATATAAATTTTATCACAAGAACCGCAATTGAGTTTATAGATTCCTGATTTACTTGATTTTTCAACACGAGATTTATTATTTTTAATATGTTTACCTAAGTTATTAGAAGTTTTGAAAGCTATATTAAGATTTTGTTTGACGAGAACAAAATCTTCCTTTCGTTTTCTTATTGCCCAAGGATAGCTTTATTGATGAATTGAAATAGATTATCCTCATTTCATACAGGTGTGACTCAAAAAATCATTGAATATTGTAATTCTAAAAATATCAAATCTTGATTTTTTCAAAAGGAACACCCTGTGTTTCATTATTCATGTCAACGCATAAAATATTGTGCTATATTTTCGCAGAAGTAGCCTTATCCTTATCTTCGATCATTTTCCTAACATTCTATTATTTGTAAAAATTTTTGATGCAAATTCTACAAACCGTATAAAACTCATCAACATGCATCATTATTCGCACAGAATTTTTTTTTCTGTAATGATTCAAATAATAAAAACTGAAACCTAAACAAGATAATTCTTTCAACGAATGATAAAATCAAGATGATTAAAACGTAAATCGAGTTATGTGTTGACAGTTTTTTCAATTGTGCATTCTGTCAGGTGTCCAGACATATCATCTTCTGTATTTTACATAGTGTACTTATTAGTGCTTCGTTATCAAACATTGTTAAAATGAGGTTTGAAACCAATTTTCTCCATTGACTCCCATGAAGTTCTCCAAAGAAGAAATGGTTGATATGATTTTCATTCTAGGTGAGTGTGATAGAAATTCTTTGTTGGCAAGTAGAGTTTATGCAAAAAGGTTTCCTGATAAGAGGCATCCTGATGCAAGATGCTTTGAAAAACTTTTAATTAGATTTATCGAAACGGGTAATAAATCATGAAAAACCAGAAACTGCTACAGCTGAAGACAACCAGTTATCAGTTTGACAGTGACAGTGACAGAGGACCAATATAAAAGCCGAAGAGAAATTTTTCAGTTAACAGATATAAGTCAAACTTCCGTCCAGAGAATATTGAAAGTGAATATATTTCATGCATATCATGTACAGCTCCACCAGGAACTGAACAATCAAAACTATGAAAATCGATTCAATTTTTGCGATTGGGTAAGTAACAAAGTAGGTAATATCCAAATATGTTTAGCAGAGTTCCTTTCTCGGAAGGGGCAACTTTCCACAAGAATGGGCTTGTTAACAGACACAACTTTCATTATTACGCCACGGAAAATCCTCACCTCATGAGAAAAAAAGATCACCAGCATCGTTGGTCCTTGAATGTATGGGCCACTATAGTAGATGGGTATCTAATTGGGACGCACTTTTTCGACGGGCACCTCAATAGTGAAATGTATTTAGATTTTCTTTAAAATCATCTACCAATGTTACTTGCCGATGTACCAGAGCATATAAGACAAGATCTGTGGTTTCAACAGGATGGAGCACCGTCACATTACTCACATCAGGTTAGGGAGCATTCAAATCATGTATTTCCAAACAAATGGATGGGACGTCGTGGTCATGTTAGATGTCCAGGTCGGTCTGCGGACCTTAAAAGTCTAGATATTTTCTTGTGGGGTTATATTAAGGCCATTGTCTAACAGATTCTTCCTACAACACAGTTGGATATGAGACAGAGAATAGTTGACGCCTTTAAGTCAGTTAATCCGCAAATATTGTCGAGAGTTCAACGGTCTTTCCTCAGAAGGATTGAGTTTTGTCTACAAAGAAACGGCAACATTTCGAACACTTTTTGAAATAGTTCAACACCTTGTAGATCATCTCACCAAAAACCAATCTATTACGTCTTTCATACACGACTACCTTAAAATATCTCAATTTCTCTGATCAAGTATAATAATATGTACTAATAAACTCTTTTTTCGCAACCTCTGATTTTATTATTTCAGTTTATTTTTTTCATTTCGAAAATGGTCAAAGATAAAGATAAGGTTACTTCTGCGGAAATATGGCACAATATTTTATGCGTTGACATGAATAATAAAATACAGGATATTCCATTTGAAAAAATCAAGATATGATATTTTGAAATTACAATATTCAATAATTTTTTGAGTCCCACCTGTAGAGAATGAGGATAATTTATTTCAATTCATAATAAAGCTATCGTTGGAAAATAAGAAAACGAACGGAAAAAAGTATTGATCCTCTCTGGCCGAAGGAGCATGCGATGATGTGAGAGCCTATTTTCATGAATGTCTACGAAAAAAAATATTGTTACTCACCAAAAAAACTTATTACTTAAAGACATTACAGCAGAGTCTAGGACGCTATTGAATCTTCAACAAAAAAAAGTGGTCTTCCAATCTGAAAAAAAACCTTCCAAGGTTTTTTTACAAAAAAATTAGGACACCCTGTTTATTTCAAAATAAATTGCTGAAGTAGATTTTTACTTTCTAAATACAATACCGTTCGAATAAAAATGAAATCTTCAAGAGTGTACGAGCTACAGAGCACCGCGTCTCTAGTGAATCACCCTGTATATACGTTTTCATACGTTGAAAAATATATATCGAATCTCCAGCGTTACACGAAAATTGAAAATAATGGATAAGATGATAGAAATCTGGGATTTGGGGGTTTAAGATTAAAAACTGCCTCCTCTGTTAGGATCTACATATTTTTATAATTTCTTCAATGTTAATACGTTCTTAGATGTGTTTGATTGCTTATAACTTTTTCCATTTCCATACGCTTACGGCTCATGTTCCTAGATATCATACCAGATCCACCTTACATTATACATTACACATTTTTTTTCACGATTCTCAACTTATTGAGTAGACTAATGTGTACATCTACTTGAAATTTATAGCATGTATTATCGATGCTCTTAGTGTCTTGACATACCACGAAATAAATTTCCTATAAAAATTTGGTAGATATTTGCGTGTATCTGAAAATGAGCTATTACCTGTTGTTGGGGATTTCGTATCTTTCGTATGCGAATAACAATGAAAAATTATGTACCGTCAGGATTAGTTTGAAATATTGAAAAATTTGTTCAACGAGGTATATATCTCTTATCAGGCCTTCTGCTGCTGGCAAATCAATGCAGTGTTCAGAAGCTTTTAATCCAATGCGAAATTTATGATTAGAAGTGAATAGTCAAGCCGGCGAAAACAAATAACAAGCGCAAACTTTAGTAATAAATCGAATTGAAACCAACGCTCATAGCCTAATCAATCAGAGAACTGATTGAACATCTATTGATAATTCTCTCATGAGAAAAAGATTTTGTTTAGTTGCCCCAGAAAGATTTTTCTTTTCAATATCAGAAAAAGCTCAACAGACGCAACAGTTCCTGCTCCCAAGAGATTCCACTGCCTACTAATTTCACTTTGGCTAACGCCAAGTTCTTCCATCACATCCATTCGAGCCTGAAGCGATTTATTTATTCACTAGCGGACCGGCCAAATGTTGTTTTGTCCTGAAAACCTATCTCAACCTCCTCAATTTGTAATTAAGCTCAAATAAACATAAAATTTTCAATTTTATATTTAATTTTAACACAGAAGGTCCCATACAATCTTTCTAACTCCCATTTCGCACCCTTTATGACTTTCCTGCAAGTTCAAACAATTGAAATTTTCCCTTTTATTCTGTTTTCCGCTCGAATTTTGTTTACCGATATTGGCATAATCTCAATTTTTTGTTTGTTGAGCAGAATGTAAATAATAGCGGGAGCCGTCGCTGAAGCAGGGTGACCAATCACAGCTCCGGAAGTATTCGCGAAACCTGGAGCATGAGGCAGTAGGTCCGTGTGAGGTTCATGAAAAAATATTCAGTAATTATTACCACTTGGTGTTTTTCGTTCAGGGAATTATTCTTCTTGGAAGTAACTCGGTCAATTCCCTGTTGCCTCTTTAAAAGCATAATAATGACTTGTAATTGCGAATCATTCCATCCAACTGGCAGTAAAAATTGTAATAAAATATGTGCCGCTAAGGTTAGAGAATATAAAATACGTTCATATTCCGAAAAGTAACAGAGTATCTAGTTTTCTTGTATTCGCTTGTAATTTCGAATTATTCTGCTCCGGCTGCGAGTAGAAAATTATAATAGTGCAGCCATATTTAGAAAATATAATAAACGAATGAGGTTCGAAGAGTGTTAGATTGTCTAGAACAATTTGAATTTGTAGTTGTTGTTTGTAAAGTGTAATCTGACTATTTTGGTGTATGTCAAATATGTATTTTATCACCTTCACGCGACTGCGTGCTATTGCGTGTTTGCTATTAATAATCCTTAGAGAGATAATCTTTTTCCTCAATGAGTTCACTTTTTTCTATTATATTTTCACAGTACAAGCAATAGTTTTTAATTGCTTAGTGTTTTCCGAGGCTTTTGTTGATTCTGTGCTGTTCTCCCTCACACACAACAGTTGTATTCGTAGGATCTCGAATACGAACTTAGTCACTGATTACGCAGTGTGCTCGTAAGGTAAATTTTGGGGCTTCTGTCGATTCGGTGTTGTGTTGTTCACCTACACATGCAGTATCCGGATTTGGAACTGTAACTGTAGTTCTTCTCCCCCAACACACGCTCCAGTAGTATTCGTATGATTTCGCAAACTAACGATTTTCTCATAGATATAGAAACGGTTCATTCAGTGATTTTCGAGACTTCCGTCGATTCGTTGCTGTGCTGTTTCTCCCCACACACGCATTATACGAGTCTTGAAGTACCTATCGCGCCTTGTAGTGCAGCTTCCCCCACTCAGGCAGTATTTCGTTTAGATCTATGTTTCAGATAAAGATTGGTTTTTAATCTTCCAGTTATACGTTTAGCTAATCGATTCAATTAACCGATTTGAAAAGAGTATTCTCAAATAATCCAAATAGAACAGGTGCGTGGAGTGCACCGTTTCGAGTCGCTTAAATCAGAAAATATTTAACTGAACTATTTCAGTTTTCACAAACCAAAACAAATTTTTTCATATAAAGTTTCATTCGTATATTGCCAGTTGAATTTCCGTAGATAGAAGTGTATAGTGATGTCACGGTAATTATTGCTTCGCTTACCTCCTTATACTCTCGTCTTTCTTGCTTACCTACTTGTACATAGTTCAAGCTTAATCTGCACGCTTTGAAATATTGATTTGCGGCTTGTATCTATAATGTGAAATTGACACCGACTGTGTTAATATTGTATGAGGAAACATTGCCTCCGATATTGAATATAATCATATGAAACCATTTTGTGTCTCTTTGATCTCTATTCGAAAAGGAGATTCCGATTCAGTTACCAAGTTCTTGAAATGCCACTTGGAAAATGGCATTCTTGGTTTTCGCTCAAGCCTTGGATAATAAAGAAAATAAACTCTTCTTCAACTGCAACTTACCAGGGAACGCTAGAAGGGACCTGGAAGAAAAGGTGTACAGATCCCCTGGTGTCCGAGCGCTTCTTAACGAAGAAACAAACCTCACCTTCAAGCCCCCCATGAAATGTGTGGTTCTTGCCATTCACTATGCAATTATTCGACTCTTGATGGAATCATTTTTGAACTTGAGTAGCTTGCAATGACGAGACACATTGCATATTGCTCCAATACGATTTGCTTCGAACTGTAATCTATTGACAAGTTATGCTTGAATAGAACTCTACAGGGATTAAGTGCAATATTTCTACTTTGCTGATTTTTATTCCGTCGATTTCGGTAAATGTCATTTCGCGTTGTAAACTTATTGAACATAAAATGAATGAACACATTTTTGATTGATATACACCGATCGATGCAACTGTTTATCGACATTTGCGTGAAAAGTTTTCTGGAAAATTTTACATTTTTACGCCATTTCCCGAAATTTTCCTTTCATGAGGTCCTCCTACAAGGTATTATAAAACTTGCAGAATAAGATGAATAAAATCGTTAAAGTCGGGCTCAAGTTATGTCTTGACCCAAGGAAATAGATATTCATTATATGCATGGATATATTTGAACGAGAACAAAATTTGGAAGGTTACTCATGGATTATGTCAAAACACGATCGTAGGAAAACATAGTATGTCGAATAGATAATGTTTTTTCTTGGAACTATCTTTATATCGAGATGTACGACAGTCCAATATTATCCAAGATTATAAGAATAAATGACTCATTGCTTCCTCATTTTACCCACTCTGGTAACTTGGACTCAACAGGATTCCACTTGAACAGAGTAGTATTACGATATATATATATATATATATATATATATATATATATACATCGTAATACTATATATATATATATATATATATATATATATATATATATATATATATATATATATATATATATATATATATATATATATATATAGTGATTGAGTTGATTTTTATTTGCTAACCCTTTCTTCAAATATAAACAAATTTTTACTGGGGAATCGGGATTAAGAGAACGGAAAGTGTTTGAGGTTAAAAACTAATAATTTGCATAGTGTTTTTACGCGTTTTGGCACAGGGCCATCATCAGAAAACATTCATCTCTGCACAATTATTATCTAAAACAAAAATCATAATTTCAGTAAAACACATAATACAATTCTTACGTTAAAAGCTACACTTATCGAAAAAACTAAGGAATTCGTCAAACAAAATCCAAACATCTACAATTTAAAAGCCGACAAAACAAGCAGAACAGTACTTATGAAAAAGAAGACTATAACTTCCAAATAAAAGAAATGCTCAAAGATACATCAACCTATGAAAAGAAAAAATTGATTCTACAGATAAAATACAACTCAAAATGAACAAAATGATTAACAACTGGTTCAATAAAACTATATAAACAAAGAATTGAAAAACAAACTGAATTGTCACAATGGAAGGGCTCCCTTCATTTATGGATTACCTAAATTACATAAAGGATCAATCCTTTGAGACTCATTGTTAGTAATATTCATTCACCTACGTATAACCTAGCACAATATCTTTCAAACACAATAACAAACTCACTTGGAAGAAATGAGAAACAGAATCTGTAATATTTTAACCAACCATAAACACAAAATGAAGATAAAAAGTTTTCGAAAAAACAAATACATACACTCATTGAAAAAAACTAAGGAATTCGTCAAACAAAATCCAAACATCTACAATTTAAAAGCCAACAAAACAAACAGAACAGTACTTATGAACAAAGAAGACTATAACTTCCAAATGAAAGAAATGCTCAAAGATACATCAACCTATGAAAAAGAAAAATTGATTCTACAAATAAAATACAACTCCCTACATTCATGGATTACCTAAATTACATAAAGGATCAATCCTTTGAGACTCATTGTTAGTAATATTCATTCACCCACGTATAACCTAGCACAATATCTTTCAAACACAATAACAAACTCACTTGGAAAAATGACTATTACATAAAAGATTCCTGGCATTTCCATAGTTTCATTAAAGATCTAATAATTCCAAAAGGTTTTATGTTAATATCGTTAGACGTAATTTCCTTATTTAGAAATGTTCCTTGTACATTAGCCTTAGATAACAGCCGTAAAAATTGCAAAATCTCTTAACCCCGATTCCCCAGTAAAAATTTGTTTATTTTTGAAGAAAGGGTTAGCAAATAAAAATCAACTTAATCACTATATATATATATATATATATATATATATATATATATATATATATATATATATATATATATATATATATATATATATATATATATATATATATATATATATATATATATATATATATATATATATATATATATATATATATATATATATATATATATATATATATATATATATATGCTAACCTTTCTTCAAAAATAAACAAATTTTACTGGGAATCAAGTTAAGAGATTTTGCAATTTTTATATATTTTATATATATATATATATATATATATATATATATATATATATATATATATATATATATATATATATATATATATATATATATATATATATATATATATATTAAGTTGATTTTATTTGCTAACCCTTTCTTCAAAAATAAACAAATTTTTACTGGGGAATCGGGGTTAAGAGAACGGAAAGTGTTTGAGGTTAAAAACTTATAATTTGCAGAGTGTTTTTACGCGTTTTGGCACAGGGCCATCATCAGAAAACATTAATCTCTGCACAACTATTATCTAAAACAAAAATCATAGTTTCAGTAAAACACATAATACAATTCTTACGTTAAAAGCTATTAACCTTACACATTCTTTCTTTACATCATTATTCTTTCTTTACATCATTATCGTCATTGGTAAAACAATTACAAAAAAGCAAGACAAACAATAACAGGCAATAACAATTAATATTTGAATATAACTGGTTGCAGCAATCCATTGAAGGGTGTATTCAATTTATCAGATTATTGTAAACATTCATAAATCCGTCAACGTCAGCTCATGAATTCACTGTCTTAGGTTCTTTTTGGATTTCGATCATTTCTAGAATGTTTCTTTTAAAATCGTTGCTATCGGATGCAAGAACTCGTGCAAAATTAAATTTATGTAGATGTTCAATGCTATGTTTCGCTAGGGCGGTACTTATTTTTTTAGATCTAACGGAGTAGTCGTGTTGGTATATCCTTTTATGCAAGTATTGTTCAGTATTACCTGACAATTAACCTTGTATATACAGTGTGTTTTGTTCTCATGTTTTACCGTCGGTCTTAGAGTGGTGAGAAATGGTTTGCAGTAGTTGTTAGGTTTGTGTCCAATCTTTATGTAGTAATTTTCTAGGCATTTATCAATTTGTTGTGACAGTCCAGGTGTATAAGTGAGGCCAATGTATTCAAAATCTATTTTTTATTTTTTCCTTTGTTCTGTATTGTATGTTTCATGTATTCTTTTCTTAATGAGTGGTTCAAAAAAACTAGGTGGAAATGCGTTTCTTTTTAGTATTTTCTTCAATTTCTTTATATTTTTTGTTCTAAGTTTAGGTTGTGATAATTTGATGGCTTAATCAACCAGGCTATTGATAACGCTTTTTTGTATCGGTTTGGTACAATTGATTCAAAATTTAGGTATCTACCACTCCATGTTGGTTTCTGATACCTACTTGTATATATTTTTCCTGTATCGTCGTGGGTCGAGGAAACTGATTGTTTTATTTTTTTCGATTTCATTGGTGAATTGAACATGCTATACAGTCATCTACATACCGTTTGAAAAACTGCACTTTGAATGTGATCTTTGAAAGTATTTGACATTCATGGTCTTCCAATACTAAATTTGCAATTGCTGCAGATATGGGAGAACCCATCAGTGTTCCAAAAATAAAATTTGCCTGAATATTTCAGACTCGAAAACAAAATATGTGGATTTCAGACAAAGTTTTGTGGCTTTAATAAATTCATCTTGAGGTAGTTCAGTGAGATTTGTGAGATTTTGCAATTTTTTACGGCTGATATCTAAGGCTAATGTACAAGGAACATTTCTAAATAAGGAAATTACGTCTAACGATATTAACATAAAACCTTTTGGAATTATTAGATCTTTAATGAAACTATGGAAATGCCAGGAATGTAATAGTCATTTTTTCCAAGTGAGTTTGTTATTGTGTTTGAAAGATATTGTGCTAGGTTATACGTGGGTGAATGAATATTACTAACAATGAGTCTCAAAGGGATTGATCCTTTATGTAATTTAGGTAATCCATAAATGAAGGGAGTTGTATTTTATTTGTAGGATCAATTTTTTCTTTTTCATAGGTTGATGTATCTTTGAGCATTTCTTTCATTTGGAAGTTATAGTCTTCTTCGTTCATAAGTACTGTTCTGTTTGTTTTGTCGGCTTTTAAAATGTAGAGTTTGGATTTTGTTTGACGAATTCCTTAGTTTTTTCAATGAGTGTATGTATTTATTTTTTCGAAAACTTTTTATCTTCATTTTTGTGTTTATGGTTGGTTAAAATATTACAGATTCTGTTTCTCATTTCGGTTTTTATCTCTTCAGCTTTATTAAAAATTGCTGCTTCAATTGATGCAATTATATCGTTAAAGTTGGTTGTTTTTTGTATTACCAAAAATTTGTTTCCAAGTCCTAATATTTGTTTCACGCTGAAAGGAGTTTTTATCTGAGTGAGATTAGTTATCCATTCGGTTGAAATTTTCGTTTGTTTCTGAGCATCTTTTTCAAGTAAGAATTCAATCTTCTTATGGTGAGTTGATTTGACTCTTGTGAAACTTTCGTTATAAATTTTTGTTTGTTCACTGAAAAAAGCTTCACCAATATGTTTAGGAAATTCAGTGTTGATTTGCTTTTAAGTGCTGGCATTCTGTGGAGTCCAAGTTACTAGAGTAACTTTATTATATACATATATCGGGTGGGGCAACTAAAACGAAAAAGACTCAATAACTGCTAAAGTATTCGATCTGTAGATTTCAAATGAACATGCACCGAAATACTGTTGTATTTTGGGGAAAATATCTTTTAGTCGTGGTGCTTCCATAACACCCCCTCAGATGAGAGTGTCAATCCCTCAAACCTTCGAAAAGATCAGTTATCAGTTTGAGTAATAACTTATTGAAAAGTTTTAGAATTTCTAGAATATTGTAGACAAAATTTTTGCTTCACCTTCATTGTGAAGAAGATACAGGGTGAATTAATAGGGAGTGATACAATGTTTGCGAGGTCTGCTGATTTTGGATGAATATTCAGAACACGTTCGTTAGGTTTTCAATTAATTGACCTTATTCATAGAATTACCTACATGTTGGGGAGTAGGGAAAAATTGAATATTGAAAAATTGAAAAAACAACAATCACAAATACAGATTTTGCTCGAAATGTTCCTGGACATTACGTAGCATTTCAGGGGTTATACGATTACACTCGACTACAATCCGTTGTCCCAAATCTATCAAATCTGCTGAATCAGTTTTACAAATTTGATTCTTTGAGGGTCCCCATTAAAAAAATCCAATGGTGACAAGTTGGGAGAACGTGGGGGCTATTCTGTAGGGCATCTTGCGATCCATAGATAAGGAAATTCTTGATCTAGATATTGTCGAACGGGTGCAAAATGCAGGGGGAGGGGGCACAATTCTGCTGAAACACAATATCCTCTTCTAATTAGCTAGGATTATTTTCCAAAACTTTAGTTATGGCCGGGTTGATAAGTTTTCCAAGTAGTTGGAGATACATTTTTCCCGTCAGATTTACCGGCAAGAAAAATGGCTCAATCAGACGATTCCCATAGATGCCAACCCAAACATTCGATTGTTCTGGATATTGGGTATGTACTCCATGACAGATTCAGGGATTAGAGTCCGACCAGAACCGGTAATTATGACTATTTATAGTGCCATTAAAGAAAAAGTGCATTCATTCGAGAAGCAAATATTGTAGAGTAATTAGGGATTGTTTTGGATTCGCTCATTTATTATTTCACATAATTGCATTCTGCGAACGAAGTGATCCTCATTCAATTCCTGGACCATCTTTATTTTATAGGGATGGAATTTGTATTCTTTGAAAACTCGTCCAATAGTTCTTCGAGTCACACCAATTTCACTTTCCAATTTTCTTGTACTCAGAGTGGGATCAATCACTACTCGCCCAATCAACGCAGTTTCCTTGTCCTGATTTCGTATGGGTCTTTGGACACGCTCTCTTTAACTAGTTGCAACAGTGCCAATTTCGCTAAATTTTTCTACCAACTCCAAAATGCACTTAGCACTTACATGTTTGTCGTTATGGCGTTCATTGAAAATAGCAGCTGCCCTATTTGCACAATTATTATTGCTGAAAAAAATTTCAATAATATCGATTCTTTAAGTATTTGTTGTTGAGAAATCAGCATTACACCTGTTTGATTTTGGATGAATATTTTTCTGTAACGAGAACTTTACTTGAGTACGTTTCTTCTCAACCTTGGATACCATTCTGTTAGAGGCTTTTCACATACAAAGATCGGTTGCGTATGCGATCGTGAGATGTGTGGGCTATCACCCTAGTTGTTGTCTTTGCATGTCTGCGTTCCATCAGTACACCGATGGGGAGCATTTTTTGCGATTCAACCGATGACATGGAGCGATCATCGCTTCTTGGTGAAGAGGCTCCTATACTGTGTATGAATTTCTCCATGATCCACCCTGTATTCTCATTGAAATGTAATCGTAATTCATTCACTGTAATCAGATAATTCTAAATACCTATCCAATGAGCTATAACTTGGACTAACGAATTGATTCGAAAATTTGAGTGGTTGACACCTTCATCTAAGGGGGTGTCTGCGGGGGTGCAGTGAAAGCACCACTGCTTTGAGATATTTTTCCCCAAAATACACCGGTATTTCGGTGAATGTTCATTCTAAATCGACAGATTTTCAATCACTGAAAATAACTCGCTTTTTGATAAACCAGCCTGTATCTTCTTTCGAATATGTCAAAACTCAAAAGTTATTACCCACTTGTGTTGAGAATCAAAAGAGCTTCCCAATGAGATATCACTCAACATATCTTCCTTGTTCAAAAAAATGAGTTTTGTGCAAAAATTGACTCGTTTCTGCTTTTTCTCAAGAAACGAATAGTTTAGAAGTTTGAGTCTTTTTCGTTTTAGTTTCCCCACTCGGTTTATAATGAGCTGGATAATGGAAGAATCGCAAGTGGAGGTCTAGTGAGCGAGAAGGAAACGGAGTATCAACTTGGAAATTATGTAGCCGGCAATCTTATTGTTGCTCTAGGATTTATATCCCACTAAAATACCAGTGGTGGATCAACCAACAAAATGTTTAGCTCTATGTGAATGATATACCACTTGGTGTCCGCTAATTTGTTCTACCATTTTCAATTCCAGGTACGTCAAATTGGGAAATAGGATCACTTACCTTTTTTGTCTCAGGACATTCTTTGCTACCTAAAATATCCTTTTTTCTCTCTTGAAATTATAGGCAAAACACTAGCGATCACTTACTTTTCCTTGTACGCGTATTTTTCTCGGTACTTTCGATCTCCCATCGGTATAACCAGAGAGAATATTTCCTGGGGGTGATCAAAGAAAATTAAATATGAATTATTGTATCTAATAATTGATAATCAATAATTGGAATTTCTTACCACAAGATCCAAATACTTAGTTTACTTATAGTTGGAATTATATCTAGGGGTCCGTCATGGATATCGACACCTGGGCCAATGACTCTTTGTGTCCCCTCCCTTTCAACTTGTTCTCCCTGCTCAGCCCTTATAAAGGAGCCTCTAATAAAGCGATGGGGTACCTTCGCTATCCTAACCTAACTTTCAGCATCTCCGCGCCCAATCGGCTACGCCTAAGATGGATCCATGTGGGGCATGTGATGTTCAAATGAATTTCACACCACCTGAATTGGGGATATTCTTCCAGTCCTGCCTTGCACAGGTGATATCTTGATTTGCCAAACCCCGTCACTTTCTGTGCAAGGTGTCGTACGTAAATTCGACTGCCTTCAAGAGCCAACATCGTCCAGGTTTTACTAGATTATGTACACAGCATTATCTTGGACTGGCTATAACGTCGAACATTCAACTAGTTGTCTCTTTGATGCTGCGATAGCTCGTTCCCCGGACTCACCCTAACACTACAGGCTGAAATCCCAGCCGCGGGCCCTAGTCTTATCAGAGTATTTTTAACTCCTATACCGGCCAGCCTATCTAAATCTGATTTCATCTGATCCCTGTGTCACCCAGGGTCCAAAGGAGATGGATAGTGTTGCTAACAACCAGTTGTTCCGTTGCCTGAACGCACTCTCAGGTTATCTAAGGAGTATTTCTGTGTACACCCAGGTCACAAAGAGCAGCCCGACTGTCAGAGCTCTTGTGGTAGACTCATTTGGTGTACCCAGATTAGCCAACCTTAGAGCACAGCCATGTATCGCCATGATTTTCATCTGGAAAACTCTTGTATGTTTATATAATATAAGGTAGAACCCCCTCTCCCATTTTTCTGGCAGTAAACATCGCTTCATCTTGTTTGGTCTCCGAGCCATCCGTGTACCAGACCCCTCCTGTCCTCCCACTCTTGTCTGAATGGGATTTTCTTCTCCATCTAATGAACAAAGTGGTACTTTGGCGTGTCTTTATCTGAGTTCATCTAGAGGAGGTGAACGCTGTGAATAACTTCAGAAAATAGGAGATGTCTTGCACTGACCACTAGCATGCTCTCATCCTTCTGCCTGTAAGTAACCGAAACTGCCCTGCTGATAGTTGTGAGGTAAAATGGTTCGACCTCTAACAGTGCACTTAACGGCTCGGTGGGAGTGTTTCTTCAAGCACCCACCACACTTCTCACCATCAGTGCTCTACGACTCTTTAGAGCCAGCTTTGACACTCTTAGAGCACCCTCATCTACTAGAACAGCGAGGCGTAAGTGGGTCTGTGCAGTAGAACAGTTTTGAAAAACTACATCCACACGTGTGTCCTCGACGCCCACGTGCTGATGAATACCTACTACATGTCATGAGTACAGCAGAAAACCTGCTAGTGTGTAGCTCACGATGCTGAGCCCAGCAAATTTTCCTATCCAGTACTACCTCCAGGTACGTAACCGACTTTTTTATGTTGAATCTTGATTCGAAGAAAATATACTTCGAATATGATCAAATTTTATGCTTCCTCGTGAAAATAAACAGTTCCGTCTTATGTGGGTTAATCCTCAGACTGGGCACGCTCAACAGCGTTCTACTCTTTTCAAAGTAATCTGTAGTATATTCATACATGTCTGTAGATTCCCTCCTTTGCTGAGAATGACTCCCATAAGCTTGATCATGGACTCTTCCCAGCATAACAGATCATTCTCCACCATGCGCTAGACAGTCGGTGATACCACGCCACCCTGCGCACAGCCTCGTCTCGCTATTCCTGTGACGATGTGATTTTCGATTGTCGAGGTGATTCTCCTAGCCCCGTAAGGGCTCCATGCTCCATGAGCCATTCTGTAAGAGGCGTCGAAACATTAGGCCGCTCCTCTTGCCTACGAACCTAGTTCGGTAAGGTGTAGTTAATTGATTATTATTTATTAATTATTAATAAAATTCTTTCTCATCCAACTGCTCCTCAATAATTAGAATAACCGATTACAATGCTGTATCTGTAGATATTTCAACTGTAAACCTGTGTTCATGAGGATGTAAAGGAGTAGTGATAAAAACCTTCCCATGAGGGAGCTTTTAAACGAATTACTTTAAGCTTATAGGCCCAAAGTCATTTATCGAAGTATGGTTTCGTCCCTTTATTTCCGAGTAAAATCAATACCCTCGCCGTTTTCCAGCATATGTGAATGTGTCTCACAGCAATATTCAAACCCCAATGGAAAAAGGCCGGGTAAATACCGTCCCAGATCCGGAGATTTATATGGAAGAAATATGTTAACAGCCAACTCGACCCTGAGCTAGGCCACCAGGTTCCAGTTCACTCCATCCACAATTCTTCATCTCGATCCTTTGCAAAAACTGAGAAGTTGTACCGCAGGAGGAGATCTTGGCATCCTTTATTAGTATCAATTTACTCTCCTACTAGTTCTGAGTGGTCTCCAGTAATCTCTTGTGGTTTTACGCCAAGGTCCGAGTCAACTCGGCTGCTTCCGTTTATTTCTCAATCCCTTCGTAGAAGCTTCGCTAACTCTTTCTTCTTTTCAGAGTTGATGTGGTGACTGTACTGCGATTGCAACTTCTTTTGCTTCTGCCAGTTCCTCCCTCATTTAGCATTGCTGGCCCTGTCGAAGGCCCTTCGCATCACCTGATGCATTTTCTGCTCAATCACGCAGTTTCCCCTTTGCCAGTGTTGCTTGACTCTGAACAATTCTCATCGTTGATTACGTTGGCAAGTAAATTCGCTATTGGTTTTAGTTCAGTTCTCAATTGCCAGCTGGTAATTTGAAGTTGGTCCTTTAAGTCGACCTCATATTCCCCCATATTGTCTTTCCCGATATCCTTGCAGAACCATAATGTCACACTTTGTGGCTTGCTGATCTTATCTAGATCTAAAAAGTTCAGCTTTGACCCCTCCCAAAGTGGAAGCTGGGAGGTAAATTCCTGAGCCACACCTTTCGAGAATGCATCAGCTGCCTTTACCATAATAGACCTCCTTTTCACCGAGCTACTGACGAAGTGAGACCATAGCGCCTTCAAGAACTCTATCACATTTCGCATCAGGCTACTGATAACACCGAATTGCTCCGTTGTGAACAACTTGTTGAGGTTGCCCTTGTTAGTCCCGGAGTGGTTCTGTTTCCAATATCGAGGCCAGCCCCTATTCTCACATCATCTCTAGGAAAAAGGTGCTCCACCCTCATAGAGCCACGCATGCTAGGGTAGGGCAAGATACCCAGGGAAGTCGCCTGCTATCCTTGGGGGACCGTTAACGCTTAGCTAGCCTCAGGCGGTAAACTGGTAACATTACCATGGTGCCCCACAGTTCGTGCTTAGGAGGAGACTTTGAAGATAAACTACCTACCCCAGGGGAACTACTTCTTTGGTTTCCTTTCAGCATCCAACGAGGAGAAAAGAAACTCACCAGCTTCACACTCACACATGACAGAGCCCGTTTGTGGGGATGTCCCATTTTATTGGAGGAGTCGTTCATGAAACCCCTTCATTCATCAATCGTAGCAGGCTTAGTTTCACTTTATAGGTGTAAGATTGGTGTATTTCACGCTCCTGTAGATTGTTGAAGCTGATACACCTGAAAACGTAATAATTGGAAATAGTGTTTTCCATTTGCCACTTCAGTTGCTCGATGTTGAACTTCATCTTCATTGGAAGCCGCCAAACCTGTAACTACGAATTTATTCATCAAATATAGAACATACTGGTGTCCTACCTGTTGGATGATTCACATTGAAATTCCTTGCCGTTGCTCTGGCAATTATTTTGGCAATAAATTGAAACAATTTCAACCCGCCCGCCTATTAGCCGAGTAAACCATTTGCAACTGTGTCTAACAAACGACAACTGTGAATGTATTCCGAAAATGCAAGACAAAGGTGAAAAAGATTTATCATTACAGTGGTTGTGATGAAAGCAACTTTGCGCTCCCTACGAAATATTAATGTTTATCAATTTCCCAAAGTATTTATTACATTTCCTTGAGAATTGAAATATTGGAAATGCTGAGGACAATAATCGACACTTGAAACTGATAGCAGAGAATTTGAATCGTATCACTGAATAGATGTCGGATAAGGTTATTTTGAGAATTTAATATGATTTTAAGCATTGTCAAATTTTCATTGGAAAATAAACTTCGGTTGTGTTTCGACCGTTTGTAAGATATTTAACCTTCATGAGGATAGAATTTTTGAATAGGACATTAAAAGACTTTTCCGAAGATGTGTCACTCGATCAACTCTCCCAATAACGAATTCCAACTTAGGAGCTGTTGAGGGTAAGGGGTTGATTTCACATGCTCCGAACCGACTCAGAAATTGGTCATCCTCCAATCAAAAATTGACAGCTCTTTTCGATACAATCAATGTTTCTTGACATACAAACTTTCGTTGTGTTTGGACTTACTGTGTGATACTAAATGTACCTTAATATACTATTTCTGAATAGAGAATTGAAACACCTTTCCAAAGATATGTCACCTAAACTACCTTCCCTTTAATGAATTCTGACTTTGATGCTACTGAGGTTAAGAGTTGATTCTACATGCTCCGAACTAACTCAGAAATATTGGTCCTCTTCCAATCAAAAGCTGACGTGTTGAAAATTTTGAGTTGAACCTGCTAGCACACTCTTTCGAATACTTGATGAGCAATTCATTAGAGAAAACACATCTTATTCATCTAACGTCCAACACTTCAAATATTTAAATTCATCCACTTGATTGAAAGTGGATAATTGTCGAGATTCATTATTTCTTCAGCATGCTCTAATAAAATATGGTATATATTATCATGTATATAATTTACCAGCAAATTACGTTCAGTACTTCCCTAACATTATTCATTAAGTTCAACAGAATAACATTCAATTTCATGTCATTTTCCGAATTCAGAAATACATCTTTCTTCTTCTTCTCCGACAAGATGATCATTCTTGTGAAAGGAAGATAAATCATACTTTCGATCTATTTCTTTCATATCTCTCTAACAGATTCAGAGACATTTTGATGTTGTACATTCATAACCACTGAACATAACGAATCGAACTTGTCTACATTCAAACTTGCAAATTTTTACCGTGAGTAAAGTTAGCCATACAAGATCGAATATTTCGTGTATCAAATCTGTTTTGTGGGAGGATCGATAATTATAGTCAGCAATAATGAACAACGTGGGTACAGAGGGTTTCGCAAAAATTATCTTCGTCGTGATGGCATTTTTGTAAAGGAGGGAAGACAGGAATAAAAAACTGATTTTGAATAGCGAGATGCTCGATCGTGTATGGTATCCTTTGTAATTCTTCTTGGTGTTGTCGGGGGACGACAGGATGTTATAAACACCAGTGAAACGTGGAAATGGCTGAGTCACGCCTACCTAACGAGATGATCATTTCTCTGAAAAATAGACAAATCACCCTTTCGATCTATTTTTATCATATTTTTCGAATATATTTATAGACATGTTGGCATTCTGATGTTGTACATTCATTACCACATAAGATAACGAATCAAACTTGTCTATATTACCGTGAGAAAAGTCAGCCATACAGGATTCAGTATTTCGTGTGTCAAACCTGATTTGCTGGAGAACCGGTAATTATATTCAGCTCTAATGAACGACGTGGGTACAGGAGGTTTCGCAAAAATCATCGCCGTCGTGATGGCATTTTTGCAAAGGAAGGAAGACAATAATGAAAAACTGATTTCAAATGAAAAATGCTTGATCGTGTATGGCTTCCTTTGTTTATTTTTCTTAATGTTGTCGGATGGACAGCCGGATATTATAAACACCAGTGAAACGTGGAAATGGCAGAGTCATGCCTTACTGACGAGATGTTCATTCTTCTGAAAGATAGATAAATCACATTTTCGATCTATTTGATTCATATTTTTCAAATATATTTATAGACATGTTAGCTGCTTGTTGTTGAACATTCATAACCATAGAACTCCACGAATCGAACTTGTCTATGTTTAAACTTGATAGAATAATTACCGCAAAAAAATTCAGCAATACACTATTTTTTTTCGTGTATCATCATGTATTGAAACCTGTTTCGCGGGAAGTAATTATAATCAGCAATAATGAACGACGAGTGGAGAAAGTTTCCCAAAATTTATTGTTGTCGTGATGGCTTTGATGCAATGGAAGAAAGACAGAAAGGAAAAACTGATTTTGAACGGGAAGATGCTCGATCGTGTATGGCCCTTGGTATATTCTTCTTGATGTACGCAGATAGACTACAGGATATTATAAACACCAGTCAAACGTGGAAATGCCTACCTGACGAGAGAATCATTCTTCTTGAAGGTAGAAAATCATACTTTCGATCTATGTGTTTCATATTTTCCCGCTCCCCGTCTAGTAGAAATCTGTGACAGAAAAACTTCGATTGTTACAGCTCGAGGTTCGTTAATTCCGTAGATTTCTGACTGACACAGATTCACTAAAGAGTACAAAGGAATGGGAAAGTAGAGCTAATATTCCGGTGAGGCCGCCGATAGCCGAGGAGTTTGATCGAAAATTTCTTTCCGTCACGGATTCGAAACGCTCGAACGCGATGGAAAAATTTGTAAATACGTGAAATTATCCCATGGGAAGACGTTGGATGGAAGCGAGTTTCACAGCTCACCGGCCCTGTAAACAGAGGAATTCTTATAGAGAGAGGTTCCAGGAGTCGTTAAATGGACCGCCATATGATGAGAACCCCTTGACAGTTTAGTGTTTCGACAAAAAATGAGTTTTCCCGGAACATGGTCTTTCAGCATCTTTCGTGCAAGTATCTGTAAAACGGAGAAAGATCAGCGACTTGTCTTCTTGCCAGCGGTTGGAGATCAAGGGGGATCTTGGGGTGGTCGATGAGGCGCACAGTCCGTTTTTGTACACTTTCCAACATCTACAACATATATTTGGGCGCAGATCCTCATACAGGGGAACAATATTTCGAATCTGCGCGATGAAAGCAAGAGCTGAGATAACGTGAAGTATCGCTTGACTGTGAGAACAAAACTAAGTTTAGCTGATGCCGACCTAGTGCTACCGGGATGGGGTCACACACACGATGGAAACACTGATGGTTAACACAAACACTTTTTATAAACGTAAATTCAAAATGAAATAAAAAAAACACGTGGTTCGTTGGTAAACAACGGCGGTTTGGCAATATGGCGTGGGTTTTCTGAGACAGTGTGTATTCGAAGAAGTAGTTGTAGAGAAAGTGAGAGAGTCTCCGAAATGCACGAATATTTAAACCCTCGGTTCAGGTAGGCCCAGAGTACGTTCTGTGCCTCGCCTAGTCGATGGGCCTACTTGGCGGTCTGTGATTAATAAAGCGTGGTTAACACGGTAACACGCTTATTCGGAGGGGCCTAGAGCGATCTATGGTGAGATACCGTAGTGAATACGGTAACACGGCCCCCCTCTGAAGGTCGCGGTTAGGCGCCTCCATATTACCATACCGGGTAATAAAACCATGTTGTATCTTTATCAAAGACATGTGCATACGTGCACATCATACCATTGAAAATCATAAAAAAAAAATTCTTTATCAAGTTATTCTACTTAAATCTAATACGACTCTGTGTGCAGTGCGTCTGTGGGGCCGTCTTACTATTTTACGCGCCATTTGGCATCAACGCGATGATGACAAGGGAAACCACCAAAAACCTTGTCTCACGTAAGCGAGTCGTATGGTCTAGCTACTTACATTATGAGAGCGTGGTGCAAAGCTCGCTCTATTTAAAATATTTAAATCTAAGGTATGTACAATAACAGCTCTGGGGGAGGGGGTTGAAACGCATCTACTTCGTATCTTTATTTATCAGTTACATGAACTTAAGAGATTAAAAGGTTGCCTGAACAGGAAAAGGACAGTGCTGAAAGAGAAGCAAAAAAAAAATGAAGAAAACCTGAGACACATGATGAGTTTTTCATGCGTTGAAGAGCTGCGACTGCAGGTAGGTTTCTAGATTCACTAGCGCACTGGTCGTTTAACAACACTTCACTCACACACTCGTCTTTGGGCGCCACTTGGTGTTGTCTTCGGTCCAAGAACCGGATGCTTCATTCACAGCTGCTGCGGTGGTGGATTAATTCTGCGGTAGATGAATTAGACGAATACTATCCACGTGCGTCGTTGCTATTGTCTATTGTTCGCGTTGGTCGTACCACGTGCGTCGTTGCTATTGTCTATTGTTCGCGTTGGTCCTACCACGTGCGTCGGATTCACCTCGTGTGCGGAAGTAGCGGAATTCTTCACTTGGATTCTCGTATTAATATTTATCGGCTTACTCAGTCGGGATGGGTTCTTTTTCTCAACGGAGAAAACAATGCCCTAATGCACACGTTGGGCTCCACTTGCTACCGGGATGGGGTCACACACACGATGGAAACACTGATGATTAACACAAACACTTTTTATAAACGTAAATTCAACATGAAATAAAAAAAACACGTGGTTCGTTGGTAAACAACGGCGGTTTGGCAATATGGCGTGGGTACGGAAAGCCGGCTCGTGGCAACGCGTGCTGCAGCCGGTTTTCTGAGACAGTGTGTATTCGAAGAGGTAGTTGTAGAGAAAGTGAGAGAGTCTCCGAAATGCACGGATATTTAAACCCTCGGTTCAGGTAGGCCCAGAGTACGTTCTGTGCCTCGCCTAGTCGATGGGCCTACTTGGCGGTCTGTGATTAAGAAAGCGTGGTTAACACGGTAACACGCTTATTCGGAGGGGCCTAAAGCGATCGATGGTGAGATACCGTAGTATATACGGTAACACTAGCTATTACTGATACATGTTCATGCCAGCAAAACCCGGAGTTGACCGTTATTCCGAGAAGGTGCATCGAATCTTTGGATGAAATTTTATAGCCTTACATCATTATAGAAGGTTCCCCAGCAGATACTTTTCTAGAAAACAGTTGCTTGCGTCTTGCTCGCGCTGAAGCTCACCAGGTTCAACTGACCCTACTCAGATATCCTCCGTTAGTCAGAGTTTGAGTTATTAATTTATTGACATCTGACGCTGAGATTCTGCAGCTGTTATGGGCCGTAGACTACTGAAAGAAGATCGTTTATCTGAAACAGAAACGAGGTTGGCAATACAATGATGACGGTGTGAAAAAAATTACCTTTAGGGGTCAATAAAATGCGTATACTATTTGACACATACATAATATCTTCCATCTTTCTGAAATCCCTGTTACGTGCTTTCACACATATAGTTCAATTGATAGTATCAATAGAATGATACTAAAGCTTCCATTCAGTGCTGAATAACTGAAGCCTGTTCTACCCTAACAATCGTGAAAAAATTATTCACAATATCTACCGGGCAGATCTATTCCTTTAATTTTACAGAGTGCATTCAAAACTAGGACATGAATGCGTGAAAAGTTTGTTCCCAGTTAACATATTGAAAAGTGTCCAAACAGACATATTGATGTTCTAATTTTGTGAACTCCAAGTCGGATAATAAATAACATGAGAGATTTGTCTCCTCGGAAACTTTTAAAAGAAAGATTTATCTCCGAGAAGTATGTCAAGCAGCAATCGGTAAGATGACATGCATGTAGAGTTTATTCAAATTTATCTCATGCGCAGCTTCCCAGCTGACAGACTCTTAACTTTATTATGCCAACTCGGCGAACTTGCGCTGCTGCATACAAAGAAGACGTGACCAGCTTGTGTAACTTTCAACTATTTAACATGGTCAGCGTTCGAGCAATTTTACTCTACATGGCGAACGATTTTGTCCTCGGTTGAATGACGTTTTCAGTTCAACTGGGGTATAGCGTATGCTTCGATGTGGAAATATTCGAAGGTTTCCATTGAGTTTGGGACGTCAGTCAGAATGGTTTATGGGAAAAGCCCGACAACTGTGGCAGGAATTGGTATTCAACAAATTCAGGCAGAGATATTTATCAGAGATGTACGAATAAAGTGGAATTCGCATAACTTGTGGGTGTAGAATCAATCCATTCAAACTTAATGCAAATCGCTTTCCGTCAATTTATTGCATTGAAATCCGGACGTATTTCAGGCTGAGTATATCATAATAAACATTGGGCTTCAAGCGTATAAACAAGCCAAGGTGAAAGCTCTTTCTACTAGAGAAGATACTCTTGATATCCATTGAAATTATTCCTGTAATTTTATTTTATAGTTAAACTGCGTTGCTAGAAAATCTGGAAATATAGAAGCATTTTTCTTCAAGTTTCCTCTTTTTGTTAACAATGGAGAGCAAGCTTAAATAGGGTAGCAGGACTTTAACCGACAAGTGAACGCGTTATTTTGAAACAAACTTTCAATATAAATATATAAACGCTTCTTTTTCAAATTTTCAAGTTCCAAAAAAAAGTTTCGTTTTTTGTTAATAAATTTTGCAATTTTCAGGATATGGCCTCTCAATTTGAAACGTAGGTTGCTCTTTCAGTCCAACACTTTTGAATATTCATTGTTGTGAAAATCTACTACAGGGTGTTTTTTCTTTGTTCATCTCAACTCTTCTCTCCCGAAGTTTTTCGCTATATGCGCAAATATCTCCAATTACGTTATCTGATTTCTGAATTGGTTAATGGAAAAAATTATTTTTTCAATTGGGGTTTTACGTGACAGAAATCCATTTTCAACTACGAGTAAACGATGATTTCTACTGAAATATATCTATAAATGCTCGATGCGTTTTGATACACAGTATCTTTGTCAAGAGCGAATGAATACTACAAAACTATCTCACTAACATATACGTATATGGACTATATAGTTGAGTTATTTATGTCTAACTGATCATTAAGAATTTCTGGTGAATACCTAAATCTATTTATCTCAAGCACTTCAAGAAGGTTGAGTTTTATACCTCTGTTCTCAAAATGTAGGATCTTAAATTCTGAATTGGAAGAATGACTGTTTTCCCTAAGATGATTTGAATAATTCGAATCGGTTTTTCCATGGATTGAACTGCGTTTATGTTCTGAGATTCTAACACTGAAGTTTCTTCCTGTATAAAAACAATTGCAATCTGCACATTCCAATCTATAACCACCTGTTTATTTTCTTTATTAATTGGAGACTTATAATTTCTGATAAATAAACCTAAATTTGTTGATGTTTTGAACTCTATATTCAAATTTGAATTTTTGAGGGGGGATTTCACATAATTGCTAATATTGCCTGTATATGTTAAACTATTGAATTTCTTGTCTTGGTGATCACCGATTGGATATATCATTCGTGATCGTGTGTTCAACCGATAAAGTCGTGTTGAATTATCGCATTTGTACTCTTATATTGTGGAACAGTAATCAGCCACCGACTCCGGGAATAAAACCCCGGATTGATCGAGCTGATTTACTGGAAAACGGTATTTTTTCTCATGATGTCGTCGAATAGAAGAGTTGGTGTCGCCGAGACTATTCAGATCGCTATCCCGGAATGCGCTTGTTGTCAGCGTACTATTGTTAAAAATAGTATAAAGTGTAATATTTGCACAAAATTATACCATCCTGGCTGTGCGAATAAAGTGAAGAAATGTTGTGACGATGAAATAGCTTCCGCAGATATTCATTCTACTGACATATCTCCGATGTTGGATAACACGAACAAAATGGTCAGTAATGAGTCCACTCAGCAGGAACTTCTTCTGAAAATTATTAACGAGTTGGAATCTAAAAATGCTTTTTTAGTAGAAAATAATTCCCTGTTGAAATTCAAAATTTCCACTCTCGAAGCCGAGATAGTAAATAAAAATACTTTGATTGATAACTTCTCCAAGAAAAAAGAAGTAAACACAAATGCCAACAAGAAAGTTGATAAATCTTCCACGCATATGAAATCAACAATGTGCGTGACGTATAATAAAGAATCTCTCGACCGTCCGAGTACGTCTGGAGTTCTTAAAATGACAGATGGTGCTGCTGCGGTCACTGACCGCCCAAGTATACCCGGAGTTCCCAGTACAAAGGTCGCCGAGGTGGTAATCCCTTCAAACACCACTATAACACGTAGCAAAGTGGCGTGGAACGGGAAAATGCCAGTTTGTTTGACACAAAAAATGACAAAGTTTCTTCTATTACTAATACTAATGCAGAAACGGAATGGAAGGTAGTTTCCCGCAAGGGTAAAACTAATAAACGGAATCGTGCTCTGGTTGTTGGTAGTTATTCTGGTAGCTCATCCGTCCACGGAGTAGAGAAATTCAAGGCATTGCATGTGTCCAATTTAAAGCCCGAGACCATAGTTGAAGATCTACAAAACTTCCTGAGTAGTAATTTTCCAACAGTTAAATGTGAAAAACTCATTTCAAAGTATCCCGAAAACTATTCATCATTTAAAGTTTTAATAGCTACATCCGACTATGAAAAAGCTCTTGATGGATCAAACTGGCCAAACAAAGCGAGTGTCCACCGTTTTTTCAACCGAGACAATTGAATCGCCCTGCTACATAGATGGTACAACATCTTTTGGTTTTCCCATTGTTGATGGAGAAAAATTGAAACTTTTACAACTTAATGTACAATGTATTTCAAATAAGTTAGATGTTCTCGAAATATTTCTATCTGAAAGGAAACCAGATATTGTAAGTGTTGCCGAGCACTGGTGCAGTCCTGAGAGTGTAAATACCATGACCATACCTACTTGCAGATTCATATTGCCGCCCCTCAAGAGCCCACGGTGGATCAATGGTTTACATTAAAGCTGGATTACTAGTGAAAAATTTATGTGTGTCACGCTTTTCAGAAGAAATGGAATGTGAAATAAGTGGAACAATAGTGATGGCTCGTGATATCCGCATGGGCATTATTAGTGTGTATCGGCCATGTTCTGGTACCTTCAAGGTGTTTCTGGACAGGATATCGCTTGCTTTGAATTTTTGTTGCAATTCAGCTGACATTATATTCCTGTGTGGTGATTTGAACGTTGATTTTTTTAAAACAGAATGTATGAACCGTAAGTTACTTGTAGATTTAATGAACTGCTATAATCTAAAAGTCTCATCAGATAATCCTACCAGATTATTCACGAATATCACAGGTCACACATCAATTCCTAAGGTTGATTCTATTTTGACCAATGCAGAATTATCAAATTGTAATGTACAAACTTATGAAGCCCATATCAGTGACCACCTTGCCCTCTCACTTGATCTATGTATTAGCTTCCATAAAAAAGCCGAAACTGTATCGAGAATGGTCAGAAAATTAAACAATCAAAATCTTAATAAGTTTGCATCGAGTATTTCTCAATGTAATTTTCAGGACTTATACATAGATTCTGATGTTGATGAATGTTTTGGGGCATTTGTAGATACCATCCAACATATCTTTGAAATTTGTTGCCCTCTTATGCGTAGTACCAATTATACTCATAACAGGAAAAACTGGATTACTCCAGAAATTGTTTTGGCCATATGTGACCTACAAAATCTTCATTGGTTACATTCTAATATAAAAACTCAATCCTCTAATGATTTATATAAGAAAGCCAAATCCTATTATAAATCCTTAATCCTAAGAACCAAATACAATTTTCACAGTGAACTTATTGATAAATCTGTAAATAAAAATAGAACTGTGTGGAATCTAGTAAATACTATGACTGGTCGAAAACGTATGGAACAAAATTCTATTGCACTGGTTATTGATAATGTTACGCATAACGATCCCAAGGATTTGGCTGAGATTTTCGCTAATCATTTCACTACAGTTGCCGAATCTTCCCTCAACAGTTATTATAAAGACTCAATGTCATCCTCATGTACGACGTCACGTATGTTAGACACAACTTTTTCTTCCACCCAGTCCTGGAGCATGAAATCCATGATGTTATAAGATCACTCAAAAACAACAAAGGTTCTAGTGTTGATTTCATCTCAGCACGAATTCTGAAGATGATAGGTACCGATATCAGCCGACATTTCGCTCATGTTATTAACCTGTCAATTAGCACAGGCGTATTTCCTCGTATTCTGAAAAAAGCAATCGTCATTCCTATTCATAAAAGGATGATGTACACGATATCATGAACTATAGACCTATATCTATCTTAAGTGTCTTTTCCAAGGTTTTGAAAGAATAGTGTTTGATAGAATGATGAAGTACCTAGATACATTTCAAATACTTGATACTGCACAACATGGTTTCAGAACCGGCCGCTCGACTCAAACTGGAGCATTGCAGTTCGTGGAGTTCGTCTATCGTTGCCTTGATAATGGTCAATATGTTGCTGGATTGTTCTTTGACTTGTCTAAAGCGTTTGATAGTCTTGCTATCCAGTTTATATTGGATAAATGTTATAATCTTGGATTCAGAGGCGTGTTCTTGAACTGGATTCGTAGTTATCTGGAGGACAGAACTGCCTCAATCAGGGTTCACGACTCGTTCCCAAATGAACAGTACTGTAAATTAGGAGTACCCCAGGGTTCTGTCTTGGGGCCACTTCTATTTCTGTTATTCATCAACGATCTTCCACCAAATTTGAAAGAAATATTCTACAGAAAATCTAATATTCGCAATTTATTATCAAGAATAATCTGGTTGATACTGTTCGCTGATAACTCTTCCATAGCTATTACTGCTGAGACTCTTGAGGAGCTTCAAAAGTTATGCGAGCTGCTGGTGGAGAGTTTCGTAGAATGGTGCCATTTTAATGCTATTATGATCAATGTCAACAAGACGGAATGCATTCACTTCACTCTGTCGTCTTGTGATCAGGGTAGCATAACAATAAGGTATTTAAATACAGTCATCTCTTCGAAGGACACCACTAAATTCCTCGGCGTTCACATCGATAGGAATCTGAAGTGGAGTGCACATATCGATGCGATTTGTAAGAGGCTGAATAGTTCCTATTATGCCCTAAATAGAATCAAGAGTTCACTACCTCTAAGTTCCCTTGTGAACGTTTATTACAGTTTGGTATATAGTCACCTGTCCTATAATATCTTACTGTGGGGAAATTCCTCAGACGTAGGTAGAGTTTTCATCATCCAGAAAAGAATTCTGCGAATGATGTTCGATACAGCTCCACAATCTTCATGTAGACCGTTGTTCCTGAAGAATGGTATCCTCACATTGGCGTCTATTTTCATGACTAAACTTTCTAACTTTCATTCCCACAATACTAGAAATAAGGAAACATTATGTATCCCTAAACACAGAACTTCTAGATTTGAAATGTCGCCCCTGTACCAGGGTATCAGATTGTTCAATCATCTTCCACGGCATATACAGGGTCTAAGTGTAAATAGATTTAAGGTAGCAGTTAAGAATTTACTTTTAGCAAAATGTTTTTATACTGTGAATGAGTTTCTATGTGTTGATTTAGATAATGTCTAAATGTCTTTTCTATTGACCTGTTCTATACATACTTGTGATGTCTTAAGGGATCAATAAATTATTATTATTATTATTATTATATGTCGTAAAGCTAATTTTTGTTTTTTCTTATATAATATGCTGCTAACTAAATTTGCATCATAACCATTATTTATAACAATCTGTTTTATCCAATTTAATGCTTTGAGATAATTTTCACCTGACACTGGTGTGCTTGGTTGTGCCGATGTATAATGAATTGTGATATCTGTATGAGAAGGCTTATGATAAATTGAAAACTTGTATTTATTATTTGATCTTGTTATTGTTAAGTCTAGGAAATTGATCGAGTTGTTCTGTTCCATTTCAGAATTGAATTTTATATTTGGGTGCAGGTTGTTGATGAAATTTTGGAATACAGTGAACTGTCTGTCCTGTGAAACACAATAATGTCATCGACACATCGATACCATTATAGGAAATGTTCACTAAACGCGTGTTTATGAATAGTTTCTTCTATATCATCACTTTTATAAGAAGAGTCGTTGAATAAAAAACAATTTTTAGATATGCAAACATCAAATGAACCCATAATGTCTTATTCAATTCGTGTATTCTTCATATTTTGTGTTGACAAATTATTGATTATATTATACGGATTTTTCGGGGAATACTTGGAAATAAAATTCTTGACATCGAAAGGCACTACTTGGAATGACAATATTTTCTATTGTTCCCATCAAATCAAATTGAACTATGAATTGAAAAAGACGGTTTAAAATTACACAATTTTTCCAGAATATGTATTGAGAAATTTGGAAATCTGGAATGCTGGGGCATGTGTGAATGATATCACTGGACTCATTGGATAACCATTTTTGTGCAATTCAACTTAAGAATAGAGTTGAGATGGTGAAGGATGATGAGACAAGTTTAAATTTTTCGCGATCTGTGATGATGGATTCTGAATTCTCAATGACTGTCTTACTCTCTTATTGAATTTGTTAGTTGGATCTCAGGCTATAACTGAATAATTGGAATCATTAATGAAATCTAATGTTTTGCAAATTTAATCTTGTTTATTCATGGCTACAACTGTATTGCCTTTTCATGCTTTCGTGAAAATAATGTCATTCGATGTTGATTTTGATTTTATATTTTGATTTGCATTTAAAATTATATGCGCTGCATTTTAGTCGTAACTGTAACCGTTTTTGTGAAAGACGATGAAATTTCTTCAATCAATCAATGAAATTAGTATTGAAATTCCAAATTTACCTATTTTTATTATTATTTGACAAACAAATAACAATTTACAGTATCAAAACAAATCCTTGAATTAAATATTCAAAGTGACCTAATTTGTTGAATTCATGTTTGATAAAATGACCGCTTTTATATTCTCGTCTCGCTATTTATTACATGTATTTTGTATTCTATCTATTAGTTCTTCCATCGTTTCTTCAGAAATTCTTGGAATATTTTCCTTATGTTTCTCGAATGAACTAATCTAGTGGAGTTAGATCTTGGAAATGTGCGGAACGATATGTTATGGATCTCCCAGAAAAAAATTTCTTCTAGTCAACTCCTTAAATTTCCATGTGGAGGTCAACCAATCAGTTGGAACCAAGCTTTCATACTTTTCGGAATATCTGGTGTTCTTGGATTAGTAGAAATTCTGAAAATAGTTCACAATTTCTTCTTACAAGCAACAAGGAGGTCATTATCACCTTCGAACGATGCATTCAAACCAAATTTATTTTGAAAATTTCTTGGAAAAACAGCATGGAAGTTCTCACGTCCATCAACAAGTTACTCTTCGACAAGTAAAGCACGACTCCTTCTGATATTTACCTTTTAGAAAGATTTCATTATATTCGATAGAACGGAGAAGATTCATCTGCAAAATACTAATTCATCTCCTTCGTGAAGACAGATTGCAGATAAAAACGCTTGCCATCTTACTTCAAAACTCAAATAATTTTTGGTTTCGATTTATTGAGGAATCGAGAAACTCTGCAGATGCTTGTTTTGAGATCCTGCTTGAATTAATCAAGAAATTAATTATTGGTTCTTTTCATCTATTGGTGCTGTTCAAGCTTTCATTAGACTTGTTTGCTACGAGCTCAGGTGCTGTGAAATTTACTTGCAGAATGTGGATAGTGCCTAAGAGGATTCATTCTTTAGTAATGTATCACCATTGATGGAGAATTTCTATTGTTAAATCGTGACAAAAATTAATATCAACTTGTTCTTTATTCAAAAATTGGAGATGTAATTTACAGAAATGAGAGGGAATAAAAATGATACATAAAAACACAATGAAAGTACAGCAACTTATTACATCGCATTCTACAATTGAAAAGAGAAATACTGAAAAGAACAATTCAATTTTGAAACTACAGTCAGAGGTTATCATTGTTTTTGAAATTTTATCTATCTTTAGAAAAATTTGTCCTTGTTAATGTCAATAAATCGAAATCGGAAATTCGAGAAATTTGGAAAATTGAGCTCAAATAATGTTTTGCGAATAGTTGCTACAAAACTGTTTATCAGCCATCGTACACTGGTTAAATTCCTTGAAAAGCTGGTCAAAAATGAAAAAATAGATACCATTAACATAAAACTTGTTATATTATATTTTCGCGGTCACTAATTACGATTTTGATATCCCATTTGGAACATTCCGAATGGCGGATACAAAATAGCTGACATTTTCGATATGTGTTAGTTCGATTTCTTAATACAACGGAATATATGGCTTCTCAAGGTCGCTGATAAAGATTTCATTTTCATATTCTGAAACATCAAGATGGCCGATACGAAATTGCAAACATCCTTGAAATATATTTGATTGTTTTCAATATAAAACATTGAACATGGGTTTTCAGGATCGCTGATAACGATTTTGTTATACGATTCCTAAATTCAACATAGCAAAAATGAAATATATTCGGCCATTACTATGTAATTTGTGATTGACATTATGAAATATCACTGTTTGAGATGAAAATATTTATTACTTATAATTTCCGAGCAAACGTCTGGCTATCGGCTCATCTCTTAGTCCATTCGTAGCAGAAATTTTCATGATATACGAAGAAAATACCAGTATCGCCCGGCTTATTCGTTCCTATTCTTAAATAATTCCTTCTATTATCATAATTAGAATATTATCTCTTAATCGTGCCTCTGTTCGTTTCGCATCTACCTGTTTATATAGGCATGTATTTTCAACTTTAGTTTAATACCAGTTCATATATTAAAATCGCCTAATTAACTGAATGCCTAATATACTAAATACCCAATTTACTACAAGCCTAATATACTGAATTCCTTCTATATCAACCTATTCTGAACACCTTATTCACTGACATTAATACTTAATTGCTCTTCATGTTATATTGAATCCTCTGATTTATTACCTAACACAATGTTATGGTAAGGAAGGCAGCTTCGATTTATAGATACTGGCTCATGTTCGATACGAATGTTAACACTATTTACTACTTCCGATTCAAAAAGATACATTCACTTTGAAAATCTCAACTTCTCCCCTATTGAGCACTTATAAGATGAAATTAGAGAGTTTCAAACATATATTCAAAAACGAATCGTTTAATCACACTTCAGGCATAAAAATTAAATTATCCATAGCTCTAATAATTATCCAAAACAACCGTTATTATTCTTCGAGCATAGGAAAAGATCGTCAGAAAATGATTTTGTTAGTTGTCAGCAGCAAAAGTGAAATGAGTAGTACCAATAACCGAGGAGGATAAGATCAATTCCAAATTCGAGTTTGACGATGTCAAATCAGAAGTTTCAATCTTTATGACTTTCCTCCTTACTTAACTGTCCTGGTTCAAATAATAACCATGAATTTCAATTTTCCATCCGGATTAAAAACAGAAAAAAGCTAAAAACTATGAGGTGAAAGAATTTATTCCAACAAACTAGTAGGAACCTTCATTACCGACATTTCTGGTAACTGTTTTTAGAAGTTACTCATTTGACATACTCGATAACTGAGACTTCTCAAAAATAATCTGGGAAATTCCTGCATTTTGTAGAGTTTAGGTCATTCGAATTTCAATTGACTATGGATACTCAATTTATACTAACTGGAACTAAACGAACTGAACACCGTCAAATTATTCTAGAATTCAATTTTATTTGACAACTGCATCAATTGCTGCATAAAACTATTTGATTGCACCTTGTAACTGGCATTCTTTAAGAAATGATTGTTTTCTTGAAATTTATTCGAAAGCTTGGTGACTAACCCTATCTTTTATATACTTGAGAACTCAAATCACATTCTTGTTTGAATTTGAGAATATTCGAGAAAATCATTTCTACTCTGCTTTCAAGAAAAATAAGATTTCAATAAAAATATTGCAACATTTCAACAATAACATTTCTTAATATTGAACTGACTATCAGTCTCGAACAAGAGTGGAAATTTCTTCTAGAACATTATGATCATTCTTTAAGTACTTGAACCTAAATCACATTTCAATGTAATCACGACATAAAGAAGACGGGGGATCGCCCCCGTACATATCATTTTTTGATTTGATTTGAACTACCAATATATATATAATATCAGCATTTTCTCAGATCCTGTTACTAATTTGAAATCCACAAATTACTCCATAAGAGTCTCCTCAGAAAAGAATCTTGGAAATTTCAGCATTCTGTAGAATTACGTTCATTCCATTTTCAATTGTCTATGTATACTCAGTTCATACTAATACTAATTGGAGCTGAACAAAATGAACACCGACAAATTATTTGGGAATTCAATTATATTTGACAGTTGCGTCAGCTGTTTCATAATTAAAAATTTTAAGATTGCACCTGTACCTACATTCTTGCAGAATTAATAGTTTTCTTGGAATTTATTTGGAAGTTTGTGGATCAACCCTATCCATTATAAACTTGAAAACTGAAATTACATTCATGTTTGAATTTTAAGATATTCAAGAATGTTCTTTCAACTCTCCTTTCAAGAAAATGTAGATATTGATCAAGATATTGCAAGAGTATTACAACATTTCATGATACTTGAACTGAATATCAGTCCAAAAGAAGAGGGAACGTTTTTATTAGAAGATAATGATCATTCTTCAAGTACTTGAACCTAAATCACATCTCAATGACATAACGATACATAGAAGCCGATGGATTTCCCCCGTACATGATATTTTTCGATATAATTCGAACTGACAATATATATACTGGTAGGATTTCGTCAGACACATCTGCAAATCTTTTGGAAAGAATGTGAGAAAAAGTATCTATGTTAATATATGTCAATTTTTCAGATACTCATATACTCATCCTCAGTTTTCTATGTACTTGAGAAATGCACAACTATGTACAATTTATCAACAGTGATATTTGAAAGACTGATGTAAAATATGTATTTTCGTCAAGATAGAAGTTTCAGTACTACTCTACGTTTCTAAAATTATCAATTTGGCAAGTTATTTGTAGCAATGACATATCTTAGGGTATGTGTTTCATAATTGTGAACCGAGAATATTGAAATGTTTAGGAGAAGCATAAAACTACACGCAAAAAGCATAAAATGCAATTATTTTCGATTCTCCTGTATTATTCTGAATTCATGTTGATAGATATTGAACAAAGAACACTCAAAACATTACTGAATTTAATTTAACTTCACAGTAACATCAGAGTCATATTCTTTAAAGAGTAGAAAACTTTCTACCTTCTTATGAAAACTTACAGATTAGAGCAGAATACCCTTCTTTCTATGTTTCTCACTTGTACAGTATGTATGTGTCTTGATTATTCGAGGCCAGACATATTCAACCATATTTTGCCTCTCCATTTAGATTTACTTGATTTGAAAGTTCAAATCACCATGCGCTTCCTGAAATATATTAAATTCCCATTCACATTTGAATAATTGGAGAGAATACTTCCTCCTCGATGAAATGAAACAAAAATATTAAAGTGAACACAGATATCTAGTTAGGAATATTTTGGTTATTATTGTTCCTGACTTTCTTGTTTCATTTGAAATCAGAAACAATAATAGATATCTACTTCCAAAACAGGTACAATTAAGCGAGTTTGAAATCATTCAAACACCCTGGTATATTACTAAATTTATAATTACATATTAATTAAATATTTCGTATCTCATAACAGTTATAAAACAGGTAGATGATGACATAATATGAATAACTTTCGATATACATATCATACCCAATGTCGAAATGAATAACCTTTCAGTAAAATATACACAGCAAAGCCGTTAAGTAGTCAAAAGCGTTCTGAAGGATATTCTATTATCCTTAGTTTCATTTCAATTCAGAAAAAAACATTACACATTCGTTTCTTAAACAGGTAAAATTAAGCCAAGTTTTGAACGACTTGACTTGTACTTTGCTGAATTCATGATCATGAATTTTTGTACCTTTTAACAGTTGAAACATCAGATATATAATACATACAAACCATGTTGTGAGTAAATATTGATATTCATATCATACTGAATGCATTTTGGTAAACAGGTCTTTGTGAGAAAAATATATACAGAAAAGCTTATTACCTGTCAATTGTGTCTTCGAAAATATTCCATTTCTTCATGAAGATAGTCTTGATTTATTTCGATTATGATAGGAACAATATTCCAAAAATCCTAGAGAAGAAATTTTAGATTAGGTTGGTTTACATTCAATATTCCAAAAATCCTAGAGAATACATCTTTAGGTTATGTTGGTTTACTTCAATTCAGAAATAATAACATACGATTATGAATTTTTCTGTCTCACCTATTAATAACGTCTAAAGTCTCATTATTTTCTGAGATACTCTTGATTGATTGCATACAGAGTCCTTCTTATTATAAATTCAACATTCCAGGGCATCAAAAAAAAATCAGTTAGAATAACCTCAAATTCTAAATGTGAAATATATAAATCAAGAAAATATTTTCTTTAATACGCTGTAACGAAACATATAGAAATGAACAAAGAAAACAAATTTCACTTACCTCGAGATTATAAAATGAAAATAACCCAAATCATATTTTTTTTTTCTATGGACCTACAGTTTATACTGGACTCCGAACCACTCTCCTAGACTGTGCAAAGATAACTGCCACTTCTCTGGATTACAAGTTATCTGGCCTTCAGAGGTTATGGACCAACAACTATGGTTATGTATCCAATCTCTATGTAGGTCTTTGTCAAATTCACTTTTTTTTATTCAAGGACAACATCCATGACTTGAACCCTGATTCGAACCAGGCACCTCGGCTTAGCATATTCCTACATACTTGCGCACTAACCGTGCAGCTATCGAGGCGGTCAACCCAAATCATATTCATGTTGTGATATTTGACAAAAGAGAGATTCGCCAAACTAACTTTCGGCTCGAACCGATATAAGGAGAAGCGGAGGAATAGTTGATCGGCATTCCTATTTACGATTCTTTCCTCGAAAATTAAGGTGTCTGAAATGGTCGAAAATTCGAAAATTAAGTCGTAAAATGACGATTTCTTTTCACGAATCTATTGCCGAGATATATACGAATCTTGTGACACTCGAATCATACGCTCCGGTAACCACATATAAGTAGGATCAATGAAAAAAAAACCAATTTTGACAGCTCGACTATTGTTGATTTCGTCAATTTGTTGACGTGAGAGTTTGGCGAAACTGAGTGGTGAGGTTAAGTTTGGACCAAGATCGATTTCTGGAGGAGATGACTTCAAACGTTAATTTATCGATAAAAACTTGGATTTAGGAAGGAAAAAAAAATATATCGATGGAGGATTTCGCGAAAAATCCGATCTAGAAATACGTTTTTGAACGGCTCGAAAACGCCCGTTTTGCAGGGCGAAAGTAGATACCGTCACGGCATTTTATATGGCCTGGGAAAAGTCGTCCTTCTCTTCGTTTTCGGCGGTCGCTTGAAAAGGACCAACTGTGGAGGCGGATTTCTCCGGAAAGGTTTCGAATATCGAAATGAGACTAAGCTATGGAAACAGAAGAATTCTGGAGGAGCGTTTCTTCTCCAGAAATCGCGGCTCGATATCCGGTCGTTTAGGCTAACATCCCACTTACCAAGTCTGTCCGTCTTTCGAGGGAAAAATGGAGTGATTTCCGAAATCCTCTCGGAAACGGGTTTTTTTCGAACATTTCGACCGGGTAAGAAGCGTAATCCCCGTTCGGTTGGAAAGATGGAATTTTCGTTTTTCGGCGGAATTTTCACCCGATTTCACATGATGCGGCCCGGTGCCTTTTTTTCTCCTTTTTTGAGGAGCCCTAGTGCTGCCCCCGGACGTCGCTCCAACTCGAATGGGGAGTCTTCGGCTGAAGAAAAACCCGATCTATCTGAGAAAATTATCTGCCATTCGAAAAAAAAATTTTCTCCGCCGAAAAAATCACCTCAACGTATATTCTGCTTTCCACCGCAAAATTCTCTCATTTGGCCGAGAGACCGAAATCGCCATCCTGATTTTCAATAAATATCTTGTAATAGTACAATACATAGTTCAATTTCTTATTATCATCATTGTTAACTATCACGTAGTCCCGTAACGGCGGGATCAATTAACTATTTGATTCCTCTCATCCTTCTAAACATAAACTAGCTGCGTTCAATTCTATGATTCCCAGAGCTTTCACATTACCTTTTCGCATTACAAATCTGAAGAAATTTCATTAGTCAAAACAATCACAAAAAAACGGGTACTCTTCCTTGATGATAGACAAACCCCCAATTTCTGAAAAAATCGCAAATAACATGCAAATCCCCAATGTAAAATTAGCCAATGAATCCACACCCAAACGATCAAATGAATTCTTCAATGCCAAAGATGAAACTCAAAAATTAGATAATTCAGGAGTGTTCCAATTGTAATGGTATTTATATTGGTCAAACTGGCTGCCTGTTTAGAATTAGATTAAGGAACATCATTCACATTTTTGTAAAAACAAAACAGATTACACTGTGACAAAACAATGCATAGAGAACAACCATATTGGTATAAAACTCAATTATATTGAATCCTCAGAAGCATTCGAAGTCGAACACAATGTCAATGTAGACAGTAATCAAATATTAAGACCTGACTGATTTATTTTATTTCTCAATATTTGTTATTTTCAAGTAGTTCTGAATGATGTATTAGTACCCAATCTTAGTTTCTAATGTGTATTTTACCTGATCTGTTAACCTATTTCTCTATAAATAAATATAAGAAACTTCATAACTTCGTATTTCAGTTTTAAACTCATGCTTGTCTGATGAAAATCGAAAGCTCGAAATAGGTATAATATTGAATAAATATTGCTATCTTAAATAGCGATATTTTTCTCTTAGTAATATTCGCAATCCTCATAATTCTACATAGCAGATACAATATGGCCGACTTCACTAATATATTGTGTAATTTCTGTTATAAAACTCTACAGGGTGTCAAAAAAAAGTGCATATAACCATAGGTCCGCAAAAGCGTCGTTACGGAGCTACAAGGTGTTGAAATTTCCGGGAAAATGGTTTTTTTCTTCAAAACTCCTGCAGTTTTTGAGATGTTTGGCCCAAATTTGAAATGCAAGCTATTTTTTTACAGCCTCCATCATTACACGTCCTAAATTTTAACTAGAATCTACAAGGTAGTTCCTTTTCCGGAGCCATGTCTCCTTTTGCCCTCTCAAACTTTTTTGCAGTACGCCACAGATCAACGGACAATATATTTTCGTCATCTTCGTTAAACTTTTTTTAACACTTGACACTTGAAGTTTTTTCGTATCTCCGACCGTTCTCGAGCAAAAAATTATTATATTGATTGTATGCATTCGCTGAATTGAAAGCACTTCTAATTGAAAAAATAACTAGTAGGCTTTGATTTTTTTTCATTTATTTATTTATTTTGAGAAATGCTATAGTTGAACCAGTGTCTGTCCGAATTGTTTATTAAATTAACGATTAGTTTCAATACTCTTGAAGTTATTGCTGTAAGAAAGAATGGCTAATTTTACTAACACCGAATTGGATGATATCCATTACATGTACGGTCTGGCTGACGGAAACACAACAGAAGCTAGGCGATTATATCAGGTGCGTTCTCCAAATCGAGTACCACCAGACATGCGAACATTTTTAAATATCCACAGAAGGTGGGGGAAAACTGGTACATTTACTGCAAATAATCATTTAAAAGGTGCAACTCAAACTGTGAGAACTTCAGATAATGGGGAGATTTGAATTGTATTGAGTTGAATCCTCATGTGAGTACAAGAAAAATTGGAAATCAGTTGAACATTTCACAAGTTTTACTTTGGAGGATTCTCCAGGACTTTTTGTTATACCCGTTTCATATTCAACGCGTCCAAACGACTCTACTTCCTCGATTTTTTCCTTCAAGACTGAATTAATGCCGATGGTTCTTAGATAAAGTTTGGGAAAATGCTCATTTTAATAGTGAAATAATGTTCATTGACGAAGCTTACTTTTCACAATAATCATTAATGGGCTGAGGAAAACCCCCATTTGATTGAAGAATGTCATCATAAAGAACAATTCTCACTAAATGTCTGGGTCGGAATGTTTGGAAATTATTTGATTGGGCCATTTCTTTTGCCTAACAGACTAAACGGTCCCGCTTATCGGCAATTTCTTCAGGAGAAATCTTTATTGCTCGAGGATGTGCCACTTTTGGTGAGAAACATAATGTGGTTCATGCATGACGGGGTACCAGCACATTTCAGTTCAGAAGCTAGAGAATTCTTGAATATTATATTCAACAACCGATGGATAGGTCGGGGTGGGCCTCCTAGGTCCCCAGATTTAAATAGTTTAGACTTTTTCTCATAGTGATATCTCAAAAGTTTAGTTTATACTACTCTAGTGAACACTGTAGAAAAATTGAGAAATCGAAAAATAACCTCTTGTGACACGATAAAAATAACCCAGGAATATTTCAAAGAGTGCGTGATATTTATGAGAAGAAGGACATATTGCTATAATAGTCTTCAGAAGGAAAGGACTTTGTTTCACTCTAATATTTCAAGCATTGTTATTGTCAAGCATGCGTTATCAGAGGTAATGTTCAATTTTTTTCATAATTTCAGAGTACGTAACTTCGACCCTATTCTCCTTATTCAAGCGTAAAATACCGACCATTTTATGTTTCATTCAACTATCATGATATCAGAGTCTGGCGGACCAACTATCGATTCGACCAATTGATATAGTAGTACCTCCTTAAACAATTTATGTGTAAATAAATTCAAAATTTTCAACTTGGTTTTTCAAGTTTTGTCCAGGTTTTTCGGCAATTCAATCAGTGGGCGTCGTTGCGAATTATGTATTAAACAAAATGAGTTGCATTTTGATCTTTCAAATTTAGAGATATTTGTGTTAAATATCATTAAAATAGTTAACATTGAATTTCAGTAGTAATTTCATGGATTGAGTAAGAATTTTGTATCGATTTTGATTGAAAACGGCGTCAGTTACGATAAAAATGCAGGGGATTTAAAATTTTCTTAACGGATTTGAAAGTCAAGTAATGTCGTCTGAAGCATGCAGTGGTGTACTCAGAAGAGTTCGGTGAGGAGAAAAAATTAATAAAAAAAAAATATCACATGAATAAAATCTCACAACATTGGTGAACACTGCATCATGTAAAGCTAAAAAAGTAAAACATATAACAAATTTGATACTGATTTCTTTCTGCAACTTGAATTTCGGAAACGAAGCGTTTATGGACGTGGTACGTTTAACGAAAAATCATGTTCAAATCATTCATTCTCTTGACTATTGAAGTTTCTCCAGTGATAACTGTACCACCTTGTAGAGGCTAAGATTTTCATTGAAATAGGGCGGAAATCTTAGCGTATAGCCAATATAGGTGAAAGAATGACTATATTCATAAGTACCAATCGATAATAAGTATTTTATAACATTAACTTTAATTGTTTGTTCAATAAAATACTAATAAGATATAATCCAATAAATCTTAATCAATAATTAATTATCACAATCATGCGAAAGTCAATCACTTTTTGTGTTGAAACTTTTATCACTTAAAATTCATCTATTTATGAAAATGAACGCTAAATAAACAATATAATGAAGGAATATAATGAGTTTGCCGTGTCATGTGTTTATCCATCTTTAATTTTTATATTACGGCAATGCACGAAGCTATGCTGAACAATATTATATTATTAATTAATTAAATACGTTAGAAATATTGCGCTTTCAGAGTAAATCCAAATAAAATTACCCATGTCTGTAAATCTTTAAAATGATAATGAAGGCATTACAGATTAAACCTTCCGTCGAGCGCAACTGATCTCTCAAGCATACCTCTAATTTGGTTCACTACGGAGTATGTACTTGGTTGCGCTGCTCACGCACTTCTGCCATTTGCTATTTTTACTGCTTTCTCCTTTAATATTATACAATTTGTGTTACACTATAATGGAAACAAGCTCTGATCAATTTGGCTCGAAGAGTACAATGTGCTCGGTAATGTTGAAGTATTGATTTTAATTTCATTATATTCTTGATATTTACTCTTAACAAAAATATTAAATGTCTCAACTTAAATAGTTAAATGACGACAAAACCTCTTCAGATATAAGTATGCATTATCCATATGAATAAAATTAATCATCGAAATGTATGTACTCGCATAATGATGTATTTTCTTCATCATAATTTCGAAGTACCTATTGAAATTCATTCATTTTCTATGAAAGTTTGAATAGAAAAAGAAAATAGAGCGAGAATATGTAGAGAAAGACCGTGACTTCACTCAACAGATGTCGAAAAGTGAATTATATGAACAAATTAAAGATTGATAGTTGCTCCGAAGTCGGGAGATCAAGAATCGATATCGAAGAAATGGCAATCATTGATTATACAACGAACTTTCTAGTATGCAGTTTTGATACCATTTGGTCAAACTGATGGAAATATTCAACTTATGTTGATGCATTGTAAAGCAGATTCAAAGATAAATTCTAAATAGAATCTGATTTTCATGAAACATGTGTGTAGTGTGCAAAAAACAAGTATGGACTTCCACTAGCTATAAGATTCTTCAGGATTTATGAGAAACATTTAAACTGCTCAATTTTCTTTCATTGTTTTAAAACTGATTATTCTTTATCTATATTCATCCAAAGAGTGATAGCTTTTTATCAAATGGCAGAATATGGCATGTGCTACTTAATATAATCCACTCAATATATTGGGTAAATTGATTACTCTTCCATTTATTCGGAAAAAGACAAAGTGCGATATACTATGGAGAATGCATGCAATGGAAAACAATAAAGAAAACTTGAAAGAACCATTACTTATGAAATAAACACGAAATAAAATATACTTTTTAATATAATTTATGATTGTTCTTGTTTTTTGCGTATTATTCTCTATCCTTGATTATAGAACAATATGGTTTTTTCCTACAAGAAATTATGGATCTTCTATTGGAATTCAATTTATTGAAATTTTCACAATTGTACGGTGGCTATTCTAAAACTGCACAATTGAACCGCACCAAAAATCTGAAAGCATGAAAAACAAGAGTCTGGATGTATCAGCGTATATTTTTTTTTTGAGAAAAACTTCTATGATGACATATTTTCTCGAGACGCCTATGAAAACTACTAGTTTTTATAGGAAGATGGAAAATTGAATAATAGTTAATGCATTTCATGAGGCATATGACCTACCTATGATTTAATTGTAGCCCATAGCGTTTTACTCATTGCTTACCAAATCTAAGGGGACAGTAAGTGTCCTTCAGAAGTCACCTGATAAATTTTGGAGAAATCGAAGAAAACGAACGACTCCAACGAAAAACTAATTCTGGAGTGACACTATCCAAGAAGCTGATAAAGGTAAATTTTTTTATTTAAAAGTAACCGTTTTTGCAGTTGACTTTGAGCATACGATGTCAACCCTCTACCCTCAGCATCATAGGGTGGGGTGACATACCTCGGAAAGTCTATCTATTTTCTACTCGAATATTTCATTTTGAAAAATTTGAATTATTTGACATGATTTTCATTTAACTTGAAATACTTTTGAAAACATTTTAGTGAAATATCAAGAAATGCTCACGTCCGTACCAAAACTGCGATTTTCACATCTGGAAGTTGAATTTGTGGGACCAACTCCCTGACTAAGTTTATCTGGCTTGAAAATCATATTGGCAAAAATGGGTCTTGTTGCATCTCATCGCAAAGGTTATCCAATTCTCTGAACGATTATTGCAGTGATTTGAAATTGTTTTTGTATGAAATACTCTGTAATGAAAAAATTGAGTTTCATCAACTGTACGATGGAAAGATGAAATAAAAGGATTTAAGACAACGCTATACCCGTTTCTTGAAACTTGGAACATAAACAAGCTTTTACGAACTTTCTTTCTTTCCTCACAAAAAACTACAATAGATAACGCTCAAACATATTAAAGTACTAAATTATCAGAAGAAATGGCAACATTTGCCAGAATATTTAAAAATTTTCTATTCACTTATGAATCCTCTCAACATCTCCGGATTATAAGAAAAATTTGATGATCAGATTCATACCATATTTGCTAGTTTTCACGGTCTGAATTAATTTTCATTATTTACATCTCGCAATCAGCAATCTCTTTTCCATGTGTTTTTCACTTGTGCAATACAATATATTAGTTTGTTGGATCAATCCGAAAAAATTCACTTAATAGAAGAAAGGGTCGGGATTGAATCGACTCATTTTCAAAGTTGTACTAAATCAATGGCTAGAACATTCAATATTCAATTATAAATTGATAAATTTTCAATAATTAGTTTGGTCGCTAATGAAAACTATGAAGTTGCACGTCCAGTACAAAATGAGTGAATTGTAGTGGCAGTAGTGAGTCTCTTACAAGTGAAAAATACTACGTCCCTCAGAAAGTTATCTCGTATGACTGGCGTATAAGCTATAACTGTCCACAGAACAGGGAAACATCACGAACTTCACCAGTAGAAATTGAAATTGGTTCGTGTAGCATCCGAGATAAATCTCTTTCAGATAATGAAATAGGTTTTCAGAAAGATGCGACTATATTTGAATGATTACTTTTCAGATAGCTGGATTGGTAGAAGAAGACCAATTGAGTAGCCAATCAGATCATCTAACTCAAATCCTAAATTTTCTTTATAAGGATATTTCAATATAGAAGTTTAGGCCTTACAATCTGAAAACTTTGAGGAGCTACGGATGAGAATCATTACTGAAGGCAGACTTTCGAAGACTGAAGTATGCGCAAATATGAGAAAGGAATTCGGAAATTATTCGTATGATTGAATGAAGGTGGGCTGAGGTCACTTTGAACCATTTTTTGACTTATTAGTATTTGAATATCTTTCAATGTCCTTCTGTTTTTCCTTGTAAATATTGAAAAGAGGAAGCATGTTGCACCTCATCGGAAATGGTTCTTTGAATGAGTATTCCATTAGTTTGAGGTTGGCCTACATCATAGAGTGTTTCTATTGAAGTTTTCATTATTTTGAAAATTCTCTTTAACTCCTATGAACATCTCCGGATTATAAGAAATATTTGATGATCACAGTAACACGATTGCTAGTTTTGCCAGATCAATTGTTTTCATTATTTTCATCCTGGGATTATCAATGTTTTCTTCATGTCTTTTTAATATTTGAGATACAATAAACTTTTTGGTTAGTTAGACCAATCTGAAAATGTTTACTTGTCAGGAGGACGGATCGAAATTGTGTCGATTTAATTTCAAAGTTGTGACAAACTAACAGCTATAATATTCAATTTTTAATTAATTAAAAACGTCCATCCGAAGATTATCTCGTATGACTGGCCTATCAGCTACAACTGTCCACAGGATAGTGAAACCTCACAAATATCACTCGTATAAATTAAAGTTAGTATACTGGGTATCCACGCGAGATGAGACTTTGAAAGTCAAAACTTTTGACAGATTTAATTATTTTTGTTATAAACTCGATTTTTGAGGAACATTTAAAAGAATTGTAGCTCGAGGATCTTTAGCACCACAGACACAATTTTTGCTTGGGTGGATAGAAGAAGGATCAAGGAATTTTCTAAGCAATCTACGCATGTCAAATATTTATTGCGTTGTTTTGTATGATTTTTTCAATTTGGCCTTTTGCAAACAGCAATAACTCAATTTTTTCAAATGGTACGTGCCTATTTTTATATCACCATCAGATGAAGCGTCAAATTTCAGATGGAATTGTATGAGCATGTACTATACCCATCTCTTATAGTTCCGAAATAATTTGGGAATATATTGAATTTTGATGATTTTGCAAGAACTAACAGAGAATGCTTTGAAATATTTGAATCAAGTAGCTGAACTGGCTACGCTCACCTGACAGGTGCCTAATATTAATATACTTGTCACTTAGTTCATTCGAATTTGATATTTCAACAAGAATTGTCGTTATTTCAGATTGAAAATATCCAAAAAATACAACACATTTGGAATAAAACCACTGATTATTCAAACGAATTTTGATTCATTTAAGAATGTCAAAAAGTAGTGGAAAGAAATTGCAGGCAATTCAATAACAAATTTCCAAATTTACCGCTCATGAGTAAAATAAAATTTCGAAGCATTAGAAGCAATTTTCTATAATTCGGGTGAATAAAAGTTGTAGGAACTAAACAAAAACCAATCATCGAAGATAATTACATTAATACGAATAAATGATAGCAAACATCATAGGAGAAAACTAATTTACGATCTGAATAAATGTTCAATATGGGCCCCATTTTGCTCGATACACTTGACAGCTCGTATAGGAACATGCCCCAACAGTTTCCTCAGGATCAATATTACGAAAAGCATTATGAATGTGCTTTAGTAACTCTTCTCTACTTCTTACAGGAATAAGATACACTTCACTCTCGATTTTGCCTCATAAATAAAAATCAAGGGGCGTAAGGTCCGGAGAACGCGGAGGCCATAAATTTGGTCCTCGCTTACCCCATTTATCCTCGAATAGTTCTGTTAGCTGCCGATCTACAGCTCGTGTTTTATGTGCTGGTGAACCATCTATTTGGTAACAGCATTCCCTCAGAATGTTAAGGGGTAATCCATCTAAAAAATTTTCTAATGTTCCCCTCAAAATTTACAGGTATCTTGTCTATTAAGATTTTCCTCATAAATGTGATAAGCCAACAAATCATTCATTAAAATTTTAAAAACATTCATGCTGAATTCATTTTGGAAATCAATAACCTCAATGAAATGTGGATTCTCTGTGGCCCAAAAATGTCGATTTTTCCTGTTGTTGTCCACTTTCATTGAACTTGGCTTCATCCGACCATATAATTTTTTGCAGAATTGTCTCATCTTCTTGAAGCCGAATTAATATATTTTCACAGAAATTTAGCCGCTTGGGAGGGTCAGTTGGTTTCAATTTTTGTAGTCTGATAAAAGAATACGGGTGCATGTTATGTTTCTTAAGGATCCTTTGAATGGAAGTATAACTCAATCCAATATTATTGATGCTGACTTAATGGACGCATATGGATTGGCACGAAAATACGCCAGCGTAATAATTTGATTGTCGTCGTCCTCGAGAATTGGTTTTCTTCTAGTTTCTATGTATTTTGTTTCTCCAAATTGCAGAAAATTGCTTCTAATCCTTCAAAATTTTGTTTTACGCATAGGCGCCAAATTTGGAAATTGGTTATTGAATTGCCTGTAAGTTCTATCCACCCCTTTTTGAAATTCGCCCTGAATTAAAAAGAGATTAACCATATCCTCGTTTGAATAATCAGCCATTTTATTATCAGTCTGGTGTTTTTCAAAAATTTTCACTTCAAATTACCAACAATTCTTGTTGAAATATCAAATTCGAATGAACGAAGTGACAAGTTCATTAATTTTAAGTACCTGTCAGGTGAGCGTAGCCAGTTTAGCTACTTGATTCAAATATTTCAAAGTATTCACTGTTAGTTCTTGCAAAATCATCAAAATTCAATATATTCCCAAATTATTTCGGAACTATAAGAGATGGGTATGGTACATGCTTATACAATTCCATCTGAAATTTGACGCTTCATCTGTTGGCGATATAAAATTGGCACGTGCCATTTGAAAAAATTGAGTTATTGCTGTTTGCAAAAGGCCAGATTGAAAAAATCATACAAATCAACGCAATAAACATTTGACATGTGTAGATTGCTTGAAAAGTTCCTTGATTCTTCTTCTATCCACCTGAGAAAAATTGACTGTCCTGACGTCTTCCCAAAATATGTTACAGACATAAATTTTTTTGGCTTTTCTCTCTTGGATTGGGGATATATCAGGTTGAATGTGTTGCTGCGTATTTTTCGATTCATTCCGAATCCAAGAGAGAAAATCCCGAAAAATGTATGTCTCTAACATATTTTGGGAAGACGTCAGAACAGGTTGCTAGAGTTTTGTCAGATAGTAAAAAAGTTCATATTGCATTCAAACCAGTTAGCAAATTGTCAGGCCTGCTTTTCAACACAAAGGATAAAACCGATAAATTCGAAAAATTAGGAGTATACCAGTTAACATGTTCTGAGTGCAATTCCTTTCATATAGGTGAAACAGGACGCTCTTTCAAGGCTAGATACAAAGAACATTTCCGGTAATTCCTACATCAGAAATATGATTCAGCATTAGCTGCACATTGTCTGAATAAATGTCATCATTTTCCAGAACATCAACAGCTAAAAATTTTTCATTCCTGTGATAAAACTTATAAACTCAATTTCTTCGAATCGATGGAAATTTTCAAGGCATCTAGGGTAGAAAGGATTAAGCTTCTTAACGACCAGGTAGACTTAATTACCTACCAATCACCATTATTCAAGTTACTGTGATCTCCACTAGCATTTTATTGTTGGTAGTTCCTGTATTGTACATGGCTATTCAGTTTTCATAAGCTTGTTGTTGATAATGGAACGTATGTCCGAAATCGATCCAACCAATGTAAAATTGTCATTCTTTACATCAATAAATTAGTGATAATTAAAACATAGTAACTTGTTTAATTTTATTATTCATTATAAATATCAACTATCACGTAGGTCAGGCTTCATCGATCAATTATTTGAAAGATGGTGTCATCTTCCGGTATAACCAGAAGTACCACAGCAAAGAGAATATTTTCGGAACTTAGTCATTCCTTTCTGCATATAATTTTACTGTCGCTCGGACACCAAGTTTGAATTGAATGATTCACAGTACTCTCTCAAGACTTCCATTATAACTTTTTCATTATATAGTTTATGTAACTTTTTTCTCTGAGTGCTTTGGAGGGACAAATGTTCATGAGATTCTTTCGAATATAGACTCTCAAGGTTGCCTCCTATCAGAAAAACAAACAAGGTAACTTTCTGAAGCTGCATCAAAAACATACTCGTTCTGAACATAGCATTTTATGTCAAATTTTCGAAAATTGTCTCAATTTACGATATTTTTCAATCGAAAATGTTTCATCTAACTATTTGTGAATCAACAATGTGAATTGAATAATGGATTAATTTTGATACTTATTGTTGTAAGCATAGAACTAAATATTTGGGATATTTTGCGCAAATTCTCACCTTTTTCTTTTTTCTTCAATTCTCATCGTTCCACCAGAATACCGTCAAGTTGTTCCGAATCAAATAAATTGAACTTTCAATAATGCAGGATGCTGGAATCCTGCTTAATTTCACTATTGTGGCTCTTGATGGCGACGTGCATGGTAGGCAGATTAGAGATATAGCTCCTGTTGAGCGGGATTTATTAACTGATCCACGGATTTTTGGTTTTTGAATTATTCTTCCTTATAAAATGTTAATACATCGCTGCCTTCGATTCAAAAAGTGCTCCTAGAATGACAGTATAGTTTTCACCTAAATTCGATAGCATCCCAGATTTGAGATTTTTCCATTTGTCTACATCCCGTAAATTCGAGAAATTCAGAATAATACGAAAATAAAAGTAGGTAGCTTCGATCGTTTCTCATCATTGAAATATCCACGAAAATCATGGATGAAGAGGAGTGTCATTTCGGATTATTTGCAGTATTTTTCATACCTGCAGTACACCCTATACAGTTCTATCAAAACCGATATCTCGATTTCTATTCTTGATTCATGATGACATCTACCGAAATCAGACAGATTAGGCGTACTAGACATCACGCAATCTCTGGCAATAATTTGTGTTAACACACATCTAGACCGTAGTACAATATTAGCTCTATAATAATTTAGATCAGGGAAGGGTTGATTCACGTTAACAATGGGGAAGATTCATCGTATTATGGAGCATTGGTTTCGGTGCATCAATAATCCCAAATGGATTTCAGCTGTAGGTTAATAATAAGTCTTTGTCGCTGATAAATCCTACATCGACCGTAATCTTACCTGATGAATAATTAATATGATTATGGAACTTCACGATGGATAATTACACATGACGTATTTATGCCCTATATCCATGAATAGGAAGTTATGCTTTTGATTTATTATTGGGTTTAACGGAAAAACATAGTTCTTTGAATAGTCGGTTACAAATTATTTTCACCACATAATAAAATTTATATTACTGAAACTGTTCCCAAATCGCTATGTTTGAAATGATTCTAGTCTTAAGTAAACAAGGTAATGAAACAGTTCACCTGAAGTGATTTTGATAATTTTTTACAAATTCAATAAATCGCATTTTATGTACATACTGTACAAATATGTCTATCCATAGGGGACACAAAGAATTAATGAAAAATGTGGTAACCATAAGCTCGAAGAGATACAAATCGCACTCTATCCCATTCAAATGTTTTTATATACCGAGTGTTCCATCTCAAGGAATAAGATTTCCTAGGTGTGTCATCTCAAACGAGCCACCCTGTAAAATTTTTTCATCTTGTAGTGACTAAAAAAATTTGCTGATAAATTCTAGTGAATTTGTTTGAGGTACATCTTTTAACATATCTTTGAGGCTTTCACAAGCAACCCTTAAGGAAGTGCTTCAATCCATCAAAATTGAATAGGGCAGTTTAAGGCGGCTTCTTCTGTCTGAAACATTGTTTTTACCTTTTTTGAGAACCTTTTTCAACTTGGAGAGATTTTATTCTTTTTTTCGAATCTCTTCTCATCTAACAGGAATAAAAATAGGTAAAAAAACTTTTTTAAGTTAAACGGTTTTATGTTAAACATACATTGCACTGTTTAAGATAAATGTACTAAAAACCAAAAAATAATAAAATAGATACAGTCGTGGGAATTATAAACATATGCATAGACTAGACTAAAATAAAACCGTATGGCACGTCAATTGTTTACAAATTATCGACTTAATGTGCGATAGAAGAATCGTTTAATTCGTCGTTAGGCAGTTGGCCCGCAGACGGTGAGGAAATTATTTACTATTTTCTTGCTCTTGGAAATTCTAATAGTTATACACTAAATAAAAGAGATGTTTTAACTAGTTTATCGTTGGACATTCACACTGCTGGCTGGCGAGAAATCGTTTCACTGCTTGTTGTTTGTCTTTAATCGACAAAACATATGACAAAAGTACTACTCGCTCACCACTATGAAACCCTAAAACTCGCTTATAATCGAGCTTGCTAGCTTGTTTCCACATTCTAGCCCTACTTATCACACGTCCATCGTTGTCGGTTGCACAACTGCCTAATAATTATAGTGTAACATTACAAAACAAACATTTTAATCAACGATTGTAGACAATTGACGTGCCCCACGTTTTTATTTTAGTCTAGTCTATGCATATGTTTATAATTCCCACGACTGTATCTATTTTATTATTTTTTGGTTTTTAGTACATTTATCTTAAACAGTGCAATGTATGTTTAACATAAAACCGTTTAACTTAAAAAGTTTTTTTACCTATTTTTATTTTCTAGTTTTTAGTTTTTATTTCGCATTCTTTTTAATTCATTTAGTGCTTCATTATTGCAAGGTTTCTTGCCCGTTAGTTTATTGCAATCCAACTCTTCTATACGTAGTCCCTGCAAAGATCTTACTCTACTAAGAGCACAGCAAACGTTGTTCCGCCTGTGTCAATGTTTGAATAACGTCTGGTATAGAACCTGCATCCAGATTATTCCAGTAAGCTTTTGGTGGTGCTGTTGTTTTATTACTAATAACATGTGTTTGACAGTGGGAACATAATAACAATGATATTTTCGAAGTTAGCTCCACAGGTAAGTATGTTAATGCAGCAGCGTTGTACCGAACTGTACGAACTTGATTAGGATAACAACGTTTGGTACAAATATCACAAACATGTATACAAATTGTGTTAATAGCATTCTCGAATGCCTGCAGATTATTAGCTCTGCATTGCTGGGTACGCTCTCGTTGTTTACTTAACCTCGTATCGCGATGTTTAGGCGTTTCTGAACCCAACTGCTGTCTTTGTCTTTCACGGCTTTGTATTAATCTAACTTCATATTCTTCAGGCGTTTCTGACGCTACCATCTGTGTATATTGCTCCCGTTGTTTTGTTAACCTGGCTTCATATTCTTCAGGCGTTTCTGACGCTACCATCTGTGTATATCGCTCGCGTTGTTTTGTTAACCTGGCTTCATATTCTTCAGGCGTTTCTGACGCCGTCATTTGTGTATATCGCTGACGTTGCTTTTTAACCTGGCCTCATATTGCTCAGGTGTTTTTGACGCTAATTGTTCCCGTCGTTTCTGTAATCGACTTTTCTATCACCTTCACTTTCTTTAGCTCGTTTTGCTTGATACTTTTCTTTCGCTTTTAGAAGCCTTCGTTTACGTTGTGTTGCAGTTTCTGTTTTATTTATGTTTGTATTTTTTATATTTTTTTTTACCATTTTGTTCCCACGAGTAATGGACATTTAAACGGTCGACCCCCCCAGAGGTCCAATAAAGGGGCAAGGCTATGTACAACAAGATGCGCCTGAGTCTTGAGGGGAAAACGCTAACGACATATCATTTTATCCACCCTAATGCCTTACAGTTCTCGGCGCGTTTTAACCTTTCACCTTAACTTGGGTGGTGTACCGTTAACGACGTATCATTTTAGCCACCCTAACGCCACACAGTCCTCAACACGATACAAAATCTTGACTTGGGTGGTGAATTCAGGCTGGATACATTGTATTCTACTGGTTGAGCACTTTCATTTGATACCCATATTGATAGGATTGATAAAACCTACGTTATCCGCCATTTTGTAGCGGCCGCCATCTTGGATTTCAATTTTTTATAGTATATTGTATTCTGATTGTTGAGCCCTTTCATTTGATACCCATATTGATGGGATTGATAAAAGCTATGTTATCCGCCATTTTGTAGCGGCCGCCATCTTGGATTTCAATTTTTTATAGTATATTGAATTCTGCTCGTTGAGCCCTTTCATTTGATACCCATATTGATGGGATTAATAAAACATAAATTATCCGCCATTTTGTAGCGGCGGCCATCTTGTATTTATAATGATAATGAATAAATATAATTGTATTGTCATCAAAATCCAAAGTGTGTACAAAATTTCAGATTAATCGGTTGACAAGAAGAGGGTGAAATTTGAATTACTGAAAACTGAATGGAACATTTTTGCGACTTAATTTTTCTGTTCTTAAAACCACCAAGATGTTTATCTAATAATACGTTTTTTCGTTTACTTGATACATTGTAAATCAACCAATAAATTACTACTTTACTGATGTATTCATGAAATAAAACCGTTTAAAAATATAGGTTAGGTTAGGTTAGGTGTTTGTAAAAAGAGAAAATTTCAATGCCAAATATTTGGAAAATGATCTACCAGTTTTCTTGTTGTATTATTATTCGTACCAAGAACATATGAAGTATACCGTATTTCCGCAATAATTTCCATTCTAAGTGATGTGCATGATTTAGGTTATCAAAAATAGTTTCCCATCTTACTTCTCCCATAAAAATGAAGAAAATTTCAATGTCACCCGTTTTGAATATGATCTACAAATTTTCTTGATTCATTATTCCATATACCAGGAATTATAATGTCTGTTGTTTTTCCGCGTGATTTGCAACCCTAGTAATGTGAATGATTTTCGTTATCAAAATATTATTTCTCATTCCAGTTTTCTTATGAAAGAGAAGTGAATTTCAATCTGATATATTAGGCAATGGTGTACGAGTTATCATGATTTATTATTCTTCGTACCAAGAACATATGACGTATACAGTTTTTCCGCAACAAATCCATTCTGAGTGATGTGCATGATTCAGGCTATCAAAAAATGGTTTCCTTCTTTACTTCCCTTACATAAACGATAAAAAAATTGAATGTCACCCAATTGGGAAATGACCTCCGACTTTTCTAGATTTATTACTTCACGTACGAAGATATGATGTCCATAGTTTTTTCGCGAAATTTTTCTAGTTTAAGTTTCGCTATGAAAATATTGTTTCTTATGTTACTACTGTACTTACAAAAGTGATAAACATTTGAATGTCACCCATTTGTGAAATGATGAACGAGTTTATTTGCTTTCTTATTCTGCGTACTAGGAACATATAAAGCTTCCATTATAAAAAAGAAGAAAATTTCAATTTGGGAAATGATCTACAAGTTTTCTTGATTTATTATACTTCGTATACATTTTTTCGCAAGAATTTCCATTCTAAGTGATGTGCATGATTTTCGCTATCTGCCTTGTCTAGTGAAAGAATTTCCAAAGTTAACCGTTGGGAAAATGAGCCACGAATTTTCTTGGTTTATTAACCAACGTCTAGAGTGAACCAAAGATATTCACAGTTTTTCCCCAATAATTTCTATTCTAAGTGATGTGCATAATTTTTGTTATCTTTCTCGTCTAATGAAAGAATTTCCAAAGTCACTCGTTTGGAAAATAAGCCACGAATTTTCTTGGTTTATTACCCAACGTGTACGGTGAACATATGTTCATAGTTTTTCCCCAATATTTCAAATTGTAAGTGATGTGAATGATTTTCGCTATCTGCCTTGTCTATTGAAAGAATTTCCAAAGTGACCCGATTGGGAATGAGCCACGAATTTTCTTGGTTTATTACTCAACGTGTACGGAGAACATATGCTGTTCATACTTTTTTCCCAATAATTTTCATCCTAAGTGATGTGCATGATTTCTGCTATCTACCGTGTCTAGTAAAGTAATTTCCAAACCCGTTTGGAAAATGAGCTACGAATTCACTTGGTTCATTACCCAACGTGTACGGTGAACATATGATGTAATAGTTTTTTCCCAATAGTTTTCAACCTAAGAGATGTGCATAATTTTCACTATCTGCCTCGTCAAGTGAAATAATATCCAAAGGCACCCGTTTGAAAAATGAGCCATCAATTTTCTTGTTTTATTACCCATATAGTGAACATATGATCTTCATTGCTTTTCTCCAATAATTCCCATTGTAAGTGATGTGCATGGTTTCCGCTATCTGCCTTATCCAGTGAATGAATTTCCAAATACACCCGTTTGCAAAATGAGCCACCAATTTTCTCGGTTTATTACCCAACGTGTACGGTGAACATATATAGTTCATAGTTTTTCCTCATTAATTTCCATAGTAAGTGAAGTGCATGATTTTTCCATTTAGAGAATTTTTACAAGAGTTATTCTGCTTACACTTATGAAAGAAGTTTCTATGTCACTCATTATGCACATGAACCAAATGAACTCCGACTATTCTTATTGTTTTACTCCAAAGCGAGAAATATGTATTTTCCACAATAATGTCCATATAAATTGATATGTATCGTTTTTGACTTTAGGGAAATAATACGCATATTACTTTAATGAGTGTAATGCACAAATTTTCAATAACCATTTGAGAGATTTGTAATTGCGAACAACTGTTTTATTTGCCATATATATTTTCAAGTCTTTTACATATTTATGTACTTTGAAGTACATGTACATACGTTTCACGAGATTAAACTCGTGGTTCATTTCCCAACTGGGTGACATTGAAAATTCTTCAACTAGAGGAGGCAAAATAATATAGAGAACAACATGCTGATAGCGAATATCATTCACATAACTTAAAATGTAAATTATTGCGGAAAAACTGTATACGTCATATGTTCCTCATACGCTGTATAATAAATCAAGAAAATTCATAGATCATTTCCCGGATATGTGCCATTAAAATTTTCTTCTTGTTTTGAGTATAATAATATGGAAAATAATATTCTGATAACGAAAATCATGCATATTACTTCGGTTGGAAAATATTGAGGAAAAACTATTATACAAACATCATATATTCTTCGTGCATGGAGTAATAAATCAAGAGAATGCGAAGATCGTTTCCTAACGGGTGACATTAAAATTTTCTCCACTTTTGTAAGAAAATAATATAGGAAACAATAGTCTGATAGCGAAAATCATGTACAGCACTTTTAATGGAAATTATTATGGAAAAACTATGAACTTCATATGATCCTAGTACGCGGAATAATAATAATTTTATGTTATTAATTTGGTTGTGTGTATATATTATATTACACACTGCTGTTTTCTTTTCTGAATAGGACTATTTTCTATATGTATTCTATAACACACTACTTCTCGCCAAATTTCATGTTTTTATGCTTTTAATTCTGTTGAGATTGTCACAAAAAGCAACAGAACAGCCGTATATTTGGATTGCGTTGATTTAAACGATTGTTTTTTTTTCACAGTTGCAAGAGATTGCCGACACGTGTTCCTGAGGAAAGAGCCTTGACAGTCAGTCGGACAAAAGTGATTTTCAAGAGCTCCTCTTTTCCTTATGGGACACAAAACCCTGAAAATTGCGGTTTACTATTGAAATGCGGAGAATTAGGGACTTGAATCGGGAGTGACAGAATTCTCCCGAAGGACCCTATAGACGATCGTAGTTTCCGATGGCGTTGACTGAAAGGTTTAGTTTTTTAACAAATCGAAAAAATCACAAACCTGAATATCTGAATTTAGTTTCAACTCGATATATTCTCAAGTCATTGGAAATAGGTGAATACGTTAATTTCATTATAAAACATTTTCTTTCGTTCTTATAAATTTACAGATTTCGGGATTTTTCCTATACCTGTAATATAAGATTTAGTTCTCTCGACATTCTCAAAATATGCCTCATAATGCACCAGAGCATCCGAATTTCAGGATTGTGTTGACTAGAAGTTCGATTTTCTTCACATTTGCATGAGATTGTCAATCCGATTTTTCAGTATTCCAAGTCTCAAGTCTATAATACCTACACGTGTTTCTGAAAATAGAGTCTTGGCAGACGGATGAACAAAGGATTGATGCTTCAGGGACTTTATTCCTTTTGAGTAACGAGCCCTAGAACTGATGGTTGACTATTGAAATAAGAAAGTTCGGGACTAGAATTGGAAGTGGAAATACCCATATACTTGTCTATAAAAGGCAGAAGGAAATATATTTATTCCTTTGAAGCAATACTAAAATGATCTTATTTTCTTTTCCACCTTAATTATACCTGAGACCGAATGGAATCTATCAAATGAAATGTAATGTGATCGTTCAGTAGAAGATGTTCAAGATCTCATGGCACGTGCGTCACAAATATTCTGCGTGAGGGCGGCGCTTCTATTCGTAAAATTCGGTATTTCGCGCGAAGCGGAATAACAATACAGGGCTGTACTTACCCAACCGATAGCATGCGATAATAGCGCTTTTCGAATGAATTGTTCGACGTGGTGATCATAATTGTTTTTAACACTATTCAAAGGAATATTCAGTTGACTTGATAATTTCACCTTTGTATTAAAGTATGATTCAGAAAATTGTGCAGTCCAGGCATTCTGTTTTTGAGTTTTATATTTTTCCCGTTTTCGAATCTTGAAATCAGAATTTCCCAAAACTAAGTTGTAGTATGTGTGATATCGATTTTCTTTTCCCCACGAAGTTTGATACTAACCTCATATTGGAATGTACGTCTTTAATATTGAGGTAGACTTCATTTACTGAATTCTTTGCAATAAATTTTTTCAAGAACTAACCAACTTAGACATGATGTCTATTATTCATTCATTCTTTGGAGAAATAGTTCTCTCATTGTTTTTTTTTATTTTTTTGAGAAGTATCTAATTTCAGAAAATTTTCTCGTAGTTGTTTCATGTGCTTGAATTCCTTTCTAGAAATAATGATGAATATCGATGAAAGGTGTGTATTGTTAATAATAAGAATTTTATCGATAATATATGTTAATGTTAGTTACAGGCGGAAACGATATGATCGAAACTGACGTTTATCACAGAGAAAAAACGAAATAATCGAAAACAGCCGATCCGATATATATATTAGGGTGGAGCGATTTCATTTTTTATGTTTTATCGCTTCGGTATACCTGTAAAAAGTTGATATTTTAGGTCAACATTAAGCACAAAAAAAAATCAGTTGGCTTATGCTATGTTTCAAGGTTCCCCCATCGTCATAAAGTTCGGAAAAAATTAGGCAAATTATGAGTTTTGCCAAAACTTTTCAAAACATCGCAAACATTTTAAAAAACTCCTGAGCGACAGTTATTACAGGTAGAAACATGCGTGTTGAGACTCTAAGGTAGCGGGACGCGGGGGAAGGGTATTTCAGCGAAATACCCCTTCCCCGCGCCATCATACCCAAACACCGATGGAGTGACATTTAGTAATTTCGCGCGCTTACAGCAGTTCATCTGTTTGCTGTTCATTTATTTGAGGCATCAAATTGTATTAGTTCATCTTTAACTGGGATTGTGACGTATATTGTAAGTGTTGATTTTCATATGTTATGCTTGTAGTTTAATTCCTGATTGGAATATTAGAGTATTTATTATTTGTATTGTTTGCAGAAATATGTCTCAAATTATAATACGAAAAACAACGAGCTGTCCTGTCTTTGGCTTGCCGCAAAAGTTACCAGCATCGCAATTACCAATTAATAACGATGTTATGAAGAATAATCTATTCAGAAAACATGAGTTCAAGCTTGATAAAACAGTTCATGAAATATCTGAAAGATTGGCTCACGAATTTATAAAAATATGGCAAAAATCGTCGCTGCCTACTGTGAGTGTAAAAAGAGTTTCACAACTGATTCGTGCCTACCACGAGAAATATAGAAGCTTAATGAAACCATATTTTCGCCATCAAACTAATGTTAAATACCAAGAAAAGATTAATACATTTATATCAGAGTCCCATAGACTGTTTGATATTAGCAGTTGCAAATGCAAAGTTATATGTGAATGTACCTGTGTAAAAGGTAGTCGTGTTCCCAAGGAGGAAGCAAGTTTCTTAATTGACCAAAGAACAGACAGAAAAATGATGATAGGCGGTATCGATGTGATTGCAACTGTGAAAAACCAGAAGAAACAAGAAAGAAAAGAAAAAAGTTTATCGCGGAACAGAGAGGCAAACTATTTTGACGAACCTTGTTGTTCCCGTTCTTTGACCGATGATTCTTCAATCGAAAGCAGCAGTTCATGCGCTAGCTCACCCGTATTATCTTCTAGTCCTTACCATGCAAACTCAGAACAGGTCAAACTAAAAGGTTCACCACCTCAGAAAAAAAAAGAGGTTATACTTACCATCATTTGCCCTTGCCTGTGATCGTACTGGAATATCCGATAGAGCCGCTGCTATTATAGCTTCTTCTGTCTTGAAAGATGTTGGCATTATTTCCCCAAACGATCCAAGTCGTGTCATTGATCGTTCAAAGTTGCGCCGTGAAAAAACTAAGGTCAGATTAACTTTGCAAGAAACGGACTGTATTAAATGCTTCTCGGTTTATATTTTGATGGCAGGAAGGATAAGACTTTGGTTCGTATTAAGAAAGAAGGGAAAGTTTACAGAAAACGATAGATAGAACATCATTATGTAATTTTATAAGAACCAGGAAGCAACTATTTCGGGCGTGTCACTTGTGAGTCGGGGACTGTTAAAGGTATTAAAGGCACTTTAATATCTCACTTAAAATCTAAGTCAGTAAAGCTGAGTGAAAAAGCTGTTGTTGGCTGCGATAGAATGGTAGTAAATACAGGTTTTAAAGGTGACGCTATTCGTCTGATGGAAGAATAGCTAAACAGACCATTACAGTGGTTTCTCTGCCAGTTGCATTCTAATGAATTACCACTGCGACATTTGTTATTACAGTTAGATGGAAAAACTACAGGCCCGAAATGCTTTTCAGGTGCCATTGGATCTCAATTACAAAATTGTCAAACAATGCCGATAGTCGCATTCTCCGTTATACCCACAATATTACCTGAAATTACTAGGACAGAGCTGAGTACCGACCAAAAGTATCTATACGATATTATGACCGCTATCAGTACTGGTATATTTACTTCTGATTTAGCTAATATAGAACCTGGACTCCTTAACCATTCTAGATGGCTAACAACAGCTCATCGAATTCTAAAGTTGTATGCCACAAAAACTGACCCTGAAGAAAACTGAGTGGTATTAGCCACGTACTTAATGAAAGTTTATGCACTGATGTGGTTTACGATAAAATTTAATTCCTCGTGCATCGACGGGTTTGAGCACCTTTGGCAAATTATTAATCTTAGTTGCTATTTGAACTCCGATATGTAGGCTATCGTTGACAAAGTAATCCAACAAAATGGATATTTCGGTCATCCAGAAAATATCATCATTGCTATACTTGGCGATGACAGAGAGGTTATCCGAGATCTGGTATTTCGAAGAATTGTAAAAGCAAGATCACAGAATACTCGAGGACTTCGAAAATTCAAGGTGCCGGTGTTCACTTTCGATGCTAAAGACTATACTGACATTATTTTGTGGCGTGACTGTGACATAACTGAGCCACCTCTAACTTCAAATTCGTCTGATGAAACCTTGAAGGAAATCGTAAAAAATGGTCTCGGCACATGTCAGGATATTAAAGATTTTCCATGCCACACCCAAGCTGTGGAGCGCTGCATTAAGTTGGTGTCAGAAGCATTGCGTGCAGTTTGTGGGGAAAACAAACGAGATGGTTTTATTAGAGCAAGATTACTATCTCGTCAACGCATGCCTAGTTTTCACACAAAGAATCAATTTAATATTTAAACTGTATTTTTAATGTTTCTGGATATTTCTTGTAATAAATAATTAAAACATAAAGAAATGTTTTTCGTTTGTTTTTCATCCCTGCTGGGGCACCTCAGAACTTTAAGATAATTGTGTGATATTTTCTACGTTTGTTTTGTATATAACAAGGCAACTTTTCATCGCTATGCCGTTGAAAAAAAATATATTTTGAAATTTCATATATTTTCGCTCCATATATATATATATATATATATATATATATATATATATATATATATATATATATATATATATATATATATATATATATATATTATATAAAATAAATTCAACTTTCGTCACTCGGGCCACTTTCGCCACTCGGGGATGGGAGAGGTCTTCGATATCATCCATTATAAATTCCTTCTCCATATATTCTTCTTCTACTTTTTCCACGTGACTGCACATTTGTCCAAGTTTCCACTGTTATACCCTTTAGCTGCTGAGTTGCTAGCTCCAAAACATCATTCATTTTAAAGGTGGCGCATAATTGCTCAGATTCATCTCCGGATGGTAGGGTGGTAAACGCAAAACGGAGTGAATATATTGAGCCAGCAGTCCATCCATAGCCAATACGGGCGATCTGGTTGTGTGGAGCCTTATTTTGTCATATTTCCACTCCAGAAAAATAAACAGTTTTTTCGGTTAGATACCTTTACATTTCTGCGTTCTTCCAATTCGTTGTCTGATTTCGCTCCACGGGGACATTATGATATAACGCATTATCGATCACAAGCACGGAATTTGCGAGCAAATTCGGAATTAGTTTCTCCTCTAACCATTTTATATAATATTTGTGAATCATGTCTTCATGGTAGTCCCCACTTTTCAGTCCTGATTTGGAAATGAGTTCTGCATTCTCAACAAAACCAGCTTTTCCTCCAGCATGCACGATGATGAATCGTTTGCCTTTAACCATCGGGGATTTCAAACACCTTGCACTGTCATCACTCCCAGATTTTGATACCGTGAGAGAACTATGAATGTAGGTTTTGTAATTGTATACGATGAACCTACCTGAAATATAAAGTACTTGAACATAGGTTCATTTAATCTCAAAAAAGTTGAGTCAAATATAAGACCAAAAAGGTATAATATGGAAAATCCACATAATGTTTTTAGCTAATCTTTCGGAACCGTCAATAAATGGGGTCTTAATGCCTCTATTTAATGAGTTTTTCTAAACCTTTTTTGAATGAATGAAATTTTGCGTTAACAGGTACGAAGGTCACTAAGTACAATTAAGAGGACATCGCCGGCGATATGTTTAAGGATTCTGGTTCGAGTAGCATTAGTTGTCTTCATACCAATCTATTTATTTCAGTAATATCCCTACTTTGCAAGATTTTAAAATATGAAATGCATACTCATTACCTTCTCCCCTATATTTTTTCGTTTTCCTAAAAAATTCTTTTCTCTTGGAGCGGATCTCAAATTTTTCAACCAGGACCTTTCTGTTGTCCTCGGACTTCCTTCAACGAATTCCCAAGTTACTGATTACAGCTGCAGAATCTCAGCGTTAGAGATGTCAACCAATTAATAACTTAAACTCTGACTTACCGAGAATATCTGAGTGGGTTCAGTTGAACCTGATGAGTTTCAACGCAAGTAAGACGCAAACAAAAGATACTTGCTTGAAAAAATACACTAGTTTCAACCATGCTGATCCTCTCTCCATAATTTGAGCAAGTAATTTTTCAAATTTTAAACAAGCACCTCTCTCTTGAGTGGTCTGAACTTGAGCAAATTATTACTCAATGCTAAAGAAAATCAGACAAATTCAAAAAATCAGGAGTTTACAACATTGTTTGCAATGAGTGTACGGTAGCGTATGTTGGACAGACTGGTAGGAATTTCAAAACCAGATTTAAAGAACACTTATCCTCTGATAATAATTCTCCGATGTGTGAACATGTAAAAACCACAAAACATTCAATATCATTGGATAATATCAAAATTCTCCATAATTGGGACAAAACAAAGAAAATTAATCTGTTGGAATGTTTGAAAATCAATAAACTTTATGAAAATCCAAGTGAAATCACCCTGATTAGCCAGCTAGACATTATAACCTGTCCACTAGTATCTTAACTAAGTTAGTTTCTCTAGTTGACCACTAATAATATATATATATATATATATATATATATATATATATATATATATATATATATATATATATATATATATATATATATATATATATATATATATATATATATATATATATATATATATATATATATATATATATATCATCTTCGTTGATTTCGGTTTTAACAAGATGGAGTTCCCCATGATATTGTTTCCAAACAGATGATGATTCCTGAATGATAATTATCCTAACAAGTAGCTGCCCAGATCACCGGATATTATGCTAATATTTAAACAGTAGCAGCGCCATTTTTTACCTAGGCAAGATACTGAGTCTTCGTAATTTCAGCTTTATCTGATGTTCTTTTCAATTCAATTTGTATAAATCATGCGCAAACTTTAATATCCTCGTAAAATAAGTTTCATTATAATTATAATACATCATTGCATTGTCCCATTTTCGACCAGATGTGCACTAGAGAGTAAAAGGCAAGTGGTTCCCTACAACGGTAACGTTATTCTATGAATTAATTTGATCTTTCAACGCTATCCTTTTTTTCGGTATTATACTCGAACGTATATTCACTTCTTCTTTTAACTAAACTCGAAAACTACGGCACGTGGGCAATGAAAAACTTTGCGTAGACAAGTTGTACCTTATTATAGTGGAATATTGTTGTGATCTGAGGAGAGTGTGGGTCGATGAGAATCGTAGGGGTCTAGTTTTAAGGGAGAAATTCATCGCCTACTACTAGATGAAGGTGCGTAAGTAGTTTCGTCACATGTTGGGCATTAGAGGTTGTTCGATTGAAAGCTAATTTGGATTTGAAGTTCTTTGTACTATATTCTAAGATTTAATTATTGCCCTGGTATTTGAAGCACAGAAACTGCAAAATATGAGGCGCTTTAAAATTTATTTTTATTTAAAGATGGTTTCCGGATGTCTGTCCAAAGAATTATAGCGAAAGGAAATAGTTTGAACGAAAACTAAGAAACAGAAATGTTTCGTCAGTAATTTCCAAATATATCTATCTGCATTTACCGGAAACTCATAAATTTAGGAGAATTGTAAAATTCTAAGTACCTGAAATATTCCAATTGATGGCGCCAATTTCATAGCCCACTTATTTGAGTGTACCTGTACTGAGTGACCCAAATTCGGTGAATACTTCAGCCATCTTGATAACCGTTGGAGTTATAAAAAATGAGTCACGTTTTCGGACTCTCTTTTTGGAAACCCTCGTCGTGTTCAGATTTTTCATTTTCGAATTATCAGCGAAAACTAAGATTTTGTATTATTGAGTATATGTTGAAATCTAAGTACCTGAAATATTCTTCGGTGAATACTTCAGCCATCTTGATAACCGTTGAGTTATAAAAATGAGTCACGTTTTCGGACTCTCTTTTTGGAAACCCTCGTCGTGTTCAGATTTTTCATTTTCGAATTATCAGCGAAAACTAAGATTTTGTATTATTGAGTATATGTTGAAATCTTCAGTATTATTGGAGCTAAAACTTTAAAACTAAATACAATTCACATTTTTTTTATGTGGAATGCATTGTTTGACTGGTGTGACATACAGTTTCATAAACAAAACAACACATGTAGCCCCTGATACTCAATCATATGGAGATGGGTATAATAAGATTCTTTTCTTCTTTTTTCTCGTCCATTGAAATCGTAGACTCGGAAAATAATTTTCCTCGTTTGGCTATGAACAACTCGCTTCAAATTCTCATCCCTGTTACAAAAAATGGAAAAATCAAAATAAAAATTCTTTCTCTCCCGTTCTCTCTTTGTTTCATTAAACAAATATTGATATAGAAAAAATGGAAATTGTGACTGTAACATATATTTGGAAAGTTTGAATACCCCAAAAGATATTTTTTCAATCATTAAGAACGAAAAACTACATTCTTGTGTATTACTTCATCACGAATGCTTGGCTTGGCAATAATATGTAATGTTGAACCAATCTATGGATAAAACTAAGATTTCATGATTATTATATCGGTAGGTCTATGATGGGTGACAACTGAATGAGAACTAAAATATTCAATTTCCCTTTGGAATTCAATACTTTGAAGAGATAATACTTACATTTTCATTCAATGCGGAAATCTAGTCTTGATAAAGTTTATTTATTCTGTTATTTCAACACACAAGAAAAAATAAATATACGCAGTAGATTCACAACAGATACTTTCCGAAAAGTTAAATTGGAGATGGACAACTTTTTCAGGTAAGGGTAGTATGGACCGAACTCGGTCTTTTCGCGCAGGATGACGCACGTGCCATGAGATCTTGAACTATTTCTACCTTGTTCTGAAGTTCTTTTTATGAAATAGTACCTTCTGTTGTTTTGTGTATTTATTGTAACCTTTTCTTTAATGTGAGGTATGATGTTATACGATTAATACTTCTTTCCTCAAACCATAAGTACGAAAATTGAAAAATCCATAAACAGAATTATTTTCTTTGCAATCATGAGCATATTTAAACTCATTGATAGATATATTATATGATTTAGAGGCAGGTCTCATGGTAGCATTTTATGAGGGGTAGCTGGCACTCTAATGGCTTAGGTAATATGATAAGTTAATTAATGATGGCTTAGAGATTTAATTTCTTAGTTCTAAGAAAGACATCTTCGAGTTTACGACCTATAAGCATCAATTCGTTTGCATATTTTCTACCAACAATTCGTATAAGAATATTGCAATAAATATGGATAATGTGCCTAGAGGAAATTGGTAGAATCAGTATATGCTCTTTCTGCTCCACTGAGCATCGTAATATGTTACAGACTCCGAAGAGTTATCTAGTTTCCAATGATCGCGGATTCGTCAATCAGGAAATAGTGCGCTCCAATCACAGACCTATATGTATCTCAAACACACATTCATGTCACAAACTCAGATATTCTTCGATATCTTCATACTGAATGAACATACAAGTCTCAATGTCTTTGAATTCATATAAGCGTATCGTCCCTGAATCGATTTCTTCATAAAACAGAAGCAGGTTGAAATTCAGAAGCGAACATCGCGCCTTAAAATGAGGGAAAGTTTTCCGTAATGTGCTTAGGAGTACGGAATTTCAAATCAATATTTGTGAGATTGTCAATTTAGAACTCAATTACGTTGAATTAATATAAATAACTCCGTTACAGTTCGTGTAAATCCATAGCCAAGTTTTAAGAGTGAAGATAATAATAATACTGAGTAATTTGATTATTGCTTTTGAATAGAATGTTGACCAATTTATAAAAGCAAAAATAAGAATTGTTATTGAATGTTATTTTCAAGTTATAAATTTGCTGAGATATGAATTTAAAATTCATAATCAATGTGAGATTTCTTAAATAGTTGCAAAGTTATCGAAATCAGTATAAAATAGCTTCATTGCATTCCTAATGAGTTGTTCTGAAGTAAAATTCGGTATTGAATAATTTCAGTAGAATTCACTAAAATATAATATTTTACCATGTTTTTACACCAACAAATGAATTGCTCAATCAATCAATAGAACACTGTTTCCGCGGTTGCAAACTGTCATTCATCGTTGGGCAGTATGAAAACCAAGTACTGAAGTGACATGAAATAGACATGAATATGACGTTATTTGGATTGAGGGAAAGCATAAATTGGGTTTGTATTTAACGACTATTGAGAGTGAGTTATTATTATATGAATACATCGAAAATTTGGGATTTACATACACTAGTCGTTCATTATCTGATAGTTGTCATAAAAAAGTAATTTAAGGATTTGTACTGATTCTACTTAATTGAGTTTTCTTCTCATTAGGGCAACGTGTAAAACTTTTAATTTGTCAATACACATATAGCACAAGAAACAGGGCTGATCTGGTAATGCCACGTTAGAGATTAACAAAGTCTCAAAGGAATTCACTTAATTTGTAGTTTTACAATAGGCTCCCGTCAGGTTGGAAAAAATTCACTCTGCAACGATTGGAGCCAGTATCTCGAAAAAGTATTTCAGGACAAATTGTTTTTATTCAGTGGAGGAATTCTCAGAATCAAATTTCTGACATTATTTGTGTTCTAGAATATATATATATATATATATATATATATATATATATATATATATATATATATATATATATATATATATATATATATATATATATATATATATATATATATATATATATATATATATATATATATATATATATATATATATATATATATATATATATATATATATATATATATATATATATATATATATATATATATATATATATATATATATATATATATATATATATATATATATATATATATATATATATATATATATATGTTTCGGTCAGTGACTTTGGAAAAGAAGTCCTTTTCTAAATTTCTCAATATTTCGTCATCTATTTTTGACTTCATTAAGAGAAACTACAAAAGAGTATACTGTTTCAGCAATGATATAACATAAAACATTGGATTCAAAACTTATAAGATCTGGATATTGTCTGTCAGAACTAGGAAACAAAACATCAGATTTTTATCGATGCAAGAGGATATACACATTTGTTTGATATTTAAAATGCTACTGCAGGAGTTGTCAACTCCACCAAATTATGAACGTACAAAATCAATAAATAAGTGAAACTATGCGTGGAACGAACACGAAAACATATACAGTATATGAATACGAATAGAATTAATTACAGTTTATCAAGAATATTGCAGTATATGTTAATTTATTTTTCTGTATCGGTCTTATAATTTACTGCAATTTTAATCTTAAATATTTCCAAGAATAATCTACTTTTTGTGTGATTATCTTGTTCTGAAAGTTTCAGATTTTTGAAATTAAATAACTCACCAAATTTTCAGTGATGATCAACTAAAGCACAAGAACGTTTATTAATAAGACAATCGCTTTTATGTTGAGTAATTCGCTGTTTTACCCACTGTTGTGTTTGACCGATGTAACATCCATTACAACCTAGACATGGTGTCTTATATACTACATTATACTTAAATTCTACAGGTGTTCTGTCTTTGAGTGGAGGATATAAACAAGAACATTTCTTTGAGTTGTATCTTGTTCCATTTATTTCCGGGTATCCCCTCAGTAATATCAAAATCATATCAGTAATATTACCTACCATTGGTATCTTCTTGTAATTAACATCTATCAATGGTAAGTCATCAGTAGGTCCGTCAAAGAAAGGTGTGCTGTAAATGGCTTTTTTTAGGAAGTGCTTGGGATATCCATCGTTCACAAAAATACTAAATAGTTTTTTCAAACTTCCCTTCAAAAACCGATCACTGCAAATATAAGTTATTCTATTTTTCATTGCGAGAACACTAGTTACTTTCTGATTTTTTGGATGGTTCGACTGATAGTTCACAAATCTTCCAGATGTTGTTGGTTTTTGATACCAGTTAAGTAAAATAAATTATCTTAAGTTCTTACTATTTTTGTGTCTATGAAGGGTAAAGTGCAGTCAGTTTCAGTTTCCACAGTGAATTGTATGTGTTCATTAAAAGAATTAAAAATACCTAGAGTCTCCTCAATACAACCCTTTGGTACAGCACAGATGAAATCGTCCACAAATTTATAAATGAAGGGCAATTGAAATGGTAAAAGTGGAACAACGACATCTAATAAATGATCTAGAACCTGTAGAGCTTAGGTATAATGTAGTATATAAGATACCATGTGTAGGTTATAATGGATGTTACATCGATTAAACACAACAGTGGGTAAAACAGCGAAGAACTCAACATAAAAGTGATTGTCGTGTTAACAAACGTTCTTGTGCTTTAGTTGATCAACACCAAAAATTTGCTCACTTATTTGATTTCAAAAATCTGAAAGTTTTAGAACAAGAAAATCACACAAAAAGTAGATTATTCTTGGAAATGTTTAATATAAAAACTGCAGTAAATTATAAGACCGATTCAGAAAAATTAAGTAACTTATACTGCAATATTCTTGATAAACTGTAATTCTATTCGTATTCATAAACTGTATATGTTTTCGTGTTCGTTCCACCCATAGTTTCACTTATTTATTAATGTTTGTATGTTCATAATTTGGTGGAGTTGGCACCTCCTGCAGTAGCATTTTAATTATCAAACGTGAGACATGTGTATATCCTCTTGCATTGATGACAATCTCATGTTTTGTTTCCCAGTTGTTACAGACAGAATCCAGTTCTTGTAAGATTTGAAATTCGATGTCTTATATAATATCATTGTTGAAACAGTGTACTCTTTTGTAGTTTCTCTTGATGAAGTCAAAAATAAACTTCGAAATATTGAATTTAGAAAAAGGATTTCTTTTTCCAAAGACACTGACTTATTTCATTCATATATATATATATATATATATATATATATATATATATATATATATATATATATATATATATATATATATATATATATATATATATATATATATATATATATATATATATATATATATATATATATATATATATATATATATATATATATATATATATATATATATATATATATATATATATATATATATATATATATATATATATATATATATATATATATATATATATCTATATATATATTTTTTTTATCACCATTTTCGTTTAAACCAGATGTAACCCAGGGCTTCCGCCAAGAGGTCAATCAGAATTGATGAAGAAAACTATTTGTACTGTGCCCAGTACGACTTCCTTCTGCGTGCTTGATATTATATTTGGATCGAGACACAGGCGTTCGGTGTTCTGTTTCAAATGTGTTTCTACGATTCCATTAGCCGAAATAACCAGAGGCATTATGACAATAGATTTGAGCTTGTATATCTCTTTCAACTCTAGAGCCAGGTCCTGGTATCTGCTTATCTTGTCTGTATGAGCCTTCCCGATATTCTCGTCAAATGGAACTTTGACATCTACCGGTGCAGCTTTCTAATTTTTTCCAGTCAAACAGGCTTATGTCAGATCTATTGTGGGCCACTTTTCTATCTGTGATGAGTGGGGTGTCCCAGTAGAGCTTATATTCATCGTGCTCCATGACACTGATTCGCTCATATTGATAATTCTGGACACAAGCTTTCTTGAGGCCCAATTTGAGCACAAGCTCCTGATGATATAACTTAGCGACGTTGTTATGGCTTCAAATATGTAGTAGGAGCCAGAAGTGGACAACCAGAGCTGATTTGCTGAATGGTCTCTAGGTACCTGGAGCATCTTCTGCATTGGTCAGAAGGAACTGGAGTTTTTATTATGTACTTCAGATGGGCTTTTGTTGGTAACACCTGGTCCTAAAGTACAAGCATTCTGCCTTTAGTCTAGAAAAATAAATAGTCGACTTTAAGAAAATTCCAGGACTTGGACCTGTCAGCACTGCCGTCCTCCAGGTTACCAAGGTATTTACCGTGCAGCTCTTTGGACATCCATTCTCGCTTCAACCGTGCCTGCACATCGACATTGCCCTCTATAAACGGTTCTGATAGACACCGATGGGGAAAAGACCTCGTCATTTCTTCGGACCACTAGAAGGAGAGCTGATTTCCATGCCTCGAAGTACTGCTTCAGGCTGTAGGAGGCATCTTCCTCCTGCACGCCTGTGGATATACAAGCGATTGACAGATGACTGAGAAAGATGCATCCCGTACTTCGTCAGCATAGTCCTGAGTTAGGTGTCCATTGCCCTAAGATCAGAGGTGAACCATCTGAGAACACCAAATGTGTAGGTCATGCATAGCAACGCCCAATGATTGCTGAAAACATGGCCTCGGAATGCAGTTTACTCTTCAATACCAGCTGAACTCGATGAAAGAGTTTTTCTTTGTATGCTTCCTTGGTCTGAGAGGTGCGGATGTCAAGGGCTTGTTGTATTCCTAGATATTTATATGACCCTTCAGACCGAAGATCTGGTATCTAAGTATTAGTTAGTTAGTTTATTGAATTAGCATTTTATGCTACTTTATATACAATTAATTAACAGTTTTCCTGATTGAATTTCTTAGGTATATGTTACATTATGCACTAATCTAAATTTAAATTGTTCGCCCCAAGTGTTTCTAATAAAGATTTTAACAGTGTGAGAATTATCTGTGAAACAAACGTTGAACTCTTCATTCGTCCTCAACGAACGTGAACGACTTTGGCTTCTTCTTGTCAATAACTCGCTCAAATACTTTGAAGTTTGCCCATTCATCATTTTGTAAAGTAATACTAAATTCGCTTTTATTATATTTTGCTTCACAGCAAACCAACTCAGCGTATCCAGCATTGAATTTATAGAAGTGTAGATGTTGCATTTGAGTATGACCCTCATGCATTTATTTTGCAGTATCAGAAGACGCTGTTACTGTCGACTCATACATGACAAGAGAAGGGAACTACAATACACGAAGTGAGGTTGAATAGTAGCATTATAAACAAGAATCTTAGTCCATTTTGACAAGTTTCTAGAAATTCTCATGAAAAATCCTATCTTTTTACCCAATTTTTTTGCAAAGCCAATCTGCATATTTATCGAAAGATAACTGTAGATCTAAAATTACTCCTAGATACCTGAACTCAAACACCCTCTCAAGAACTACATCATTAATACAGATTTCAAAATCACGTTCGGAAAAATTTTGCAAATTTTTTTGGATCCAAGGACCATCAATTTGGTTTCTTCTGCATTACGCTTGAGCTTATTAGCGCACAACCATTTATGAAGAATTTTCAACGAACCATTCAACAACTGGACTGCCCCCTCAAAAGTTTTATCGGAAACTGATATGAGTGCATCGTCCGCAAAAAGGTTCATAAATGACATTTTGAGTACTGATTGAAGGTCATTGATGAACAGGATAAACAACAAAGGTCCAATAACGCTACTCTGGGGTACACCAAATCACACTCAGTCGGATTTGATAGTTTACCGTTTATTTTAGTTTTGTGCCATCTATTTTTGATAGTCCTTCAGTAGTCGCAGCGCACTAGCCGATATTCCGCACTTTTCTAGTATTTTGATTGATAAACGTCTGTCTATGGTTTCAAACGCACGCTTCAGATCCACAAATACACTCAAAATTATTTTTCCATCGTTAATATCCTCCCGCCACTTCGCGCACATGAATTGAAGAGCCGTCTCACATGAATGTCCCCGTCTAAAACCAGACTGTCCCTTGTATAGAATTTTATTTTTCTCCAAAAATGACAGTACTTGATTTCTCATCTTAATTTCCACTAATAACTTCACCAGAACTAACCACCTGATTGTCAATTACTGGGGCTTCATACTCGATACTCTTCACAATTTCTCGGATACTCTCACTGTAAAATTTATTGAAATTTTCTTCAACACTACCGAACCTTTTTTCGAAATGAATGAGATCGACATTGATGTCCATTCTCTTCTGTCCAGTCAACTCGTTAATAGTTTTCTTTTTTCTATTCTTATAGTATTTACTACTTCATTTCTTTTTGATTTGAATATGTCCCAATTTCGTTCTGTTTTTGTAATACTGAATATTTTGTATGCTTCATCTCGCCTCTTTTGTGATTCCCTGACAGTTTTGTAATTCATCCTGCTTTACCAACATGAGTTACAGATTTGACTAACGGAGCATGTTTCTCTATTGAATCTATAATATTTGCTGCAGAATTTGTATATATGACGTTAACATCCGTTGAAGTTGTTTCCCAATATTTTTCAATCAAATCGGTTTGAATGCTTCTTAGACTTTTTTTGGTTAGATCCCTTTTTCTGACATAATATCTTTCTTTATCTTCTGAGAATTAAATTTGAGTTCCAATTATATCGTGATCCGAAAATTTCGAAAATCGCACGTTAATTCTGACGCAGTGAAATTATTCGTTACAATCCATTCTATTGTCGAGCAATCTAATGGAATCCTCGTCCACAATCTTTCCGCTCCGTATATTGACGACTGCACATTTGTCTAAGCCTATCTGAATTGACCAACTAAAAGCGGAAACTATTTCAAGTTGCCGTTTCATTTGGTTCCTATTCGCGGCGTAGAGTTTGATGTCGTCCATGTATAATTGGATGGGTGATGCTTGTGTTGGTGTTTTTGTCAAGAACATAGCCATTGACGCTGGTGTTGAGGAGGGTGCTTAGGGGTTCAAGGCTAGATAGAACCAGAGGGGGCTAAGCATGCCACCCTGAAATATTCTTCCTTTTCAATGTACAGTCCCAGAGAAGTTCTCCAGGATCTCATGATGTGATCCAGAAGCACCCACTCACACTTCGAAATGCTGAATATCCTCAGAACATCCACCAGCCTAGCATGAGGGACTGAATCGAATGCCTTTTTGTAGTCTATCCAAGCCATGGCAAGGCTACGTAATCTTATTCGAGTTTGATTCGTCACCAGTTACCAGAATTTCCTTACAACCCCTCGTTCCAGCTCGACAACCTTCTTGCTCCGGGGCTAGAATTTCCTGAGATATCTATTTATATGGAGTGTAAGAATTCCGGTGAGTATATTATAAGCAGAGGGAAGGCAATTCATTGGCCTGTAGTTCTGAGGATATTCAGTCTACTCATTCTTTGGAATCATGGTTTTAATTCCGAGCATGAAAAATCCTGTTAAAGTGGTCGGGTCCTCCAAAGCTTGTTTGAGTAGCAATGCAAGTTTATAATGCATGCACCCGAAATACTTCCACCAATAATTGTGGATGAATTTTTTTTGGCTCTGGTGCGGCCCAATTATTAGCTCGTTTCAGTACTGACGATACGTCTTCCTCTTTTATGATGAAGTCTTCCATTTTTAATTTTGGAGCGTTCTATTGGACTTCCTTCGAGAAGTAGGCTTCTGTGTCATGCTGTTTTTCTTGTGACCAAATTTTACTCCAAAACTTTTAGGGTCTGGTGGAGGTCCAGTTTTTTTCTTTTCCTCAAGTTTGCGAAAGAAATGTTTCTGGTTTGTTGTTTTTGTGCCTCTCGTTACACCGCCGGATTCGGTACCCAAGAGCCTTAATCTTTAGTTTGAGAGTATCGCAGACTGCCTTGATTTTCTGCTCGAAGTTCGGGTTTTTCATTTTGAGTGCGAATTCAAAGGTTCTCACAGACTTGAGGAGTTTCTTAGATGGAGTTTCCGATTTCAGATAATTGTGGAACACTCCGACTTTTTCCTTATATTAACCACCTTTCCCTTCAGTCGGGGTTTCCAAGGTGGCTCCTCTCTTGTGATCTTTCGAAAAGCTGTTGTTTTCATGTCAATGTCACTCCGCTTATCTTGCACACAGTCATCGCTCTGGCATATACCAAACCCACAGCCTCCTCCAGTGACGAAATATCTTCTATTCTTCCCTTCATTGCAGCGTTAACATCTATCGCACCTGCAAGGACTTGGTATTAATCTTGGTATTGAGGGGCGCCTCGACTTTGGGTCCAGAGAACTTGAATAGATTACTAGTTAAATATTTTTCCGTTCTTTCCGATCCTGCGTCGAGATTCTGGTTTTATATTTGCCTGGTTGACAAATATTTGATCGTCTTCCTCATCTGCTACAACTCTTCTCACATTTCTCTGTCTGTCTCTGCGTACCTCAATTGTAGGTCTGCCAGTTCTTTTAGCGATATCCAGTTCAGCTTTTGAGAGCTTTTTATTCGTAGTGATCCAGCGAACTCGATTGGCTAGAAGCGTTGCATAAGTTTGTCTACTTCGGCAGGTATCGTTCCAAAATTCTGTTATAGCTGTCTGTATGTCTTATCAAGCCATTCAACTAATTCATAGAGATCGTCATCGTCCCAACGCCATACGGCCATCTCGTCTTTGGAGCAGCGGCACATATATATATATATATATATATATATATATATATATATATATATATATATATATATATATATATATATATATATATATATATATATATATATATATATATATATATATATATATATATATATATATATATATATATATATAAAGTTAACTAAGGAATATTGAACGAAGTCAACGTCATTAGATCATTAGATTTTAAAAAGTCAAAAAATCATCAAAATATATAGGATGTTGCATTTGAAAACACATAACTTTGATTTGTTTCTCAGAGACAGAACTATCTGTTCATACGAAATTATTTTCAAATTGTGACCGTAAGATCACATCATCATATCGCAAAAAAAATTTTAAAATCCGTCGTTTTCATGGCGTTATGCTACTTCCAGTGACTCGTGGCCACCTTGTATAAAGCTGATATACTGCACGACTATCCCATAGACAAATGAAGCAGCAATATTCTGTGAATCTTCCCCGAAGTACCACTTATATTCCTTTAACTTCTAAATTTCACACATATTTGCCCTTTACATTTGTAGTAGTCTATTTTATCCACAACACTGGGTATACTTTCATAACTTTCTCTCATCGTCAATGAGCAACTGATATAGAGCGTTTTCAATATACATTAGGTAATAACAAAAGTCTTGAACCGTATCTAGACGAATCTATAAATAAACGCCACCCAAAGGCAGAAGGCTCAGAATCAAGTTCCTGCATTAAACTATCAATATCAGAACACGAAAACAACGAGTTTTCCAAACTGTAGAATGCAGAAAACCGATATTCGTAATTTTCGTTTCATTGCCTAATAAGTTCCATTGCTTAATCCTTAACACGGAAAGCAACAAAATTTTGCCGTTTTAAAGCTACGATCAGTACAGGTAAACCTGCATTATGAGGAACAAGTCGCATGGCAGACCGTAAAAAAAAATAAGCTCTCGTCTTAATGATTAGTGGGTTCTCGCTATAGCATAGGGACTGCAAAAGACATGCATTTTCGCTTCCAATTAATCCACTACACTAATGATATGCTACAACTACACAGCACTCAAGTAGGCTTTTTTAACATTCTTGGAAAATGACGTGGCTTATAATTCACCATAAATTCGCTACAAATGAGACAACATTTGCCAGCAGATATTTTGCAAGTGCGGCGCGTCTGTCCCGACATTTCCGTAGTTAAAACACTTTTTTCTCTACACACAAAGAGCATCACACTTCGAAGCCCAACAGAGGACTGATTTATAGTCTTATTTTCATGTATACTAATGTTAAAAACACGGTTTAGGTATGAAATTCATTCCAGTTAATCGCTCCTCATTACATTTACTACCTGCAAACGTAAAAGGACCTTTATGAGCTATGAATAAGTAGAACGTGTTAAGGCTCTAGGAATATGTTTCCTATTATCAGAAGATTATTTTCATTTAACACCTAAAGATTTGCTTCCTGTTACGAAAATCTGGTCGACCATTGATATTAGACATGAATATCGCATTTTTCATGAACTGTCTAATGCAGACATCGTTATTCACAATACGTTTCATTCGGAGCAATATTAAATGGCCATTTTCTACAACATGATTCACAGATTATTGAATGTTCCTCTATCTTCAGATGATTTCGACAAAGAACTTTGTATTGTTGAACAAATAGCTCCTAATAATGGTTACAATCAAAATATTATGACTGAATTACTTAACAGAAACAGAAACTGAAAGCATTGTAATTGGTGTACCCTAAATCTAAAGATCAACCCAGATATACTACCTTCAGATACATTGGGAAAGTTAGCCAGAATTAGGAACAGTTACTCGAGAAGTTCCAGTTACACATCCCATTACGAATCAATAATTTATCGAAATACATCGAAAATATTTAAAGTAAGATAGATGAAGGAGAGAAATCTGGAATATACAAACTCAGCTGTGGTAGTTATAGTAAAATGTATATTTGAATGTACAGAAATTTCAATATTAGATCAATGAACATTATTGTAATTTCATCAATAAACAAATAAATTCAAATTACACGAACCATTTGATTGAACAAAAACAACATAATTTCTACCATGATTCAAAAATTTCACATTTTCCTAATGTAAAACTGAAATATTAATTAAATAGAAGATATAAACTTTCGAACATATTATTGAATAAACATGTAGATTTTGATTATAATACACCTTTACTAATCTGTTTACAGTTGACGGATTAAGATAGATAATGGTTCTGTGAATTTACTCACCACTATTCCGATGTTGTGATTCATATATAATTTGTTGAACCTTAGTTTAGTTTTCATTATGTATATACTGATGAAAGTACTGAGTGGTTGGAACGCGTTTCAAATGAAAGAAATAAGTGTGAATCGAATTTTCTTCTATTTATCCTTTATATAAGCTCTTTACACCTGAAAAATGTGTAATAATATTTTTATATCTATTACGAACGATAGTCCATAACCGCTCTTTTACTCATCTTGTTTATCTTTTTTTGCCGATGTAAAACTGTTAAGAACTAGAAGACTTATCATAAAAAATATTTCATTCTATTTCTTCTCCACTATCATGAAGAGACTGGCGACTCAAATGATCCTCTTCATCCCCATTTCTAGGTTGAAAGGTTTCATCTATATCGCAATGAACTTCATTCTTGAGAGGTGAGGATATTTCACCTTTTTCCATTCATTCTGTAAATGTAACAAGATCAAACAAATTCGTGAAACAACACAATACAAATGAATAAAATAGTATGTTATAAAGGAGCACTACCTACTTTGTATAGGACGTCCCGAACTTCTTGGGGTTTATGGTATCGTAGCCCACTTTGAACACGTATATTGGCTGCGTGGGCGACGCGTATAATAAACGACTGTCATCAAGCAAATTTCGAAAGAGTTTCAATGATTTTTTTTACGCGGAGATCGATGAAACCCCACGTAGTTCATGAAAGGTCTATAGCTAACGGAAATAGTATCGCATATTTTTGGAGCTTGATTTCTTATCTGAATTGGGCTGCATTCCAACAAAACAGTTTTAAGACTATTAGATGATTTTTCATTGCCTTGAAAATTCGTAATTCTCACCTACATTGAGATATTGAAATTAAATAATTGAATAATTTTGTCAAACCACTGTCTTTCTTCTGTAATTTCGAATTCAGATGAAATAAATGAAATGTTTTGCACAATACATTACTTACAATTGAGAACAAAATTCAACTAGATTAAATGTCAATGAAGAAATGGATAATTTCAGCAAACAACGAATTGAAAGAGTCCGGTTCTGGGTCGTTTCAGTTAATTCCAGAGAGTTGTCCCGAAAACCCCGGATACGAATTTTCATGAGGCTCATTCGATTCAATACTCAGATAAAATAGAAAATGAAGGTGGTGACTGAAATTTTAAAAATCGAATAATAGGAGTGTCTAACCTAGTTTTTGTAATTGAAGGATTCATGAGATAAGTTTTTTTCGACATCAGTGTCCTTCGTTTGTGACTGTAAAGAATTGGATTGCAAACAAAATAATATACCTCTTCACCTTTGGCAGTTTGACAATAATATATATCATCTACAACAGTTTCTCGAACTCCTCCCAAATCACAGAAATGAATAATCGTAGCTTCAGAGAGCCTCAACCAAAAAGCGCCTTCCAAACGAGTTGCTTCAATGATTAATGACTATATCCGGCTCTATTTCGCTGTTTATTTTCCCCTGGGCCCGTTTCGTGTATCAAATTCGATCGATTTGACATATATAATATATAGGAGATGTTGGAAAACTTATAGGCTTCGAGGGTTGCTGAAAGAAATTGGACGAAGATAAAATTTAGAACCTATTCATCGATACAGAGACGTATCTACATATGTGGGCTAACGAATAAAAACCCTAATATTGGAGATATTATAGAAACTCTCTCTAATTTGGAAACACCATGTACTCAAGTAGTTTTCAAGTAGTGAGGTAATCTAATAGAATATTTTGAGTGTTGATGAAAGGAACATAGTAATTGGGATGCATGAGGATGGATACTAAGGTAAAAATTTCACAAAAGTTTGGCACTAAGAATCGTTATATCGCGATTGATTACCCTATATAGAGAAACAGATTGTAAGGAAACGACAAACAGACAAACATCGTTTTACAACAGTTGCACAGGGTCGCCTTATCCAGAAGATCTTGGAGGTACCAGCCTCTCAGAAAATCGCGCAGCTCGATTAGAATACGCCCATAGTCATGTGGAATTGGGGATCTGAAGATTGGTTCAATGTTTTATTCGCAGATAAATCTCGATTTTGCTCTCAAATTCTATCCAAGTAACTCGGTGATGTTTAAAAGCCTCCAGAAGTCCATGAAGTGCCCAGCTATTCAGCAGATTCTGAGTTGATTTTGGATAAAATATCTTTCAATCAGGGAACTGATCTCATTTCGATTAACAACTCTCTGAATGAGCTTTGTCAAGTCGTTATCTCAATGGTCAAGAAAATTGATGACATTTATTAACGCATTCGACTACCGTTTGACCAAGGTTGCCTCCAAATAGTTTCGTTTGACCACCGCTTTCGAAATTTTTGTTTCAAAGGTCGATTTCAGCTAATTCGGGGTGAGATATCTGTAGTTGATAGTTTGACCGTTCGATAGAAAATATTTTTAAGCTTTCAGTTTCGTTCGACCACCTTCCATGAAAAAATTCAGTATTCTTCATGTTATTATTGATGAACTCCACTCCACCAGAAGTCGTACTGCCTGCTCTGTAGGAACTAGTACATTGGAATCAACAGAGATGAATCCAAGTTCTTTTCAGCAATGAATGAGTTGAAATGTAATAGAAGGGAAAAAATTTGACATATTTTGGATAAGTATATATTTTGGAGAGGAGATCTGACCACATTTTCATCAAAAACAACCTGAGAAATAATATCTCAAGACAAAAAGTTACTATGTGAGAGATTTCGCAATGTGTAGACACATCGAAGAAAATTATTTTTCAAGGGACAATATTCAACCTTCCGTAGAATGTTAAATATCCTCCATTGAAGGAGGTAGTTTTCCGATATACTCTTCATAATCACTGTTAACTGTGGCCACAGGGAAGTTGTACAGCACGGTCAGATGTCACGAATAGAAAAAATGGACTGCAGTTTCGGTCTCGCTTGACCTCATCAGCATTGTATACCCATTCGGAACACAAGGCTATGCCGTTACATACTCATCTCAATTCGTTGGAGCGAACACAATAATGTGAATGTCACTGCGCCTCGCAAAACGGTGAAACCAAAGAGCAGATAAGTGGTCACACTAGTTCGATAACATACCGCCATGCGACACTCACGTATCAAACAAAGATTTACGCAAGGACTGACACTCCTCAATGTGTGGTTTACAACAGGCGAAATCTCGCATATAGTAAATTTTTGTTTTGAGATGTTTGTGTATGCCTGGTTGTTAACCACATAGAAATGAGGAGCGTCAGTCCTTCGACGGCCGCTTCTGTCTGATACGTGTCGCATGGCGGTATGTTAACGAACTAGTGTGACCACTAATCTGCACTTTGGTTTCACCGTTTCACGGGGCGTTGGTGAGGTAGCCTCTGTTTCGGTTCGTTGGGGGGCGCAATGACATTCACATTAATGTGTTCGCTCAAACGAATTGAGATGAGTAGGTAACGGCATAGCCTTGTGTTACGAATGGGTAGACAATGCTGACGAGGTCAAACTAGACCGAAACTGCAGTCCATTGTTCCTATTCGTGACATCTGACAGTGGTATACCACTTCCCTGTGGCCCCGGTTAATGGTGATTATGAAGAGTATATCGGAAAACTACCTCCCTCAGGGGAGGATATTTAATATTCTACGGAAGGATGAATATTGTCCCTTGAAAAATAATATTCTTCGATGTAAGAAGTAATACTCAAAGGATGAATTAATTCTACAAATAAGGGTACCTCACCTTCCAAAAGTAGTTAAGAATTTTCTTTTCCAACCAGATAATACAACTCTCCACCTTGCGGTAGCTGTCCAAAATGCATTGGCGCAAAATTGAAGAGACAAAACGTTCGTTTGGTAGTTCAAGGAGCTTGTTTGAGGTAGGCCAAAATGTTATAGATAATTCAATCTTATATGTCAAGACGTTGCCAGAGTTCTATCAAAGTCAGAGGTGAATACGGAAAATATTCAATTGTTTAGATGTATATATACGTTCTTCTTTTTGTAGAAGAATTCGCCATGATCTTAAAATATTTCATTCCGAACGAATTTGCTAGATACATTAAATAAGCTTCAATATATAAATATATAATAATAATATATGATAAACAATAAAAATATTTATCCGACACTTCCATAAATTTTCTCAAAGCTTTATGTCTCTCATTTGTATCCACCATTGTAATTTTTTTGTGTATTCTGAACTTCCAGAAGTTAGAAGGTTTGATCTTAATTATTCTGTATTCGGATGGTTGAATTGTTGTATTCGGTTGATTTTTCAAAAAGATATAAATTTTGTCCAAAGCTTCTCGGGAAAATGACCAGACAAACTTCTCACGTGACTGCATCCAGAATTCACAAAATAATCATGAATAGGCTTCTGAAAACTCATATTTGATATCAGAAATTTCCCTCCAAGAATTTTCCTGTAAAATTTGGATTGGTAATGGTGACTTCCATATAGAGGTATTCGTCCTTCTGCCAGGATTAAATGGGTAGGTGCATCATCATTTCACCGAAAATGAACTATTTATCCTAATGGAGGGTTTGATGATCCTAGTAGCACAGCAGCTATATTTATGGATGATGGAGCAGCTGTTCATTTCAGCGAGATCGCTAGGGAACTTCTAAATAAGCAATACAATTATCATTGGATAGATAGCAGCACCAGAGCCTCCTGCATCCCTAGAATTGAATCCTCTTAATTATTTTTCTGGTAAAACTTGAAATCAGTAGTTTACAAAACGAGAATCAGTAGTATGAATCTCGGGCAGCGAATAGAGCAATCTCTAATATCACTCTGGAATAGATCGGGTATAGCCGAGGAAAACAGGCAATCGATGAGAAGAAGAGCAGAAACTTGTATTGAAAGGAACGTTGTAATTTATAAATATGTAATTTTTTCTTCTTAAATTTTTCCGACTTTTTATCTCATTAACATAGCTACTATTCTTCTAAAAAGCTAAAGTAATTATCAATACCTCATCACTGTATCGATTGAAAATAATCTGGTTCTCTAGAAGCGTAGCTGATTGATTCCTAACCTATGCGTTGTATGAAAAACTCAAGATTACTTTTTCAAAAAATTGATGCGCTCTTCCAAAACGAACTAATTTTTAGAAAATACTGGCGTAGAATGCAATGTTGGAAGGAAGAGATGTTAAATACCGCGGTAAGCTACTCATTCCATTCTCTGGGATTTACTTTTGCTTTACTATTGCTTCAGATGCTGTCTAGCAATTATCCGAATTTAAATAGCCGTCAATTCATTCGAAATTATAATGTTTTTTCTGCAGAAAAATGACAACTTAGTGATACCGTATCTCGGAAACGAAGTATTTCAGATAAATCATGTTCTCACTAAATCTTCTGGAAAAAGAATCATGGGATCAAACTCAAGGATTTGCAGAAAATGTATATGAGGCATTCTTAATAACCTTTTCTATTCTTTCTTCAGAAATACTGCAAGTTGACCCTAACTTGTACTTTCTAAATGATAACCATAAATTTTAATTTCTTTTTTCGATTTTTTTTCAATTTTCCGAAATTCCCGAAAACTCACAATTTCAACCTAACAGAAATGCTCGAGTATTTCGGCATCATCGAATGATTTCCAGATCGTGATGAATCACAGAGCTGTTAGTTTTCTTCAGAAAACAAAAACTGTCAAGAGGAAGATTAATGAAGAAATGGAATCTCTTGATGAATGTCGAAGCGAACCCAGATACATCTGTTCGACAAATTTCTGCAGAAATCGAAACGTTAGCGGCGACTTTCTAATCTATTTTACGAAAACACAAATACAAGCCTTATGTTTTTCAAAAAATTTCAGCACTTGAAGAATATGATTGCGTTAGACGCCGCGAGTGTTTGCATTTTTTAGCAATAGAATCCCTTTTGATTATTATTCTTTGAGAATGAGTGTACTTTCCGGAATAATCATCATTTCAATTGAAATTTATTTGAAACATTTGATAGGATCAGTTTTCGTTGAAGGAAACTAGAATCAGAATAATTTGAATGAAATTCTCATTCGAACGTTACAAGATGTCCCCTGTGATCTTCCTCCGGTAGAAAGAAGATATATGTACTATTAACTAGATGGTACTGCTCCTCACAACGCAGCTTTGAATTTGTACAATAATTTTGGTGATCGAGCATACGGAAAAATGCTCCTTTTAAGTAGTCAGATAGCTCCCTAGATTCAACCCCTACTGATTCCTAGCTTCGGAGGATCGAGTATACCACACTTCTCCAGAAAATTTGAACGTATTGAAATAAAGATTAAGAACCGCCTGTCTAGGAATTCCTCCAAAAGATGTTCTTTCTGGTGATGGCAATTGTGTATTTAATAGCATAGAGGGAATTTTCAACAACTTGTACGAAAAGTTTTTCATATAAGTTGAGTTTTATTTATTTCGATGTTTTCATTTTATTGAAACAACTTTCGAGTGAGGTAAACTTGCAGCGGTCTGGTTCATCATGATCGTTACAGACAGAATCGGAAGGCTCGAGCAGTATTCCTGTGAGATTAAAAATGAACTCGCATCATGCCTATATCAATTTTGGTCTTCCATACCCATTTATACTACGTGAAAAAGACTCGAAACGAAACAACAACAAGAATTAGCGGGTATGTACCTATATGTCATAATTTCTTGTCAATAATTCCGAATGAAATTCATTATAATTTTAAAAAGATTCTTCTTTGATTTTTCATGGTATTCCACCACAATGGGTACTCACGACACATTTAAATCTACATTTTGAGTCTTTTATAACCAAAATACGAAATATTGTGAGTTAGCAGAACTGAAATAATCTAGAACCGAAAAATTTCATCCCAAACTCAAACAGTCGTCGAATTCTACGAATTCGATAGATGCATTGAAAATGTGAAATTTCTTCCGACATTTTTCCATAATTTCTCTCCTCTGCGTAAATACAGCGATTCAAGGAAAAGAAAAATGAGAATATGGAGTTACCATTTGAATAGTTTACGTGAAGGTCAACTTGAAGTAATTCTTAGAAGTGACAGTTCAATTAGAATTCAAGATGCAATACGATTCTCCTTTTATTGAAACTGACCTACAATTTTTTGTTGTGGATTTGTGAATTCACTTCAACTCGCAAAGATAGGCTAAACGATTTTTTCATCACGGCCTCCAGATTTGATAACCCTGAAAATTTCTTCATCGAAATATCGCAACTTAATCTCTTCTTCTTAAGTGACGCTCCTGAATCCTTCCCTGCCTCACGTAATTTGAATAAAACTCGGGACCAGTCAAGTTTCATATTTCAGACTGAATTGAATTTAGGGTACCGTATAGTCCGAAAAATGGAAAGTGAATTTTCGTTTTAATCAAATGGATTCACCTTGAAAAATATGAAAAGACAATGTTATTATTTCTTTAGAAAACATTGCATAATACCGTGGAATATTTCTTTATACCCGTCTGGATTGAAAAACGATCGAAAATTGGTTTTCGTTCATCTAGCTAAAAGTGAGCTATATTAGTAGTAGGCTAATTCATAACTATTCTTCAAGGGTTCTGAGGGATGAACATGAACTTCTAAAATTATTTCACAAAAATAAGAAATTTATAAAGGGAATTGGATATTTAGCTATACGGGGGTTGCCAAAAAATTATCCATCCTACCTCAATATGTTTTATCTGATATTATTCTCTGCCATTTGATTCGTCACCTCCTTCGGAGTAGTCTGCATTGGATTTAATAACATGCTCCCAACCATTCTTCCATTCGCGGAAGATGTCCTAGTACTAATCTTTCGGGATCACCTTAAAAGCGTTCGTTGCATTTGTTTTTTTGATTTGTTCATCTTTAAATCGGCGACGTTTTTAAAGTTGAAAATAGCCGGAGGTCGCTATATCGAGACTGTACAACGGCGGACGTGGCTGTAAGATCTTGTGGTTTGTCGAATATTCATTGCTCACAGCTGTGATCATTTTCATTATTGCGACCTGCAATTTCTCTAAAACTAAATATATATATATATATATATATATATATATATATATATATACAATTTAATGGAGATTTTAAAAGACTCAATTCCTTCATGAAAAGTTACGACCAATTTTTAACACGATTTAATTCAGGTGATGCTATCGTTAATACATATTGTTTAGAAATAATTAAAAGCAAATTAATAAACAAAGCAGCAGATGAGTTTTACTCTTCTGATGTAGCTGACACGTGGATCGCTTTAAAAGAATTGTTAATAAACAAATTCGGCGATAGAGTTGGTTTAGAAGTCCTTAAGAACGAATTCCAGTTCTTAAGAAAATCATTTCATGAAAATATGTTCGATTTTATACAGCGAATTAAAGCCTGCAAAATACGGATAGTCGCTGAAGTTACTTTTACCCCAGAAAGTAAAATGCTTCACAAACAATTAGTTGAAGGATTAGCTAAAGATGTCCTTACAAGTAATGTTCCCATAGAATTACAAATATCTATGCTAAAAACCCCTAATTTAAATTTCGACTTATCAGTTCAGATGGTATAAAACTATCTAATGCAGAAAGAACAATTAGATCTTGTTCGAAATCAATTCAAAAATCACAATAAACAACAAAGTCAATATTTTCCCTCACAACCAATTCAAATGACACAAAGGAATAAACAATCTATTCCACATTATCCTACAAACAAACAGGTATTTGGTAATCAACCGAAGCCTACAAATGTATTCAAACCAGGGAATTCAACACCCTCTTTTCAACCAACTCCTATGTCAACGCAAACCCATAGAAACTATCCCGAGAAAAGACCTTATGAAATGTCCACTCAAACTATTCAAAATCCGAATAAAATGAGGACAAATCATAAATTTTTCAAATTAACACAACCTCCTTATTTTATCTCAGAGGATATACAAGAAAAGGAATATGAAGAAACCCCCTAGAAAAATATAATGAAGAGATTGATAATTATTTCGATTCCGAATTAAATGAAGATAATGATTCCCAATTAAATGGGGAAAAATTTTTCACAACCAGCCTTAGACAAACCGTGGACTTAAATAGCGTACACGAAAAAATCAAGTCAACCCATTTACCCTATATTATATCAGAAAACCCAAAGCGAACATTTTTAATCGATAGTGGCTGTTCAGTCTGTTTGATGGACCCACGATTAGCATATCAATATTTTCCGAATCAAATTTATTCAGAAAATACTTCTTTATGTACCCCACATGGCTCAGAAATGAGTAACGAAAAAGTGGAAATGCCTTTAAATAATGTTGGTATAAATGCAACTTATCCTTTTGTCTTATATAAGTTCCATACCCTTTATGATGGACTTATTGGATTTGAATTTCTTGAAGAAAATGGTTTTGTAATAGATTTACAAAGAAGATTATTAATTGGTGAGAATTGTGAAATCCCAATATTTTTCCAAAAGATTATAACACGTAGAGATCATTATCCTATCGATTTAAAAATTTAACATCAAAAATTAGAAATTAATTAATAAAAATATTCAATGCGACGGAAGAAACTTTACAACTTCCAAATCAACCTTTAGAATTTTCTAATAGAATTAAACATAATATCAGAACAAAAGATGAAATTCCAATTCATTCAAAAATTTAAAGATACCCAGAGAAACACCGGGCAGAAATCGAAATGCAAATTGAAGACATGTTAAAAAAGAAAATAATTAGACCAAGTATCTCTCCATGGTCTTTCCCTGTCGTAATGGTTAAGAAAAAACTTGATCAATCCGGAATTCACAAATGGAGAATGGCTATCGATTATAGACCATTAAATTACAAAACAATAGATAACAAATATCCACTACCTCAAATAGATTTTATTCTAGATAAACTTAAAGGTGCCAATATTTCACTATACTTGATCTAGCAAGCGGATACCATCAAATACAATTGGACGATGAATCAATTGAAAAAACTGCATTCACAGTTGAGAACGGACATTACGAATTTCTACGAATGCTGTTTGGTCTAAAAAACGCACCAGCGACTTTTCAACGATTAAAGAATAACATTTTGAAAGATTATATCGGTAAAATATGCTATGTCTATATGGATGACATAATTATATTTTCAAAATCTGTAGAACAACATCTAGCAGTTATACATACTTTGTTATTAAAAATTGCAGATGAAAATTTAAAGATTCAGTTAGATAAATGCGAATTTTTAAGACTGAAATCGAATTTTTAGGTCATATTGTAACACCTCAAGGAATTAAACCTAATCCTAGAAAGACCGGAATTATTAAGAAATTCCTCTTCCGAAAAATGCTAGAGAGATTAAATCTTATTTAGGTTTGTTAGGATATTATCCCAAATTCATACCGAATTTTGCTAAAATCACGAAACCAATGACCAAATATTTACGTAAAGATGCTAAAATGAAGTTAGATGACCAAGAATATAAAGAAGCTTTTAAAATCAGTAAAAATTTACTAATGAATCACCCTATATTGATTTATTCTGATTTTAATAAACCTTTTTGTTTAACAACAGACGCTTCAGGATATGCGTTAGGAGCTATTTTATGTCAGGGTACATCACCGAATGACCTACCTGTTGCATATGCTAGCAGAACTTTGAATGATGCAGAAACTCGATATTCAACAATTGAAAAAGAACTTCTTGATATAGTCTGGGCAACGAAACATTTCAGCCCTAATCTTTTTGGCGCAAAGTTTACTATCTATTCTGAACATAAACCCCTTGTATGGCTGAATTCATTAAAAGAGCCAAACTCTCGTTTGATGAGATGGAAATTAAAACTCAAAGAGTTTAACTATGAAATCAAATATAAAAAAGGTTCAAATAACAATGCGGATGCATTATCTAGATTGAAAATAGATTCAGAAGACACGAATGCCTTAGAAGACAAAATTTGTTCAGTAATACCACAAGTTAGTGCTGAAGATTTAGAAATGAATCAACAAGAATTAGACAAGTTAATAAACCGTATAAGTGACGAAAATGATAATCCACTATCGGATACTCAAACTGTCCACAGTAATGAAGAAAATCCAATATTAGAAATACCCTATTCAGAACACCCTGTAAATTGTGCAAAGAATCAAATTATCTTTTTTCCTACTACCAAGGCATATTATACCTTGAAAACAAAACCTTTTGACAGCAAAACGCGTTATACCGTAGCTATTTCAAAGAATGACGATTCTATAAAATTTATTAAACAATAATTTATAACAAAAACATTGTATTCTATACATTTCAGACACAAGAACCTAGAAAAATCTTCTATTCAACTTTTGCAAATGGATTTTAAAGCAAAAAGTTTAAATCTTAGAATATGTAATACCTTTCTAGAAGACGTTTTTGAATTAACTGATCAACATGAAAAAGTAGAAATGTATCACGTGAATAAATCAGGACATAGAGGCATAAATGAAAATATCAATGCCATAAAACGCAAATTTTATTGGCCGAATTTAGAAAAATCGGTCCAACAATTTATTAACAGTTGCGAAATTTGTCAAAGAAACAAATACGAGGGTACTCCGAATAAATTAATATTAAAAAACAATCCAGTAGGAGATAAATCCTTCTCACATCTTTATGTAGATACGTTTACTATGGAAAAATCTACATGTTTGACGATAATAGATTCATTTTCTTAGATTCGCGCAGTGTTACCCCTTACTTCAAAAATCTTCAATCGAAATCTTTAATAAATTAGTTCAGTTCATGAGTAACCATGGTATACCAGGAAAAATAACTTGCGATAACGGAACAGAATTTAAAAACAAAGTTTTACAAGAATTTGCTGAGACGCATAAAATCAATCTTCATTATACGACGAATTATCACCCGAATTCCAACGCTCTTATTGAAAGATTTCATTCTTCTTTGATTGAACAATTAAGATGCTTATCGGAAGAAAAATTGCATTTAACGGCTAGATTAGCAAGTGCAGTTTTAACTTACAATAATTCTATTCACTCATCCCTAAATTATACTCCCATGCAATTAATTAAAGAAGACTTGCATTATTCGATACCTTTAGAGAAAACTGCTGATGAAAAAAACAAATGATTACGTGTAAACCTATCGAGAAAACATGAACGAGATAAACGAAGTTGTGCAACGTTCCATTCAACATCTCATATTTCATTACGATATTTCAGGAGTTCCTAAACTTCTAATCTTACAAAATAAAACTATCACTCAACTTAAATAACAAGTTTACCGAGCCTGCACAGCAATACTATAAGGTAGTTATGAGTATATTAAAAAGCTCATGTATGATTACAAACTCACAGAAGAGTATCTACCCAATCAACACTGTTGAACTCAGAAGAATCATTGAGTTATTACCACTTAACATGACCACAATCCAAGGAATACCAGAAGAGAAGCTTCAAGTAGAAGAAATACCTACCCTGAGGGATCTCTACCAATGGGCACCACATCCAACAACAATAGCCTTGTCAACGGCAGTAATTATGTTTATGATGATTATGACCCTAATAGCAGTATTGTTCCTTTATTATAGAAGATACCTGCTACCGTATAATAATTTTCGTAAACTCTCAGCCTCGGTTCCACAAAATGGAGAGGAATTTCGTGTTCCAGAACAATCACCATTCTGAAGAAATGCTGACAAGACGGAAATCGGACCCACGAAGATACGAACGTATAAATAGACGCGTATCCTTCGTAAATGTAACATTAAGTAATAGTTAGATCATAAAGCTATAACCCTTGTACCTCATAGTTAGAATAAAGATTGTTTTTAAAAAGAATTCTAAGTGTTCGAAAAACATAAATATATATATGTAGTAGAGAGCATCATGAGTTCGTGAATATTATGAAAATTTGAACAGCTTTGTTTTATAAAATATAATTCCACTGTGAATAACGAGAACGTTTTCGGACTATGGAAACGCATATATTCAAAGCATAACGAACCCGCAAAAATGATGACAAAGCCTTTGTTCCTTCTATCCTGTGCACATCAGGGATTTAGTTCATTATCTGTTTCTATAATTTTCTCGGAAAAAACTTCTGTTGCTTCAATAGCGAAACAGCAATCGACGAAGATATATAACGAGACAAGGTACGGAATTAATTGATCCTATTAATTTCGGATGACAGGAACTTTTCACTATGAGTCACAATCTGCACAAGTTTTAATGAATAACTACAAGATTGTGACATCTATACCTTGCAAAAGAGATTTTTTTCATTATCTGGTTTTATAATTTTTCTGGAAAATACCGTTATTTGAATAGTGAGACTAAAATATATATAATTATATTCTTCGAACACTTGAGATTCTTTTCAAAAACAACTTTATTTGGAATGTAAGTACAGAGATTATGCTTATGATTCGATACAATGCATCAAATTTGAAGGCTAACTATGCTGTAGCTCTATTTATCTCCTCCCGTTTGGGGCGTCTTCGAAGAACCGGGACTGAAAGTTTCCCAATCTCATTAGAAAGTAGCAGGTATCTATTGTAGATGTAGTAGAGTGTAGAGTATATATATATATATATATATATATATATATATATATATATATATATATATATATATATATATATATATATATATATATATATATATATATATATATATATATATATATATATATATATATATATATATATATATATATATATATATATATATATATATATATATATATATATATATATATATATATATATATATATATATATATATATATATATATATATATATATATATATATATATATATATATATATATATATATATATATATATATATATATATATATATATATATATCACGTAGTTTACTTTATGAAATAATGACATCTGCATAGACGGCAAACAATAAGATTCAGAAAAAATATTAGTTGGGCACCACTTAGTTTTGTAATAAATTATTGAACTTGTTCAAACTAAGGAACACAAATTTCACTGAAAGATATCACTTTAAATAAGTTTTTTGAGGCGATGAAATATGAAATATATTTTCAATATAATTATATTCTGAAGAAGCGGTTAGTAGTTACTACCTAGAACTTTACAAAATTCACTGCTCAATAAAATATTGTGATGTTCGTGGAGAATGAGCAAAGTAAATTACGATGTAAGTAATTTCGAGGGTAATTTTGATCTGATGATGATATTCGTAATATAGGTAGCAAGGAAATGCTTGACTCAAATAGTTAGTTATACTGGCCTTATTTTCTCAACTATCAGGAAAGCTTTGATATTTTCTAGTTGTTGCAGAAAAATCGAGTACATAAGACAATATGTCCATACGAAATGTTGTACGAGTGATGAGGTAGGTAAAGAAAGCTTATATGATCCTACCCAAAGGCCCTCTTTGAGGGTCTGGAGGTATAAGGTATTTAATTTGCGAGTAGAAATGGGAAATGGCGTCGAGATTAGATATTCGTTTCGATATAGTTAAGACGAGAAGAGGTCATGTCTTTTCCAAACGAGAATTTTAAAGATTTATATTCAATCGGTAATATTTATATTCAAACCTCTAACATGAGGCACGGCTATTGACAAGATCGAAATCCAAACACGATCAATTCTTCTTTGTCTCGGTCTTTCAATCCGCTTTTCCTAATATCTATAGAAAATCATATGAAAACTGAACAGCATCTGCCGGTGAAGTCTGCAGATAATATTTCGAGGGGCAACATCGATAATGATTCATATTTAAATTTTATTCGTACAAATTATCTATGTATCACCTGTCCGTAAGATGGGGATGGATGTCCGATTTTATTCGAATAATTATTTGAATTATGTTTAAGGAATATTTCAACAATGACAATGAGCAAGATTTTTAAATTGCTACACTACCCCTTTCCAACAGAAAATATTTTCCACGGAACAATTTTGAGTGTGTAACTAATGAATTATATTAATGATCTTAAGCATCTACGCCTGCTACACTCCCCATATAGTTTTTTTTTTAAATAATCAGTACTTAATTATAAAAAAGGGAGTCAAAATCGGGGGATATCTGAATCGGGAATTGGTCAAAATCGAGGGTTTAGTTAACACAGAAGCAGTTAAATAAGAATTAAATGAAGAAGGTTCAAGAACTATTAATAAATGAATATTTACAACTATGATATTAATAGAAATATAGATCCCTAACGTGAGGATTCTGATGTGGGTTTAACACACTGAAATATCTGAATTGGAACCCAAATAGGGTTTCAGATCTCTTAGGTGCCATACACCTGTATCTGAACCATCAATGTTACTACGTTGATAACATAAATTAGAGACCTTTCTAGTCACAATACCTAGCACATATCGTGGTGAAAGCTTGGCTGAAAATTGATTCGTGGCATTACTCAAAACTTTATTGCGCCTGCAGACCCTATCCCCACTGTCTAACCTAAGTTTCCTTCGCCGAAGGTTATTATGCCTCGCATTTCTTTGGCATGCCTGATGAAGTGTGCTACGTACGGTACGAAAAATTTCCGAAAGATATTCTAAATCAGTAGCATAGTCTTGACGATTATCGGGTAAAAGCTCTATATCCGCCGTTGTGACGACGCCATAATAATCTCCAGACAAAAGAACGTACCTTCCGAAATTTAAAAGAAAAGCGGGAGTATAACCAGTAATTTCATGAGTGGCAGTATTCATGGCTTGCGCAATTTTTGGTTGGTCCTTATCCAAATTTGTATGATTTGAATCCTCAATATAACATTTTATAGATGTACCGATGGTCTGATTATTTCTCTCCACAGGAGGAGTATATAAAGCTGTATACCATATCTTCTGAACGTTTTAAGATTGCGAAAGTTCTTTCATCATATGACCTCTGAACTGTTTACCAATATCAACCAATATAAATTGAGGAACTCCAAATTTGAGAAAAACTTCATTGTCAATAAATTTGACTGCGTTTTTCGCAGTCGCCGTCCTTAAGGGATAAATTAAGGTATACTTGGTGAAGCAAACACTTACAGTTAAGGCGGAAACATTACCGATAGGGTAACTATCAATTCAACACTATTAAATTGCCACGGAAATCTTATATTTTTCTCGGCACGCATAAGACCTAAAGGAGCCTGATTATATATTTTTTGCGAACCACAGGTTTAACACTTTCTAATATATTCGAAAAAGGTTCGAACGCATCTTTGGCCAATAGTAGATTTCTCTTATTCTGCAATAGTATTTGAATGATCCAAAGTGGGCTGATGTAGAGGAATCATGACATGACGAAATAACCTAGTTTCTTAAAGGTTTGGGTACCACTACTTTCCATTCTGAAATATTACCACCGATAGGGATGTTGTTTGGACAATGCTTATACAAAAGCTCATCTTGTATTTTCCATTCAGGAAATTCGTTAGGATTTTCTGAAATTTTAGTACGTAACTCACGATACCTTGTGTCCCAATTTTGTTCAGACAAATCGATAGTACCTACTTCGGGGTTTTCAGGATTCTGTGATGGTATCCTGGAAAGAAAATCCGAAACGATATTGAGCTTGCCCTTGATATGTTGAAGGTCGAAATTGTGTTGGCGGAGCTGTACGGCCCAACGAGCTGATTTACCAGAAGGATTCGATAAATTATTCAGCCAAAAAAGAGAGTAGTGATCCGTAATAACGGTAAACTTAACACCCTCCACAAAAGAACGAAACTTTTCGATACGTAAAATTAAACTCAAAAGCTCTCTTTCAGTGACTGAATAGTTACGTTCAGTTCGAGATAGTGAGCGACTTGCATATGCAATTACTTTCTCTTCACCTTCAATCTCCTGAGTGATCACACCTCCAATGCCAGTATTCGAGGCATCACATTGTATGGTGAATGGACGTTCGAAATCAGGTGAGGACAAAATAGGTGCCGATACTAGTGCCTCTTTTGTTTTGATAAATGCCATTTCAGCATCAGATGACCAATTCACAATAAATCAATAAATCATCTATAGGCGATATGAGTGTTGAAGAGTCCTTAATAATCCGGCGATACCAAGAGCATAAGCCAATAATGATATCTGTTGCTGTTGTTGATTGAGGAGAATTCAACATGCACTTTACTTTGTCCGGATCTGTATGTAGGCCTTCTTCATTTATGACAAAACCGAGGTATTTAAGGGAGTTCTTGAAAAATTGACATTTATTGAGGATAATCGTTAATTTAGCATCACGAAGTCGCTCAAACACTATACTCAAAAGTCTGACATGTTCTTCAAAGGTCTTCAAAACAATAACTATGTCATCGAGATAATTTAAATACCAAGCGTAGCTGACATTGTGCGCTGTTCCTCAAACCCGAAAGAGTAACTTTGAATTGGAAAAGCCCTCTTCCCGGTCTACTAAATATAGTTTTCGCCTTTGAGCTTTCAGATGAAGGTATCTGCCAAAAAGCGTGTCTAGCATCAATGCTCGAAATATAGTTTGCATCTCGCAAGCTACTTAAAATTCTATCAGTTCTGGGTAGAGGATAAGAATCATGTGTGGTCACTTGATTGAGTTTCCTACCATCAAAACAGATCTGTAGTCTCCATAAGACTTTTTAACTAGTAACACAGGACTGCACCGTGGACTTTTAGATGGCTCTACTACATCTAACTTTAACATGTTATCTAATTCTCAATTCAAATTTTTGAGCATATAAGGCGACATAGGAAATTGTTTATTTCTTACTGGCTGCGAATCACCTGTATCAATATTCATAGAGATCTTATCAGTACAACCTAATCGTTCATCACTACTTATTTCAGCGAAAGATTTTATTACAATTTCGGCAATTTCACGATGTGATGGCTCAAGTTTTCAAGAGATATAACATGTGGTGACATATTACCTCGAGGTGTAGAAACAACCTGCATAGTTGCACATTCATTTGACTGTACATCCCAAGTACCATTTATATAATCGATAGAAATTCGAAACAACTCACAAAAATCGCTTCCACAAATATATCTATCATTGAGCGATGGAACTACTGAAGCCTTCAAAAGGTGAAAATGAGGTCCGATACTGAGAGGTAGATACAAGAAGTTTCCGATCTTGACCATCAGCGGTACACACAAAATTCTTTGTTTGAGGTATGATTTATATGATGATATATATATATATATATATATATATATATATATATATATATATATATATATATATATATATATATATATATATTGAAAAGTCTACTTGAGATTACTTTCAACTATTCCAATGATATTCAAATGAAATTTTGGCTTCCAAAATGTAAAAATCTTTCTATTGAAAAAGGAAAGATTACCTCTGATTATATAAAGATTTCCAATATCGAAATCGAGCCAATGCATCAAGGAGATACATATAAATATCTTGAATTTTGTCAAGAGAAGACAATTAACCATAGCAGCACTAAAGAAAATATTAGAAGTTCATATTACAAAAGACTTAGAATTATCATCAAGAGTCATTTAACTAGTAGAAACCTTTTCAGAGCTATCAACTCCTATGCAGTTCCTATTCTTACATATTCTTTTGGAATTATTAAATGGTCTAAAACTGATCTAAATTAATTACAATGTGAAACGAGGAAAATGCTTCGTAAATATCATAAGCACCACCCAAAGTCAGCTGTTCAGAGAGTTACACTACCTAGACATCTTGGAGGTCGTGGATTAACTGATTTGAATAATCTTCATAGTAAACAGATTTTTCATCTACATTCCCATTTTCATGATAAACCGAGAACGTCTAAATTACATGATATTGTTGTTGCTTCAGATTATAATCTTACACCTCTGAACTTGACGATGCAAAAGGTAGATTTTGATATATTTGATGATAATTCTAAAAGAAAAAGTTGGATGCAGAAGGAATTACACGGAAAGCACCCTAAAGAATTGAAAAATTATTATATTGATGAAATCGCATCGAATAAATGGTTAGTATCTGGAGAATTGTTTGCTGAAACAGAAGGCTTGGCAATTGCGATCCAGGATCAGGTTGTTTTCACGAGGAATTATAGAAAACACATCATCAAACAAAATATAGATGATTCTTGCCGTAGATGTTTCTGTTCTTCAGAAACAGTTTTTCATATATTATCATCTTGCTCAGTCCTTGCTTCAACAGATTATTTAGAAAGACAAAATGCCGTCGCTAATATTATTCATTACAATCTAGGAATTGAACATGACCTAATTCCCAAAAGAAAAAATTTTACAAATATGAACCTGAGATTATTTGTGAAAATGACAAATATAAACTTTATTTTGATGAAACAATTCTTTGCAACAGTGCAGTAAAACACAATAGACCAGATATCATTCTTAATGATAAACAGAATCAAATAACATATATAATTGATATTGCTATACCCGACACACATAATGTACAGAATAAATACAATGAAAAATTCTAAATATATGATGCTTGGCGACGAGATCAAAAAATGTGGAAAATGAAAAATATTTATTCTACCGATTATTATTTCCACAACAGGTGTTATTCCTAGAAATCTTCACAAAAGTATTGAGATTTTGGGTCTGAAGAAAAATTTGTTTGAACAATTACAAAAGATAACAGTCATCAAATCTTGTAATATTCTTCGTAGGTTTCTTTCCGAAAAAATAATGAGGTAGAGTCATTGGTTTTCTCTTTAGTTTATACTGCTCAGAATCTCACTCCATATTTTATTTATTTGTTTATATAAATGTAATATAATTAAATGACAATTTTGTCATATTTATATTCAGAGCAGTTTTATATTCGATCGTTCACCACCTCACACAAAGGAAACTATTAATGAGTAACAATCAGTGTTACTTGACTAAGGTCCGTACACTGGATTTTTCCAGGGAGAAAGCCTCTGGCACTATTCGTTGGTACATTGATGTTATTAGCTGATAATGCTATAGTTTATGTATATTCTCTTATATCATTGTCTGATGATGCTATAGTATGTATATATTCTGGTACATTGATATATTCTCATAACATTTAACGTTATCCTAATATATAATTATTCTAGGATATGTTTTGATTATAATCATTGCCTGGCAATGGTATTAATTACCGGGTGGTGGATTTATATTTTTCATGAAATCAGTTTGATTGCATGAACAGATATATGGCAACTCGTCGGGATGAAACCCCATATATATATATATATATATATATATATATATATATATATATATATATATATATATATATATATATATATTCAAACGGTATCGTTTTAGGCTCACAATTTAAATCCTCCAACATGAGATACGGCCATTGACAAGATCAAAATCGAATCACGATCGATTCTTCTTTGTCTCGGTCTTTCAATCCGCGTTTCCTAATATTCAAAGAAAATCATATGAAAACTGAACGGCATTTGCCGGTGAAGTCTGCAGATAATATTTCGTTCATATTTCAATTTTATTCGTACAAAATTAGTTAAAATTTTAACTAATTATATAAGGCACATAATCCTTACGAATGTACTACTTATCTGTGAAACTACAGTGAGGTAAAAAGCGTCATAAATTGGTAAATTTAGTGAATATTTGAACAGCAGTTATTGATTTGATTTTTATCGTAAATAACGGGGATATATTGGAAATATGGAGACGCATATATTCAAAGGATAACGAGCGAGAATGATGACAAATACTTCTTTCCATACATCCCATGCATGAGGAATTGTGTACATTACCTGTATTTATAATTATCCTGGAAAAATAATTTTGTTGCTGAAAATGCGTAACTGGAAATTCATTGCAATATTTGTATGACGAGATATGCTACAAAACTCATTGATCCAATTCATTCCTGATGACGGAAAATTTTTATTATACATTACAATCTGCATAAAAGTCGAATCCATTTGTATGAATAGAGAATTTCGTAATTTGGAACGGGGACTATGACATGGAAAATATCAAAACCAAAATATGGATTTCTTTTATGAAAATTCTCTTTCAATGTTATGTTCCGTATTACTTATGGACTTTGTACAGCGGCTATTTCATCATAACATCAAAAATCATTGAGTCAAAATGATTGATTTTCATTTCGGTGCAACTGACATTTTAGATTGAAGTTTCATTTGGAAATTGTAGGTTGCAGTGAAATACTAAATCGAATATTATCAATTCAAATACTAAGCTGTCGCTACTGCTGATGATCACTCAATCTTAAAACTTCGACTAAATCAATGAAGAAATCAAATCGAAATATAAACTGTCTTTTTGAATAAATCAATAAGTCGAAACATATTGTTAACAATTTGTTGAATCGTAACATGATGACAACACACAATAGCTTCTTCAAACAGTTGAGCATGTAATATGATGATAACCTTTTTTTAAACGGATAGGAAATATTAATAGATCTTCCCAAATGAACTAATAATCAAGGTAAGAAATCTAACAGGAGAACGAGGTGTCTGGGAACCCCGCCACTTCACCTTAGAAGTCTCTTGTGGTACACTTTACCTGGAATTTATCCCACAAGCTCCATCTTTCTTACAAAAGTTATAAGTCAAGTGACTCAGTGCTTACTGAGCTGCTTCACTTTTAGATTGTGGAGCTGTTGCTCAATCATTTATGTGACTTCGGAGCCGTTAGTGCCCCTCTTATAGGTGATTAAAACTTTTATGTCTTACATTGATAGTTTGGGGTTCACTAATGGCAATCGAAAATATGTTTCAAATCGAACCATTACTCCCATAACTTCAGATCCAAACATCAGATCTCAAGAATTTCCATTCTTGAGGTTGTTGGAAATTTATATAAATTCAAAAGGTTTCATAAACCATTAGAAATGTCGGAAAAGAAAATATAAAAATGTAGAAATCCACTGTCACACAGAATTGGCACGTTTTTCTCACTGGAATTTATGTTATTTTCGTGTTTAAATTAGAAAATTGCTTCTCGCACTCGGTTGCACAAGTATTCTTCTACTGTCGATTTTCATCTCGTCTAAGACCATGTGTTTGGGGGAGAAATATTAAAACATGAACTATGAACTACATCCCCTCCCCACCTAGAAAATATAATAAAAAAACAAGTACTGTGTTTTAAGGAATTTTACTTAATAATTGCGATTCGTAACGCGTTTCACTACACCGTAGCTTCTTCAGACGAATGATTATGCAGAAAAATGTAAATGAGAATATAACTATAAATGTTCTTGTGTAATTAAAAGCTTATTGGTTGCTTCTTCTTAAGTGGTTATTTATGACAGGTATATCCAATAAAATTAAGGAATAGATTGCTCCCCGAAAAGATTCAATAGAGGTGAAGGGCTTAAATCGACTTGTTCATTGATGAGTCTACCTGAGTGTTTGTATTTATTTATTTCTAAAGTTTCCCAAAGATATACCTTCCAATATTTATTATCTGTATGCAAAATTTCAAACTGTGGGTCGAAAGAATGATTATTTTCTAAGAGATGATTCGCGTAATTTGAATCTAATTTTTATTTGAAAAACTGCGTTTATGTTCCGATATTCTGATATTAAAATTTCTATGTGTTCTACCAATGTAAAAATTATCGCAGTCATTGCAATTCAATCTATAAACACCTGATTTATTGTTTTTACCTGGTTTGGTTTTATTATTTTTATATATTTGCCTAAATTATTATTAGTTTGGAAAGCTATGTTGAAATTATTGCTACTTAAGAATGATTTCAGTTTCTCACTTGTAATGCCAACGTAGGTTAAGGTGTTGAATTTTTGTTTCAATTTATCGACAGGGTGAACTTCATTCAATGCGATTCTACTTTGTTTTTTATTTAAAATATTATTTATTAGTTTGGGATTGTAACCATTATTTTTGGCTATTTGTTTAATCAAATTTAGTTCTTTGTTGAAATTTTCTGGTGATAGCGGGATGTTAATCAATCTATGAATAAAACTATTGAATGCTGCCATTTTATGTTGATATGGATGATACGACGAGTTATGTATTATAATATCTGTATGTGACGGCTTATGGTAAATTGCGAAAACATGTTTTCCATTTTCATTCGAAATTGTTAGGTCTAAGAAATTTATCGAATTATTGCTTTCTATTTCGGTTGTGAATGCAATTTTTGGATGTAATGAATTTATATGATTTTCGAAAATTTTTAACTGTCTATTTGTTCCTGTGAAGCAAATAATGATATCGTCTACATAGCGATACCAGTATAAACAATATTTACTGAGTGGATGATTATGAATTAATTTCTCTAAGTTATTCATGAAAATTTCAGCTAACAAAGGACTTAACGCATTGCCCATAATCAAGCCGTCTTCAATAGTATAATATTTGTAATTGAAATGGAAATAATTTTGATCTAAACAAATTTTTAATAATGAAAGAATATCTGATTTAATGATAGTATTGACATGATTCCTTTCTAATAATTCTTCAACTAAGTAATACGTATCTTTTGGAGGAATGTTGGAAAATAGATTCTTAACATCGAAAGAAATAAGTTTGGAATTAGGTGGTATAGTGGTATCTTTGATATTGGCAATAAGTTCGTATGAATTTTTGACCGAAAATTCAGATTTAAAATTGCAATTTTTTATTAGCAAGTCGTTGAGGAATTTTGAAAGTTTGAACGAAGGTGCCGTTACATAAGAAACAACAGATCTAATAGGGTAATTAGGTTTATGAAGTTTTATCAACGAATATAATTCGGGGGATTGTGGATTGGAGTTAATGAATTTATATTTTTCTTGGTCTGTAATTAATGGATTTTGCTGTCGAAATTATGTTTTTAACAACTTTTTGAAATTTTGCGGTAGGATCCTTAGTTGATGTTATATAATTTCCGGCTGTTAAGAATTACTTCAGTTTTAGAAATATAAAATATAGAAACTATATAACATCAACTAAGGATCCTTCCGCAAAATTTCAGAAAGTTGTAGCCGGTTTTCTAAGACAGTGTGCATTCGAAGAGGTCGTTGAAGAGAAAGAGCCAGGAGTCTCCGAAATGCACGGATATTTAAACCTTCGGTCCAGGAAGGCCCAGAGAACGCTATGTGCCTAGCCTGGTCGAAGGGCCTATTAGGCGATCTGTAATTAAGGAAGCGTGGTTAACACGGTAACATGCTTATTCGGAGGGGCAAGAACGATCTATGGTGAGACACCGTAGTGGACATGGTAACACGGCCCCCCTCTGAAGATCGCGGTTAGGTGCCTCTATATTGCCATACCGGATGATAAAACTATGTTGTATCTTCATTAAAGACATCATACTATTGAAAATCAAAAAAAAAAGTTTTATCGGGTTATCCTACTCAATTCTTATACGACCCTGTGTGCAGTGCGTCTGTGGCAGTCCTACTATCTTACGCGCCATTTGGCACCAACGCAATGATGACAAGGGAAACCACAGAAAACCCTGTCTCACGTAAGCGAGTCGTATGGCCTAGCTACTAACATTATGAGAGCGTGGTGTTGGCTCCATTTAAATTATTTAAATCTAAGATATGTATAATAACAATTCTGGGGGGAGGTGTTTTGAAACGCATCTACTTCGTATATTTATTTGTCAATCACATATAAAACTTAGATATTAAAAGTGCCTGAAAAGGGAAAGATAGTGCTGAAGAAAACGATTTACTAACCCAAGACACATAGGACACATGATGAGTTTATCATGCGTTGAACAATTGCAAATGCTAGTAGGTTCTAGAACACTTCACTCACACACTCGTCTTTGGGCGCCACTTGGTGTTGTCTTTGGTCCAAGTACCGGATGCTTCATTCACGGCTGCTGCGGTGGTGTATTAATTCTGCGGTAGATGAATTAGACGAATATTATCCACGTGCGTCGTTGCTATTGTTCGCGTTGGTCCTACCACGTGCGTCTGATTCACCTCGTGCGGAAGTAGCGGAATTCTTCACTTGGATTTTCGTATCAATATTTATCGGCTAACTCAGTCGGGATGGGTTCTTTTTCTCAACGAAGAAAACAATGCCCTAATGTCCCACGTTGGGTGCCATTTGCTACCGGGATGGGTCAAACACACGACGGAAACACTGATGGTTAATACAAACACTCTTTGTAGAATTAAAATGAAATAAAAACACGTGGTTCGTTGGTAAACAACGACGGTTTGGCAATATGGCGTGGGTACGGAAAGCCGGGTCGTGGCAACGCGTGCTGCAGCTGGTTTTTTGAGACAGTGTGAATTCGAAGAGGTCGTTGAAGAAAAAGAGCCTCAGTCTCCGAAATGCACCGATATTTAAACCCTCGGTCTAGGTAGGTCCAGAGTACGTTCTGTACCTAGCCTGGTCGAAGGGCCTACTAGACGATCTGTGATTAAGAAAGCGTGGATAACAATGTAACACGCTTATTCGGAGATGTCTAGAGCGATCTATGGTGAGATACCGTTGTGAACACGGTAACAAACCGTGCTGGCACGGTCAGCAGGGTTCAAGTCCCCCGGGACGAAATACCAACGATAACAGAAACTATTTTTGTGAATTTGGACTATCCTATCAGCTACAAAGTTTTTCAAACTATGAAGAGAAGTTTTGATTCCCCCTCAGACAGTAGTTGAATCGACGAAACAAATGGGTTTCCTCAGTTGCACATAATTTCGAAGGGCTTCGATGGTTATTCCCATTAGTTTGGATAAAAAGCACGCGCCACCTAACTCGAGTGTAGGAATAGTCCAAGATTTCACTGGCGGTATTTCAGTTTTTGCTGCTACTAAATTTATGATATTTATCTGCCACCATTGAGTGCAAGTATATCACAGCTGCCATGCCCAATTCGCTGGCACTAGAAAATCCTGTAAGTTTTGCATTGGAATTTCCACTACGGTTGAAACATTGATGAATTTTCACCTTTTTGATCGGAGGTATTTCTTGTTTTATGATAAACCATTTCGAAAAGATATTTTTTGGTTAGGGTTCATCCCAATTAGCCTTCGAGAGCCGCAACCTTTGAATTGAACTTTTCGTATGGAATGTGAAAGGGCTTACAAAACGATTTACATCGTAAATACGTGCCACACTAGACAGAATACCACGTTCAGTAGCCAGCTCTACAATGTCACGCATTTTATATTGAAATACGTCGTTTTCGATATTCCAAAAAATATCAAGAATTTTGACTGCTGACTGAAGATCTCCCAACGGCAATTTCAATGAATTGTTTGCAGTTTTGACTACATTACTACCCGAACATGCCCACTTGCCCAACTCAAATCCGCCACATCTTAAGAATTCGATAAGTTAACATTTGAGTTCTAAAACTTCAGCTTCGTTGGCAGCACCGGTAAAAATACCATCTACAAAGGTTTGAATGTTAAATCATTTTACTGCAAAGGGGTACTTATGACCTTCATCCGCTATTAGTTGTTTCAAAGTTCGAATGGCCAAAAACGATGAAGTTGTCGCTCCAAAGATGGCGAGACAATGTTCCCATTCGGTAATAGGTACGTCTGAATGGAAACTAGAGAATAGATGGAAAAAATTTTTATCATCGGAAGGACAAGAAATTATCGAAACATCTGACTTATATCACAATTGAGAGCGATGGGATTCAACCTATATTGGGTAACACTAGTAGAAATATCCTGATGCAATTTCAGACCCGTGTATAGTAAATCGTTCAAACTTCTTCCGTTTGTATATCTTTCAGCAGGATTGAATACTACGCTCATTTTTGGATTACCTAAAATAGATCTAATACATGATGATGAGTCATAATATAGTCAGAAATTCTAGTTGCGGGAATCAAATGACCCTGACTATAGTTCGCGGAAGTTTGGTTTTTTTTTCAAATCGTGCCTCTTGTTACGAAGATCGGTTCAGTGCTATGTCTCGGATACTTGCTAAAGGAACTTCGTTACACTGTTATAGAGAATTCAGGACGTATCAACCTGCAGAATTTCGTTTAGTCGTGGTCGAGAAATAATTTTCCCACTCTTGATTTTCAGGACTGACAGGTATAGGAACATTAACTTCCCCCATCTTTCGAAAGGCGCGTAAAGTTTGGTTCAGAGAGGGTTCTTTTCGATTTTGAATGCTAGAATATAATTTTCAAACTAAATGAATATTATCATCGATGTTTCCTAAATGGCCCACCCCAGTGTTGTTAAATACGTAGTGGGTGTCCCTCGTATAAAAGACGGTTCGTTGGGTGTGATATCCAAGACAGCCTTCTGTACACCTAATAATAAATCGACTGGTGAGGAAATGTTGAAACTTGGGTCGGCTAAGGACGGGGATTGGAAACGCATTCCTACTTTCGAAGACCATGATACAAGCGGTAAATTTGTCGTTATTTGTGGCATCAGTACAGCATCTACATTCGAAATGAAATCATGATGATGAAGATATTTTATTTCAAATTCCATTTGCGCTTGCAGCTTGTTAGATTTTCGATTTCCGATTCCGTTAACCTCGTAATTACATTGTTTACTAGTTAAACCGAGACGATCAGCCATGACGCATGTCATTATATTAACTTGAGATCCTAAATCGAGTACTGTACGACAAGCATACAATCTTGTTCCACTAATTCTGATCATTCCCTTGGGCAGTGGCTAGTAATGCAGTCGTGTTCTTTTGTCTGCCACTAAGCAAGATGTTTGATGGAGATATTCGTTCGTTGCGATTCTCGTTTACTCCATTTAATACATGGTTTTTACCTCATAAATATTTTTCTTCATGCAATAAACTATGGTTTCGGTTACTTGAGCAATACTGACAACATAATTTCACCCTGCAAGTAGCAAGACGGTGAGAATTTAAACAAGCATAGCAAAGATTACAAGCTCATGTTGTTCGGTTGCTGACAATTCGTTATATTTTGATCGTTTTTCCGACAGCAGGCACGAAGCTCAGGTTTAGATTTTTCATCTTTAACAGTCTGATATGTCATTAATACTTATTTTTTGTACTGTGGATGCTTTTGTGTTTCAAATATAGGAACATTGTTATGATTTTGTGAATTTTGCCTTGACAGCTGGCTTGAACTTTATCGAACCAATTGTGCCACAGCGAATTCATTTCTTAAAAATTCGATTAAGTTATCGAAGTTTGGAAACTCGGTACGCTTGTTCAAATTCTACTTTCGTTTTGAAGTCCAACAATTGCATTGAAAATTGAACGAACATATAATCACTCAAGTTTGCATATTATACAGAGCAGATACGTTTGTTTGTAAAGTTTCACAAAGTTCTAATAAGGCTGAATGTGAATAAGATTCAACAGAATTTAAAGCGGAAATAGTGGGAAGATAATAATTTGCAAATACCTCTTTATTTGTAAATCGCTTGATCAATTGATTATAAATAGTCTCATAATTTTCTGGTGGGAATCTCACAGTTTCCGCAAACTTCAACGTAGCGTCATCTAAGTGATATGTAATAATATGATATGTTTATCCGACCATCAAATATATTACATAGTCTGTCAATACTTACCGTATACACATAAAAGCAATAATAGGAATTTTCAAATAATAGTTAAGGAAACAGTTCTAAAACACCTCAGGAGGTACTTGATGTTTTTCGTCTTTATGGTAAACTTCTGTAGAAAACTTCTGGCGTAGAATATATTACAACTAAAATGGAAGTTGTTGGCGACGAGATCGAATCTTCTTTTTGCAATTACTTGCCGTTCTCTGAAACAATGCCAAAATCTTCATCTCGAACCCAATAGTACCTAAATCCTTACCTCAGGCAAAACAATCCTCTTCATTAGTGTCAGAAGAACCTGTCGAAGTAACTTCATCATCACCAAGACTCACGCGGGAGCTATTACAGCTATAGCAATTTCTACAGGATTCCCTCTCGGCGACATCACAGCGTATATTACGGAAACATGCAGATGATCAAGTGGGAGAAATTTGTTGTTCTCCACAGCCAGTTCGTAGCCTTCCAACATCTCTTTTAAGTGTATGCATCAGAGTAAATCCTACCATTACGGAAAATAGTTGGAAGAAGAAGTAAAATTAGAAGAGTAAGAATTGTCACATTCATACTAACTAGTTTTACTTATAAAAACTTATCAGCTCATGACAACAAAAAGAAAACACTCAAAGAGCTTCTAATGAGGAAAATTGAAATAAAATTGATAGATTGCTGAAATGAAATGGAAAGCCTGTACAGAGAGTGGAAAAGAGAGAAACAAGAGAACTCGTCATTAATGAGGTTCATCTGAAGGTAAAAGTGATACAGAATGTGTTTTCTGGATCGTATTTCAAAGACAGTTAGAGCGAGGATGCTCTTTGTGTCTTAAATGGGGAAGAAAACATGTACAGGAATTGAAAATGACGACGCAGATGATTTTACCTACGATTTTTTGCATTTTCTGTTGTTTTGGCAGCATAAAGAAAAATTTTAATGTTTAACTTAAACTTTTTAGTTTTCAGTATATCGAAAACGATAATTTTAATATAAAGTACATACTGGTTGCTACATAATAGTATGTCACAATTGAGATGGTAAATCCACGTTTATTTTCAAGAAGAAAGTTCATATAAACATATGTCCGCAAAAGCTTCGTTACGGAGTTACAGGGTGTTGAAATTTCTGGAAAAAATTGGTTTATTCTTCAAAACTCCTGTTGTTTTTGAGATATTCAGCCCAAATTTGGCATGTTAGCTATTTTTCACAGCAGCCATCATTACACGTACTAAATTTTAACTGGAATCTACAAGGTGTTTCCTTTTCCGGAGCCATGTCTTCTTTTGTCCTTTTAAACTTTTTTGCAGTACGCCACTGGTCAGGGTGCAATCAATTTTTGTCATTTTCGTTCACTTTAGAAACTTTTTTTGACACTTGTGATTTTTCGTATCTGGGACCGTTCTCGAGCAAAAAATTATTAAACGATTGTATGCATTCGCTGAATTGAAAGCATTTCTAATCAAAAAAATGACTAGTAGACTTTGATTCTTCTCATTTATTCACTTATTTTGACAGTCGCTAAAGTTCAACCAGTGTCTGGTCGAAGTTTTCATTAAATTAACGATTAGTTTTAAGACTTTTGAAGTTATTGCTGTAGGAAAAAATGGCTAATTTTACTAACGCCGAATTGGCTGATATTCATTACATGTACGGTCTGGCTGACGGAAACACAACAGAAGTTAGGCGATTATATCAGGCGCGCCTTTCAAATCGAGTAACACCAGACCGGCGAACTTCTACTGCAAATAATCATTTCAAAGGTGCAACTCAAACGATGAGAACTCCAGATATTGAGGAAGCAGTTTTGAGTTGTATATATTTGAATCCTCATGTGAGTACAAGAAAAATGGAAATCACTTGAATATTTCACGTGTTCTAGTTTAGAGGATTCTACAAGACTTTTCATTGTACCCATTTTATATTCAACCCTTCTAAACTCTACTTCCTCGAGATTTTCCTTCAGGCCTAAATTTTTGCCGATGGTTCTCAGATAAAATTAGAGAAAATATTCATTTTGATAGTGAAATAATGTTCATAGACGAAGTTAACTTTTCGAGAACTGCTATCACAAATTTTCAGAATAATCATCATTGGGCTGAGCAAAACCCCCATTTGATTGAAGAATCTCATCATCAAGAACAGTTTTCAGTGAATGTCAGGGTCGGAATAATTGGAAATTATTTGATTGGGCCATTATTTTTTGCTTAACAGATTAAACGGTCCCGGATGTGCCACTTTTGGTAAGAAACGTAATGTGGTTCATACAGTGGTGAAGCTAGGGAAACATTCTACAACCGATAGATAAGTAAGGGTGGGCCAGAACCATGGCCTCCTATGTCCCCAGACTCAAATTGTTTAAACATGTTCTTATGGCGATATCTCAAAAGTTTAGTTTATACCAACTCTGTGAACACTGTAGAAAAATTGAGAAATCGAATAATAACCTCTTGTGACACGAAAGAGTAGTTAGTTTGATATTGAGTAAGTATAACTTGAGTCTCAGAAGACGAGCTCTCAAAATAAAACCGAATTTAGGGAATACCTATCGAGTATTTCTATTATTTTGTTTTTATTTATCGAATAACATACTATTCAAATAATTCAAATTCAATAATTTCTCACTCGAAAACGGTTGAAGATACGAAAAAAATTAGAGTTATCAAAAAAGTTTCTAAATTGAACGGAGATAACGCAAGTTGATTGTGCGCTGATCAGTGGCGTACTGCAAAAAAGTTTGAAAGGGCAAAAGAAGACATGGTTCGGAAAAGGAAACACCATGTGAATTTCAGTTGAATTCTAGGACGTGTAATGGTGAAGGCTGTGAAAATTAGCTTGCATTTCGAATTTGGGGTAAATATCTCGAAAACTGCAGGAGTTTTGAGGAAAAAACCAATTTTTTCCGGAATTTGCAACACCCTGTAGCTCCGTGACGAAGCTTTTGCGGACCTATGTTTATATGAACATTTTTCTTGAAATTGCACGTGCATTTACCCCCTCAAGTTGTGACATACTATTATGTAACACCCTGTATATGTATATGAAATAAAGTCTAAGTCAATCTCTCAATTAATGACATAAATAAAAAGGAATGAATAAATCAATCAAAACAGTGTGCAGTTACATGGAAGTGTTCATTGTCTATTTGCAAAAGTCTTACGATTCTGTCTTCAATTTTCATAATACTTGACATTCCCCCTTGAGGGAACCGTTATAACCCGATCTCCCCTAATTGGAGATTCTTGAGGGATACTATTCTAAGTCAATTTGAAAGCATCAATTTTGAAAATCATGTTAAGCTTGTATAACGCCTGCCAAGCAACGGCAGTATAGAGGATTCAAGAATCTGAATGATAGTAGTTTGCGTTCAGAGAGTTGTTAGCCAAAACGAGATCTATTCTGACAGATATTGCCCACCAAACAACCACAGTACTTCTTGTAGTTGTTGTATAATTACAGGAATTCTTTATGCCTTTGAACATTACCAGGTTCTCCCAAAGTTGCACCCGCCATGAATCTGAGTGCAATCCAAAACAAGATTCATCTAAGAATAAAGCATTATTCTCATTCTACATGATATTGGCTCTTCAGAAATGAAGTTTTACTTCATGTAATCTGTTGCTTATAGTTCTTCCTGAAATACAAGAATCATGCGTTCAATTCGGCTAATTACGCAATTCATTGCACATTGTACTAGGATTCCGGCGAGAATAACGATTTAAATAATGCCCATCACGTCTTCACCTTCCATCTGTGTGGAGCCACCCTCAAGTGTCTACATAGTTTCATTAAGGTGCTCACTACTTCTTATTTCGGAAAGAATTAATTTCTGTTTTGAGTGTATAAAAAATTTAAAGAATCCAATCCGATATCTAACAACTACCTCTGCGCTGAACTGATAAAAATATTACATGTATACAGGTTGTTATATAATAATATGTCACAACTTGAGGATGAAAATCTACGTGCAATTTTAAGAAAAAAAGTTCTCATAAACATAAGTCAGCAAAAGCTTCGTTACGGAGCTACATGGTGTTGAAATTTCCAGAAAAAATTGTTTTTCTTCAAAACTCCTGCAGTTTTTGAGATATTCAGCCCAAATTTGGAATGAAAGCTATTTCCTACAGCCTCTATCATTACACGTCCTAGACTTTAACTGAAATTCACAAGGTGTTTACTTTTCCGAGGCCATGTCTCCTTTTGCCCTTTCAAACTTTCTTGCAGTACGCCACTGATCAGCGTGGAATCAATTGCCCTCATCTTTGTTCAATTTAGAAATTTTTTTGACACTTATAATTTTTTCGTTTCCTCGACCGTTCTCGAGCAAAAAATTATTTAACGATTGTATGCATTCGCTGAATTGAAAGCACTTCTAATTAAAAAAATCATTAATACGAAACAAGTACTGTGTTTTAAGGAATTTTACTTGATAATTGCGATTCGTAACGCGTTTCACTACACCGTAGCTTCTTCAGACGAATGAATGTACAGAAAATAAGAATGAGAATATAAATATAAATGTTCTTGAGTAATTTAAAGCTTATTGGGTTGCTTCTTCTTAAGTGGTTATTTACGGCAGGCATATCCAATAAAATTAAGGAATAGATTGCTCCCCGAATAGATTCAATAGTGGTGAAGGGCTCAAATCGACTTGTTCATTGATGAGTCTACCTGAATGTTTGTATTTATTGATTTCTAAAGTTTCCCAAAGATCTACCTTCCAATATTTATCATCTGCATGCAAAATTTCAAACTGTGGGTCGAAAGAGTGATCATTTTCTAAGAGATGATTCGCGTAATTTGAATCTGATTTTTTATTTGAAAAACTGCGTTTATGTTCCGATATTCTAATATTAAAATTTCTATGTGTTCTATGTAGAAATCATCACAGTCATTGCAATTCAATCTATAAACACCTGATTTATTGATTTTACCTGGTTTGATTTTATTATTTTTATATATTTGCCTAAATTATTATTAGTTATGTTGAAATTATTGCTACTCTACATAGCGATGTAGACGATATCATTATTTGCTTCTCAGGAACAAATAGACAGTTAAAATTTTTCGAAAATCATATAGATTCTTGAAGTTTACCCTGTCGATAAATTGAAACAAAATTCAACACTTTAACCTACGTTGGCATTAAAAGTGAGAAACTGAGATCATTCTTGAGTAGCAATAATTTCAACATAGCTTTCCAAACTAATAATAATTTAGGCAAATATATAAAAATAATAAAACCAAACCAGGTAAGAACAATAAATCAGGTGTTTATAGATTGAATTGCAATGACTGTGATAATTTCTACATTGGTAGAACACATAGAAATTTTAATATAAGGATATCGAAACATGAACGCAGTTCTTCAAATAAAACATCAGATTCAAATTACGCGTATCATCTCTTAGAAAATGATCACTCTTTCGACCCATAGTTTGAAATTTTGCATACAGATAATAAATATTGGAAGGTAGATCTTTGGGAAACTTTAGAAATCAATAAACACAAACACCCAGGTAGACTCATCAATGAACAAGTCGATTTAAGCCCTTCACCTCTATTGAATCTCTTCGGGGAGCAATCTATTCCTTAATTTTATTGTATATACCTGTCATAAATAACCACTTAAGAAGAAGCAGCCCAATAAGCTTTTACTTAGTCAAGAACATTTATATTTATATTCTCATTCTTATTTTCTGTACATTCGTTCGTCTGAAGAAGCTACGGTGTAGTGAACGCGTTACGAATCGCAATTGTTAAGTAAATTCCTTAAAACACAGTACTTGTTTTTTATTATTGATAATGGAATTTTAAAGGCCTCCCAAATTCAAATGAAAAAAAAATGATTACTAGACTTTGATTTTTTTCATTTATTTATTTATTTTGACAGTCGCTAAAACCAGTGTCTGGTCGAAGTTTTCATTAAATTAACGATTCGTTTTATGACTTTTGAAGTTATTGATGTAAGAAAAAATGGCTAACTTTACTAACGTCGAATTGGCTGATAACCATTACGTGTACGGTCTGGCTGACGGAAAAACAACAGGAGCTATTATATAAGATGCGCGTTCCAAATCGAGTAATACCAGGAACTTTTTTTACACTTGTAAATTGTATTGTATTTTATTCACTGAATGAAAAGTAATAGAAATACTCCATAGGTATGCACAAAATTAGCTTTTATTTTGATAGCTCGTCTGATCAGTGGCATACTGCAAAAACGGTTGAGAGGGCTAAAGAAGATATGGCTGCGGAAAAGAAACCCCCTGTAGATTCTAGTTAAAGTTTAGGACGTGTAATGATTGAGGCTGTAAAATAGATTGCATTCCAAATTTGGGTTGGATATCTCAAAAACTGCAGGAGTTTTGAAGAAATAAATAATTTTTTTCCGGAAATTTCAACACCCTGTAGCTCCGTGACGAAGCTCTTGCGGACATTTGTTTATATGAATTTTTTTCTTAAAATTGCACGTAGATATACCACCTCAAGTTGTGACATACTATTATGTAACACTCTGCATGAAAAATTCAAATATGTTGATTAGTATGTGGTTGAATAATTCCCAAATTCATAAAAAAAAACTGGGCTTCTTTCCATATTGTCTGAAAATTAGAAATGTTTGTTTGAAAATAATATATTTGGATTTTTGTCATGTGTGTATTCCGCGTTTCTTCCAAATAAATATTCATATTGAAAGTTAAGATACTGTCTTTCAACCTCGTCTTCCTTTCTTAATAAAATAACGTGTTTGATTTGATGTTCAGTTGATTGAGACATAAACTTCAAACAACCCGCCCCATAGTCCCTTTGGAATTGATTTCAATCTCACCAAAGCGAAAACTTCTCTCAGACGAATATAAGTATTTTCTGATGGAGGCTTGGCTGTATTCATTAGAGAGTGAGGCCATTTCAGTCACTTTCCCGCGCATCCGATGACTCCACACATCCGGAAATACTGGCGTCCATGCGGAAATGAATTTCCAGCCAAATCCGGAATTATGATATCGCACAGTCGGAAGTAATTTGGCGAGAGTCGTTCCTGGACTAAGTCGACTGTGATAACCTAGTTTATTGGATGTCATTCATTTCAATTGATTCTATGGATTACCTATGTTTAATTGTTTGATTTCGTTATGGCTACCAATTATGATATTGGGATGTTCTGATAATTATTTGGGAGTTTTCTTGGTATTTCGATCAGAAGCACCATTTTCTTGAAAAGAAATGAAATATTCGATGGTTTACAATTCCGCAGTTACATGATTCATGACGCCATTGTTAACGTTCATTAACAATACATGTTTTTATGTATGTCTAGTCATTTTGATCTGTTAAGTATTGCTGGAATTTAACGTTAGTTCTGTTTACAAATTCATGTTACTTGTAAAGTGTCACAAGTTCTTAGTATCAGAACTTTGTCTAATCAATCACTAGACAAGAAGACAAGAAGTTCATAATCAATCACAATTCAAATTAATCTCGGGTAGAAAACTACTACTCGAAAATTAAAAATATCGTCTTATAGAAAAAAAATAATGAGTTTCTGTTGTAACCTATTCAAGACCAATTGGCGAAATTGCCAAATTGTACATAAAACAAAAAGTACAACTCCGTTCAAAAAAGTTGTATGTATATTCTATCTATCTATCCGAATTATGTTTTTCAAATCACGATCGAGGTATAATTTCTGGAGATATATAGAAAAAAAAACTAGCTAAGATCGCATTTGCTTTATTTTAACTCATTAGTGCATACAGTCCTTTTAAAAAGATCACAATTTAATTGCATGTCGTAAATGTTCAGAGAGTGGTGGTGAGCGGTAACACGTGCATCTTCTCATTAGACCTTTCCCAAAAGCATTTATGTCCCTGGCAAGACGTGAAATACGATAGTGTTGAATTCAATGACGACCATTTATATTTTACTAAAAATGGTGCGTAAGTAATATTCAATCACTATTTAACAAAAATATTTTTGGAACTCTATTGAAAAATTCCGACGCATCATTGTTTTTCTCGGCGATCCGATTAAAAAGACTATACGCACAGAAGTCATTTCTGTTTCCATTTAAGATTATCTCTGCATCAACTTTTGGACATCGTAGAGGGCAATGATTTCTATGAAAGTAATAGCAAAATATATATTGAACCTCCCAATAAATACAAAATACAGCAGAATCTGAAGAAGACAGTGATGTTTCAGACCAAGATTCTGGCGATATAAACCATCTACCAGAGGTATTCTGGGTCAAGCATGCGAAATTTCTTTCGAGAATAGTTTAGATGAGGAAACTTATTAATAACTTACTTCTAGAACAAGTGGACTTCAACCACACTTTCCCATTCATCGGAGAGTGATGATGAAGAAAATATACCACTTCCTGTTATACAACAGATTTCTAGGAAGAAGAAAGGTAAAACTGTTCAAAGAAAATGAAGAAAAACTCATAAGTGGATGGAGGATAGACCCAAATATTGTATGAACACCACTTGTGTTCCTGTGCCTCCATCTCGCGAAGCACAGTCGGCCGAATCTCCAGCCGATTTCTTCAAAATTTTCTTCATGGAGGCGATCATGGAAAATATCGTTCACCAGACTGATTTGTATGGGTCACAAAAAAAACGTTTCTTTAAATTTTTCTATGAATGAACTGTATGTAATCTTTGGAGCTTTATTGCTCAGTGGATATTCCAAGTGCCTTAATAAACGCATGTATTGGAATGCCACTAATGATACTCCTTCAATAATTCGGGACTCGATGAGACTCAACCGTTTTGTGCTTCTCTTACGTCTTCACTTCAATGATCACAACAATGTTCTGACAGACAAACTTCACAAATTGAGACCACTTATTGACGGATTGAATCAGAATTAATTAGAGCACGGCGGTATAGATGAGTATCTATCGATTAACGAGAGCATGATACCATACTATGGAAAGTATTATGCGAAGCAATATATCAAAGGAAAGCAAATCAGGTTTGGTTTTGAAAATTGGACCTTTTGTCAAAGTGGAGGGTATATGTTAGCATTCCAGAAATATACATTTGTAAATCTGATAATGAAAAACAATTTGATTCGGGTGGCGATGTTGTTTTATCTCTAATTCGACAAGCAGGACTGAAAGAGAATAAGGGTTTTGAACTTTATTTGGATAACTACTTACTGGTATTGATCTAATGTCCCATATAGTGGACAGCAATATTTGTGCTACTGGTACTATACGTTATCGTTTAGAAGGATGTCCTTTTCCAAAGAAGAATGTATGGAATAGTGAAAAAAGAGGATCTTTTCAGTTTTTAGCTTTCAGAAGATTCTGATGGCTCAATGGAAAGACAACAAGGTGGTAACGAAGATCAATCTATGATGACCGCTAGACGTTGGTGCAAACAGAATGTTCCCCAACCAAAAGTGGTATAAAATTACAATAAATACATGGGAGGGGTTGATAAGATGGATGGATTAGTAGTAGTAGAAAATGGGACTGGCCCATTTTTCAGTATTTGTTCGATGTGAGTGTGGTAAATGGCTGGATTTTGATGGAGAAACTGAGACCTGAAGATCCGAACTGTGCAAATCTTCTAACATTCATACGTCGCATAGCCGTGAGCTTTCTGGACAAATATGGGACCAGATCAGTCAAAAACTGCCGACAATTTGTCAACAATAACGACGTTAGATTCGATAATGTGGGACATTTGCCCAAATACTCTGAAAGTGACGAGAAATGTAAAATGAGCCATAAAAATTCTATGTTCATATGTGCTAAGTGCAATATTGGCTTATACCCTAAAAACTGTTTTTTCGATTTTTATAAGAAATAATGCCAAAAAATATGATGTTAATGTTATCGTATTTAGTTTATTCAAATGTGTTACTATCTTCAATATTTCATTCGTAGAAGGAAAAATGAATTTTGGAACCAAATATGCTCTCATGCATAAAGATCTTTAAACGGATCAATCTGACTAATGATGTTATGCTTCCTTGTGCCTTATGCTATCGCTGTGCGTTAGTGTCGCTTTTTGCATCTCGACTCTGAAGAGTTGAAGTCTGGCATTCACAAAAATGTATAGTAGAACGACTATATCCGCGGAGCATTGAGTGTTATCGTTATTCTGTGAGCAGGTATGGTTGGAATGCTGTGGGACGTTCTGATTGGCTAGAACTATGTTGCATGCTACGTGAAGACTACATGAATGGTTATTGGTCGTTTGCAGTTTTTTTTGGTTACGAAAGAACGAAGGAAATTGTGGAACGTTTTCTTTCTTTTTAGATGTTACATCGAAAGTAAACCGCCTCAGTAGCTGCACGGTTAGTGTATAAGAATATTGGAACTAAAATGCCGAGGTGTCTGGTTTGAATCCGGGTTCAAGTTATGGATGTTGTCCTTGAACAAAAAAAGGAATTTGACAAAGACAGATATTGAGTTGGGCACATGCTTACTGGCTGAACTCATTTTCCATCGAACGCCAGATAACTTGTAATCCAGAGTGGTGGCAATTATCATTGCACGGTCTAGGTGAGCGGTTCGGAGTCCAATATAAAGTGTAGGTACATGAAACGAAACAAACAAGCATCGAAAGTGATTAGCACGCTTGTGAAATTGAAAAAAGCTGAAGGTTTTAATGCTCGTTTTAGGTAGTTATCATTGGAGTTTTGAGTCACGAATTTTAGATTCGGAGGAACGTAAAACCAGTTACTCTTCGTAGAGAATTATCTCGCCGCGTAGCCATTTCGTCTGTGTGCCCTTCGAACATCTCAAGTGTCCTGCTCACATTAGTGGAAATCCTATTCATAAACACCTCAAAAAGTCTAGGGAACACTTACCAATATCTTTAAAATATGAATTTGATGATTCGAATTTATAGAAATCTTTCGGTTTTTATTAGGATGTATTGTATATAGTGTATTCTCAAGAAAACGAAATAATATTTGACTTCTCCAAAGCACCTATTATAAAAAAAAGTTGAAATTTGAAAATGACGAAATTTGGTAAGACACAAAAAAAATCTCCTGAACTGATATTTTCGAAACGATATGGAAGCACTTATATTTTTCGGTACCCAGAAGATCCACCTCTGTTATTAATGACACTTTGGCATCGTCGTGGCATGCTCAATATCAAATTGTCGATTACATTTTGGCCTAAGTCATTCCAAGCCCCATGAACTGCTAATCGAAGCTCCTGTTCATGATGGAAGACGTTTCGAGGCAGGAGATTCCTTTTTAGGGTGTCCCACACATGCTCGATGGGATTCAGATCTGGGGAGCTGTTATAGTATTTTATAATTTCTGGCTTATTATTATCGCCTGATATTGCGTTACCATAGTGCATAGTGGATGATAAAATAACCGCTTTATGTTTTTTTGCGGACGTGAGGAACAATGGTCTTATTTTTGGGAAACCCAAATAGAGATGATTCCACAGGTCGTGTCTTATTTTTTAGCCTTTCCTTTGGTATGCACGCTTTCTTAATACGTAGAGTACCAACTAATGTAAGATTTAACTAAGTAGATAATTGGCGAGGCCCATGGAAGTAAAAAGTTGTCCGTAGTAATATTGCGCCCATATCCTTCATAGTGATGTACGATTCTTTTGACTACTTTTTATGCCACTTGAGTTTTCCGTGGCTCATCCGCCAATTTTCCTGTGTAAAGTTCTCCTTTTAGGGGGTAATATGTTTTAGAGTTAGAAGCCCACCATAACTTTATACCATATTTTGCAGGTTTAGATGGTATATATCAGGCGAATTTTGTTCTACCTCTATAGGGAAATGATTTTCATCGATTGTAATGTTCTCTGTTGGTTTGTAATGTTTGGAGAGATTGGCATTCATCATTTTCCAAATATCGCGTATTCACAAGCTTTTATTTTAACCAATGTTGCCTGGTTGCTTGATTATCAAATCTAATGAATCTATTTATCGCCCAAAATCTATTGATGCCTGTTGTAGCACGATATATTGGCAATGCTACAACTTTCCGAAGCTCTGAGGAGTGTTCTTTATCGGAGAGATGTACACCAGCTTTTATCAACATTCCTGTATATGGTCTAAGCTCCTGAAATGTTAAACAACTTTGTGTTCGCATGATATTTTGCCTTTGAATGCGAATTGTGGAAATTGGTTGAGTCACATGCAAAATGGATCTATCTTCAACTTTTTTTCGCTTCCAAATAACCTACCCAATGACGTATTGCTGTCAACTGCAAACGAAGCAATTTCAATTTCCACTTCATTGTCTTCGCCTAAATATTCCTCATGTGAATGAGCAATCTCCTCTTGCTCGATTAATTCTCTTTCTTCAATGTCTTTTATATTAGAATATTCATTTTCCTCTACATTATGTGATACTTAATCATCGTCAGAATCGTTGTTATGAGTTTCCTCCTCAACATCACTAGTTTCATCCATCAAAGACTGCAAATATTCATGCTCCTCCTCGTATGTACTGCAATAAAAACGAATATTAATTCATACAAAAATATAATACGAAAACGCCTGCAGTATAATTATCCTATATCAAAAAAAAGTTATGTATTTTAATAAATTTACAAGTAGGTCCTTGCCGACTAACTCGTAATACCAATCGTTCGGAATGATATCGAGGCATACTAACTACTATTACTAACTATTGTGAACTGTACTAGAGACAAATACAGAATACCGAATACGGGAGAATCTACTACGCTCCTACCGCCAGCGCTGCATGTTTAAACCTGTAGAAAACGCTTAATTCGCAGTGAAATACCATAGGTACCCTGGTACCTCTCGCATATAATAACGTATAGGAAACCAAAAACAATATTTTTTAAATTTACCAAATTTGTTTTGTTTATTCAACTGCAACATTGAATGCTTTATTGATTTTTAGTAAGGTACTGAAATTGCAGATTGTTTTTCAGTTGTAGGAAGATAAGATTTTATTACATAAATTTTAAAAAATACCCTCGTATTGACGCGAAGGTTAAAATGGCAGCTGAAAATGATAATAAACTAACTGAACACTTGAAAGTTGTGAAACAATTTAGTGATGACATGCAATTACAAATTGGACTCAAGAAGTGTACGAATATAAGATTCATCATGAGAAAATTGAAGGAAATATACGATTATGCCCTATAATAAGTATTAAATCTCCTGAACAAAATGACATATATAAATACCTTGGAATTGTTGATGATATCTAACACAAAAATAACTGAACAATAGTCACAGGCAAAATATTACTGAAGAGTAAAAGCACTTCTTAAGAACGAACTGAATGCTGAAAACAAAATGTCCACTATCAGATCTTTTGGTGTTCCTGTCATTCAGTACAGCTTTGGAATCATCTAATAAACATGACAAGAAATCGACAAATTAAAAAGCTACTGAACATGGTCCACTACACTTTGAAGCCGACATATACTAAGCCAAGAAATAAAGAAGGAAGAGGATTATTGAATATAAAGGACAGTTACTAACTAAGAAGAGAACTGATGAGAACATTTCTTTGGAGAGGAATGCCGGGACAGTTAATAAAAGTATCTGGGAAAGACTTCATAAACACTAGTAAAACATAGTAATGGATAAATGATGCAAATCTCAAGAAAGATACAAAAGCTCTGATAACAACATGGACTACAGATAAAGACTTTGTCAGGCTTATAGTAAAACAATCGATCATATAGTATTAAACAGCTCCATCTTGGTTTAAAAGTTTACTTAGACCACCACATCACAGTTCCACGTCACCTACACTGGAACATCTGTAAGGAATATTGCATACAAGTCAGTCAGAAATGGTATGATCATGCCCCAGATCCGATTGTGGATACTTCGGAAGTCACATCATATTTGCTACTCAAGATCAAACCGATAGAGTTATCTCCGCGAATGATTATTTCTTTTTACTTTACGAGAACCGTACTTTAAATTAGTATTGATTGGTATTAGGTTACCTTATACCTAAGATGACTCGTTTGCAAATTATTCTCGATTTTATAAAATACCTGCACTTCCTTCGGAAAATTAAATCATTAGACCGTGGAACAGAAAAATTCAGAGTGAATTCAATTCCATTGATTGTATATATATTTCACAACGTTCCTATGAGGTTCCTTGAACTACGGCCTGAGATTAATGTTTGGAAATTATTTAGAAATAGCGATACCATTAATTTTGTTGGTGTATAATTTCCTTCTCTTAACCTTCACGTGACCAAGGGAGGTAACTGAGTTACCCCAAATTTCGATTTTTTGCTACAGTTCCATGGAACTTTTTTTCAAATTCCTGCTTTCAGCTAATCTCCGAAAATATTTCAGTAAATATATTTCTCTCCTATTTTGATATTCATCTCAACACATTTTGGCTGTGATTGACAATGTGATCAGTGGGGTATGCTTGTTACCCCGTTTGGCCTATTGCACGTCAATGAAGCTCTAGGCTAAGACAAGTCGAATCCTGAAGAAATTGGTTGTGTGCGCTCTGACGTACAATGTATCGTCTCAGTTCTATCGCTACCTTCATGAGATCAACATTGCACGTAAATCTTTGACTGACGACGACCTACGTAAAATAATTGAAGAAATTGACAGTGATGAAGAAGATTGGGAATCAGTAGACAATGTAGAAGAACAAATAGAGAATACTGATGAAATTGATTTGGAAAATGATTCTGAAACTCAAATTTCTGCGAACTCGGGAATATATATTTCAAAATCAGGTTTCCAGTGGCAATCTCATCCAATTCCTGCAACTAGAAAACGTGCCCATAACTTCGTAAATACATCTTTAAGTCTCAAAAATGCAAGGTAAATAATGAACTAATATTCCTATGATGAAGTTTACATCTTATATTGTAGTTTACTGATTACTTCAGTACTTGAAGCATTCAAGGTTTTCATGACTGACAATATGTTGAGCCACATATGTGAATACACAAATAGGTGGGGAAATATGTATACGGACAAAAAAAATTAAACAAATCCGAATCCGATCAATGGATCAATATAACTGAGGATGAGCTACAGGCATTCATTGATGTTCTAATTGCCATTGGAAGAAATCATGGAAGGAATCTACACATTACAGAAATGTGGACGAAAAGTTCGTTGTTCAAGCAGCCATATTTTACCGCAGTACTCTCCAGAAATAGATTCAAACAAATAGTTGGATGTCTTCACTTTGATGATCGTGAAACTAGGCAGTAAATAAAAGAAATGAGTAATGATCTACTAGAAGCTATCCGTATTATTTATGATACATAATATACATCTACAGTAAATTGAATTTTGTCTCATGTAGTTGGAACCCTCGTTATGATTGTTATTCCAACCGACTTGAACGCATTCAGAATAGATTCATTCGGTTCATATGCTTCAAAACTAACTTTGTTATCCTGAATCACGACTACGCTCCTGCCCGTAAATATTTCAATTTATTGTCACTTGAAAATCGTAGAACTACATCTGATGTTTTGGTTTTGTTTAAAATAATGAACTGCGTACTTCAGGTACCTGAGATCTTGCACAAGGTTAATTTTAATATTCCTATGAAATCTTCGAGGCACTACGACCTGTTCTCTATAACTTTTAGAAAAACTAATAGTGCACAAAACTCCCTTATCGATAGGATGCTACGTGTCTGCAACACGCATAGGAGTATCAATTTGTTTGGGGTCACATTGGCCTCTCTGAAGAGAACATTACGCTTGCTCTTTACTGACTAACATCGAATTCATTCAATCGTTCGTTTCTGTAATATTCATTCTGTATTTCTTTTTTCATTCTTTCTGTGAATACAACTCACTATTAATTTATTTTTTATTACTTTTTTTTTTTTGAATACTAGATCCTATGTAACTAATACTCATCTAGTGAATGTCAGTTTTGCTTCGGCTGTGGAAATTCCTTATATTGTACTTAACTAAATAAATAAATGAATTTGTGAAGAATTGTATAGACAATTATTCACCTGGTACGGATTTAACACTTGATGAACGTGTGGCAACATTTCGTGGAATGTGTCCATTCCGAGTTTACATAGAAAGCAAACCTGGACGTTATGGATTGAAAATTTAGGTTTATGCAGATTCCTAGAAGGCAAACATTTTGAAAAGCCAAGTGTACACAGGCATGGTAAACAACAAACGAGAAGTGAATCAGGGACAAGAAGTAGTACTAGACATGGTTTAGCCTTACTTTGGAATATGGAGAGTTACTTTTGATAATTTCCTTATTTCAATTCTACTAGCAGAAGAACAAAAAAAAATGACTATAACCGGAACGCTGCGAGGGAATAGGCCAGAGATTCCGCAAGAATTTCTTAGAATTGGTAGGCGTGAAGAGTACTCTTCTGTATTTGGCTTCAATGATAAACATGCTAAAATCACGTCACAACAATTTGAATTGAAACACCTGATTCCTGTCAACCCTCTTTCTGTGTCATGCCACTGGTTAACAGTCTGATGCGCATAACCCAACTATCAGATGATATGTGCATGTGCTACGAGCATTATTCAGATTCTTCATTTCTGGCTTTCTTTTCCTTTGCCGACCTTCGGACTAATTAGTCGTTCTTGAAAATCCTCTTAAAGAATATTAAAATTCTCTATATATCTTTATCTTGTATACTGTGTAGTATAACTAACTATATCAAAATACGGGTCATTGGTGGAGAGTCCTAGACTGAGATTTCTAGGTGGAGACTCGTACATAGAGATTCCTAGTTAGAGACTCATACGTAGAGCTCAGAGGTTGAGATGATATAACTTCTATCTGGAGTCCAGAAATCCACATCCGAAGCTGAAATCGAGGTTTTCCCCAATATGCAGCAGTAAGAACAAGAACGTTTTGGAACTATTTCGCCAAGATAAGTCTTATTGACTGCATATAAGATATGAAGAAGCATTTGTGACATTATGTATCATAATTATAATATGTAATTAATATAATATCTAAGTAGAACTACATTTACTTTTCTTCCAAGATTTCAGTCACAATTATTGAATTAGAGTCTCATTGCTCATTTTTATCTGGGCTTAACCAGTATAAAAGTTAATTTTATTACAATGCCCCTCGTTTCTCATTTTCTAAAAAAGAAGCAGTCATTTTATTATCAACCTAGTTTAACGATGCAGAAACAGGCTTTGACATCCAGAAGAAAAAACCAATCATCAATTTGCACTACAATACCATCAAAGGTGCTGTGGATACTGAGGACAAGATGGCGCGAAAGTATGCTTGGTGTTCGAACTACTAAAGGATGGCCCCTTAGATTTTTTTGAAATCATAGACATGGCAGAAGTGAATGCCTTCATAATATTCACTCAGAAATATCCTGAATGGTGCAAAGATAATGGAGGGCGAAAAAATTTCTCCAATTACTATGTCAAGAACTCGTACTTCCGAACGTAAAAACAAGAGGAACAAATTGTCAAAGCATACAGAAACCTACGCTAGAAACAATCCGACTAATGTCGGCAGAGAATGGAGAAAGGGTAGAAGCTTTTCATAGAAACGTCGTTGGCTCAAGCAACCGATGGCTGTTTTGTCCACGAAAGAAGATAGGAAATCAAGAATCAAACGCTCCAAATGTAGCGCACCTGTGTGTAACATACACAGGAAAGAGGTGAAACAGTTTCTCTGCATTGACTGTCGAAATGATGATCAACGATCTATTTATGTAAATTTGTGACTCCTGAAGTTATTTTTTGTTTTATAGAATTTTCCCATGTTATTCTGTTATAAATCCCGAAAAACATTCATTTTCGTAGTTTTCATTATATTTTGATGTCAATAATCAGAATTACATTAATATAAGTGATTTTATTCCATGAATAAGGTGAAGTAACAATTTCTAATTCATAAAATAATATAACTAATAATTCAATATGGGGTAACTCGTTTACCCCACTTGGACGAATTCGTAAGATTCTAGACCGTCACGCGAGGGTTGAATGAAACGGCAAATGAACACCTAAACGGGGATATTATGAATGTAATTATTATTCACGACCAATAACAAAGAATGAGTCGTACCTATAGAATATTCAACGAAAAGCACTCGAATCTACGACCTATTCGAATAAAGGAATCTAGAAAATTATGATCAAATTTTGTCACGTATGAAATACAGAAAATTGAAATGAGTAGCGTTAGCTCGCTTTGAACGATGAATATGTCGCTTTGGTGACATGAATCATGAAACAAGATTTCTAACATTCACGAGAAATAAAATTCAAAGAAAACGGTGAACAAAAACGACATAGTACAAATGAAATCAAATTTAATGCTCCAATCGTCCACTATTGCTCTCTAAACATTCTTCAATACGCGAGCGAATAATTAATATCAGCTTTTTGCACTCGTATGGGATCGATGTGGTCAAAGGCACCTCTAACTTTAAATTCGAGATCCTCCCGCGAACTATGAACTTTGTTCTTTAATAACCCCCATACATAAAAATGTAATGTGGTAAGAATGTTTGCCACATCTCATGCCATCATAATACCATACATTTTGAGCATCTCATGCCATCATAATACCATACATTTTGAGCAATGGAAGGTCTGTTAAAAGACGAAAATATTTCGAACATTTTAAATCTTGAAAATAGAGCATTTTCTGACCTCTTTTTTGTTTTTGAATTATGCAAGTTGAGAATACTTCCCTTAAAAGAATAATAATCGTCTATATATATATATGAGTATTGCAATTTTATCATTGATCGACGAAATAGTAATTACTCATCACACAAGTAGTTACCAACATATTAGAACAATATGTGGCAAATAACTATATAGATAGAGGCTTCTGCATTACTAGATAAATAAATTGACAAAGATATCTTGATTTTCAGGGTGTGCCAAGTTCATTGAGTTCAACCCTTTACGAGCGACTGATGTTAAGTTGCCTGAGGGAGCCATCTTCGTGATTGCTCACAGTTTGGTGGAGAAGAACAAGGCGGCCTCAAATGACTTCAATTGCAGGGTCATGGAATGTCGTCTGGCGGCACAGGTATGTAGTTAATAAGGGTTTTGAGACTTAAATGAATGCAAACAAAAAATTAATATTCTCTCCAATTTTCAAACACCAAATGAAATGCCCATTTTTTATGACTTCTGATATTTGTTTTGAGCATGCCCAGATAGTATAGGGCTGTGATCAATTCACGAGAACATCATATTCCTTACTGAAAATACATTAGAATTCATTCAATAGAATTTCTTGGTTATTTATTTCTACGAAATCAAGTTGTTATTTTGATTTTCAATTGATTGTTCTGGTGAACGGGGGGCATCCAGTTTTTTTATAGTTGCTGTTTTGTACATATTGAACCTATATTTATCGTTTTCGTTTTGAAACCACTCAATACTAATTATTAAATAACGAACCAAGAAATATCAAATATCCCTACATTTGGGATATGTGTGCATTACTGATGAGGACATTGTCTTCTGTAAAGTGAACTCTACCATTTTAAACAAAGAATTGAATAAAATGAGAAACTTCATGCGCCTATCAGCCGCTTCCAATATAAAATTGAAAATATCGGATGCGTTTCGCGAGGTACACAGAAATTTTCGTTTTTTCGATAAGAATGGATGTCTATAGAAAAATTGATTCACATGTTCTATTATTTTGAATAGATATAATAATTTCATATCTAAAACATCAAGGCGAATTCACCACACAAAATCGCTCGACACAATAATGTTTTCGAACAAATCTCTGCTTACTAAAAAAATACTTTTCGGCAGAGCCTAGTGGCAGATGTAGATTTCGTTTTCCAGTTTTGGGAATCATCTTGGTGAAACTCTATAGACATTTGCTTATTATTTTACTTTTGTGGTCTAGAAAAGAAGAAAAGAAAATTCTTCGAACGAATGTTTTTCATAATTATACTTCTAAAGATACTATGAAATCCGCAAGCTTGTATCTTGGTTATTACTGGAGATGACGTTTCGTAAACCTTTTTAGTCGTTTTAAAAAACCTTTTTAGTCTAATCAGAAATTCTGGAAATATATTTCTGAAAGAATATTATGATCTTGAAAAAAAAAGCAGTATAATAAGTTTGTGTGTGACACAAGAAAACAATTTTGTAATGAGACTATTCTGAATTTCAATAATAGACAAAAAACTATTTGGCGGTTGATTAGAGATAGATTGTATTGCAATAAGCGAAGTGGTAACATTAACTTGGAAATAGATGTGTGTGGGAATATACACCTCAAAAAAAGTCTAGGGAACACTTCTGAATATCGATATATCGTATCCAGAACGATCAATATGGATGATATTTTTTAAGAAATGAACACCTGCATCAATTTCTCACCAAATTATGTAGAGGGCCGCAACAGATTTCAGTTTTTTTTATAGAAAACTAAAAATGCAGCAGATGCGACGCTGCTCTATAATCATTTCATGTATTCAGTGTTTGAAATCAGTTGGTTGGCACTTTGTTTCTGTTGTAAGCACGAATAAAAGAGTCAAGTTTTGTGATTCGACCATGGAAAGACGACATTTGACTAGAGAAGAGATGTTACGAGCCGCTGACATGGTCCAAGCTTGGAGCTCTCAACGGGAAGTATCCAGGGTTCTGGGAAGTAGCCCAAGTGTCATAAACCGTTTATGGTCGCGTTTCAATGAAACAAGTAGCGTAGAAGAACGCCATACAGGTCGTTTTACGATTACTACAGTCGCCCAAGACCGATTTTTAGTTTTACAAGCCAGAAGAGATCGTACTACCACAGCATCTCAATTAGCTCAAGAGCTATCACGAGTTCATAATGTACACATTTCCGACCAAACTGTGAGAAATCGACTGCACGAAGGTCAACTCCACTCCACACGTCCTTTAAGAGTTCCACAACTGACCCATGGAAATCGCGCTACTCGTTTAACTTGGTACCAAGAACACTTAAACTGGGATCAAGAGAGGTGGGCCACAGTCCTCCTCAGTGATGAATCTAGATTTAGTTATTATCCCGATTCGGAAAGAATTCGAATATGGAGGGAACCTGGAAAGCAAAACCGTCGCCAGCATGCTCGAGAAGTTGTTAGACAGGGAGGCGGATCAGTGATTTTTTGGGGAGGTATACGCCTTGGTGGAAGAACTGACCTCGTTTTCATACAGATCAACCTCACAGGAAATTCTTACGCAAATGAGATAGTTTTACCTATAGTGATATCGTATCTCCAAACAATGGGTCAAAATCCAATCTTCCAAGAAGATAATGCCCCTCCTCATCGTACAAGAGTTGTCTTGAACGTTCTTGAAGAGAATGATATCGATCTTCTACCGTGGCCATCCTACTTCCCAGATCTGAAACCCATCGAGCATGTGTGGGATACCCTAAAAAGAAATTTTCTGCGTCGAAACGTCTTCCATCATGAACAGGAGCTTCGATTAGCAGTTCAGGGGGCTTGGAATGACTTAGGCCAAAATGTAATAGACAATTTAATATAGAGCATGCTGCGACGATGCCAAAGTGTCATTAATAACAGAGGTAGACCTTCTGGGTACTGAAAAATATAAGTGCTTCCATATCGTTTCGAAAATATTAGTTAAGGATTTTTTTTGTGTTTTACCAAATTTCGTCATTTCCAAATTTCAAATTTTTTTTTATAATAGCTTTGGAGAAGTCGAGTATTATTTTGTTTTCTTGAGAATACATTATATACAATACATCCTAACAAACACCGTAAGATTTCTATAAATTAGAATCATCAAATTCATATTTTAAAGATATTGGTAAGTATTCCCTAGACACTTTTGAGGTGTTTATAAAGAAAGGGAAGGAAATTGCAGACAGTTTTTTACAATATCTCTCAGAAGTGACGCTTAAAGCCGTTGATGAAAAGTTGGTTGGGGCTCGCTCCTCATCATGTACTCTTGGCGATCAGCCATTGAAATCTTTTTATTTCTATCCTTTTTCTCGCACGAAAGTCAAGTCAGTTATACTTGAATGAAAAATAAAAATTCTTGTGATATGGATGGCATCCCAATGAGACTCTTGAAAGCCGATCTTTTAGCGGTCTGTTTTGGAGGTCAAGTTTCTGGAATTACTCAAGGATGCTTTAATTCTGCTCATTCATAAAAAGGGCAGTCCTCTAGAGATTCTGAACTATCGTCCTATTTCACTCCTCAACCATATATCCAAAATTTTTGAACGATTAATGGTCAATAGACTCACCCCATAGTTAGAAAAGTACAAATTACTGTTTCAGGGTTGGTGGGTCGACTGAGGGGGCAGTATCGGAATTTCTCGGTTATGTATCAGAGAAAATGGATGAGGGTGAGCCTGTTGCGGCTCTCTTTTTCGATCTGTCTCGTGCTTTCGACTCCCTTAACTCGGACTTTATGGAGAGAAAGCTCTGTGCTTTCGGTTTTAGGGGCTGCACGCTTGAATGGTTGATGTCATATCTGAGAGCTAGGCGGATCAAAATAAGAGTGGGAGGTATCATATCGAATGAGAGGGACAGTGACATCGGTGTGCTTCAGGGGTCGGTGCTGGGACCGCTGTTGTTCATCCTCTGGTACAGTGTTTGCTTTAGACGGTTCGGACACTTTAGCTTCTCTTACTGTGAGAATTTAAGGGGTAAGGGTTGACTCTACAATGTCGTGGCAGACACATTTAGGAGCCTTCTGTAAGAAGGTGAACTGCGCAGCTTCTGCTGTGCGCCAACTCAGACCGTCGCTGGATGAAAAAGGACTGGTAGGAGTGTATTATTCGCTGGCATACTGTCATCTGTCCCATAATGTCACCTGGTGGAGTGATTGTGTTAACTTCTTAAGGGTTTTTCGTGCACAAGAAAAGGCAATCACGATTATTTTCAGATTAGGTAGGAGAACTTCGTGCAGAGATACTTTTGTTCGGAACAGTATACTTTCCATGCATCTATATATACTTACTACTAGTGAGTACCAGAGAGCACTTTCAGAGTCTTATCAGGAATTGCCATTGCCATGAATATTCCACACGTCACGGAGGCAACTTCCTGCCTCCTCGACATAGAACTGCAAAATTTGAGAGGACTACTATATACGCGGGTTTGGTAATGTTCAATAAATTACCAGGAAAAGTAAGGAACTTACCTTTAAACAAATTCAGATCATCCATCAAAAAATTTTTAATTTCAAAATGTTACTACTCAGTGAACAAATTTATTATTGACAAAATTGTATGAAAATGACACCTTTTCTTAACTGTGTTTTTGTTTTTCTATGTCGTCTGTCTTGCCTACTTAGGCTACTTAGTGACTCTTTTCTTAGGAACAACAGAACCGATTATGTCATTGATTCTCTCATAAAAAATATCCAGATTTTCATCCATTCCCTTAGAGCTGCTGTTGAGCAGAAACTCCCAATTCACCAGCGATAATGAAGCATTAACAGCTTCATAATTCGCATTTCTAAAATCGTAATGAAATTTAAGTTAAGTGCGTGAACATCCTCCTGTAGGAGGCTAATGTAATACAATATACAATATATTAAGCTTTTGGCACCTTGAATGACACTATATAAGTAGTGAATTTTCCGATGAATTTTGAATTTTCTCCACCGATCATGACCTCCAGACTCAAAAACCTCTCACCGTTCGAAAGTTTTAAATTTCAGAAATCCAAAATATCTCACAAACAAAAAAACGATAGCTAAAATCAGTTTTCACTAATGAGTTTTTGTAGAAATTCGTTCTCAAGAGAGGGGAGTTATTTTTCGCAACCTGCAATAATTGTTGTATCTTCTGCACTGCGATCTCGAATTTATTCCACACTGTACATAAATAATTGGAGTAAATAAATGTTCCATTCATCACTGGTTTCACTGTCGATATAGAGTAATATATAAGTTATGGAATGATGGCAACTAGATCATGAAAACAATTAATCATTTTTGGTGAATAATAGCCAACGTACAGGGTGTATTAAACTCGATGGTGCAAGGTTATATCGGGCAAACGGGAAGCACAAAGGAAATTTTAAAGAGGGAGGTTTAAATACTATAGCTTGAGCTATCTTTTACATTCACATTATTACTTTTGAGAATTTCGTGAATTATTCGATATAACGTCGTTAAATATATTTTTCCCAGAAATATATGTTTTGCTATGTCATTTTCAACGTTTCTGACTAATTTTCATAAAAACAATATTTTATATCTTGAATCGTTGAAAAACTTGCAAGCCAAAGTACGAGTACTTTCTCCTCAATCCATAGAGGTGCTATTACTCAATTCAGTTGCAGTTTGAGTACTATAGTCAATTGCTTAGTTCAAGTTGCACCATATATTTCATAATCTAGTTACAATAATGGCAACACAACGAAAAGGTTACTTTGTTATGGGTTCATGTAGAAGCGCAAAGGAATGGTTAAAGTTTTTCCATTCCATTTGCCATTTAAAAAGAATTTATCATGAACGATATCCTAAATGCGGTTAGAAAGGGCTCTTCAGGAAAACGGAGAGGTTACGTACGAGAAAGAAAATCAGTTACGAGAAGATTTCACCATAACAATATAGTAGCGAAAATATTACAATACTTTGAAGATCACCCGAGAGATCACCCGAGAAGTTTTTTGAGGCAAGCAAGTGGAGATTTGATTATGATGAAGCCGTCTGTTCAAGAAATTTTATAGGATCATAACTTCCATGATTTTAATTTACAAAGCTTGGAATATGCATAGAAAAATATTTTATTTCAATTATGGTGTTGGCAGAAGTTGTTGACAACCGGTGGTTCAAGTCTATCCTTCAGATAGATGTGACTTTTTGAAAGATCAAGTATGGATGTGATATTATTTCTGCACGCGTCGGTCTAGAAAACATCTCATTGCACTAGTAACTGAATTATAATTATCTTGAATATCCTGTTTGTGTTCTTCATAGGAACTTACTTCGATTGTTAAAACAACATTTCGGCAGTCCTTAATAATAATAAGGAACTTTAATGGTATCATACAAACGCACTGGTGAAAAGGTGGTAAAAAAACTTACATAATATATATATATAATAGATCTTAGTACTTTTGTACACACATAATACCATAAGGTGGGAAGCGGCATAGCCGATTAATCCTACCTACAACATCATAGCATTGAACAATCGAAAATTCTAAAAGGATATTATTACCTACCATTGATCAACAATAGAAACAACTGTGGAAGATCGCGAAAGAATAAAAAAACAAATAAAATGTTGAAGCTGACACACTCAATCTCTCCGCTCTTTAATGCAAATAAATATTTCTCAAACTTATTTTTAAACGATATAAAAGACAAATTGATGTTGAACAATATTGTATGAGAACGAGCGTTTATAAACAGAACTGCTATACTTTGACAATGCCAATTTGTGCCTATGCCTGACGTTGATGTTATGGACATCCGACGGAAACCTCACTTTTCAATGCAGATATGAGGGCTTTTTATCTTGCAATACCTTATAGAACAGGCAGAGCATACACAAGCCTCTTCTTTTCTTCATATTGAGTCAGCCTAACTCCTTAAGTTTATGAGATAATACTCTATCAAAGCGTCTCAAACCAAGTACAACCCTTTCACAAGAATTTTGAATTCTTTGCACCCTTAACTCTGTAAGTTTCGTCAAACACCGTCCATAAACAACATCATTATAATTGAGATGTGACAACACCATAGTCTCACACTGCAATTTACGCTGTCTGATGTCAAGGAATTCTTTGCAACCATAAATAAGTTTTATATTTGGGAAAGTTCTCTTACAAAACAAGTTGACGTGACAAATTGATCTCAAGTGGGTATCGATAATTAACCCCAGGTTTGTTGACTCAACGGACAACGGAATCTCAGTGCCCCCCAAAAGTATATGTACAGAGTGTTTACACTGTTCTCTCATTTGCTCTCTTCCAAACAACATTGCGACTGTCTCATTTGGATTCATTATGGGACACATATTTTCAGAGACACTTGACAAACGTCTTTTGAGATCCAGATTTACCTTGATCAGAGCTTCATCAAACGATTCACTGGGAAAAGAGTAATACAATTGGGTACCTTCCTGTGGCACTCCACAGGAAACCTGAATGGCACTCGATTTTGCCCATCATATATAACGATCTGTTTCCGATCACACAAGTATCCGCTAAATAAAAGAACTGTTTCCTTGAAAAATCCAATGAAATGAAGTATTCCTAAAAGCAGGTCGTGATCAATGTTATCAAAACTTTACAATAATCAAGCAAGATCAAAATGATCAGTTCTTTTGTATTAATTTGACTGGTCAGTATTGCCGCAACGGGCTGGTAAAAAGTAGTAAAAATCGAATTTAGATTGAGTGTACCGAAACATAACGAAGCAAAGTGCGGATTCGCTCTACTCAGGAATATAGGCAGGAAATTTAAATCTTGAGACGTGAATCAGTAAGTTGTCCCAAGAACAGATAGAAGAAATAAACGAACCTTTGATTGTAAATCAATTTATCTATAGTAAAAACTCTTACAAAAAGTTTTAGTAGGTTTTAGTTCACGTGTTAAAATCGCATAATAAACTGAATGCCTAATATACTAAATACCCAATCTAGTGAAAGCATAATATACTGAATGTCTTCCATATCAATCTATACTGCAATACACATCACTGGCATTAGTACTTAATTGCTCTTTATGTTATATTGAGTCCCCTGATATATTACCTAACATTATGGTAAGAAAGGCAGGTTTGTGTTATGGGGACTGGCTCATTTATTTATTTATTTATTTAAGTACAATATGAGGAATGTCCACAGCCGAGCCAAAATGACATTCACTAGATGAATATTAGTTACATAGAATCTAGTATTCTAAAAAAAAGTATTATATAAGACATTAATAGTGAGTTGTATTCACAGAAAGAATGAAAAAACAAATACAAAATGAATATTACAGAAACGAACGATTGAATGAATTTGATGTCAGTCAGTAAAGAGCAAGCATAATGTTCTCTTCAAAGAGGCCAATGTGACCCCAAACAAATTGATACTCCTATGCGTGTTGCAGACACGTAGCATCCTATCGATAGGGGAGTTCTGTGCACTATAAGTTTTTCTAAAAGTTATAGAGAAGAGGTCGTGGTACCTCAATGATTTCATAGGAACATTAAAAGTAACCATGTGCAAGATCTCACCTACCTGAAGTACGCAGTTCAATATTTTAAACAAAACCAAAATATCAGATATAGTTCCACGATTTTCAAGTGACAATGAATTGAAATATTTACGGGCAGGAGCGTAGTCGTGGTTCAGGATAACAAAGTTAGTTTTGAAGCATATGAACCGTATGAATCTATTCTGAATGCGTTGAAGTCGGTTGAAATAACAATCATAACGAGGGTTCCAAATACATGAGGCAAAATTTAATTAACTGTAGATGTAAGCATAATATGAAGTGATAAGTGATTTTACATATTTAAATTCCTTACTTTTCCTGAAAATATAACCCATCATTCGACTTGAAATATTTTCTATGCGATCTATGTGTGCATCGAAGAGCAACTTCGAATCGAAAGTGACACCCAGATCAAAAGCCGTGGACACACGTAGCAGCAATGAATTTCCAATTGAGTACTGAAAAGTGATAGGGGAATGGTTTCTAGTAAAAGTTATCGTGAAACATTTATTTAAATTCAAAAATAATTGGTTTTCTCTACAGTACTCAACCAAGTTATTCAAATCTAGTTGAAGATCAAGGCAGTCCCTTAAGTATCTGATAGATCTAAAAACTTTCAGATCGTCTGCACAGAGCAAGAATCTGGAATGCCGGAAACATTTATCTATGTCATTTATATAAATTAATAAAAGAAGAGGACCGAGATGAGTTCCCTGAGGTACCCCAGAAGTACTAATGGAAGATTCAGATTTAAAACCTTTTAAACTAACGAAATGTGACCTATTCAGTAGATACCACTTACACCTGCTTCGGCTAGTCTAAAAACGTAGATATTGAAACTTATTTTGTCGAAGGCTTTAGAAAAATCTGTGTAAGTAGCATAGGTCTGAATTTGAAAATCCATTGCACTCTGCAGGTACTCACTATAAACGATCGAATTAGTTTCCAGAGTCCTACCCTTAAAAAATCCGTGCTGTTGTGGGATAATGAAATTTTTCACATAAGAGAAAAGATACTTATAAATTATACGTTCAAATACTTTAGCAATGATCGAAAGCTTGTTAATAGGACTATAATTAGAAATATCATTTTTATCTCCACTTTTGAAAATTGGGACAACGGCGGACTCCTTCTACTTTTTGGAAATACACCATTAATCAGAGACTGATTGAACAAAATATGCAGTGGTTTCCTTAATTTGTGAGCGCAATTTTTGAGAAAAATTGGTGGAATGCTGTCTGGACCTGAACCCTTCGACACGTCAAGGGATGAGAGAACCTCTCTAACCTCTTCCTCTTCTATGTGAATATTTGATAGTACATCATTATTGCACTTTTTAACAGTTACGCTACGACTACGCTGCTGACTTACAGGAACAAATACACTCTCGAAATAACGGGCAAAAAGATTGCATATCTCTTTTCCATCTGATGAAGAAATATCCCCATACCTCATTTCATTAGGTAGTTTAGAGCCGCCCCGTCCCAGAGACACATATTTCCAGAATGATTTGCTGTTCGTTGGCAGTTCCCGCTCAATGTTAGAGGGGAATTTATTCAAATCAAGTTCAATAAGTTCCTTCGAATGAGCACGAAGCTGTTTGAATATATTGAGAATATTGACATTTTTACTAATTTTCCATTTTTTATGAAATTTTTGCTTTCTCCTATTGTAGCAATATTAACTTTCGAAAAGAATGAAGGAAAACACTTAGTAACTCTTTTCTTAGGAACAACATAACCGATTATGTCATTGATTCTCTCATAAAAAATATCCAGATTTTCATCAATTCCCTTAGAGCTGCTGTTGAGCAGAAACTCCCAATTCACCAGCGATAATGAAGCATTAACAGCTTCATAATCCGCATTTCTAAAATCTTAATGAAAAATTTGAATTTTCGAATTTTTCATCATCTTCTCTTTAGACAAGGCAACTATAAATTCCAGTGTGGGATGATGTTTGTCCTCGTTTACAAACGGATGAGCACTTTTATGTATATTCGAGACAATTTCTTTATTACACAAGACTAAGTCAAGAATTTTATCGTTTCTATTCTTCACATGATTGTATTGATTCAGTTCGACAAATGCAACTGTATCTAACATATTTGAATATTTATTTTCAATATTAGTAGGTATCAAGTAACTCTTATCAGAGCTCACCCAATCAACCGAGAGACAATTTAAGTCACCACACACAAGAAATGGACATTTTATGTTCACTATATTGCTCTCCAATTTACTAGCGAACACATCACTTGCCACAGAATGCCCAGGGGGTAAATACACACAGCAAATATATAACTTCGAACTATTCAACTATTCCTCATGCCCAATAAGAATTTTAACACTATTTAACGGATCCAGAATCTTAATTTCTCTCCAATTCAGCTGTTATAGGACGAATTTAGAGAGATTCAAACATATATTCAAGAATGAATCGTTCAATCACACTTTAGGCATAGAAATTCAATTATCAAGAGCTCTGATGATTATGCAAAATATCTATCTTTATTCTTCGAGCATAGGAAAAGATCATCAGAAAATGATTCTGCCAGTTATCAGCTGCCAAAGTGAAATAAGTAAATACAAATAACCGAGAAGGATAAACTAACTATCTAGTGTTATAATTTGTTACAGTAACCTATTTATATTATTTCTGTCGCAATCATATCTTTCTTTATAAAATTAAATTGTGTCTGAATTCGCTGGCCTCGCTAAGACTCAACAATGAATGCACCGATTTGAATAATTATTCCCAATTTTTTAGATTTTCATTCCATAATGAAAATGGTGTTAGGTTGAAATAAGTTTTCGAAAAAGCCAAAAGTCGAAAAAAACAGCTAAAAGCCGAAAGAATCAATTTAATCTGAAAAGATCCATGAATGTTTTGTTAGTTGCCTGTTGTTGCTTAATTGATTCTTGTGAAGATGATATTTATGGGGAAATTTTTGATATGTCCTCTTGTAACTGTTTAACGATTTGAAATATGAAAAATTGTCTGGATAGAAAATTGTCAGAAAAATATTTTCCGTGAAAATTTCAAATGAAAATGGTATGTTTCAGGGAAAAATATATCTGATTACGTTATATCCACCAATTTAGTTATGCCCGTGAGTAATTTTTAACGTGCAAAGGAATGGTTAAATTATTCCATTTGAACCCCCTAATTCTAATTTCTTCATTTTTTTTGCTGGATATATCCTAGTACCCTCGAGTTTGGAAAAAGCTGTACATTTATCAAAAAACATGGCTTCTTACCCGAAACCCGACCCAAAATTATGAATAAATTTCAACATTTCGTTCTATAAGAGTTTGCTTTATTACCACATAAGATGTTGCTTCGATCGCGGGTGATAATAAAAATTCAAATGAAATTGTGAATTTCAGATTGCTTGATTCTTGGTGTGGAATTTATGACGGCAATAAAATCCCTTGTAGTTAATAAAGCATAATTTTCGCATAATCTATTTTGTATTTTCATAGGAGTAGCTAAATTTGCTATTGATGTGGGCGTTCTGATATAACCTAGTTATACAAAAGCGAAGGTTATAATGACTTTTCCGATAACTCATGAATAAAAGATATTTTTGTTGTTAATATTGAATAAAACTGTAATATATAGATATTTCTGTTGCACATAATAAAATATGATTGACAAATCGACCGAAATGTGAATGTTTGGAAAGAATACATTTTCTCCCACCGACCGTTTCAAGTAGAAATACCTCTGAAATGAATAGAATGACCTGTTGATAACTTGTCTACGGGGAATTTCGGGCTTGTTCACGATATTCTACTAACCCCTGTTCTACTAGAGGTAACTTCGATGTCTCATTATCTATATAGGATACCTTTAGTCTAAATTCCATTATTTTCGGCTAATTAATCATTTTGAGAATTTGACAACAATTTTTCATTTTTATGTTATCAGATGTCAGAAGTTCTAAAGTCATTTTCTTATTAATTGTTGATTGAGAACAGTTTTTCCATCCTTTTTGTGGTATTGATGGAGAGAATCATTCAGCTTCTTGGGTCTTTATCAAAACTTTTATCCAATGTTTACGCTGAAGTTTCAGCACACCTTTCGGCTGAAAACAAAAGAATTCTACTTCGAAATTCTTGAATAAATTTTGTTGAGACAAATTTCTGGACAAAGATGAATATATAATCTATTCACTAAGGGTCCAAGATCAACAACAAATGACAAGAATTTGTTTGAAAAACGAATACATGGAAATAATATGAGCAGTATTTGCAATTAAAATTCACAATTGAGACAGACGCGGGTAATTTTTAAGAGTTTGCTTATATAGTACTAGAGATGTATTTGTAGGTAATTATTATAGAAGGTTTTCCACTAAGCACGATATATGTAGAGAAAATCATAGGGATTTTGTTTGAGACTTTGGTTATTTCCTGTCATCGTGGCAAGATGAGATAATTTATCTTGGCAAGATACACGGTCCACCGAATTATTCAAATATTTTACGAAAATAATCTTTCGATTGTACGAACTCAACGTAAACTTTGTGATTTATATTGTTCTCCTAACCGGCCTCCTTTTCACATTATGAGACGAATAGATGAAAAATTGTATGAGATTCTAGTAACTAAAATAAGAAAACTGCAACGAGACATCGAAATGTGAGGAATGAAAAAATTATTGAAGCTGTGACAGCAAGTATAGCGAAAGACCCAAATCTCTCAATTCCTTGGCATTCCCAACAACTTGGACTTTCGTAGACCTCAACGAGGCGGAATTTTCGGAAAGTTTCCCCCCTTATACGATAGTACGAGCTCAAGAACTCAAGCTTAACGACCATCGTTGTCATTGTTAGTTTCTGAAGAGGAGCTAGGGATGCTTTAGAATGACCCTTAATTTGATGAAAAAATTATCTTTCCTGACGGAGCATAATTTCATCTTGATGGCTTGGTCATTAAGCATAACTGAATATTCTGCTCTAAAAACAATCAGCCATAGATTGTAGAGAAGCCATTGCACTGGCCTTCAAAATGTTGTGTTTTAACTGCAATAGAGTTCTTTCTGTGGGGGTTTCTCAAGTCAATATTTTATGAGAATAAAGCATGAACGCCTCATAATTCAAAACATTCATTCGGGAAATGTTACCCTACTTATTATACAGAGTTATTGAAAATTGGATAGTTTCGATTCGGTCTTGCGAAAGATGTCAAGGTGGTCACTTGGACGATATTCTTTCCAGAAATAACTATACAAGGCTAAATTATGAAATTGAGAAATGGAATAGTTCTCATTTCATTCAAGTTCGAAATTGTACCTATCGTCTTTAATGAAAAATTCTTCATAAGAATTGAACTGAGCGATAGTGAATCTCAAGAAGGGTAGTAGTGCAATTATAAACAGCAAATCATTCACCTAGTAAACTTAAGTTGGATGTTTTTCAATTTTGAAGACACGATGGGATAGCTTAATATTATCATTATTGATATTATTATTGTGTTGAAGATTGGGCGGCAAAGCCGATGAAACTGTTTTCAAACATGATAAATATAAATGAAAAAACAAATTGAGTAAATTCATAACACCATTAAGATGTTTAGGTCCCATAATATACAAGGGAGGTGCCCCACATCTTCTTATGTTGATCCTGCATTCACTGTACAAACTTGAACATTAGCTGATTCAGTTTGCTCCACTTCCCTTTTTTAAGTTTCAAGTGGTGACCTCTCAGCTGTTGGTTGTCTGATAGTTCGAAAATTTCTATGTCGCAACTGTAGTGTCCTTGAAGGATCGTATAAGATTCAATCAAATCACCTCTCAATCTTCGTTAGGAACAAGACGGAAGATTCAGGTTATGGAGTTTGCTCTCGTAGTTGTCATTTCTCAGCGATGTAGGGAGCTTTGTGATTCTTTGCTGCACTCTTACTAGTGTCTCTATATCTTTTACAAAAATAATATATACCTTGGGCGTAGTCCAGCCGCAGTCTTACATATGATTCGTGGAACTTGAGAATAATTTCAAAGGTTAGATTATAAAATGGTTTTGTTATGAAAAATATCAGGCTGTTTCATTTCTTCACTGCGCTGTTGATATGTGTTTCCCATTTGAGGTTTTCTGTTACACCAATTCCAAGATCCCTCAATTTCACACAAACCCTAGCCGGTTAATGTAGTATGGATGTCTTGGATCACTACTTTCAATGTGGAGTGCTGAGCATTTATCATCCGAGAGGGGCATTTGCCATTTGGTGGTCCAGTTACCTATAGTACCTATATATTGTCTAGTTATTTATAGTAACTATTTCCTGTTGCAGTTCCTCGATTAGAGTCATAGCATTAAACTAGCAGCTGATATCATAACCAAACAAGGAGATGTTTGTTCGTTTGCCGACAACAAGATCACTAATCTATAGCAGAAAAAGGACAGCTCCTAGGAGCGAACCGCTGAAAACATCTCTCAACTTTGACACACCTGAGCCGATTCTAACATAAAATAACATTTTATATCTGTAAAACTCAGACAATCATAGAATCAAGAATTCTACCAGGGCTGGGTGAATTTAGTATATCTGCAATACTTCAACTAGCCAAGAATGGGCGGTACTATCGAATGTCTTCATAAAATGGAGAAAAGCTGAGTGAACATTCCGATGTCCCCCGTGTGGCTGTTTCATTATCACAGAATCGATGATGAGTTGTTCTTTGCACCCTTGTTGTTTCCTTCTGAATCCCTTCTGGACCTCTGCTTATATTTTGTTGTCATTAAGATGTTGGTTTATTCGATTAGATATGCATGTGGTGAGTATTTTGTAGTGTGGGCAGACAAGTGATTGACCTATACTGAGACGGATCTATCGCTCTGAAGTAGCATTAAGCCTTGTGTCTTCCTAGGATGTTGAAAAACATATGTGAGCTGTTTCGCTAGGACTCCATGGAGCTTATTAATTTTCTTGTGCCAAAAGTTGTACAGATTATTTATACCTGTGGCCTTCCAATTGTTAGTCGCTCTAACTGCTGTTGCGATTTCTTCCTCCGTTATTCCTTCGAAGTCCAAATGTTTGGTATTGGGGCGTTGATTTTCATTCGTGATCCATTCAGCCTCTTCGTTGTGTTCTTTGGGGTTCGACCATATTGATGACCTATAATGGGTCAAGCACTGTGCTTCAGGTACTTCGCTGCTATTGTTGTTCACAGTTCTGTTATTTCCCTTATTGCTACCGGGATGGGGTCGGACACACAATGGAAACACTGATGGTTAACACAATCACTCTCTGTAAACGTAAATTCAAAATTAAATAAAAACACGTGGTTCGTTGTTAAACAACGGGGGTTTGGCAATATGATCGGGGCGTGGGTACGGAAAGCCGGCTCGTGGCAACGCGTGCTGCAGCCGCTTTTCTAAGACAGTGTGCATTCGAAGAGGTCGTTGAAGAGAAAGAGCCGGGAGTCTCCAAAATGCACGGGTATTTAAACCTTCTGCCCAGGAAGGCCCAGAGAACGCTCTGTGCCTAGCCTGGTCGAAGGGCCTACTAGACGATCTGTGATTAAGGAAGCGTGGTTAACACGGTAACACGCTCATTCGGAGGGGCCTAGAGCGATCTTTGGTGAGATACCGTAGTGGACACGGTAACATTATGAATATTGGCAGCGCTTTGGAGGAACCTTTGGTTTTGATGTTTCATTTCAGTACCTTGATGTATCTTGAGAGCCTCTTTCCTTTCGCTTGGAGTTTATGTTTCAAAGTGTCCATATACTAGTCGATGTGTTGTTTGTGATCAGGGTGTTTTGTGTTCGTACTAATTTTTTAATGAATTTTAAGTATATGTGATTTCAAGTGCCTTGAGGGTTTTCTGTTTCTCAGGAATTTTGTGGATATCATCTTCACTTCTAAGTTCCATTATGAACTCTTCTTGTATGCTTTGCAGCGTTTCTGAACCAAGTAGTCTGTTTTTAACGATTGTTCTTCGTTGATTCGAAATTCTCTGCTCCTATATGTGCTGCTGTTCCGGCTTTTTTCTACGAACGCAAGATGTAGCGCGTATCTGTATGCTGTCATTTTCGATTCCAAGTTTTGTATTCTTGTAATAGAAACGCCTAAAGAAGGAATTCATTTGTGGGGTCCACTTCATGTGTTTCCTAAGAACTTCGGCTCTCGTGGTCGTAAGCATAATGGCTTGCGCCACCTTTGCAACATCAAGAGACGGTTGGGAAGCATTGATGTTGTTTCCCATTAGGTTTACTCGATATGACGCTGCTTCCGTCGCTAACAGAGGGAGACTGTGACTTACTTTCCGAACAAGATCCTCTTCCTGAATAGTGAACGCGATAGGAGGTTATGGTCGTACAATGTCGATTCACCTGTTTATTCTCTAGGTTGTTCATCATTGGATAATTGGTATTTTATACCGACTGCCAGGTAGGCTAGGGTAGCTTGGGTTCACTAAGCCTGTACTCAGAAATAATGTTCCTGATCCCCTGAGGGCTTATTATCATGATTATTAATATTACTATTGTGCCGAAAACTGAGCGGCAAAGCCGATGAGCTGTTTTCAAACATAATAAATATAATTGAAAAAAACAAATTGAGTAAATTCGAAACACCAGTAAGATGTTCAGGTCCCATAATGTACAAAGAAGGTGCTTCACATCTTCATCTCTTGATTCATGAGTGATTGCATTCATGGTATCCACTGAAACACTCTGCTGATTTAGTTTGCAGCACTTCAGTTTCTTAAGTTTCAAGTGGTGACCTCTTAGTTGTTAGTTCGAAAATCTCTATGTCGCAACTGTAGCGTCCTTGGAAGGATCGTATATGTTTCAATCAAATCACCTCTCAATCTTCGTTGAGCAAGAGACGGGAGATTCAGGTTATCAGATCCCTCAATTCCACACAAACCTTGACCTGGGCCCGGTTGATGTGGTATAGATGCCTTGTATTACTACTTTCAATGTGGAGTGCTGATCATTTATCATTCTGGAGGCGCATTTGCCATTTGGTGGTCCAGTTACCTATAGTAACTATATCCTGTAGCAGTTGAGTCATAGAAATTGCACCAACAGCTGGAATCATCGCCAAACAAGGAGATGTTTGTTCGTATGCCGACAACTAGATCACTAATGTATACCAGAAAAGGACAGGTCCCAGGACCGAGCCCTGAGGAACTCCGCTACAAGCATCTCTCTAGTTTGACATACCCTATCCGATTCTAATATAAAAGTGACGTCCCTATAGAAATTTATTCAAGAAGTTGAGCGGATCCCCTCTGATGCCAGATGGTCTTATTTTAGCTTCATTCTTTTGTGAGGTCTTTTGTCAAAGGGTTCCTCAAAATCCAGACTAAACACATATAACGCCTGCCCCATGTCATCTAGTATAGTCCAGTCCTGCAGTTTTGAAAACAGATTTGTCACAGCTGATCTTCCTGGCACGAAAACCTGATGGAATGGTGGAATCACGCGGTTCTCCAAAAGAAGAGATGCTATCTCCCAAACTAAAATCTTTTCCATACATTCGCATAGATTGTTAGTTTAACTGATAGGTCTTTAATTTTCTGGTGACTGTTTCTCTCTTCGTGGATGGGCACTACTATGGCGGTTTTTCATTTATTAGGAAGTTGTCCACTTTCATAGATTTTTGTCATAACAGCCAAGACAAAGTTGTAACACACCTCTTGAGAAAGACACCCGGGACTCAATCCTCACCTGGGGTAGGATTATCTCTCAATGAAAGTATAGCTTTCCTAACCTTTTCGAGAGTGAAAACGACTGTTGCTAGAGACGGACCCGTACGATATTGGAAAACAAACACATCTGCCTGCAGGTCGACGGAAAAACTAGCAAAGTTGGAATCATTCTGATTGAACAAGATGTTAAATTGAATCTACGGGGGCATTCGATTCATCATATTGTTTTGGTTAGTGCTATTTATATTTTGAACGTCTGTTTTAAGGTAGATCGTGCCTTTGGTTTTTTGGATATGCTTCGGTACCCTCATATTGAAAATGTGCCTCACTTCAAAATGGTATAACGTCAGTCCTTTTTCTGGATTGTCTCGGCATGTGCAGTCGCAATCTCGAAGTTGCTTGACTGTTTTTATTTTATGATATAAAGAGTACGTTTACTTATAATTTAGAATTATATTGGAGCTCGAAAGTTTCCTATTCAAATCAATAATAACCCTGTCATTGTCATTTGTATATCTAGGAAAGGTAAGATATTCTGAACTATATGTGACTATGTCATTGAAGGATTGTAGAATGCCGCCCATTTTATCAATGGGGATAGAAGTGGGGGTATCATCCACATAAATGAAAAAAAAGGGCATGTCAAAATCTAAGATATAAGTGACCGAATAGTCAACTTAGTTAATTTTTTCTAGAATTATTATGATGTTACTTTTGTCTAATGGTATGACTAATTAGTTAGCACCATTTTTGAAGAACATTTGTTTAAATATGGTCTTTGAAGTAACTTTTCTGAATTTTTGTTTTTGCTATTTATTTCAGGGACTATACTGAAACGAAAACATTCCTTAAGAGCTGTTCCAAAGTTATTGTATTTCTATCAGACAACATTAAAATTCTGGGTATATGAAAATAATTAAAAATTCTATCAACGAACACCAATTGAGAAATAACTCAGTTGTCAACAAACTGAGAGTTCCTGACTTCATTGATGAGTAAACAACGAAATCAAACTAATTTAATAATGCGGTTGCCCCTTGTATTTATGGCCTACCTAATCACCATAAAGAGAACATGCCTTTTAGACCGGTTGTTTTGTATATAAATAGCCCGAGATGTAAATGGTCTTGATTTCTCCACAGTATTTCAATCTCATTGAAGATGTTACATTAATTGGACAAATGCAGTTTTTTTTAATCTAGTAATTTTCTGTTGCGTGGAAATTCGTAGGAATAAAAGTTTGGTATGCTATGGGCCATTCAATTAAGTGTAGTCACATGCTGCACGATGGAAGTTGCATCTGACCATTCCTTACCTTCCCTAAATATATAAATAATCAATTGATTTGTGTAGGAAACGTTTGAGTTCTAATTGTAATCTGAATTGAAAGTTATCACATCCTTTACATTTAAAAAAATCAATATTATCAAACAACTTCGAAATAAAATGTACAAACTTCCTGTGAACCTTGTTGGAAAACCAATTTGAGTCAATTAAAGTCAACCTTACAGACTCCTTACCGAAACACTTACAATACGTCCTTTCACTCGAGAACACCAACCGATTATCGGCTAAAGATACTTCAAAATCCTTTTTGAATCGCTATTAAAAAAGATTGAAATTAAGAATGCCCATGTCAACTTGCATAACACTAAAAGAGTTGAAAATATTTCTTCCAAATTGAAGAATATTATATGGAATTGCACCTTTACATACCGAGACAATTCACTTAGTGGACTGGCCTCACACCCTCTTGAAATGAGGTACGTTTTCAAGTTTGACGATAATAATAATAAAAATATTTTATTGATTGCTGTTGATAGAAAGAAGTCATAGGCAAGTCATAACAATTTGACGAAGATGTAACATCATCTGATATAAACAAATGAATTGAAATGAGTTACGACCTTGACAGAAACCATGAAATTTCATCGAGAGAATCAGGCTCACTCTCAACTATCAATGTGTGGATATCTTCCTTGAACCGCACAAAGTTATTTAGTCTATATCACAGACTTGGCAATGTTCACACAAACACCTGTTGTAAACTTAAATATAAAATTGAATGAAATACGTGGTTCGCGGGTAGGCAACGGCGGTTCGGCAATATGGCGGGCGGCGTGGGTTGTCTGTAGAGTCGACTCGTGGCAACGCGCGCCTCAGACAATCAACGAGAACAATGTGATCTCGATTAGGTCAGCAACAGAAAAAAATGGAGTTTCTGAAAAGCACGGATATTCAAACCCTCGGGCCAGGAGGGCACAGAGTACCTTCTGTGCTCAGCTTGGTCGGAGGGGCCTTCAGCGAATTCTGCTAGAATTATTGTGATGTAACCTTTGTCTGATGGCATGAATAATTAGTTAGCATGATTTTAGGAGGATGTTTGTTTCAGTATGGTCTCTGTAGTAATTGTTACTGAATTTTTCTCTTTTGCTATTTAATTCAGGGACTATACTGGAACAACAGCATTCCCTAAAAGCCGTCCTAATCTTATTGTCATTCTATCAGATAACATTATAATTCTGGAAAAAAGGAAATATGGAAATAATTAAAGATTTCATCAACAAACATCTATTAAGAAATAATCTATCGGTCAACAAACTGAGAGTATTTAACCTCATTGATGAACATACAACGAAATCAGTCAAATCTAATAATGCGGTAGCCCCTCGTATTTATGGCCTACATAATCACCATAAAGAGAACATGCCTTTTAGACCGATTGTTTTGTATATAAATAGCCCGAGATGTAAATGGTATAGATTTCTCAACAGTATATCAATATCATTGAAGATTTTACATTAATTGAGCTAGTGTAGTTTTTTGAGTCTAGTAATTTTCTGTTGCATGGAAATTCGTAGGAATAAAAGTTTGGTATGCTATGGGCCACCCATGCTGCATAATGGAATTTGCATCTGACCACTCTGTACCTTTCTTAAATATATAAATGATGAATTGATTTGTGTAGGAAACGTTTCGATTCTTATTGTATTCTGAATTGAAAGTTATCACATCCTTTTCATTAAAAAATTAAAATTATCAAACAACTTCGAAATGAAATGTTCAGTCTTCCAGTTAACCTTGTTGGAAAACTAATTTGAGTCAATTAAAGTCAACCTTACAGACTCCTTAACGAAACACCTACAATACGTCCTTTCACTCGAGAACACCAACCGATTATCGGCTAAAGATACTTCAAGATCCCTTTTTGCTATTAAAAAATCTAGAATGAAGAATGCCTATGTCAACTTGCATAACACTAAAAGAGTTGCAAATATTTTTTCCAAATTAAAGAATATTATATGGAATTGCAACTTTACATACCGAGACAATCCACTTAGTGGACTGACCTCACACCCTCTTGAAGTGAGGTACGTTTTCAATTTAGACTATAATAATAATAAAAATATTTTATTGATTGCTGTTAATAGGATGAAGTCATAGGCAAGTCACAACAATTTGACGAACATGTTACATCATCTGATGTAAACGAACGAATTGAAATGAGTTACGACCTCGACAGAAATCATGAAATTTCATCAAAAGAATAAGGCCCAAACTTAACTATCATTGTATGGATATCTTCCTTGAAATTCACAAAGTTATTTGGTCTATGTCACTGACTCGGCAATGTTCTCACAAAACACCTGTTGTAAGCTTAAATATAAAATTGAATAAAATACGTGGTTCGCGGGAAGGCAACGGCGGTTGGGCAATATGGCGGACGGTGTGGGTTGTCTGTAGAGTCGACTCGTGGCAACGCGTGTGTCAGGCAATCAACGAGGATAATGTGACCTCTATTAGGTCAGCAACAGAAAAAAAAGGAGTTTCCGAAATGCACGGATATTTAAACCCTCGGGCCAGGTGGGCACATAGTACGTTCTCTGGTCAAACCGAACCTACAGCGATCTATGTTTAGAAAGCAAAGTGAACACGGAAACAATTTAGTAGGAGGGGCCTAATGCCATCTATGGTAAGAAAAGCATAGTGAACACGGTAACAAAATGTAACGACCAAGAAACGTATACAAAGAAGCGGTTATTCTTAGAATGACATATACAGAAAAAACCAAAGACACAGTCATCCTCAATACCGACGTTCAAAATTGAAATAACATTTATCGGAACATCATAATGAATCTAAATTCATTGTACTCTCCAACCTCGCTGGTTTTTCCTTCGATCTGTAGCCAGATGAGGTTGTTTTCCAATATTCTCCTCCAGTGTTGAAAATATCTAACATTACTCAGTTAGGTATTTGCAGCTTATAATTGAATTGTTACCCCCTAAACTAGTCGACAAGTTAAAGATGGTAAAAAATAGCCCTACTGCTCCTGACAATGTGTATGGTAGCTTATCGGATCTAAAATGAAGGTTAGCAAAATGTTCTGAAAACGTATATCAAAACAGAATGAATTGCAAAAGTTATCACCAGTCAAAGGTTGAGAAAGAGGTACTTAGTTTGCTGCCCATACTTCAGAAACTGGGAATATTTAAGAGAATGAAAAAGGAGATTCTTGAAGATGAGTAAATTTCCAATGAAAAACTACCCATTAATTAATATTTTAAGGGCTTAAATATTAATTTAAAAATTCGAAAAAAATGTTGATGTAGTCTGAACAATTCAAAGATTTCAGTTCCTTTGGAAATTCATATTGTGAATTGACCAACACAATGGACGATTACTAGATAGCACAATTTTCATACAGTTTCGTATTCATTAATGTTTGGATGATAGGTCTGAAATTTTCATGCTTCGTGGAGCCTTCTCAAATGCGTAATTCATAAATTCATGTTATACAAATTTGAAAAATGTTGATAATTGTTTTAATTTGATTATTTTTTGTTATGAAAGCTATTATGAAAAAAGTGTCAATATTTTTAAACTTTCATCCCATTAAATATATATTCAATTATTCAAATATTCCTTTTGGTTTACAATGAAGTCGAAACATCATGAAAATTTTACCAATTAACAATTTTCCCACTCGTTGAGAGGATTTATTTCGAGATTAATCTTCAACGGAAATGAATTCTTTGAGGTATCCAAAATACACCTTGATTTCTTTTAATTTTATTAATTTTATACCTCAAAAAATAATTTAATTCGACGTAGTAGCTTCTAACGTGTGTGTGCACGACAAGTAAACTGGCGCGTGAAGGCCAACCTTAAAATTGAAATTATCGATGATGCTCATAGAGTTCTGAGAGTATGAAGTTTTTATTGGAATTTTTATTTTAATTCCCCAAATGGCAATAGTTTCTGACATATTAGAAAAAACTGAATACTTTTTTTCCATCTTTAATTGCTTATAATTGTTGTAATTACCTAACTTCTGACATATTCTTTTAGGCATCGTTCCGAATCCAATAATCTAACATACATATATTGAGCATTATTATCACTATTTCCCCATTTCCAACTATACTCCTGTAGGTTCATTATCCCTTGATCAAAACTCAGTTAAATTCTGGTCATCTATATAATACTGACTTATAATTGAATTTTTTGTACTACCACAGCAAATTTTCGAACATACCAGTGTCCGATTTAATTGTGAATTTCAATTCTGCCTGAGTTATAAATTAAATCGTTTTCAAACTGTTTATTTTCTATTTTTGTTGACGTTTATACACTGTTAGTGAAAAAATTTCATTAGTATCTTAGTCGAAAAATAGTTTTTAAGAAAATCATTTTGGTTTCCAGCCATGAAGGTGGCACGAAGGTGTGCCGAAACGTCAGAATTGAAATAAAAGTTTTGATAAATATCCAAGATGCTGACAGATATTTTCCTTCATTATTCATTATCCGTTGTTTATAGTAATGATGGAAATTTCAAGAATTCGTTATATTTATACAAAATCGTTGAATCTTTCCATTAGTTTTCGAAAAATCTGAATCTTATCGTCTTATAGTCATTTCGTGACATTCACAATCGAATTGATAAAAATTTATTTTCAGAGAATTACAAGGTTGTCAATTGTTTTTGTCAAAATGTAACGATAGATTATTTGGAATTAAGATGAATTATCTCTAGAAATCTTCCGGGTTGCCTCAAAATTTGTTTCAATAAAAGTGATTAAAATCTCGTACTCTGATTCTTATATATTTGAATATTGTTATTGAATTGGCGTACACAATTTTCTCGATATATTCTCAAGTAAAATAATTCTTAAGTGCAAAGTCTGGATATCTAGAAGGCAAAAAATGAGATCGCGCGTTTGGAAACTACTCATCATAATAATAAACATTCTTTCCAAAACTGATCTTATCGAGGGGTGTGCAGGAGCTCCGTTTTCATACTAAGCCTGAAATCTTTCATCCACAGGCAGACCTTCTATCGCATCTTTCACAACAATTCATAAAATACCGGGAGCCTTCAATTTTGAAATATTCGTCTTACATGGAAATGTTTTTGATTTTAAAATTTAGTATTCTAAAACTCCAAACAGTTCGAGTAGAACTTGAAGTCACATATGTGAATTGTCATCCGGCTAATGATAATGATTGTGTCTATTGAAGATACCTTTTTCGATAAATTTGCTCGTTCCAACCTAATGAATGATTTTGTGAAAATTCGTTAGCTTCGTGAAACCTAAAATTTTGGACAGGTAAAAAAAACGCTACACCGTTTTTTTAGTTATACATCTCTAAACACTCCCACGAAGTCGATAAGTCGTATAAGTAATAAATCCACATTTCACCACACTCCTCAATTGTCAACTAGATATTAACTTTTCTCAACTACTGAACATGTAAGATGCCAATAATCCTTTGTTGGTTCATAGCAGATAAGCAGTTGAAATTAACCTAAGCGTGGAGGCCAGTCGTATTGTAAAGATAAATTGTGGAAAGTTGACTGAATTGTATTTAAATGAGATAAAAACACAAGGTTTAACTTTAATCTACACTTTATTTGAAAAAATTCGACGACGTTTCGCTGACACAGCAGCTTTATCAAGAATGAAAAATAGAATGAAGAGTATGGTATTATAAACAAATCGTAGAACAAGTTGGATGAATAACAGGAAAATCCACACCGAGCCATTGTACAGTTAGTATGAAAGGTAATAAAACTAATTAAACAAGTTAAGTAGGGGTGAGTAATTCAAATCTACCTGTTCATTCAAAAGCTTGTCCGAATGTTTGTATCGATTTATTTCTAATGCTTCTAGGAGATCTAATTTTGAACTTTTGATTTTATATGTAATATGTCAAAGTTTTTATTGAATGAATGGTTTTCTTTTATTAGGTGGTTTGAATAATTTGAATCAGATTTATTTTATCGAAGCTACGTTTATGTTCAGATGTTCTTATGCCAAAACTCCTATAGGTCCTACCGATATAAATTTTATCACAAGAACCGCAATTGAGTTTATAGATTTCTGATTTACTTGATTTTCAACACGAGATTTATTATTTTTAATATGTTTACCTAAGTTATTAGAAGTTTTGAAAGCTATATTAAGATTTTGTTTGACGAGAAATGATTTAATATTTGTACTTGCAGAACTGCAGAATGTTAAACTGTTGAATATTTTATAGTCTTTATGAATAGGATATACTTCATTTATTGCTTTCTGATAGAGTTTTTACGAATGATTAGATCTATCATATCCGGATTATATGAATTATTAATGGCTATCTGTTTGATGGTGTTTAACTCTTTATTATAATCTTCTACTGATAAAGGTAAATTGAGTAACCGATGTACCATGCTGTTTAAAGCTGCAACTTTGTGTTGAGTTGGATGTAATGAGTAGTTATGTATAATTGTATCAGTATGTGTAGGTTTACGAAAGACCGAAAAAACATGATTATTATTTTGTGTAGTGATTTTAAGTCCAAAAATTTATGGAATCGTTCTGTTCAATTTCTATCGTGAATTTAATGTTCAAATGGATGGAATTAATGAAATTAACAAATAAGTCTAAATAAGTCTAATTGACGAGTAGTTCAATACTAAGACAACATATCTAACCAATAAAGATGTCGTCAAACATATAGCTTTGAGTCATTCTATAACAATAAGCATGTTGAAATAATAAATCTCAATTAGTGTTGAAAAATCAAGTAAATCAGGAATCTATAAACTCAATTGCGGTTCTGTGATAAAATTTATATCGGTAGGACCTATAGGAGTTTTGGCATAAGATACATCTGAACATAAACGTAGCTTCGATAAAATATAATATGATATCAAATTATTCAAACCATATATAAAATCATTTCTCGAAAACCATTCATTCAATAAAAAGCTTTGACATATTACATATAAAATCAAAACTCAATTGTTCAAAATTAGATCTCCTAGAAGCATTAGAAATAAATCGATACAAACATTCGGACAAGATTTTGAATGAACAGGTAGATTTGAATTACTCACCCAGGTAGATTTGAATTACTACTTAACTTGTTTGATTAGTATTTATTACCTTTCATACTAACTGTACAATGGCTCGGTGTGGATTTTCCTGTTATTCATCCAACTTGTTCTACGATTTGTTTATAATACCATACTCTTCATTCTATTTTTCATTCTTGATAAAGCTGCTGTGTCAGCGAAACGTCGTCGAATTTTTTCAAATAAAGTGTAGATTAAAGTTAAACCTTGTGTTTTTATCTCATTTATATCATGGATCTACATCAAGTAACGGCCTCCACAATTCAAATAAATTGTATTTTTCAGTTTTATCACTGAAATGAATCATAATGAAATAAGCAAATCGTCAAAATCACCAATCTTTCAATTTCAGATGAAATGTTTCCAGGAGTCGAGCAATGGTTGTGAGCTTTTCAACAAGCTTCGAGTGGACACGTTCCATTCGGGAATGTGTTCCGCAAGTTTTCTGTTGAATTCGTATGACATTTACTATAAATATTTATGAGATTTAAGCTCTCGTACATGTAAGCAATTCTCGTAATTTCTACAATTGTTTTAAACAATCAACATCATCAAATATGATAAGTAGGAAATAAATTTAGCACTTTTGACATTTGCTAAAATGGAAGTATAATATGGAAACATTCCGATCGTCTTTTTTAAAGGCATCTTTTTTTTTCTACTTTTAGTTAGATCATAATAATGAAGAGTTGCACGAAATGGTGTAATTTAAACTAGAAGTAGACTACACAAGTCATCTGAAATTAAATTGAAAATCATAATTTGGAATGCATGGGGTATGCTTACAATCTTAGATCTTTCCAGAAGTTATCCGGTATGCTTCAGGTTCATTAACTCCTCCTTGAGAACTAGTGTGCTTTGAATAGCTTCCCAATAGAATTCCTTTCGTTGATTGAATGTACGGCAACTAGGTACAAAGTGGGGAGTCTGTCTAGAGTTCATTCTAGCATCTATATCTTGTTTTCCTAATCGGTATGACTGTCTAGAGAGGGCGCTTGAAGTCGAACAACAGCTTAAGCATCCATTCCTTCATTATAAACGAGTTGCCTGTGTAATGCTACTATGCTTTCAGTGTCTTATCATCTACTCCTGTGCAAATGTGTATATTCTGGTGCATAATATACTTCATATCAACTGCCCTTTCTTACTTCAGTTATGATTTGCAGTTTCCTTCTGGATTTTCTGCCCGTTCTTCTTTCTCGCAGTTCTGTCACTGACGTTTCTCCGTATAATAATCTCGAATTTTCGTCCGCATTTATCAACCGCACTCAATAACGCACCTCTTTACTTCTGCATCGTTCACCATAACTTTACTCCCGCACTTCCTTGCACTTTTCACCCGAATACTTCCTCAGTCTTCAGCTGCCTTCTGCATCTAAACTACCAGCATCAGCCGCATTGGTTTTAGGCTCTTTCTTTCTATACTCTTCTTCATAGCTTTCCACTGGCATATTTCATCTTTTGTCCGAACTTTTGTCAATAAATTTGTCCTCGAACTATTCTCAATGCAGTTAATTTCTCCTACATCTTCCACCCATTCTTCTCCCGCATTCTTTCCTGTACTTTCCACGGGACTCTCGTCCCGGACTTTCTTCTCGCTCTCTCCTCTAGCACATATCTGCCTCACTTTCCATCTCACTTTTTTCTTGTACTTCATACTTACGCTCATCCGTCGCACATCTTTCTTTTACTACACACCCCCAATTTTTTCAAGAACTTCTCTCCCTTTCTTTTCTTCAGCTTTCATCTCCCACAATTCTCTCGCACATTTCTCTTTTGTACTTTTCTGCCGCACATCTTTGCCATAGTCCTACCCCTCTCTTATTTACCACTGTTTCTCACTGCAATTTTCTTCCTTATATTTTCTCGAATTTTTTCCCTCTCTCCTTATGCTCTTTCTATTGGCTCTTTTTTTCTGTATCCACCTTCCAAAATATCCTCCATACCTTTTCTCGCCTTTCTAAGGCACTGCCTTCACGCTTTTCTCTCCAGAACTTCTTCGAAACTGTTATCCTGCACTTTCTATATGCTCTGTTCTCAAGAACTCCGTATTGTTTATCCGCTTTCTTAACTAGCATTGTGCAATTTCCCTGCACATTTCTACCGCTATTTCCTTCCGCAACATTCTCCCACACATTCCATCCCCACACTGCTCTCTCAACTTCTTTCTGTACCCTTCTCTTGCATTCTCTTAAAATACTTGACTCCCGTAATTTACCACAGTACCTTCACTTCACAGTCACTTTTATTTCGCACTCTCCTCCGGTTTTTCAAAACCATGTTATTTCCGCATTTTCTCCAGAAAATAACCCCCACAGTTACTTTCTACTCTTTTTGGCAGCAGTTCTCTTACTCTTTCCTGTCTCAATTTCCATCCAATCAAATCGCTCTCAATAATTTCTAGCTTTAATCGCCCGCTCTTTTCTTTCTCAATTCATCTCCTCATGAATCCATCGTTTTCCTCCTATACCTGCCACCTATGCTTACTTTTTGCCTTTTCATCCCGCCATTTCTGCCATAATTCACTCACACCTTCGTCATGTTCTCTTCTTCCGCAATCTTTTCTCGTACTCTACTGTTACGACTTTTTTCAGCTTATGCTCTTGAATTCTGTCTCAGAAAGAAATCCTGCACTATTATACCACACTTTCTACCCGTTACTTTCTTTGATCTCTCCAACCACACATTAATAATGCATTATTCACCAGAAGTTAGCTACCATATTCTTTTTTCCTACTCACATCATCGAAATTTCATCCGCTCCTTGGTGTAGCACTTTTCAGCAGCATATGACTTCAGCATATTCATGAGTTCTTTGCTTCAATACTTTCCATCTGCTTTTTTCAGTCCATATCCACCGGCTGTTTTCCACAAACTTTATCAGCAGTATCTATTGCCATATTTCTTTTCCGCACTTTTCTCCCTCAATCCTCTCATGTGATTCTCTCCATCTGTCTTCACCAGCACTTTCCTTCCTTACTAATCTTCAGCACTTGCTTTCCGAAGACTAATCTCACTCTTTCCTTTCGCTCTTTTCTATCCGCTCACTCCATCCACTTTTCCCACTTTTCTTTTTCCTTGAACTTATTTCAACCCAAAAAATTTAAATCTCCAAATCTTTTTCTTTTCGATAATATTTAATATATTCCACATTATAGGAAATTTTTTTGAATGTCAAATTTTGTACAGAATTTAGTTTTAATATTTGAAATAAAATTAAGGAAATGCTTCCCTTACTTTAGAGCTCATTAAGTTTCTGCTTCTACAGTTAAACATAATTGCCATCTCGTAAAAGATTGGTCCTGGTCATTTTATCTCTCTTAAAGGGAAATGGGATATTGTGTTGTTAACTTTCATGCAGATAAAGAAAGAGGACGAAAGCGATTTTGATTCCAAATTCGCAAGATTCCATGGGGTTCAAAAATGCCGCGGAGGATCACCATCATCACGAGGAAAGTGTACTAAGATATGTATAGTATGATTATCTGCTTAGTCCTGTGGATGATTTTACTTTTTTGGTAAGATATTCTTCTTTTTATGTTATATTTACGACTGTCAAAATTTTTTCGCAAATTTTCTTTATATTAAACAAGTTCCACGAAGAAATAATATATGGGCAATGTCAACCCAGATTATTGGGTCCATAATGATTTTAAAACATCTAAAGATCATAATCGGCATCACTTGGAAGACTGAACCTGGCCATCGGGGCTCTCTCGGTCAAACAGAGATAGAATTTGAGGAAGGTTATGTATTCTTTTATTATCTCCTTAGTCTTTTTTATGACCTTGCTTGCTATGTAAAATCTTTTCCTAGATTTGTTCAGACATATAGGAAGTTTGATTGTTGAAATATTTTTCTGCTGGTTTTATTTTTCCATTGTTACAGATTCCTGTCCCAAACCCCCTTCCTTTCACCCTTGTTTTTGGAAATCATGGAATACAGGAGAGAATGAACCGGCTAAGCAGAAAAATCTTTGGTACTCTTTATGTACACACGACACTAACACATCATAAACAGACAAGCTATTGCTAGTGCAATAGCGACAGGGAAACGAGTTTTTTCCTCATGTTTTCTCACTCGTTTATTGAATCATATACAAGATAGTATGGTTCCCCTGTTACATTTCCTGAGCTCACTCTTGTGTTTTTTCTGACACACACCAAAATTATATATATAAGCACTTATTGTAAATACAATTATTCAAATTTTTGTAAATCCTCTCTTCTCAAAAGAATATATATGTTCAATTGGTATAAAAGGATATTCAATACTTACACCATATCTTTCAACAATTTTTCTTCTTTATTTTTCAGTTTGCTATCGTACCGCTACCAATCGATGATTTGTTTAGAATAAAGAATGAAACTTAAGCACAACTTTGATTACACTATTGTACAGAACTAACTCACAGACAAGCTGTTACTAATGTATCAGCGAAAGAGGCAAAAGGGTTTTCCATAGGTGTTTTTCTCCCTGTTCTATTAAATTATACAAAAGATTACGTATGGCTCACCAGTTTCTGTCATTCTTCAGAGCTTTCACTCTACGGGAGATCGAAGAGTGTGATTTAATTATTTATCCATTTTGCATATTGCGCTTAGCTCCCGATCGTGTTTTGTTATACCCAAAGTTGATATCATGCCATAAGTCATGCAGTCCACCAATCTCGCTAGTCTCTTCCTGATTCATTCGAATAAATGGATCAATTCTACAAAAGTCAACATATCCATTTCTGTTGAAATTCTAGTTCACTTTGTACAATTCAAAATACAGGATTTCCAATTTCATGGCTGCACTATGTAATATTCAGGAATTCCAGATTGCGCTCGAGCGCAAAAACCTTTCGTATCGTGAAAACTGCAATGGAAAACCCACTAAAATCTAAAGTACTGACAGAGAGAATTAAAATTGCTCTTTCACTCTGAGAGTGGCTTTTTACGAGTACGTGTATTCTACGTATCGTTAATATTTCCAGACGGTTTCATTCAATTCCCGATACTAATAGAAAGGATAGAGAGAAGGAAAGAGAGCAACGGCCTCAGAATATACTATTTGTTAAAGGTTATACGGCGATGCTTCTTTATAAATCAGTTTAATATATTTCTTATTTTCGTATGAGAATAGTTGAGCTTACCCGAAGTATATCAAGATCACTAGGTTAAGATACGTTAGGAGACCCTCTGTGACAAAAGGACATCGATTGAGCTTTCTTTATTCTCGAAGGAGTCAATGAATAAATTACTTCACAGTTTTCGTAACGAAAATTTTCTATCTGAGGAAACAAAGAAAAAAAAATACATAACTATGTTGAAACTTATGAAGGGTAATTGGGAGTGAGCACAGAAAAGGATAACTAAATGAGTAAACCAACATTATGCTGAAATAGAGACCCGGGAACAAAAGTATTAATAACAAAAGTATGAGAGTGTACTTATACAGGTAGATAATTGAGCTAAAAACTAGTTAGTTATCACGGTAGACTTATTTGAAGAAGAGGAACTGTTCAAGTATGAGGAGGAAGAGAGACTCTTGAATAAACAGCAAAAGATTGGAGAGAACTGAAGTTATAAAATTGAAACTGATTAACTTTCTCAAGGTGTCACTTACTATACTATTTCTAACTGTTTTCTTCTGTTGGTTAATCTGAGATTAAATTTCAATTAGCCCAAGTCGAAAAAGTTGGGTGATGGAATCAATGAGGACTCAAATAACCTAGCTGAATAAATTCTATGAACCTTTTTGTGAACAATCCCAAACTATAAATTTTTAGTTCAAAGTTATACTTGAGATAAAATCAGCAGAACGACTCGTCATTTACGTTTTTCATATGAAATAATATATAAAAGCTCTACACTAATCGAAAAGTCTAAGAGCTTTATCCAATATTTATAAGACTGAAAAACAAAGATCAAGATTTGGCATGCAGCCTTATTGAATAAACTTGCTGCATATGGGCTTCCGAAAAATTGCTGGGTTGGATAAGTAGCTTTCTTTCAAATAGATCAATACAAGTTGTGATCGACGGAATTACATCTGATTGTTTCCGGTTGCAAGCAGGAGTACCTCAGGGATCCATTCTTTTGACAACCTTGTTTCTGTTGCAGATGAAGGATCTTCTGTCATCTACAAGAACAAGAACTTCGGTTTTGCAGACGATTGTATACTGGTTTCGTCTCTCAGTAGTTTGCGGCAGATCGCAGCTACGGAATCTCAGCGTCAGAAATGTCAACAAATTAATAACTCATATTCTGACTCACAGAGGATATGTGATTGGGGTCAGTTGAACCTGGTGAGCTTCAGCGAGAGCAAGGCGCAAGCAACTACGTTTTCTAGAGAGGTCCCCACTGGAGAACTTCCTCTAATGGTGCAAGGCCAACAAAATGCATCCAAAGATTCGATGCACCTTCTCGAAATAACGGTCAACTCTAGGTTTTGCTGGCATGAACATGCATCAGCAATAGCTAAGTCGGCATCAGCTAAACTTAGTTTTCTTTTCAGAGCCAAGCGATACTTCACGTCATCTCAGTTGTTGCTTCTACATAAGGCGCAGATTCGACCTGCTTTGCATTATTGTCCCCATGTATGGGGATCTGCGCTCAACCATTCGTTGCGGATGTTAGATAGTGTGCAAAAACGGGCTGTGCGCCTCATCGACCACCCGGAAATCACCCGCGATGTTCAACCGCTGGCTTTCAGAAGACAAGTAGCTGACCTTCCTCTGTTTTACAGATACTTCCATGGAAGAAGCTACAAGGAGCTAAGAGACCTTGTTCCGGGAAAACTCATGTTTTGCCGCAACATTAGGCTGGCAAGAAGTTCTCATCATATGGCGGTACATTTAACGACCCCTTGAACCTCTCTCTATAAGAATTCCTTCGTTTACAGCGTTGGTCAGTAGTGGAACTCGCTTCCGTCCAATATCTTCCCAACATCCTACAATTTGGCCCTCTTCAAGAAGCGACTAAGCAGACATCTCAATTCGTCCCAGGTGCCCACTCATGTGGTGTAACAGGTTCCAGGGAAGCGCGCATAAAAAAACTTATGTTAATTAATAATTAATTTTCATTCAGGGAATAATAATCAACTATCCGTAGAATATTGAATTTCTATCACTAGAGGAGTTAGTTTTTTGATCTTCTCGATCATAATCATTGTCAACCAGGGCCACAGTAGTATTGGTACACTCTAGTAGTAGTATATTCTATGGAGGTTAAATATTGTTTCTTCAATAAAAATTTTCAATATGCTCATAAGTCTAGCATAAAATTCTGCGTAATATCTGATAGTGAGATATGATATACACATCATGTACTAGAGAATCAACTAAATTTGACCACTGGATCGGTCAGGTACAGTAGAAACTTTGTAGTGATTAGTCATTTCAGTCTTGCTCTTAACGTACTCTTCTGTTTTTCGGTACCTTCTATCGAATTGATACGAGTAGGTGTCAGTATAAGTTGATGTTTTGAATGGATCTGCAATACTGACGATTTCAAACTAAAACGAACCTGCAATCATGACCTGATCATATCATGATCAGATTGTACAACTACTATTTCTGCCCTGGTTGATGATTATGATGAGTAGATCGCAGAACGAGCTCATTCATGACAAAAGGTTGAACATTGCTTTCTGTATTAAAATCTCCAATATGTTTATACTCCTAGTAATAAATTTCACATTTTCTCTGACATTGAGATATGAAAATGACACAAAAAGTGCTCGTTCAATAAATTAAACGAGTCTAAAAAATTGATTAATTTAAATTATTTAAAGCTGAAGTGAAGCATGACAGGGAAAATCCATTGAACAGTTCAACTCTGAATCAATAACTTAACTTTTGGTTTGTTATGATATTGAAATTGAAACAAAAATTTCTAGTTATGCCGAATCAGAAATGAATGATGTAGTTCCATTTACATGCGAATTGTATGGGATAATGAAAACGTTCTAATTTCAGATAACAAAAAACCGAAATTTCATTCGAATACAATACTTTATTATGTAAATAGTTAATATTTTCAAATGATTCAGTAAAAATGACAGAAAAAGCTCCGAAAGAGGATAATATGGAGAAATAAAGCGGCATTAAATCACAACATTTAAGAAAAAAACATTCAAAATTAGAGGTTTTGCGTTTTGATCTTGACTGATGTGTCTGAAATACTAAGTAGAACAGGCAAAAAATAGAAGTTCCAAACCCACGAATCTGGGAAAATCTTTAATCTCAGTAAATGAGTTTTCGAGCTAGTGAAGTAACTGAAAATAACCTGACATACCCTGTATAATTCGAGAAATTTATATGCTTATTCTCACATAATGCCAAACTCCGAATCAAGAAAGAACACGGAGACAAAAAAAGCTCTTTTCTTGTCCCAAAATGCAAGAGTTAGCTAACAACCACCAAGCTGTGTTTTAATAAATTCGAGACAGCTTTCGACTAAATGAAAAACGACAAACCTATGAGAATATCGCAGAACATCGCTCTGAACAGCAGATATATAAATACTCTACTTCAAGAAATTATCACAAAACTTTCTGCTGAAACTTTTGAGAGCATTCTTGCTCAACTATTGAATATAGAAAACTACGGACTAGAAGTAAATGTTGCGTCTATGACAGAATTTAATGATGAAAATGAGAAAATTAATTCTGGAGAGGAAACAGATTAAAACAAGCATTGCTCAAACGACAAGAAAGAGATGTTTCAAGCAATCAATACTAGATAGTTAGAGACCCTTATCACCGCTTCCATCTTCAACTTAACTTCGTTTTGGTCGATCTGATGAAGGTCAGGTCTGTCGAATTTTAAGTTCAACCAGATGATCTCAAAAAGGAGCAAGATCTGCTGCAGGTGAATTCATGGCTTGTCTCATCTTCATGGAATCCCATATGTACTCATTCGAGTTCAGGTCGGGAATCGGCGAAGGCTATTTCACGAAATCCATTGCGGCATTAAGGTAATTTGTCACCACGGCACTATGCGCAATACGTGTATTCAAAGATATGCCTTTCTGAACTATCCGGACTAGATATGCACCACCAAAAAGAATAATTTCTGCTATGCTGCACTGGGCAAATCGATGGTTCTCTCGTCTAAAATGTCTTGTGCATCCCCAATCGGTCTTATTCGTATTCTTGAACTGGAGTCAAGCTCACTCTACTGTGTGGTTAGGAACTGTAGCAGGATAAAAAGATATTTTATGGTTTTCCCATTTTTGGAATCAATTAAAATTCATTTTCAGTATCGATATGTCGGTGATTTACTTATTTGTCTAAATAGTACCTCCAGATAATTCAATTATTGTTACAAACAATCATGAATATTAAATATCATTTTTAAGCCTCATATTCCCCACTTAAATTATGAAATTAACTTCGAAATATTAAGAAAAAATACTAGCACAGATATAGATTCTGGTGAAAAAGTACCAGAATTGGTCAATGAAACAGAAAATATTTATTTTTCATCCAAATTTATTGTATCGCTTTGAAAGTAGGCCCCTCCCGAAATAATACATCCTACCTAAAACATTCTGTAAAAAACAAGCCTAGTCTCGATGGAGCTGCTTGTTCATCTGTAAAAAGTAATGAAATCTAGACAAAGTAGTACCAAGTTTAAGATTCCTTACTGCGATTTCTTTATTATTATAGTTAATGTTGTGTGACTTGGCCGCTGAACATTCTTCATACGTAAGTGGGTAGGTACAAGTCAATTGTTTTGTTTGTTTGTTTATTATTCCTTTAACGTGCTCTATTTCCGCCGGCCCATGACACGCCGGGGAATTCTGTCACCTCACTAACCCGGGAATTTTGCCGAACCCCTCTCGTGTCGAGGGAGGGGATCTGTAATATCCAACACATCTCTGTTAGACAAGACCAACGGCTTCACATCTCCTCCGAAAGAGGGATACTCAAGCGATTCCCAGAATCCGAAAAATCGCACCGACTTTTTGGGGATTGAACCCAGATAACTCTGCGCAGGAGATGAGCATCATATCCTCAAGTCAATTGTGTTGACACATAATGTTATATCTGTTGTAACAATTTTGTTTGTTAAGCGAGATAATAGCCGATAATAGTATTGGTAATTAGACGCCAGTGCCTTATTTTAGGCTGTTGTTGATTCTGCAACACATGCATTCAGCATCGACAATGCTGAGTTCTGCTCTCTTCTTTTTGGAGCGTCAAATCGGCCACCGATCTAACATAAAATAGTCTTATCAAGCCCACAATTGACTGGTTTTTCAATAAATAGGTAGTGGTTCTGGGGACAGATTGGTGCAATGGTGTCATGGAGCACCTGGTTTTGTACCCTTGTGTACCTTTTAACGGCCAAGTCACACAACATTAACTGTAATAATAAAGAAATCGCAGTAAGAAATATTCGAGACACTACTTTGTCTGGATTTCATTACTTTCTAGAAATCAACAAGCAGCTCTATCGAGACTTGGCTAGTTTTCTACCGAATTTTTTGGTGGGATTTCACTTCCTTTTATAGAAAACGTCGGCATATTGATTTATTTCATTAGATTTTCTTATTTGACAATTTTTTTTAGGAGTGGTTTTTTCATTATTACAAATTTTTCTTTACTTTTTTTCCGGTTCTTATTCTTGTACAGTAGCAACAGTTTTTCGTATTACCCATTCGCTTTCATTATTTAATCTTTAAGACGGTTTGATTTCTGAAAGATTGGCGCGATACTTATGCCTAGGCCGGTTGTATTCGGTGATCGCTGAAGCTTGAGCTTTTTAAACGGTTTTATTTAGCTCACCCCGTTTGTTTTATTTATTCTTGGGTCAAATTTAGTAATTCAAATTTCACCCTCTTCCTGTCAACCGATTGATCTGAAATTCTGTATACACTTTGGATTTTGGTGACAATACAATTATATTTATTCATTATCATTATAAATACAAGATGGCCGCCGCTACAAAATGGCGGATAACTTATGTTTTATTAATCCCATCAATATGGGTATCAAATGAAAGGGCTCAACAAGCAGAATACAATATACTATAAAAAATTGAAATCCAAGATGGCGGCCGCTACAAAATGGCGGATAACATAGCTTTTATCAATTCCATCAATATGGGTATCAAATGAAAGGGCTCAACAATCAGAATACAATATACTATAAAAAATTGAAATCCAAGATGGCGGTCGCTACAAAATGGCGGATAACGTAGGTTTTATCAATCCTATCAATATGGGTATCAAATGAAAGTGCTCAACCAGTAGAATACAATGTATCCAGCCTGAATTCACCACCCAAGTCAAGATTTTGTATCGTGTTGAGGACTGTGTGGCGTTAGGGTGGCTAAAAATGATACGTCGTTAGCGGTACTCCACCCAAGTTAGGGTGAAAGGTTAAAACGCGCCGAGAACTGTATGGCATTAGGTTGGATAAAAATGATATGTCGTTAGCGTTTTCCCCTCAAGACTCAGGCGCATCTTGTTGTACAAAGCTTTAAGGGTATACCCCACAAATCAGCAAGTTAACGACCACAACTCTGCTGTATTGAATTTGTACAGAAATAATGGTGCTCGCAATAAAAGCGCAGGATCAGCTAGTACACGCCACGCGAAATGCAGACAATGTGGATATAGCTACAATAATACCAGCTGATAACAACAAAACTGGGGGTTTTCCAGCGGAACTGGAAATATTTGTGGGGGCAAAAGTCATGCAACGGTCCAATATTGACGTTTCAAAGGGATTAGTAAATGGCGCTATAGGCTACATCACCGAAATCGTTTGGCCTCAATTTCGTCGAACTCAGATGTATGCAACAGATGTACCTTCCGTCCGAATTGATTTCGCAAGAGACGGAGTACATCTTATACACCCGGAAGCCATACAGTTTCCAGATAAGTACAATTATGGGACAGCTGAAAGAAGAATGTTGCCTTTAATACTATCATGGGCTTCTACAATACATAAAATGCAGGGCAGCACTGTGGATCACGCAGTCGTATACTTAGGTGCGAAACTGTTTGAAGAAGGTCAAGCCTACGTGGCTCTTAGTAGAGTAAGATCTTTGCAGGGACTACGTATAGAGGAGTTGGATTACAACAAACTAACGGGCAAGAAACCTTGCAATAATGAAGCACTAAATGAATTAAAAAGAATGCGAAATAAAACTAAAAACTAGAAAATAAAAATAGGTAAAAACTTTTTAAGTTAAACGGTTTTTGTTAAACATACATTGCACTGTTTAAGATAAATGTACTAAAACCAAAAATAATAAAATAGATACAGTCGTGGGAATTATAAACATATGCATAGACTAGACTAAAATAAAACCGTGGGGCACGTCGATTGTCTACAAATTATCGACTTAATGTGCGATAGAAGAATCGTTTAATTCGTCGTTAGGCAGTTGGCCCGCAGACGGTGAGGAAATTATTTACTATTTTCTTGCTCATGGAAATTCTAATAGTTATACACTCCATGTAAATAAAAGAGATGTTTTAACTAGTTTATCGTTGGACATTCACACTGCTGGCTGGCGAGGAATCGTTTCACTGCTTGTTGTTTGTCTTTAATCGACAAAACATATGACAAAAGTACTACTCGCGCACCACTATGAAACCCTAAAACTCGCTTATAATCGAGCTTGCTAGCTTGTTTCCACATTCTAGCCCTACTTATCACACGTCCATCGTTGTCAGTTGCACAACTGCCTAATAATTATAGTGTAACATTACAAAACAAACATTTTAATCAACGATTGTAGACAATTGACGTGCCCCACGGTTTTGTTTTAGTCTAGTCTATGCATATGTTTATAATTCCCACGACTGTATCTATTTTATTATTTTTGGTTTTAGTACATTTATCTTAAACAGTGCAATGTATGTTTAACATAAAACCGTTTAACTTAAAAAGTTTTTTTACCTATTTTTATATACACATGAAGTCAAAATTTATGAGGTGCACCCCATAAAGATCCTTTAGTTTAATTTATTTGCGTATTAAAAGCATAACAGGACGCATTCGCCCAGTAATGACTGTGGGACGCTATAGGCTAGATTAAATTAGGTGTGTCCCACTACGCTGGATTTTTGCAATGACAGTAGATTTTTTTCAGCTGAAACTAGCTGAAAGTTCTTCATCAGATACTTCAGACCTTCGAGTTATGACATCAAATAAAGTGGTCCTCCAAATTGAATATTTTCTGTAGAGGCGGTATGTCCATCTCTAATAGTTTAGTTTGTTTCTTGTGGTTCCTAATAAAGGTTACCAGGTATTCCAGATCTTCGATTATCCTAGTTTTTATAGTTTTCCCGTTATGTTGCCATTAAACCCTAACTCTTTACCAAATTTCAGCTCTCTGAGTTCGTGGGAAGTACTAGTTCTCTTCTGATGGTCATGAGTGAGTGAGTGAGTGAGTGAGTGAGTGAGTGTCATAAATGCAAAATTTTGCTACCGCTTAACTTCGGAAATAAATGATCTACAGACTTGAAATTTTGAATTTCAAGTTTGTGATTACAGCTCACTGGATGACCAAAATTTCTGCGTTCTGGACTCATCCAGAGGTTCTCAAATAAGGGCCAGAGAATGCGGTGAAATGTTTCCAGTAAAGAATGGTACGGCAGTGTTTGCTTCGCGTTCGACTTGGCAGGGGCACTGTCGTGCCACTTATTTACGCAAACAAATAATCCAACCATCAAAAAATTTTTTGAACGTTTTCTCCGGAATCGACTGCGTTTCGCGCCGCATTGTCTTTTATGCCTTCTATCGAGTCAAACCGGTTACCTCGAAGTGGTAATATGAGTTTTGAAAAAAGAAAAAAGTCGACCGGAGCCATATCAAGGTGAATACGGTGGTTCTTCGATGACATTTCTTAAGTTATTGGTCAGAAATTCATTTCACAATGATAGCCTTGTGAGATGGTGCATTATCGTGGTGCATAATCAGTAAGTATTCTTTCCCAAAATCTGGCCTTTTTCGAAGAATTTTATGTCTAAAACGCCGCAATAACGCTGAAGGGATATTTTTCATTCACTGTCTGACTTGGCAAGAATTCCGAGTGCACAACACCGCGATAATAATACAGAAAAGTCGTTTGACTTTTGATCGATTTTAACGTGGTTTTCTCGACTTCGGTTCAGTTGGAAGGCGCCATTCCGAAGGTTGTTGATCGGTATGCATGCAAAACTCATGAATCCATGTTTAGTCACCAGTTACAATGCGTTTTATGAGCTTGTCTTCAGCGTTCTATACGCGATTCAATTTTTGAAGGAAATTCAGGACTTATGGAACTAATCGAGGGGCATGGCGTTGAATGGCCAAACAAACGTTTAAGATGGTTCGAATTAATCTGTTAAACACAGAAAGTTCATTGCCTATCACTCTCAAACTCAATGATGATTTTCAATCATGATTTTCTTCACTTTATCGATGTTAATTTCAGTTGAAGATGCCCAATGGCTGATTACAGCGATTCAAAATTTTCACCATATCTTCACCGCTGTTGAATTCACTGTACCACTCGACTGACAAAATCAAGCACTGTAAACAACAAGTTCCAACTTAGCAACAACAATCTGATAATCGTCCCAAGCAGATTTTTCAAATGATCAATTAGTGCTACCTACTACAGACATAATGTATGTATTCGTGAGGATTCCTAGTACCCATAATCACATCAAAATTCTACATAAAATTTAATGATCCATAGATTAAGTTTGTTATTTTAATCAAAGTGATAGACATAGACAAAATAGTTGAAAGAAAACATTTATATATGTAGCTATTGATCACATTTATCTAATTATAAATACCAACAAATCCTATAACATATTTTGGACAGATGTTGGAAAATGTTACGAGTAACTTGTCAAATTTGGAATCCAAAATTGCATTCAGATATTCAGGCAAAATAAATTGTAATCCCTCTTATTCACTGTCAAAAATCTCATGGAGAAAAGTTTATATGTGTTCATGTTCAGACTATAATAATTTCCACAGGATGAACCTGATTGTTGCTCTCAAATTCAATAGAAAGAACTTCCATTCATTAAAAATGAAGAAGATTCAACATTTCTTATCAGTGTATCCAAAACGTCCCCTATTTTCCTCGTATCAATAATTTGGAAGTTCTACACATTGCTCCAGAGGGTAGTAGACTCAAGTACCATTAATCAGTTGAAAGTTTTTAATGGCAACTTTCTGATAATGACAACCAAACGGATTATATAAATTCAAGGTCTTCGATGAATTCAAAGTCTTTGATTTTGGTGTATTCAAAAAATAACTTCGTTTCAATAGTTTATGAGTATTACTACTGTAGGGTAACCCAAATAATGACCTATTTATAAATTACATGCCACTTTGTACTTGGCTTCACACAGCTCCATGATACACGACAGTTCGAAACCGCGGTACCAGTTATATTAATTCATTTGTTGGTTGTAGAAACATAATCGAAATTTCCATTAGTGTTTTGATCATGCTTAACTACCAAGTAGTAAAGGAAAAATTATCTATCACCTTTTAGGAATCATTTTTTCCACTACCGAATAAATGTTGCTTCCATAATTCTTATTTTAGAGATTGATATGTGAGACGAAATACTGCACTGGCTGTTGTGAATGTAACATAAAGCTGAATAGCATATCAGTAGATTGGACGTATCCGAATAGAAAAATTAGAAAAAGAAGTTGTAACAACTTTTAAACGTAGGGTTTTGTCCTTACATTTATAGAACCATATTTAATGCTACTATATCTAATGTATATGGGAAAAATTCTATTCTTTGAACAGTATATATTGAGTTTATTTACTTCTACATCCACTTAACGTACCTTACATTTGAGAAAAACATAAAGATTGAAAATGCTGATTCAAAATATTAATTAAGTTATATTTTTGTCATATCTTCTCTTTTTAAAAATCAGTAGTAATCCTGGCAGGATAAGGCAAATCTGCTGCCTTGCAGTGAGATGTTGGCTCATCAAAGGCTAGAGAAGAAGCACTCGAACAAAGTCTGGTCCTCCAGGTTGCGGGTTGTGGCAATGGACTAGCTCTCCATTACATTTAAAAAGACTAAACTGCTAAAAATCCCAATAGAATGCCTCGGAAGCAGAATTTATCAACACGGAAACAACCACAGCAACGAAAAAGGAAAATATTTTTGGGCACATGGAATGTTCAAGGATTAACAGGAAAAAATAAAAAATGTTTGTCAAGGTTTGCAGCATATGAAAATAAATATAGTTGTTCTAACGGAGAGTAAAAACAAAGGCAATGGTTCGGATCGCTTAGCGGAGTATATACGTCTGTACAGTGGAGTACCTAAGAGCACCAGATTTTGTAGGTGAGTTTAAATTTCGATTCATCGTAAGTACGAAAACAAAATTACAGATTGGAAGGCTGTGAATGAAAGGAATATGACAGCAAACTTGAATCTTCAAGGACACAATGTATCCATTATTGGTGTTTACGCTCCAAATAAAGATGCCCTAATTTTAGAGAAAGATGAATTTCACGACCTTCTAAATGAAACTCTCACGAAACTCTGAAAATAATGGGAACTCCTGCGCGATCTTAACGCCAGAGTCGGAAGTCGAGATGATAGTGAAGTCATTGAAAAGTATGGAGTAATCAAAATTATCAACAACGGCGAAAGATTAGTGGAGATGTACGAACATCAGAAGCTTAAAATACTGAATGGATTCTTTCAGCATAAGGAAATTCATACATTCACATGGCACCAAGACACATAAGGGTTGAGAATTGAGAAATTGCAAGGCAAGATACCAAATTCGAAATTCAAGATACGAGAGTCTACAGAGGAATTGAATGTGGTTCATATCATTACCTTCTCATAGCTAAGATCATCAGACAGTATACAACAACAGAAAGTGGAAAAAAAATATATAATATAGGCAGTCTTATCAATGAAAGCACGAAACTCTTATACCAAAAACGGCTCAATCAGAAACTCAACGATAACTATCCGAATATCTGGAAAACAGCCTGGATAACACCTATCCATGAAAATGGCAGCAGGGATAACTGTCAAAACTATAGATGCATCTCAGTAACAAGGACGATGAGCCGCTTATAAGGGAGAGTCATCAGAAACCTGGTCAAACAAGCATACGAACAACTAGAGATGAAACAATCTGGTTTCCGCATTGGTCGATTCTGTATAGATCAGATTTTCACAATAGTTCAACTCAACGAAAAAAAAGTTGACATCAATGGAGAAGTTCACTTTTTGTTCGTGGATCTTTCAAAAGCTCACGATACAGTACCGGTTCAGAAGCCGTGGAAGGTTCTCGAGAATTCTCCAATAAACAACGCACTTATAAATGCCGTCAAGCAGATGTACCACCAATCGACTTCTAGGATCAAATTGGGGAGAAACTTGTTGGAGAAATTTGATGCTACCAAAGGACTCCAATAGGGGTGCTGCCTGTTCTCCACGCTGTTCAAGATGTATTGAACTAAGCAATAAAACGATGGAGAAGGTCATGTGGCGAAATGGATTTTCAACTAGATGATAACAACACTCTGCACTTCGCAGATGACCAGGTTGTCATAGACCAAGACAAGGAAGATCTGGAATTCATGGCAAAGCGTCTCTTCAAGGTATATGAATACTGGGAGATGACAGTAAACCAGACAAAAATGAAATACTTGTACGTTGTAGGAGAAACAGACGACTTGCAGTTAGAGGATGGAGAAAATATAAGATGACTATGTTTACCTGGGAACCAAGGTGGAAAGTAGCGGACGAACAGGAAGAGAAATAGAGGAGTAGATTGTGAAGGGAAAACAATTAATAGGCAGCTTCGAGAAAAGAAGCGACTCCTCTTCAACTCGGTTTTCAGAGGTGTAGTGCTGTGCGGATATTAGACTTGGAAATTCAATCAAAAATCGGAAAGATGACTTTTGGAATCAGAAATTGAATTCTGGCGAAAATCTTCTAGAAAATCTGGACTCGACAGATTCAAAACGATCGAATAAGAGAAATTATGCAGATCGATTCAACAATTATAGAAGAAATCGGCAACTGGTCAGGTATGGTCATGTCGAAAGAATGGGTAACAACCGAATCCCCAAATAAACAATGAAGTGGTTCCCAACAGCAAGAAGAAAAAAGGGAAGACCAAAGACTACATGGATCGGCGGGATAAGGAAAGCCATGTCAGAAAGAAATTTAGGACCAGGAGATTGGCAAGACCGAAGAGGCTGGAAACTGGGAACCGTAAGACGTAGGACGCTATAAAAAGCGGAACAATATATATTAGTAATCACCCATGGCTAGATCCTATCGTCTTTTAGAGCAAATTTCCATTGTCTTAATATCTCGATGAAATCTACCACCCTGCTCGTCACTGACAGCTCCGAAATTTTCAGGAAGAAGTGGAAAATGTGAATGGAGGAAAAGACTTGCGGGCACCAAGCGATTTGTAGGACTCTTGAAATTAACTAACGGTTGGTAGTTTGCATCCATATTCTCTGACATCACTCACGAATGAGTTCCATGCTCTGAGTTCCTGAGTGGTAAACCTCTCTGTAAAATTAACGTCGTCCAGCGACTGTCCCATAGACAAAGAAAACAACAATATTTTGTAAATCCTTCCTGAAGTCGCTCTAAAATTCCTTTAACTTTCAAGTCCCCGCATATTTGCCATTTATACTTTTTGTAGTTTATTTTGTCCATAACACTTCGCAAGTTTTGATAACTTTCTTTCATCGTCACTGAATGGGGAACTGGTATAGAGAGTTTTGAATTTCCATTATTCAATAACACAGCTTCTAGTCTGTATTTGGTCAAATCTATGAATGAACGCCACTCAGAGGGGGAATGATCATTATCAAGTTGCTCCATTAAACCATCAATATCAGAACACGCACACATCGAATTTTCCATACTGTAGAATTCAGAAGAAGTTCTGGCTCTTGCTTTGATAAACCCAAATCACATACCGAATCATTTAACTCGCTTTGAACAATTAAATGTGGGTCGCCGGACATAAATCTGGAGTAAAAGTCGGGTCGGAGCACTGGTCTTAATAGCTGCCTGATGATGCATTGTCTCCAGTATCTTCTAAAACATCGTTTTGCGAATTTTAGGTACGATGGGCAATGGTAAATCTTCAATCTGGATAGTACATCTTGCTCTCTGTCCTTCTGGATACCCTTCAGTCTTTATCAGGCAGAAATTGCAATGGTCTAAATGATTAGTAGGTTCTCGCTATACCATAGAGACTCTAAAAGGCATGCCATTTCTCTACCATACCAAGGATACGCTACAACTAACACAGCACACATGGGGAGGCCCCTGCTTGTTCTAATTTTTCTGAGAGATGGATATGGTTTCGTGGGCCAGTATCAGGGTATCCACTTTTCCTAGATCTAACTCCACTAGTTTTTTTCTTTTGGGAATACATTGAAGAAAATAGAATTTTTTTTTTAGATGATAAAAGAACTAACCCAATTCAGAATGCGAAAATAAAAAATTAATAGCTGCTACAAGGCAGTCTATTGGACGATGTTGCAAATTATAAAAAATATTGGTTGCATTTGAAACTTTGAATTCCAGAATATCTGCTTTTCATTGTTGGTGTTTATTTTCATCTGTTACTCAAATAACAATAAAAATAGGTTGAGATGTAATATTAGTAGTAATTTCATCGATTTGTTCTCAATTTTATTGATCTTTATCGTTTTATTATTGAAAACGGTCACAGTTACAACAAAAACGCGAGATACATAGAAGTTTTCAAACAGATTCATAAATCAAATAATGTTCTAAGAGGCACTTATTGGCTTAGGTCGCAAATTTTCTGGTAATTAAAAGGGGGATAAGCCAAGAAATAATAATACAATGTTGAAAACCGAATCAAAAAGAACTAAAAGAGTGACTCACGTGTCCAACTCGAGTACAATATCTCGAATGTTCAAGAAGTTATTAGAAAATTTATCTTCAATTGAACAATAATAAAAAACAAGTAGTGTATTTTAAGGAATTTTACTTAATAATTGCGATTCGTAACGCGTTTCACTACACCGTAGCTTCTTCAGACAAATGAATGTCTGAAGAAGCTACGGTGTAGTGAAACGCGTTACGAATCGCAATTATCAAGTGAAATTCCTTAAAACACAGTGCTTGTTTTTTATTATTGATAATGGAATTTTACCAAGTAAAAGCCTCCCAAATTCAAATGTTCAATTGAACACCCTGTATTTCAGAACATTCAACATTTTAGAACCTTTATTTATAAAGGGATGGAACTCGTCTCAAAGTTACGCGTTCTTCCGACAGTCCCATTACGAAAGAACAGATCATCCGTTATACTTATTTAACCAACTTCATAAGATCATTTGTTCTACTCATTTATACGTCTTTGAAGCAGTTTCAAGAAATCCTTCCAGAATTTCACACTTTTCATACTTAAAAACACGAGTGATTCGTAGAACTGAACCATTGATCCTTTCTAGGTTATGTACCCGCAGAAATAGTTCTACAGGCACCACTATTAGTTTTTCGCTCCTCGATTTGTCTTCGAAATGAGCTTTTTGGCCAGCAATTTCATTCGTCACTGTCCGACAATTTATTCTTTGGATTTCCTCCCTGAAATTACCAGTTCCCATCATGAAATGTTCCAGTTTGTGGATGTATATTGAGTGAAAATTTACGATGTTAACTCAGACGTTAAATTGAAATTTATATTCGACTAGAATAGATTAATTAGATATCTTAGTGAATCTTGGAATCGATAAATTTCAACGCGGTTGAACTGAATATTTCCATTAGTGTTCTTAGATTTATTGTTAATGGTTTTTGAAATATAAAAGTATTCTCATTGCAATATTTGCCAGATTATTTTTTTGGACCCTTCTTTTTGTGATATGGCTGCCCAAAGTAGGGACTTATTGATTTTTATTTATTTTTGCAAATTTAAGCACCTTGAAATTCTGCAGAAATCCTTAGTTCAACAGAGGCATATATATCAGTATTCTCTCATTCCTCCACTTTCTCAGGAAATCGCTGAAATTCTACGTCGCTTATGTTTTTCTTGAAATGTTCGGATCTTTGTGAATTATGAAAGTACCTGCAACCAAAATTTCTTTGTTTATCAAATTAACGATTACTCTTAAGACTTTCGAAATTATTACTGTAAAAAAAATGGCTAATTTAACTAACGCGGAATTGGCTGATATCCATTCATCTACGGTCTGGCTGACGGAAACACAACAGAAGCTAGGCGATTATATCAGGTGCGTTCTCCAAATCGAGTAACACCAGACAGGCGAACATTTCTAAATATCCACAGAAGGTCGAGGAAAACTGTTACTGATACTGCAAATAATCATTTGAAAGGTGCAACTCAAATTATGAGAACTCCAGATATTGAGGAATCAGATTTGAATTGTATTGATTTGAATTCTTATGTGAGTACAAGAAAATTGGAAATCAGTTGAATATTTCACATGTTCTAGTTTGGAGGATAGTTTCATATTCAACGCGTCCAAACTTTACTTCCTCAAGATTTTCCTTCAAGACTGAATTTCTGCCGATGGTTCTTACATGAAATTAGAGGAAATGCTCATTTTATAGTGAAATAATGTTCACAGACGAAGCTAGCTTTTCGTGAACTGCTATCACAAATTTTCACAATAATCATTATTGGTCTCAGGAAAACCCCATTTGATTGAAGAATCTCATAATCAAGAACAATTCTCACTAAATACCAGACTCGGAATAATTGGAAATTTTTTGATTGGGCCATTTTTTTTTTGACTAACAGACTGAACGGTCCCGTTTATCGGCAATTTCTTGAGGAGGAGTTACCTTTATTGCTCGAGGATGTGCCAGTTTTGCAGAGAAATATAATGTGGTTCATGCATAACGGGACACCAGCACATTTCAGTGGTGAAGCTAGGGAATTTTTGAATAATACATTCAACAACCGATGAATAGGTCGTGGTGGGCCAGAATCAGGGCCTCCTAGGTCCCAGATTTAAATAGATGAGAGCTTTTCTTTTGGGGATATCTCAGAAGTTTAGTTTATACCACTCCAGTGAACACTACGGAAGCAATGAGAAATCGAATTATAACCTCTTGTGACAAGATGACAAGATGAGAAATACCTCAATAATATTTCGAAGAGAGCGTGAAAATATGCGAAGAAAGACAGAGGCCTGTATTCCTGCAGGTGGAGGACATTTCCAGCAATTTATTTAGTTTTACTAGTTCTTTTTTTCAGTTTGATATTAAATGAGTATAAGTTGAGTTTTAGAAGACGAGATATCAAAATAAAAGTTAATTTTTGGTATAACTATCGTATATATCCTTATTTTTTTTATTTAGCGGATAACATATAATTCAAATAATTTAAATTCAATAATTTTTCACTCGAAAACGGTTGGAGGTACGAGATAATTACAGGTATTAAAAAAGTTTCTCAATTCAACGAAAATGACGAAAATTGATTGTACGCTGATCAGCGGCGTACTGAAAAAAGTTTGAATGATCAAAAGGAGACATGGCTCCGGAAAAGCAAACACCTTGTAGATTCTAGTTGGAATTTAGGCCGTGTGATGATGGAGGCTGTGAAAAATAGCTTGCATTCCAAATTTGTGCTGAATATGTCAAAAACTGAAGGACCTTTGAAGAAAAAATCAATTTTCTCAGGAAATTTCAACACCCTGTAGCTCCGTAACGAAGATTTTGCGGACCTATATTTATAAAAACTTTTTTTCTTGAAATTGCACGTTGATTTATCCCCTCAAGTTGTGACATACTATTTAGTAACACCCTGTTTAATTATCTACAAAAAATATCGCGACAGCATATGTCAAACTATTATAGTTATGTCAAAACTTGTTTGTTCAAACTTTCTTATTAGTAGGGATTGATGTACGAAAAAAATATTTTACTCATGGCCAACTGAACCAACAGAACCTCCGACAATAGACCTGTTGGTCTATAGTGAGTCGGAGGTTCTGAAATTCATTTTGCTGCTAAAAAATCAATTAACATCAATTATCGTTTACAGGGAAGCTCTGACTCAATAAATTGATTTTTAGGAGCAGAGAAAGTAAAGTAAATAGTAAAGGCCTTCTTACAAACATTTAAAATAAAACATAAAAAAAATAATCCAAAAATTATAAAAAAATCCAAAATTTCAAATTAAATGAATAATATATCATATTTGTATTTTCTCCATTTTACTCTTTTTTAATAATTCCACGCAAAAACGACAAAAAAACTTTTGAAATGTTTGTTTTAAAATCTCCTGGAACCGGGGGGCTGCTAGTCACAAATAATGTTTAAATACTTCTTTAGAAATATTCGACGATTCTCAAAATTGCTTTAGTTTCCGCATTTTTTCTCCCATAAAAATATCAACGCAGAAATATATAAAGTTTTTTGGATTACTCACTGTAACTCTTGGAAGATATGATGCTTTTGCTTTTGTAAGGAGAATGCTGCCGCCGCCTCATGGGAACTTGTCAATTTGGAAACACACTATAATTTACGTTCTCTGGAGAACTTCAATAGCCAGACACAGAAGATTCGGACAAAAAAGTACCAGGAATTGATCATTTCAAAAAACTGCTTAAGACGATTGTCAGAAGTTTAGTTATTACTACATTGGCACAACTGTTTTTCAAACTGACACGGAGTGTGAACGCGACTTGCATTCAATTTGCTTACAGTGCTCGATTTTGTCAGTTCTCACAAGTATGTTAATAAAGTTCTTATTATAGAAACACGTATTATTCAAGGATATCGAATATGGACGAATAAGCCGAACCATTCTGGTCATTCAGAATCCCTACGGGAAGTTTGTTAGATTTTGAAAATTTCGATGGATTCTATGAAATCGAATCTTTGTCCTATATTTCGTGAATAATTGGAGGTTGATCTATGGTTGGGAATTGATGGCCATTTTCGATAATATGTGAAAGAAAGTAGAGTCGTCGGTTCTCTGGATATTGTAATCAGTTTGATGTTCTCTGTATCTAATTTTGAAAGAACGACCAGTATCTAAATGCCTTCACAATCCATGAAGGACAACTTGTAAACTCCCGTATTGTCAAATCTATCAGTAGTTTTACTTCAGAAAAACTTTTGGCAAGGTTTATGTGGATTTTGAAAGCTACTTGTTAATGCTTTTTCGTTATGACAGTCGCAATTCTTCCGCTGTTAGGGCCAAAATACGAATAATATTTATCTGCATTAGTTGATTCTATTATATTGTGATATTCTATTTGTGTGAATTTCTTTCTGATCATACTGTTTATTATATTTTAGGGATAACCGTTCTTCTTGGCTAATTCTTTGATAGTTGACACTTCTCTGGACATAATTTCTTCGGATAACAGTAGACAGAAAGCCCTTCGAAACACTGAATTAAACGCAGGGTATTTATTGGATTTAGGGTGTGTTGAGTCAAAAGTGATGCAAATATCAGTGGAGGTGGGTTTTGGGTATACCAGGTGTAACTGAAACTAGGGCAACCCTTTCAACCATTTTGCTTTTTGGAATATTATGATGACATTTGGGAATCGGATAGAAGATAACTTCTTGAATTTGATAAAATTAATATGTTTGACATTTCGACTTTCAAAAGGAACACCCTGTATGTTTTTGCTTATTTTAATTGTTCATCCCATCCTACGACCCTTGGACATATTTTTGGAAGAAAAATAAAACACAATCTTTTTTTTTGCAATTTTCATCTTTCTTTCTAGGAGGCCCAGAACAGTGACAATAGACTTATCTCAACATCTCACGAAATTGAAAGATTGTATCCAAAAATTTAATTCCTAATTTTTTACGAAGTGCCATAATTTTAAATTTCAGTTTTCCTCAAAAAGTAAGTTTTCTTCTGAGACAACCATATCGGGCCACCCGGTATTACAGAACCAGTATTTTTTCATCTTCTTTTTATAACACTCAGGTCACTCTATTTATGAAGGTTCCGGAGTTCTAGTGCATACCGTTCGTTAATAACAATAACAACATGGGCGATGCAAAATTGTTATTCATACTTATAATATTCTTGGATCCTAAAAATATTAGTGTGACATGTCAAAATTCCATTGTTGTTAATTATCGAATTAGTGAATTCAGCTTTGAGTACGAATCAGTATATCCAAAGTAAAAAAGTGGATATGCTCCTTATTTATAGAAATTAGAGGCAAAATAGCGTTCAAGCTAAACAAATATACAGAGAGCGCTATTCGGAAAGACTTAATCCGAATAGAATTTATCTCTCTAAAGTTGAACGAAAATTTCGTGAGCTGCAACCTCCTGAATAGGAGGATTTCGTTATCGACGAAGATACCAAAATAGACGTTTTGACATTTGTTGATATTAATCCAACCATATCAACAAGGGAAATTGCCGGGTAGCTTGAAATTAGCCACCAAAACGCATGGAGAAATTTGAAAAAACTTAAGTACCGCTCATTTAAATATCAACTACACCAACACCTGTATGTTAACGATAGTTTTAGGCGACTCTAATACTGTCAAGAGTACCGTAAGAAAATGAAGGGTGATCCACAATATCCCACAAAGATTTTGTTCATTGACGAATCACGTTTCGCGAACAATGGGATGCTTAATAGGAAAATACCAGGTACTGGTCGCAACAAAATGAGCGCTGAAATCAAGACGAAAATTTCCAAGAACGTTTTGGGTTCAATGTCTGGATGGGGATGATAGGAAGATATTTAATAGGGCCTCTAATATTTGAAGGTTCATTAACAGGGGAGAGATATTTGGAATTTTTGAGGACCCAAATATAAGGTGATTTAGACGGGTTGCCATTATATGTTGTGAATGAAATATATTTTCAGCAAGATGGTGCACCTCCTCACAACACAAGTGAGGTCTCCAGGTAACTCGACGAAATGTTCCCAGAAAAATGGATAGGTACAAATGCTCCCATAAGATGGCCAGCTAGATCGCCAGATTTGAGTTCACAAGATTTCTTCCTGTTGGGCAGTTTGGAGAATGAGGTTTACCAAACACCTATCAGAACCCAACAAGAATTGAGGAACCGTTTGAGACAGGCTCGTGTGCGATCTTGTGTTCGTGAGAATGGTGGAATTTTTGGACAATTATTATAATTATTTCGGTGTTCGCTCTTTTCTTATAAACTTTGACATCCCGTAAAAAATGAGCAATTATATTTTTAGATACAATCTTGTATTTTTTTTTCATGGTAGGAGATGTTGAGCTAGGCCAATTGTCACTGTTCATGGCCTTCTAGCACGAAAGATGAAAACTGCAAAAAAATATTATGTTTAGTTTTTATTTCGAAAATATGTCAAAAGATCGTAGGATAATATGAACAATTAAAATAAGCAAAAAAATACAGGGTGTCACATTTGAAGATCGAAAGTTGTTTCCGGCATAACCGAAAACGAAATATCAAACATATTGTTATTATGATACAAAATGACAAAATGTTGTCTTCTATCCGTTCCCCAAATTTCATCAAAATATTCCAAATAGAAAAAGAGTTACAGGGGTGGCCCTAGTTTCAGTTACACCCGGTATATCAAAACTTCATATATTTACAAAAAATGTACTTATTTTGATTTGAAGAAATTGAATATAATATCTTCAATATACGCCATGGAAATGTTAGCTATTAAAGGGCTCAATGGAAATCCCTTCGGTAGTCCATGAGATTGTTTATGAAGTTTATTATTGAATTGGAAATAATTTTGTTGGAGACACAACTGGAGCAAAAAGATGAAATAAATTTAATACAATTGGGTTAGGTATTCAAGATGTCAGAGACTAATGGATGGCATTTGCCTTCTGAGATGTTGGAGAACAAATTATTTACATCCAAACTAATTAAATATGATTTGGTTGGGGTTTGACATTGTTTCAATTTTTTTGTTGATTGACTTATCAATCAACACGTTCGATGCCAATAATATAAACAACCCTGGTTCTTACACGGGCGGCGGTCTGTACTATCTGAAATTTTTAATGACGCACGCCGTGCGTCTCCCGTCACGTAAGTGATTATGCAACCCGCATTACAGGTACCTTTATTAATATGGTGAAATGCGTATTTCCATAGATATTTGTAAACATTGACGAAAGCGGATCTTGGGAATTCAATAGGTACGAGCGCTCAGACCGTGCGTCACCCGCCCAGGGGATAAGAGTTTTCCGGCGCACACCGTGCGTCAACCGCACTGAAAGTGTTAACTATCTGACGATCTCTCAGAAGAAAATATAGTATACGACAATTCACAAAATAGTTTGTCACCATTTCACATTAGGTGTAATGCGCTTACTTTAAATCTGATTGCTAGTATGAAAGTGTCAAGCCTTTTAGACTGACAAATCGACATGTCTTGGTAGAATGTATTCCACAATAACGGAAAGAGCATAACGATTTATGGAGTGCTGCTGCTCGCCCAAAATCAGCTGAGGCATAACACTCTCGGACATACGTGATCATAACCTGCCATAACTAAATGGAATATTCACTATGACGCTTTGAAGAATATATTGATATGAGATATTCAAACTAGTATGGCAGTTCGTTGGCTGGCGCCATATATATATATATATATATATATATATATATATATATATATATATATATATATATATATATATATATATATATATATATATATATATATATATATATATATATATATATATATATATATATATATATATATATATATATATATATATATATATATATATATATATATATATATATATATATATATATGTCTTGATGCGTTCCTACGCCTGGTGGCCTGGTGTTGTGAAAGGAAGTGCTATACTGATGTTGTCGAACGAGACGAAAATCGCAGTCTTATGCTATTTATAACATCTGAGCGGACTATACCACTTCTGTTTGGTCCTGGTTGACGATGATAATGAAGGGTGGATCGGAAAATAGCTCCTCCAGAAAGGGATAATCAACATTCTACAGAAAGTTGAATAATAATAATAAGAAATAATGAAAAGTCTTCAATGTTTTTACACATAAAGTGATATGTTATCATTGTTCAGTTCATGGTGTAGAGTTTCAAATGTACTCGAAAGGTTATGTGGAAGCTCTGACATAATTTTTTTGATTTTACTGTTATCAATTATGCTTGGACTAGAGGAGGACATGTTTTTCAAGAACGAAATAATGATCAGCATTTTCCTACCGCTAGTAGGATTGAAAAAAAACTCACTAAATATTTTACTATGATATACACTTTTGACAGAAATGAACTGATTACTAATATTTACCAAGAAAATAATTCATGAAAATGGCAATTTCCTTGTCATCTGTAACAATATTTATTGAGTACATTTAAATATCTGAAGGACTTTCTTGACATGCCACAACTGAAAATACTCTATTATGGTATTCTAGCATGGGGTGGCGCATACGACTGTCATCTGAAAAAAATTGATATTATACAAAAATGGTTCTTGAAACTAATGATGCATAAGTGTAGAACTTACCCAAGTGATGCATTGTTTGGGGAATCTGGTATACTAGATGTAATACAACTGTATAGTTTCAGGATAATTTGCGATTTGAACAGAAATAGAGACACTATGTGTTCTGTTGATCATCATTATGGCACGAGGAATAAAAATATGAACTATGTCACTCTGCGAGCAGATAAGACTATCGGAACAAGAAATTTAGATTACTTGGGACCTAGAATGTACAGAATCATTCCTGTCCATATTAAAACCATTAATAACCCAAAAACTTTTAAATATGTGCTGAAGTCTTGGATATTGAATAATGACCGTAGTGTTTTTCATAACATTATAAATGCATCGGCTATATGAAATTAACCTTGGGCTACATGAACTACTGTAATATACCAAACTGTGACATTTATACCAGATTTTGACTTTGAAACCCGATTGTGATATTGAAACCCGATTGTGATATTGAAACCCGATTGTGATATTGGAACCCGATTGTGATATTGAGACCCTATAGTGACCTTCCAACCTGGTTTCGACAGATAACTTGAACTTTTCGATTGTAACCCGATATGGGCCCTTTCATTAAATCAATTCATTCTCGAATGTTATATACAGTGCTGACAGCAATTTCTGTTTACATCATACTAAAGGCTGTCTTGTTATTAGTGAAATGTACACCAACTACAGGTAATACCTTTTCTGAGGTATTACTTCAACCATTTGTTTATTTATAGAATTAAGTATCCTGAGGAATGCAATGGCATCTGTCAGGAATATTTGTGAAGATTTTTGTTGAAACTTGCAAATGAACACATATTATTATTATTATTAATCTTGAAATTGGTTGTAGATCTTTATTGCTTCACCTGAAGCTAGTTGGTTCTAGTGCAAATTCCCATGATTCTTTTGCATTAATTTTTGCCCTTTTCATTTCGTTCCTATAATCCTTCATGCCTCTTGTTCTGACTAGATTATTCGATTTAATCACATATTTTTTATATTCCATCATATTTGTATTACGATTTATCTGTTCTGCCTCACTTCCACATTTTTTTTCATTCTATGTTGTCGATGAAGATACGTTTCACTACATCTAACGTTATTCTCATTTTTAATGAAACGATAATAAAAGTGTGATAATCACGGTTTGCCAAAGTTCAGAAACTCGCTTTTCAATTCGTGCGCAGAATATCCGTAGATGTAGTCAAACCTTTCCTTTGTCGGGGGATAAACTTAAGGCATATCGACAAAATCTATGTATACTCAATTTCGCAAATCCTCACTTTTAATGTCGAGCAGCAACATCAAGTACTAAAACCTCTCCACCTGTATTTTCCGAATGAAAAAGCCATGAAAGCAACGTAACTTTCTCCGGAGTCGGGAAATAATCGTTCGAAATTCCACCGCCCTGATTTAATGCCAACCATAAAAATGTTCTCTGCGAAGTGTTTTGCATTTTGATAATGTTACTCGACATAAATATTGCATTTTAGTTGATACCCTATAAATTTTATCATGGAAAACAGATGCGGGAAAGGTTTAGAACGCCGTTTCGGCGGAAATTCATTGCACCTGATCTGCTGTAAAAATTATAATAAAGCCCAAATGGTTGTTCTCAATTCTCAGCCAAAGTCCCACATACACGTCTGTGGATATGTATTTATAATTGAATTCGCCCAATTGAGAAAAAGAACAACATTTTGAAACAAATATAAAAACAAAAGTAACACACCTTATTTGTATCTTTTGAGAAAAGTTGAATTCAATTACCTTGAGGATTTTAGTGAGAATTAGTTGGAACATTATGCTTTTTTTCAATATGCCTCTCGTACAAAATTGACAATTAATCTTTCATCAATTTGAAAACTGATTTGTTTCTTGCATTTCTATCGTATCTGTCATAGTTTTCGTGTAAGAAATTACGAAATATCAAGTGTACGGTGGAAACATAATCCTTCTCTGATTTATTGATAAAGTGAGTAGTTGCCATATTGATTTCTGATGAAACCTCTTAAATGAAAATTGTTAGTTTACACTAATTGACCTTTGCTGATATACATCGATCCTTTCACAGTTGTAACGAGTTTTACGCTCAGGTAACTTAGCGGAGGACACATAGAGTTCATAAACATTTAATTTTTAATTTATTATCACTATCAACCATAAATTCCGAATATTGATATATATATATATATATATATATATATATATATATATATATATATATATATATATATATATATATATATATATATATATATACTATACACTATTTACAATAATATGTCGTCCTGGGGATCGACTGCTACTCCACCTCCCAATCTAGGATGACAACTGTACTCAATATGTACAGCCAGGTGTGTGGTCCCTCAATTCGTGATTTCCGAATAAGATAGTGTAGAATCACTCAAGGATAGGAATAGCTGAACTCAGTACGTACAGCTTAGGTATGTGGCCACTCACTACGTGGTCCTCGACTAGGACTGCGATTGAACTCAATACGTACAATCACTCAAGGATAGGAATAGCTGAACTCAGTACGTACAGCTAGGTATGTGGTCACTCACTACGTGGTCACCGAATAGGACTGTGATTGAGCCCACTACGTACAATCACTCAAGGATAGTAATAGATGTACTCATTACGTACAGCTAGGTATGTGGCCACTCACTACGTGGTCGCCTACTAGGACTGTGATTGAAAACACTACGTACAAAGGATAGGAACAACTGAATTCAATAGGTACAGCTAGGAATTAGATCCAAGTTCTCTCAGCTCGAGAACTCGAATGCCTATCCTTGTTTCAAGCGGTACCCTTTATACCGTTTCGCCTGCGCTGTCAATCTGCATCGTAGGATCGTGCGCTATGCACTACTCGTCGTGGCAGTACAGCGGTCTTGCCTGATCTTGTGTTATGTAGTGTAACTTCTTGATGGTAACAACGTTGCTATTTCATAGTAATGCCGTAGAAGAATCTAGAAGATATGCTGAAATGTATTTTATACGTCTCAATACGTTGACTTACCATCTTCATCAACGAGAATCAGGTAATTTGGAAAGTGAAAAACATGATTGTGGTCATCCCGCGATGTAAGAACACCAGCATTAGATGTAGCAGTGAGATCAATTCAATCGACGTGCATATCGACACATCCTAATCATTTTACGATATTTTTCATCCTAAGAAAACACTCTTTTGTCTATATCATGTATAACGCATAGTTCTCTCATGCATTTCCATTTTGGATGCTAGATATATTAGGACAACATTGTGAATTTTTGAAGTTTTGTTTCATTCTCTGAGGAAAGAAGTTTCAAAAAGCCATTATTGATAGCCTCAGCAACCATATATGAGCTTAAGAAAATCCACATGCTATTGTTCGAGATTGATGTAAGATTCTTTGTCAATCTTTCTTTATTTCCGTATTGAAATAAAGTTTGGAGGGCAGAAGAAACACGCGAGTTAAGAAAAAATATCGCCTGCATATTTTCATAATCACTTCAGTAGTCTAATGATGTGGAACATGAAGGGACACATGTTCACAATTTGAAAAAATAACTGACAAAACTCTAAGGATTTTAACAGCTCATAGATCTGTTACGATGCTCCATAAGTTTACAGGAACTTTCCATCATAAAGTACGTTGAGAAATCACAGACTTAAAATATTTCCCACTTGTCTTAGCTTCACCTTGTATAAACATCGAAATTCCCAAATTTACAACCTTAAATCTTGAGAAAAAACCATAAGATACATTGTTAAGACTGCTGACTCTAGAGATGCCATATATTCTTCGAGTGCTGTGTTCGTTCAACTGAAGTTAGGTTAGGTTAGGTTAGATTAGGCCTCTAAGCTACAATTACATTATTTACAGCAGATCTGAACAGTGATTCTGATATTTGACCGAACCACTGCCGTAAGTTCATCAACCAGGACGTTCGACGTCTGCCTGGTCCCCTTCTGCCTTCGATTTTACCCTGCATTATAAGTTGTAAGATTTCGTATTTTTCTGGGTGCCTCATTACATGTCCGAAGTATTTCAGTTTACGTGTTTTGACTGTCGCTATTATTCTTGTGTTCTTATGTAGTCATTGAAGTACGGTCTCGTTTCGTATTTTGTCAGTCCATCTTATGCCAAACATGCGTCGGTATGTCCACATTTCAAAACATTTTTGTTAGTGGCTTCTGTGAGTGTGCACGCTTCCACTCCGTATAACAAGACCGGGAAAACACAGCATCTAAGAATTCCTGATTCTAAGGTCGATGTTAAGATCGTGTCCGCGAAGAACCTTATTGAGTCACATGAATGCGGGCCTTGCTCGCTCCATGCGCACCCTCACTCCCACTCAGTGATCCCAATTGTCTTCCACTAGCGTTCCAAGGTAGGTCATTTTATTCGCTTTGGTCAGAGGGATAATGTTTATATAGATATTGGTAATAATATGTAGGGTTTTGCTGATAACTATATATTTTGCCTTTTTCAAGTTCAGTTTTAAGCCGTATTGCCCACAGACTTCCACTACCTTATTGAAGATCTCCTATAGTCCCTCTTAAGTGTCTGCGATCAATATGGTGTCGTCTGCATACCGAAACTCATCAATATCAGAGAGTGCTTCGTTGATAATTTCTTCGGAATATATGTTGAAGATGACGGGTAAGAGTATGCACCCCTGTCTCACTCCTCTCTGAATATTCGACCAGTATACTGAAACCTTTTCTCCCAATAGTTTCAGGGTTTCGACAGGGAGCTTATCTGGACCTGTTGATTTCTTGTTCCTCGCTAATTTTTTCAACTTCGGATTTTGTAATTTATGGTCCTGTGTTGGAGTTCATTAATCCAAGATTTTCCGGTCTATCATCAGCAAACAGTCGTTCCACATATTCTTTCCATTAGATGAGCTGCTTTGCAGGATCTGAAATGATTTTACCACTTTCATCGACTCAGCTGTTCGCTGCTTTCCTTTCTTGCAATCCAGTGACCGCTTTGACTTTTTTATGCAGATTGAACATATCATGACTCCTCGATCTCAGTACATTCTTGCGAGTACCAATCTGCTTTAACTCTCCTTATTCTTGCTCTTACTTCTGTATTGAGCCTACGATATTGCTCTGGATTCTTATTCCTGTGTAATGCTCTTTCAGTCATAAGATCTAGAATGTCGTCTGTCATCCATCTCTGTTTTTTGCTGGTCTTTCCGCTTTGAAAATATTTGTTTTTTGATAATATCACCCAAACACTTATTCTCATTAAGGGGCCCATTTTTTAAATCTCAACGACTCTGTCTTCCAACGGTTATCGTGGAATAACATGTTTTCAAACTGTTCGCAAGTGCAAACAAATTCCCAATGTATCGAGAGGTGATGAATTTAATTCTTGAAGATCTAATTCAACGAGGATCACTTCAGAAGTAGAAATATACTTATGCATCAATCGACTCAGAAAATTTGAACTAAATGTGTCGAAAACTGTAGCCAGAAGAAAAAACATTTGAAACAATCCAAAAATTTTAACTCCCTGTAGATAGACGACGAAACGGTTGCAGGCCTATGTTCATAGTAACTTTCGGCGATAGAATGACTTGAGAAATCACACCTTAAAATCTTTTGCATATTCTATTCACACCTTGTATAAATGAAGAATCCCAAATCTACTAAATCATAAGGTATATCCTCAAGGTTTATAAAATTATCTCAATACATGTGTCTATTTATCAAGAGGCCTATTCCATAACTATCAACTGCGTGATTACTCTCCGATTATTGTTGAATATCGACTTGCCATATTGTGTATGGTTAAATCCATCGTTTAATAACGACAAATATAATAAGGTGAGTCCTATTTCATGAGAAGATAAGGATTCCATGTCTGATAAAATCTATAAAATTACAACAAGAGGGATGTATTCTTTCTATATTTGAGGGTACTCTATTCGGAAATATTCTATAGATTCCATTGAGTTGTTCTAGTCCATAAACGATGTCTGAACTTCAATTCCAGTCAGTTTAGTCGACAACAACCGATGTTGAATACACTTAAAATGAAGAAAATCCACAGGACAATATTTTTTCTTGAATCAATTCATGTCATTTTTTCCCCTCACCATTTTGTTCACAGTACGCCACTGAATTCCTCCGATGACATTATTGAATTTAGAGTCTGTTCAGGAACTTTTGTGCATCACTTTTGTCGTAACTGTAACTGTTTACAACAGAAATGATGAAAACTTTATTTACCAGATTCACGAAACTAGTACTAAAATTTCTACTTTACTATTTTTATGGATATTTAAGTTAAGCAAGTTTTTATTTATTAAGAGACCTATTCCATAACTACCAACTGCGAGGTTACTCACCGATCTCCATTGAATAACCACTTGTCCTATTGTGTATGTTAAAATCGATCGTTTAATAACGACAATATAGCGACAAAATTGTCGTTCCACCATATTTCGACAGGATATAATCTGCTCTTGAGTTGTTTCTAATTTCCAAACTGTTTTCAAGCGCAGGCAAACTCTTAATGTGCCGAAAGAGGTAATGAATTTAACATACCAAGAAAAAAAACATAATTCAGTGAGGGCAATTATATAACAATATATATCCAGTATGAGATGCATAGTTTCGTTCAAATTCCTGTTTATACAAACTTATGATATGAATGAAAAGTTTTCGAGGATTTATTACCATTTTTAAATGGGCTTAGTAGACGAGCAATTCGAGATTCTCTTAAGTTTCTCTGCAAATAGAAGCTATCAAAAACAAGTAGATAATGACAGGCTAGTAATCTCGTGTATGGATGATTCCCGTAGCTAAATGGAGGTGTCGCTTTTTGGATTTCCCTGTATTACATCCTCTGGTCGTCATAGTTTCTCATGTGGAACCCCTGCAGATGATTCGATGGTAACTGTATGGAAGCGTCGCTTCCTGGATGCCCCTGAGTGGAATCCTCTAGTCGTCGGCGTTTCTCGTACGGAACCCCCGCGGATGAATTCGCTGATACTGCGTAGACGTATCGTTTTTGGATGCCCCTGTTTATGTATTCCTTAGCCTCCATGGGTCGCTGGATCAACTTCCCCTGTATGGAATACTCTGGTCGTCGGAGTTTCTCTTGTGGAACCGCTGCAGATGAATTCGCTAATGACTGTGTGGGAGCATCGCTTTCTAGATGACCCCTGTATGGAATCCTTTGGTCGTCGGAGTTTCTCTTTTGGAATCCCTGCAGATGAATTTGCTAGTGTGTGTGTGTGTGTGTGTGTGTGTGTGTGTGTGTGTGTGTGTGTGTGTGTGTGTGTGTGTGTGTGTGTGTGTGTGTGTGTGTGTGTGTGTGCGTGCGTGCGTGCGTAACACATTTTTTTTTCTAAGAAAAACAAAACTCAATCTTTTTCTTTGCAATTTTTATCTCTCATTCTAGAAGGCCATGAACAGTGACAATGGGCTTAGCTCAACATCTCCTATTACGAAAATACACGATTCAATTTAAAAATTTAATTGCACATTTTTTACGGATTGTCAAAGTTGATAGCAAAAGAGCGAACAGCGGAATCGAAAAAATTATATTAAATGTTCAAAGAAAATCATTCTCACGATCACAACATCGCACACGATTGATGGTTCCCTCACAACATTAATTAATTGTTGGGCTGTAATACCTGCAATAGCCTGTCTCAAACGGTTCTCTAATTCTTGTTGGGTTCTAACAGCTGTTTGGTAAACCCCGTTTTTTAAATTGCCCCACTGGTAGGAATTTAGTGGACACAAAACATGCGATCTGGCGATCTAGCGGGCCATCTTATGGGACTCTTTATACCTATCCATTTTTTGGGAAAAACTTCGTCGAGATACCGCGAGACCTACCTTATGATGTGAGGAGGTGCACCATCTTGTTGAAAATATATTTTATTCCCATCAGCTAATAGCAACTCGACCAATTCATCTTGTATTTGCGTCCTAAATAATTCCCAATATCTCTCCCCTTTCAAGGAACCTTCAAAAATTATAGGCCCTATTAAATATCTTTCCATCATCCCCATCCAGACATTCGACCCAAAATGTGCTTGGAAGTTTCCATCTTGATATCTGCTCATTTTGTTGTGACCAGTGCCTGTTATTTTGCCTACTAAACATCCCATGATTCGTGACTAAATAAAATCTTTGCGGGATATTGTGGATCACCCTACATTCTCCTAAGGTACTCTTCACAGTACTGGAGTTGCCTAAAAATATCGTTAACATACATGTGTTAGTGTAGTTAATATTTGAATGAGCAGTACTTATGTTTTTTCGAAATTCTCTATGCGCTTTGGTGGCCTATTTCAAGCTGTTCGGCAGTTTCCCATGCTGGCGTGGTTGGATTAATATCAACAAATGTCAATACGTCCATTTCGATATCTTCGTCGATAACGAAATCCTCCTCTACAGCAGGTTGCATCACACGAAATTTTCGTTCAACTTTAAAGAAATAGGTTTTATTCGGAAGAATTCTTTCCGGAAAGCGCTACTTATTGAAAAAAAAATTAAATTTTAAATTTTGACACCCCGTAAAAAATGAGCAATTGAATTTTTAGATACAATCTTCTATTTTCGTGAGATATTGAGCTAAGCCAATAGTCACTATTCATGGCGTTCTAGAACGAAAGATGAAAAATGCAAAATAAAAAGGATTGTGTTTTGTTTTTCTTTCAAAAATATGTCAGGAGGTCTTAGGATGAGATGGACTATTAAAATAAACAAAGAAGATACAGGATGTCTTTTTTAAAAATCGAAAGTTGGTATTGTTTCCGGCATAACCGCAAACGAAATGTCAAACATATTAAGGTTATCAATTTCAAAACGTTGCCTTCTATCCAATTCCTAAATTACATCAATTCCAAATAGAAAAAAATTTACAGGGTTGGCCATAGTTTCAGTTACACCCGGTATATTAAATGAAAATATATGGTTCAAACGGAATCATACTGACGTCTTCATCCGGTTATCTGCTTTTGTTGTCATTTGTCGATGGTAAGATTGTTTAGCATTATCTCGCTGACTCGCCGGTACTGCATGGATGTCTCAAATTAATTAAATCAACACCTATCGTCAGGTGACGTACTGAACGTATATTCCTTCCTTCTCTAATAAATATTTCCACTAGCAATGTGAAATATGTAATAAAAATGCCGAATAGAAGAATCTGTTAATTCTAGGATTCTGAACATACTTCAATCTGAGTCGATTTCTGGCAGACACTATGATATCGAGAATTTTGATAAAACAAATTATATTTAACTCTAGCTCAGTGGTGGCTAGTTTTACAATAGATTAGATTAACGTCATTATCAGGACGAAGGGTTTGAAATTTTCAAATTTCCATATCTCCGGTAATAATCAAGATAAACTTAGGCAGTTTCATATTATACTTAAGCATTTTATTGAAATTTTTCTTGAAGAATTTTTTTAAACATCCCTTGATTCTCGAATTGGGACGGACAGGCTGGCAAAATTTTCAAATTTCCATTGTAATAACCGAGATACTTATAAACAACCTTCCTTCGAAATGTTGTCGTTCCTGTTTTCTAAATTTCAACAGTTAAATAACTTACTAAGCTCATATACGTTTGCTGAGCTGATTGTCCAGACTAGAAAACGAAATCTATCTTTGCCTATTGGCTCTGACTGAAGGAGTTTCTTTGTTTTGTTTTTGTATTTTGAGTCGAACATTTATGAGGCCGTTTAAACCAATTTCCTCTACACCTTAACCGTGATTGATCATATTCATTGTTGTTTCGGTTTCATAATCTCGAAATTCATGGACGAAGTTCTATCTTTTTTTAGAGCCCTGAAGAAGGTTCCAACCAAAACGTCGGTACTAAACTGAGCTGGTTTTTGTTGTACCTCGGTCTATATCTATTGAACTAAACATATTAAATCTTTGGTCGTCAAGTCCTAAAGAACATTAACTTCAATGAATATAGACCAAATGGTAGCACATAAGTTTGATTAACGAAGGAGTTTACATTCAGAGAATTATCAACAAAAATGAGATCAAATCATCACAGTTCGTCTTCGTAGCTTTTTACTTCTTGCCTTGGAATATTACAAGGTTGTCCCTTAGTTGAACTCTGCAAGAATCTTAATGCAATCCAAACCAAGATTTATCTGTGAATAAAATATTTGACCCATTCTAATCGAGCTGCGCGATTTCTTTTTCTTAGAGACAAACAATTCCAAGGTATGTAGTATTGATTGAATTCATGCACCCTATTGGCAGCAGTTCTTTTCGAAATATTCAATGCATGTTGTAGTGGGATACCAGCGAGTCGTTTCTTGAAGAAAAGGAGTCCTGTGCAACTGTTATTATATAATGTCTACCCCTTTGTTGTTCTTGTTCATTTCTAATTTATATATACCGTGCTATCAACAGCAAAATGTCGCTTTAACAAGTTACATTGTTTGTGCAGCTTATATTTGTGTTGCCCCACTACTGCTCTGTGCATTTCATCATCACTCAAATAATGCCTCCCCGTAGGTATACTAGAATATCTCACTAACGACGAATTCGAAAAAGAACGTAACTGGCTTAACGAAAATATATGCGTGCAAAAAATTGTAAATATATGAATAAATATGTGGTTGCAAATACATTGAAGAAAACTGGTCATCATTCCATAAAATATGGAATAATGGAAATTAGAGAAATTTTTCAGAATATCCTCACATTTTTGCAATGCGTGTATTTGAAACAAACACGGAATATTTTCCTGTTCGAAATTATTCAAGACTAAAAGACTCCGCCAATTTACCACATCCGCTACAGAATCTGCCATTCGTCCGTTCGGATTCTATGACTCTGACATTCGTAGTTCTAGTCTCGCACGATAAAATTTTATCGACAAGAAAACGATTTCACTAGTTCTACTATGGAAACTTTGCAGTCAACAATATCGGACCGTTCTATAAGTGTTTTATGTCGTTGTTTCTGGTTCTCACCGTGTTTTTAGAACTCTACCAAACGATTCGGAACCGCTAACTTTTCAAGATAAAAAGTTTCCACTTTTGATTTATAAAGTAATGATTCGCAGGAAATGAAATATAATTCTAATATTTCTTTCGCGAAAGTCCCTTCCGGTCTGAAAAACATTCCTTCTTTGTTTTGGGGAATTAAAGTTCGTTATGGTTATGAAGATGAGGGATTATTAAGGGTTTTGAGGGGGTTTGTTCTCAACGGCTTTGTGTCTATTCAGGAGGAGAGTTGCGGAAAAATGTGATAAAACTTTAGGAGGTTTCACTTGAAGGACAGATACATATAAAAATATGAGTTTTTATCACAAGGAGATAAGTCTATGAAACTAATTGACACAATGTCAAAGATACCAAGTCTGAAAGAAGATATAAAATTTCAGTAAAACAAGAAGGATGTCTCCTTTACATATTTAAAGGTAATCGATTGAGAATCATTCGATATACTGCATTGCGTTGAGATCGAAATATTAAATTTCTAAAGTTCATTTCTCGTAAGTTTAGTTAGCAAAACCAATATTCACTTGAAATTGAGGGAATTTACACGACAATCTCTTTTCTTGAATCAAATAAGTCATTTTTTTTCAATACCATTTTTTACATTATGTCACTGAATACCTCCGATGACATTATTTGAATGAAGAATCTGTTCAAGAACTTTTATGCTACCCGTTCAGTTGAATACATAATTCGAAAAAACGTCTAATTGACTGATTGTTTGGATGTTGTATTTCATTTAGCTCTTCTCATGTTTCTAAGGCAACTTTGTTAATATTTCGTCTAATATTATCCCAAAAGAAAAAATGTAACGGAGTTTGATTTGGCGAGCCTGTAGGCCACGATACTGGTTCCTGATCCCCACATCCTCATACATCTCTATGGGAAATTATCTTTGACAATCCATTTTCAACATTTTCTTCGTAATGTACAGGATGTTCAATGAGTTGAAACCAAGCGATTCCTCTCATATTTCTTAGTATTTCCTCTTACATATTAACATTTTCTTTGATGAAGAACTCTAGACACAGTAATTAACCGTTTATTCGATGGAGCAAAAAAAAATCCGAAAAGATGCTCATTAAAAAAATACATTCACACTTAATTATGTCCAAAAATTTCATAACCGAATAGCATCTGAGTTTTGCGAGTAATCATTTGCCCAAACATGCTGAATGAATGATGCACTGTTGGCACAAGCTGTGTTCTACAATTATTGCAGTTGATTTTCAGCGCCTTTTATATTAGTTGGAGTGTGATCGATTGTCTTGGAATAGATGGGGAGAGATCCTAAGCTTTGTTGCGAAAATTATCTCAGCACGGTTGGCATTTTTACTCGTCAACCGTGTCACAACGTTACGCTATTAAATTTAGTACTAAAACGAAATAATCTCATGAGGAGACTACGGAAATGATTCGTGAAGTTTATGGGGACTCGGCTCTGTCGTATCCTTCAGTTTCTAGGTGCTAAATGGCCTTTGAGGGCAAGAAAAAGGTTCTTGACGTATACTGCCCTGAACCGCCGTGTTCAACAATTTTTTTGGATTCAGTACTAAGATTTGCCAATGAACTAGCTGTCTTCGATTGTTACTGAAAATATATAAATAGGAAAATGGGTACCAAGTACATGCCCAAGGTGATGTAAGACAACCGAAAGACCCACCGGGCAAAAATTTTAGTGAACTTTTGTACACTCAACACATTACAATGTGTTGAATCATTACTTGGTAACTTTATAACTGATGAATGAACCTTTGTTTTTTAAGACGACCAAAAAAAGGCAAGAATGAACAAACCAAAAATGAATACAACGCTAATTGTCTTTTCCGACTTGCAAGGTCTATTACCTGGAGACACTCCGAAGTCCGTGTAACCTAGCCATACACAAGGAACCAAAACTGCCCCTACGCCCTATGAGTTTTGCAGTCGCCAGACTTTTCTTGTTCATTCGGAAAGAAGCAGTCCTAGAGAAAACCTATTTAGTTCCATAGAAGAGATTCAATCAGCCGTGACGAAGGCGAGAGATTCCCGAAGACGCCTTCCACGGTAGGTACCGATCATGGCAGAGACAAAAGAAAAATTGAGGACAAATGACAATACTTTGAATAATTTCAACCATTTGTACAAAATTGTCCAATTAATTACTTTGCACTCTGTATGTTATTCAGAGAATATTCATTATTTTGGATGAAATGGAGAATCCAATTCCAAAATTCTAATCTTGTTATTTCATTTTTTTCATGTAGACTGTACAGGCTACATATAAAAATCATGCACGAACTCTACAGCTAGTTGTCCTAGATTCTTCATTGAATTGATCCAGGATTACATTGTTATATTTTCATTGCCCTTTATTGGCTCTCTTCTACCTTTTTGCTCATTTGTTTCAAACCCGTGTGCTTTGAAATTCACATTTCATTTTCCTGTAATGCTGTTAAGGGCGTCGAAGAGGAAACCTTCTTCGTTATTTCCTAGCCGCTGCTGAAGATTCTTCATTTGTAGACAAAATTGAATCCCATCAAGATATACAAAATTACAAGTCCCCTAACGCAGTCCTTTCTCCGTAAATAGTTATGAGGAGTCCTACGATGTCTATTATTTTAATTAGTTTTTATGAAAGCAACGACTTAACAATATTGTCATAAATGGTTATCTGATTTGAAACCTACTAACATTCATAGCAGGGGTGCTCAAACTCGAACTGCTGGCGACTTACCTCAAAATTTTTAGATTACTCACGATCGACTCTGAGAGGCTGCACGTACGTGTGATGCAGGGATGTCGTACATACACGATACACCCTATCTAACTACCTACCTATATAGGGTGTACCGTAGCTTATATAGATATTATCTTTTCGCACAATATACATTATTTAAGTCAAGGTTTCGGTTAGGTTTAGTTAGGTTCTTCTGTATAATATCAATAAAAAAACTCATAGTTATTCAAAATTGCGAGTTTATTGGTTGTTGCAAAACTAGAAATTTACACATGGTGTTGAACTCAACTGAAGAGTGACTCTGGATGTAGAAGCGTGGTACTGCATGTCCTCAGCATAATTTTCATAAGATGTTACCTTACCACTCAGTGCTAAACGCAAGCATGAGGACAAATGATCATCAGTTAGTGGATTGCAATATAATTGACTTAATTATCTTCATTTCAGAAAATGCAGACTCGCACAAGTTGACCCGAACCTTGGCGTAAGTTGAAGGCGATTTGCCTCAGATTCGGATAGAAAACACCAGAAATTTGTATCAGATGCTGTAGCTTTGAGATGTATATCTAATATTATTTGCACCAACTCATTTTCAACTGAACATGAGTTCATATTAAACTGACTTGTTATTTCAGTAGCTAATTCCTCAATGTTTTACATGAAAAAGGATAACTCATAAATTATGCTATATTTGCCAATATAGTGCAATCATAAAAACGCATTTCGAATTTTTTCAAAATATTTGATAATTCAGCCTCATGCGTATCATAGTTCAACTGAGGAATCCTTGCTTTCAAAGAACAGAAAATGTTTCAGATCCCTTCGATTCAGTTGATCTATCATAAGTTGCAATTTACTTTTGAATGCGTTTTCTGCGCTAATCATCTCAATAATAGTTTTACTGTTACGTTGAACCTCCAAATTAATGATTTTTAAGTGCATTATGATGTCAATCAAAAATGCCAAATTAGTCAGCCATTTTTCGTTTTTCAACATCTGAGTGTCATCACCTGTTTCGTCAAGAAAAGGTGTTATCTCGGGCAATAATTCTTGAAACCTTTCTTGGAATTTTCCACGACTCAACCATCTGACGTCCGTGTGACGAACTAAATCAGTGTTGTTCAGCTGACTCCCTATCTTCCAACTGCAACTTGAAGAGACGCTATTCCAAGCTACGTCCACAAATGGCATTCATAATTTTTTTTCAATGCCCATAATTTCTTCCGTGTTTGAAACTTTTGAACACAAAACGTGTCGATGTATAATGCAATGGAAAGAAAAAAATTAAGGGAAATCTTCATTAGCTGGACACAATGCCACAAAACTGGTTTTGTTTCCAGTCATTGCTTGTGCTCCATCGGTTGTAATGCATTGAAGAAAACGTCATATATATCTTTATTGTCAAAAATTCTTCCTTAGCAAACATGTCATTGAATACCATCCGAATAAAAATACACAGCGGGGCAGTGTCTGTCATATCGATGGATTCACCGAACTGTAACGAAAAGTATATACATTTCATGATTTCGTGTTTTAGTTTATCTGTTACGTCCTGACTCATGATTTCAAGACGCCTTATGACAGTCGGACAGAATAACTGAAGTTCTTTAATAGCAGACATGATTTCTGTTTTATTTTTAAAATTTCCAAATGAAGTCTCACCCGCTCCAATAAATAATAAATGCTTCGTTCACAACCGATCCATCTTCGAATGGTTTCTTGTGTTTCGCCTATATATGATATATTATAAATGACGCGATGGTAGCAGCTTTTGATTGTTTGGCTGATCTTCTAACATGGTTTGTTCATTTTTCAAACAAGAAAAAGAATCACGTACTATTCGTTTTCTTAATTCACCATGCCGCGGAGAATCCTTTTTATAGGTTTTATGAACCGTTTTATGATGTATGTCATAATTTGAACTGAACTACTCGAAACACAAGGTAAAACGTGAATGCTCGCGTGGTCTACAATCCTAGAGCAGTCATATTGAGAAGCAAATAACTTCAAAATATAATTGCTAACACTGTCAAAAATATACTGATTCACTAAATACTCAAGTTTTCTACAGCTACTGAAGAGTAGGCGCGCGCAATAAAAATAGTCTAAGAAAATTCAAAATGACGTGGTCTTCGATCGTAGACTCCGCGAGTAACGGAGTGTTAAAAGCCGCCGTCCATTTATTCAAACTGGTACCCCATATCTTCTTTGGGCTTCTCGCTTGGAAATTTCACCATTTTTACAGATCCAAAATCAAGACGTAACCGCACTTCGGACCACTGTGCCCTAGGTTTAGCAGATGGTTCTCTAACGTATTTCCTTGGCATTATGCGCCGTTCTGAAAATTGAATATATAAAATATACGAACTATGTATAAAGACATCTCTCTCACTATATATTTGCGGCATCTGTACCCGACCCTAGGTATAGACGCCGCATCTAAACGCTGTTAGTTTCCTTAATATTTTCAGTTAACAATACGCCTATAAACTCTAAGACATACTACCAATATACCTATCTCAAAAGTAAATAGAGAAAATTGCCACGACGGCCGTAAAGATTAGCTCAAAAAAATTATGGTTTATTTACGACATACAAACAAGCACTTACCTAATTTTAAATATATTTACGTCTTAGCGCATTGCTGCACAATTTTGCACTACAGCTCCTCTTAACTGTGTCGTTCCCGTTTCCGTTTGATAACAAGAGCGATGAATTTGGTATTATGGAACCCAAAAATGTTGGCTATGGGCAGCTCCCTCCGCGCGGCATCTTTCCCATTTTTACCCTACTTCCTCAATATTTTCATCGATTACAAGCCCTTTCGGAAGTCCACTGCATTCATCGTCTTGGATGATAATATCACCTCTTTTTAACTTCGCAAACCACCGTTGATTCGAGTCGAAATAATGTTATCAAGCCATACTTCGGCTTTAACTATATTCTTTCATCGAAAAACAATGTTTAATCATTGAATTCTCCTTCATCCATTTTTTCCAACTTCAACAAAAGTTGATTCACTTTCAATACGATATCTCGCGAACCACCGGTCGGACAGCTGGAAACTGTTTACTAGTGTCTAGTTAAGGTTTGTACTAACTAAAAATCATGTGAATTTCGACCCTAGTAGCGCCACCTGTACATTAGCCTTTATGCGATTGCCGTACAGTCTCTATAAATGTTAGTAGACAATTATAATAATAATTAATGTCAACCGAGTTCAAGTGATGCATTAATAGAAGATGTCTATAATAACTCACTTGTTCTCTACGAAATCATACAAAAATTTACAGTCAGGTGAATGCGTTGCCAGCCTTGGCATTTTTTCACATTATATATTGTGGGTAGAATCCCATTTTTGGTAGATTTTTTTCACAATAAATTCTCTTTTTTATTTAGAATTTTTTGTGACTTTCAGGTCAAACAAAAAAAAAACGACTGGTAAGAGTGGGTGCCTCATACAAAAGTTTGCAGTTCAAGTAGTTTCGCCGTAGATAATTACAAATAGTTGTTCGGGCCCTAAAATTATTCAAACATGCAGATTACTAGCGAATAATACCAGCAACCAGTAGAGCAATTAGACGAAGATAAATACATTAAACGAAAAGTCCCAAACATCGTGTTATTTTCGAGACAAATCAAAACATCTGATTTGATGATTATTCTTGATAATGTATAGGTTAGATCCCAATTTTCATGAAGAGTTTACATTATTTCAAAAACGTACTGGGAATTGTCACCGAAACACAAAATATTTATTTTTCATCAAAGTTAATTGTATTGTCTTCAAAGTAGGCCCCTTCCGAAATAACATATTTGCGCCAACGAATATTCCAATCACCAAAACATTTTTCCAACGCTTTTGTCGGAATCGACTTCAGCTTTCCTAGTGTAGAACACCGCGATAATCAAAGAAAACAGTCAACATTACCTTGAAGTTTGATTGACTTGGGCGTGGTTTTTTCGGTTTCGGTAGATTTGGAACGCGTCATTCCGAAGCTTGTTGACTAGTTTGCTTGTCAAACTCATAAACCTATATGTCGTCACCAGCTACAATGCGTTTTATGAATGTGAATTTACTCGTTCTAGCCTGTCTTCAACGATCTTTATGCGACTCAATTCTCGGAGAAAATTTAGGTCTTTTGTAACTAGTCAAGCGGCAACGCGTTTCATGCCCAAACTATTGTTTCAAATGGTACGAATTCATTCAAGAGACACAGAAAGTTCATCGCCTATTTGTGTTAAACTTAAATGACGATTTTCTTTACTCTATTGATGTTAAGTTCAGTTTAACAGAAAGAGTATTTCTTACTCTCAAAAGAAATCGCTTCTAACAACTAAACAAATGAGAAGCAGAGGCTTGAACATCAAAGATGCCACGCCTGTATAATTCTATATAAACTTAAAACATGTTTATCTTCTTGATTTTGAAACTAAAACAATGAAACAAAATAAGAAAATACTTCCAATGAGAATTTGATGCACAGATATCACGCATTGGCGACTGGTACAATATCGACAATATAAATTCAGGATTGAAGTCACATTCTGGTTCAAAATGTCACATTTGCAGAAAAAACGGCCACATTAGGGAAAAATAAGTCATATTTGGAAAACTATGGTCACTTTTCGGAATTGAGTCATATTATTTGGGAACTGACACATTCTTTCACATACTTGGTTCATTGATTGATAGGTTTTTCAAACATTTCACGACCGACACCAAGGATCCACGATTGTTTGTAAATATTTTATATGTTAGAACCTCTTTAAGTTTTTTCGGAACTTGAGAATAAATTCTTGGAGCTAAATACGCACTGGATCTTTGTCCTATTCTTTTCTCTGATCTTGCTGTTTTGTACTTATTTTCTTTGCTTCTACAGTGTTGTAGAGATGATCTAGGGGAGTCATTTTCCTTTTTTCCATGAATACTTGTGCAAGAATCTCCCAACAGTAGAGTGGACGGATGTCGAGAACCTTGAAAATACTGAATAACTGATCAATGGAAAAGGTGCGCTGTTTATTATACATAATTTTGTGAATCCATTTCTGAAGTACTCTTATTATTTCAATATGATGATGGTATGCAACTCCCCATGTTATAATACCATGCGTCAGTTGTGATTGAACTAGAGCGTAGTAGAGATCTTGAGATGACCGATATGTATTTGTTTTCGTAGCTCTTTAAATCTGTATAGCATACCACGAGGTTAAGAGGCTACATACTCACACTGCCTATCCCACCTCATGTGGTTGTCGATCATAATCCCAAGAAACTTCACATATCCCATTCCCGCTTCTCTTATCACTGTGTCACCATCCACCCTGAGGGACCCATTGTTGGAAGGCCCGACTGGTATTACTGATATCAATTCATTGGCTAACAGCCAATTTTTAATTAATTTGAAATCTTTTTCGGCTCTCTTTCAGTTTCACCCAAGAACTACCATGATATAATACGGTGGTGTCATTCGCGAAGCTGATGATTTTTCCTTGGATTTCCATTCTGTGAAGACTGTTTACGTACAGAATGAATAGTTAAAGGGCCAAGCACAGTGCCCTGTGGGACACCGTATGCAAGCATACCTTCTTCACTCATGTTATTTCCTAATTTCACTACCTGTTTTCTGATGTTTGAATATCTTTGGAGTAATTTGAATATTGCTCCTCGGAAACCATATCGATAAAGTTTTTCAAGTAGTCTTTTGTGTGACACCGTATCGAAAGCTTTCGATAGGTCGAGGAAAATACATGAATGCGGTGTGTTCTTCTAGACTAGTAGGGGTCAAGTAGAAACTATGACTGAGGGAGAATTCTTCTTCTAAAAACTCGCTCACCTCTGCTATTTTTGCAGCATATTCCGCTTCCAGATTACTGAAAAACGTTTTGAAACTGTTTGCTATTTGTAGGTCTACTGTCACTATTTAGCCGTCAACTTTTATATCTGTTGCGGGTTTACTTTTTGGTGACAGACGTGTCACGTGTTTCCATAGCGTCTTGGACTGGTTTCAACTTTCATCTAAGCACTTATGAAAGTATCTTTTTTCAGCAAGTTCAATCAGTTTCTTCAATTTGTTTTGTACTGTGTGTATTCTATTTTTAGGTCCTCATTACCAGAATGTTGCATCACATTCATATATCGTCGATTTTTTTCATTGATAGAGTTAAGAAGCCCCCTTGTAACCCAGTTATGTCTCTTTTTTTGTTTATAATTTTTCGAAATAGTGTGAGTATTTTGTTTAATATGCTTATACGAAACCTCATTAAAATTATCAGTCATCTTGTTCGGTTTATTCTCTTCATATACACTCTGCCAGCTTTCGCTCCTAAGATCTGATTTCAAATGTTCGTAATCAATGAATGACTGCTTTTTAATGGTTTCAGTGCTGTCTAATTTTTTTCCGTTTTGATAGTAATGAAAATAGATGAGTGATCTGTTATATCGTAATCTATTCCGAAGCCATTCAAACCATAATTGGACTGTGTACCACGCTTATCAAGAACAGAAAAATGATCCAGACAGCTTCCACTTTTGGGGCGGGAACATTTATTAATGAGGGATGAATATCCAAACATAATGAATACAGGGATATCCACCGGGACCGTCAGTTAAAAACTTTTTAAGTTCCAATTATAATATCAAGCTGAAATTTTATACGCGGCCATAACTACCGATTTCCAATTGGAGTGAAATATTTTCGAAGTGATACCATTTCCGGTTATACCGGAAGTGGGTCATCACTTTGTTATTTAAAATGGCAATCTACCTTTTTTTTATACATCTAGAACCGACATTTGAGCAAGGCATAAAATACCCAAGTTGTTGGCACTTATCTGTCAAAACTTTTGAAAGATTTAATTATTTTTGTTATAAACTCGATTCTTGAGGAACATTTAAAAAGATTGTAGCTCTTTAATGTCTTGCACTACAGACATAATTTTTGCTTGGGTGGATAGAAGAAGGATCAAGAAAGTTTTTAAGCAGTCTACGCATGTCAAATGTTCATTGCGTTGTTTTGTATGATTTTTTCAATTTGGCCTTTTTCCAACAGCAATAACTCAATTTTTTCAAATTGCACGTGCCAATGTTTATATCGCCGTCAGATGAAGCGTCAAATTTCAGATGGAATTGTATCAGCATGTACTATACTCATCTCTTATTGTTCCGAAGTAATTTGGGAATATATTGAATTTTGATGATTTTGCAAGAACTAACAGAGAATGCTTCGAAATATTTGAATCAAGTAGCTGAACTGGCTACGCTCACCTGACAGGTGCCTAAAATTAATGTATATGACACTTCTTTCATTCGAATTAGATATTTCAACAAGAATTGTTGTTATTTCAGATTGAAAATATCTAAAAAATACAACACATTTGGAATGAAACCACTAGTTATTTAAACGAAAATGTATTTAATCTTTTTTAATTCATTTTAGAATGTCAAAAAGTAGTGGGTAGAAATTGCAGGCAATTCAATAACCAATTTCCAAATTTACCGTCTATGAGTATAATAAAATTCCGAAGCATTAGAAGCAATTTTCTACAATTCGGATGAATAAAAATTGTAGGAACTAAGCGAAAACCAATCATCGAAGATAATTACATTAATACGAATGAATGATAGCAAACATCATAGGAGAAAACTAATCTACGATCTGAATAAATGTTCAATATGGGCCCCATTTTGCTCGATAGACTTGACAGCTCGTATACAAACATGATGAGTTGCCCTCCTAGTTTCCTCAGGATCAATATTACGAAAAGCATTATGAATGCGCTCTAGTAACTCTTCTTTACTTTTTACAGGAATAAGATACACTTTACTCTTGATTTTGCCCCATAAATAAAAAACGCGGAGGCCATAAATTTGGTCCTTGATCACACCACCATCTATCCTCGAACATTTCTGTTAGCTGCCGATCTACAGCTTGTGTTTTATGTGCTGGTGCACCATCCATTTGGTAATAGCAATCCCTTAGAAAGTGATCCATATAAAAAATTTGCTAATGTTCCTCTCAAAACTTCCAGGTATCTTTGTCCATTAAGAGTTTCCTCATAAATGTGATAAGCCAACAAATCATTCATTAAAATCGCAGAAACGTTCACGCTGAATTTATTTTGGAAATCAATAACGTCAATGAAATGTGGATATGCGGATTTTCTGTGGCCCAAAAATATCGATTTCTCCTGTTGGTTATTCCACTTTCATTGAACTTGGCTTCATCAGACAATATAATTTTTTGCAGAATTGTCTTATCTTCTTGAAGTTGAATTAATAAATTTTCACAGAAATTTAGCCGCTTGGAAAGGTCAGTTGGTTCAAATTTTTGTAGTCTGATAAAAGAATACAGGTGCATGTTATGTTTCTTAAGGATTCTTTGAATGGAAGTATAACTCAATCCAATATTCATTGATGTTGACTAAATGGACGCATGTGGATTGGCACGAAAATATGCTAGCGTATTAATTTGATTGTCGTCATCCTCGAGAATTGGTTTTCTTCTAGTTTCTATGTATTTTGTTCCTTCAAATTGCAGAAAATTGCTTCTAATCCTTCGAAATTTTGTTTTACTCATAGGCGCCAAAATAGGAAATTGGCTATTGAATTGCCTGCAAGTTCTATACACCACGTTTTGACATTCGCCATTAATTAAAAAGAGAGAGTTTCCTCTTCTCTCATTCTGTGTGAGCTAGGTGTTCTGACAAACTTAGCTCTTCTTCGATTTCTTTTGTGAAAATTTTGGTTCGATCTTTTGGTATTTCGGTGATTTACATTGTTTTCAGTAAATCCTGCATCTTTTCTTCGTATAGGTCTTTATTGAGGCATACTATACTATTGCCTTTGTCAGGCATATGAGAACTTTGGCTTGGATTTTGCTTGATACTATTATATATATATATATATATATATATATATATATATATATATATATATATATATATATATATATATATATATATATATATATATATATATATATATATATATATTGGAAGGAAAATGGAGGGATTTCAACGTTCATTCCAGGTATCGATGTATCAAGTACATACTATAAAAACAACATTCTTTTCTCTGGGGCTGGATAAAAATATAGAGTATATATATATATATATATATATATATATATATATATATATATATATATATATATATATATATATATATATATATATATATATATATATATATATATATAATGCTTCAGATACTTCTGAAGAGGAAGGAAAATGGAGGGATCTTCAACGTTCATTCCAGGTATCGATGTATCAAGTAGTGGGTTGGCACATACTATAAAAACAACATTCTTTTCTCTGGGGCTGGATTTGGGAAAAATGAGAGGTCAGAGTTGTTACGGTACAGTCGCAATGTGAAGTGTATTTAGGGGAGTGCAGGCAATATTATCCAAAAAAAATATTCAACGAAATTTTCTAACATAAAATAGGTTCGGAGGCATGAGGCTATTTTAATTGTTTGCGATTAATAACATGAAATAATATAGGATTATCACACAGAAATTGGATGATTCTGGAAAAGCGGTATAATTTCATAAAACCGTCAGAACTAAAATCATTGATTGCAACATATGGAATTTCCTCATTTTCTTCACTCATCCAATATAGATATCATTCTCGCACTACAAAAGCTGGAGATAAGTTTCAGAAAATATTTCAGCAAACTATTGAATGAACACAATTGTTTAGAATTGAACCTTCTAGACTTAGACAAGTGGGAATACAAAGATATGGACAGAATTATGGAAGTGAATCACATGAAGAATTTCATATAATATTGAGTATCGATCTCTATTCCAGTAATATACAATTTAATAAGTAATTTCAATGAAAGAATTCTATGGAAAAAAGAAACGACAAATTCGTTGAGTGTTGTCATTCCTTCCACTTTTAAAATTCCTGATTTCAACAGATTGAAATTAGCAACGGATCTTTACTGTGACCATTGAAAAAATAATTTAAGTGCTTTACACGCCGAGTTTGAAATGTGAAGAGGTTTTTCTGGGAAATAAGACATTTGAATGTAAATCTACATTTGACGCTTATCAAGGTGCAATGAAGGACTGTATTCAAATATTCATATTTTTTCAAATATTCCTTATATACAGTTTTTCACATTATAGTATGTCACAACTTGAGGGGTAAATCTACGTGCAATTTTAAGGAAAAAAACATCATATTAACATACGGGTTGTTGAAATTTCAGGAAAAAATTGTTTTTTTCTTAAAAACTCCTGCAGTTTTTGAAATATTCAGCGCAAATTTGGAATATAAGCTATTTCTACAGCCTCCATCATTACACGTTCTAGATTTCACAAGGTGTTTTCTTTTCCGAGGCCATCTCTCCTTTTGCCCCTTCAAACTTTTTTGAAGTACATCACTGATCAGCGTATTATCAATTTTCGTCATCTTCGTTCAATTTAGAAACTTTTTTGACACCAGTAATTTTTTCGTATCTCCAACCGTTTTTGAGTGCGAAACTATTGAATTTGAATTATTTAAATTATATGTTATTCGCTAAATGAAAAAAATAATAGAAATACTCCATAGCTATGCCCAAAATTTGCTTTTTTTTGAAAGCTCGTCTTCTGAAACTCAACTTAGACTTATTCAATATCAAACTTGAAAAAAAAGAACAATTAAAAACTAACTACATTTCTGGAAGTGTCCTTTACCTGCAGGAATACAGGCCTCTATCCTTCTTCACATATTATCACGCACTCTTTGAAATATTCCTGGGGTATTTCTTATCGTGTCACAAGAGGTTATTATCCGATTTCTCAATTCTTCCACAGTGTTCGCTGGAGTGGTATAAACTAAACTTTTTATATATCCCCATGAGGAAAGGTCTCAACTATTTAAGTCTAGGGACCTAGGTGGCCATGGTTCTGGCCCACCCAGACCTATCCATCAGTTGTTGAATGTATTATTCAAGAATTCCTTAGCTTCTCCACTAAAATGTGCTGGTGCCCCGTCATACATCAACCACATTATGTTTCTCGCCAAAAGTGGCACATCTTCGAGTAATGTGGATAGCTCCTCCTCAAGAAATTGCCAATAAGCGAGACCGTTGAGTCTGTTAGGCAAGAAAAATGGCCAAATCAAATAATTTCTATTTATACCGACCCAGACATTTAGTGAGAATTGTTCTTGATGATAAGATTCTTCCATCAAATGGGGGTTTTCCTCGACCCAATAATGATTATTGTGAAAATTTGTGATAGCAGTTCTCGAAAAGTCAGCTTCGTCTGTGAGCATTATTTCACTATTAAAATGAACATTTACTCTAATTTTATCTAAAATCCATCGGCAGAAATTCAGTCTTGAAGGAAAATCTCGAGGAAGTAGAATTTGGATGCGTTGAATATGAAACGGCTACAATAAAAAGTCGTGCAGAATCTTTCAAACTAGAAAATGTGAAATATTCAACTGATTTCCAATTTTTCTTGTACTCACATGTGGATTCAAATCAATACAATTCAAATTGCTTCCTAAATATCTGGAGTTGTCATAGTTTGAGTTGCACCTTTTTAATAATTATTTTCAGTAATACCAGTTTCCCTCAACCTTCTGATATAATTGTCTAGATTCTGTTGTGTTTCGGTCAGCCAGACCGTCTGTAATGGATAACAGCCTATTCGGCATTAGTAAAATTAGCAATTTTTTTCTTAAAGGAAAAACTTCAAAAGTCTTAAAACTAATCGTTAATTTAATAAACAATTCGAGCAGACACTGGTTTAACTTCAGCAACTCTCAAAATAAATAAATACATGAAAAAAATCAAAGCCTACTTGGCATTTTTCAAATAACAATTGCTTTCAATTCAGCGAAACAATAAAATCGTTTAATAATTTTTTGCTTGAGAACGGTTGGAGATACGAAAAAATTACAATTGTCAAAAAAAGTTCAAAATTGAACGAAAATGACGAAAATTGATTGTACGCTGATCAGTGGCTTACTGCAAAAAAGTTTGAAAGGGCAAAAGAAGAAATGGCTCCGTAAAAGAAAACACGTTGTAGATTCTAGTTAAAATTTAGGACGTGTTATGATGGAGGGTGTAAAAATTGCATTCATTCCAAATTTGGGCTGAATATCTCAAAAAATGGAGGAGTTTTGAAGAAAAAAAACAATATTTTCGGCAATTTCAACACCCTGTAGCTCTGTAACAAAGCTTTTGCGGGCCTATGTTTATATGAACTGTTTTCTCAAAAATGAATGTATATTTACCCTCTCAAGTTGTAACATCCCATTACGTAACACCCTGTATAACTTATTAATATACCCTCAGTCGAACGACTATTATCTAATTCAAAACGGCTAGAATCAAACCTCAAAAATAAAACAAGAGACACTTCACTGTCATAACAAAAAAATAAATAATAATTCAGATAAAATCATCGATAAATTTGATTGCGAAATATGGATTTTGTAAGACAATTTACAATTATTTGTTGTTATTTTTCTATCTTGTTTGCGTTTATTATTTGATCCGATGTTCTATTATAATTTATTGTTTTACGTAGTTTATTCTCAATTACAATTTAAAAAATTAGGTTATATTCATTTTCTATATGATCTTAAACCCTACCAACTAAATGTTCTTTACGCAACTGCTCAGGGATGATATGCTATTACAATATTATTTAAAATAGGTAGCCTCTTCTCATTCAATATTTCCAAAGCGATGGTGAAGATCTCTGGGTTCGTGTTATTATCAATGATGAGATTGTTTTCCTGGGCTGTGTTTACTTGCCTCCAGTGACAACATTGCTGGTACATACTTCAACACCAAATTGAACTCAATTAAAAAACACATCAAAACCGTTATATTCTTCTGGTGGGAGACTTCAATTTTTCATCAGTCGTGGGTGTACAATGAGGTGGGCTTATGTTTAGAAGCTTTCAATAATGAACCAAAGTTTGTGAATTTGATAGATTAATTTTCTTTCCAAGAATTGCTCCAATTCAATAACATTACTAATGAGAATTTTAGATTTAATTTTGAGCAATACTTATAAAGTTGAAGTTCTGAAGCGATGTGATAGTCCTTTAGCCAATGAGGACAACCATCATCCTCCTTTGGAATTTTTATTTGAAACTAAACATTAAAGCAGTCTTCTCATTGACTCTAAATATTTTCTGAACTTCCAAAAATCCGATTATAATAAAATAAACGAAAACATCAATAAAATTCGATGGGCAGAGCTACTGATACTACTAACACTAGAATAGGGAACAAATTTCCTATTTATTACTCACATGAAACAATAAGGCCGATAAAACGTGAAAATAAACTCCTCACAAGGTGGAAAATTTATTGCCGCCTGAATGATTTTCTCGAATTCAGGCAACTCCGAACAAAGTAGAAAGAACTCATAAAATTGGACTTGAAAAAATACACTGCTTTGGTTAAGGCTAAGGTTTCGGTGAGTCCAGGGAAGCTATTCAGTTTTATTTCAACTAAGAATAGAAATAAATAATTTGGTTGGCTTGAAATAAGGTTTCACTAGCACAAAAAGTTTAAAACTTCAACTCTCCATCACGCATAACGTTTTTGTTAGTACCTGTTAGTACTGAAACTCAGAAGACCTGTCATACACATTAAGCTTTCTTCCGAGCACCGTACAACTAGATTCCAGTTGGTTCGAGAATACATTCATGTTCGCCGCACTTATCAGTGCAGTTTCTGTTAATTCGGTAGCGATCAGTGCACAAGGTTTGTTAAACGTATCAACGATAAATTTTCTCAGTGCAACGTGGATCACTGACGGTTAGGGAAGGCTAATTTTCAAATGCATGTACTGGAATTCATGTATTCAATCACACGTCTCTCACAATTCACCAGTATGTGATCGAGATTTCAGGTCAATATTTAGTGCCTTTCGTCCATCTAATTGTTTTGGATTTTATAACTATGCACTATAATACGAAGGACCGGATAATGCCGTACTATTGAAAAATAATTACCTTGATAAATTCGGAATCGATGTTGTGAGGTGGTCTTTTCTGATATGTACAAAATTGGCAATATATATGCAAAAAGGATGCAACGAGCCATTGATCCATTTGCAGCAAATTTTGCACCTACTCAATGTCATCTAGTTGAATTATCGACTTCAACATAGCAGGCCTCAATAAGATCGTTCATACTAAGCATAAATCGAAGATTTTAGGTAGTTACCCAGAATGATAGCTTGAAATATAGCTTTTAATTTGTTCCAACAAACATGATCATTCCCCAAAATTAATTTCCTTTTGTTTCATTAAATTCTCTTTTTCTTCCTACCAGCACTGTTTTTACAAAGAAAACATATTAGGCAAGAAAAACATGGAAAAATTAATGCTTTTGAATGATTCTTCAGTATCTAAGTGGTGCGATATTTTTTGGAGTAGTGTATAATATTTCATCTTGTTGCTCTACTAAAACATCGGTATTTTCCCACTCTTTACTTCAAAGTCTGAATTCCAAGCACGTGATAACGTCGATCCAAGTCTCGCTCATTCCGGAATGAATTCAAGACATTTTTCAAGAATTTATTCAATACGGTTCACTTCTCGAATTCACGTTCTCACGACAAATATTCGTTTCAGGTAATTGCAAAATTGAAGGATCTCCGCTGGAAGGAAGTCAAAAAGCTCGGAGATGTCCATGATATGCTCAAAGTGGATCTAGCAGAAATGATTTCTTTAGTTGAGAAAGTATTGCACGAAGAAGAATATAGCAAATCTGAGATTGCGAAGATTCTAGAGATAAGCGAGATAGAACTCGAGGAAAATTCACTAACTAGGGATACGAAGGACATACGGTTGTTTAAATTGAAACAGAGAGCTTTGCATGTTTTTCGAGGTAAGGATTACTGTCAGTTATTTTGTTCTTGTTGGATTCGAATTCTGCAAAATCCATACCATACTGCCGCAGCTGTTCGTTCTGTTTTGTTACCACTTAAAAGAAATCGCGAAAGTTCATGGGGAAATATTATTCTGAGAAACTGTCATTTATTCATATGACAAAAGTCATAGATCTCCGCCAGAATATGAACTGCTTATGTGTGTGGACTTTGTTTCTTGAATTTGATATTAATTTCAGAAAACATTTTCAGTATAGTGTGAAATTTTATGGAATTTCATCATCTGGAAGATGCGCCAATATACTCTAGAGTTAAGAGCACAAACACAAATAATGTCGGTTAGCTGCTTACTGCTAACAACAACTAATTAACAATTAGCGCACTAGTTGAGTTAATTCCTGAATTCACGCGGACGCAAACAAAGCTTGCCGATACTTATAGCCGAAGCATATACGCGCCGATTTTTCATCTGAATGAATCTTCGATTCCTGATAACTTGTTGTTTGTGCCTGCTTTGCAATTTTTCGTACAATTATGAATATATGGCGAATCAGACATCTTATTAGGGTGGAAGTTGCTTTACAAAGAAAGCAGGTTTATCAGTTATTGTTTTCAGCGCTTGAAGTTCGTTTCAGCAGTAGACAAAAAAGCCTGTTGACGGCCAGTTCAGAAGCATCTGCTACTCTAAATAGATGTAATACTCACCATTTTAATTACGATACTCTAAACAACACAACCAGCACCTAGAACTAGCAAGTTGAAGATTAATATATATATATATATATATATATATATATATATATATATATATATATATATATATATATATATATATATATATATATATATATATATATATATATATATATATATATATATATATATATATATATATATATATATATATATATATATATATATATATATATATATATATATATATATATATATATATATATATATATATATATATATATATATATATATATATATATATATATATATATATATATATATATATATATATATATATATATATATATATATATATATATATATATATATATATATATATATATATATATATATATATATATATATATATATATATATATATGTTTTGATCAAAGGGCTGGCTTGCTCTGTTTCTGACGCCTGCATTTGGAATTTTACTTAATTATAAGTGGTTACCAGTAAGCAGGCAACCTGTTTACTTGTGTTCGCATCCAAAAAGTATGCGCATAATGCACCGCATCAGGCTTAATCGCGGTAGACTAGCGGAAGAAATAGGATGAGAAGATAGAGTGAACACGGCCACACTTTGTTTGCACCCCCGCTTCAACCGGCTTGAATAAGGAATAAGTTTTTATTTCTCTTTTCAATTGCTACTTAATCAACTCGGGATTTTACTAATTTTATGAACTTTATATAAAATGAAACCCATAATTTTATAATATATTTTTTATTATATATACTGAACATTATCTCTTGCAAGTAAAACTCACAATACACCCACATTGGATAGCTTCACGATGCCAACTGACTCGAGTAAGATGTACTCACAATCAGTGCATGATGACCATCATTTACCAAAGTAACGCAGATTTGCGAAGTGATCTAGTCTTCCTCGAATTGAAACTACAGAGTAAGAAGCCGGAAGCGGTGCACTATGGACGCAGACAGGGAAAGCAGATTAATCAACGCACCTTTTCGGCACCGAAAATCAGCGCTTACAGTTAGTTTCAGTAACATACAAAGAAAACATGTTTTTCTTTAGTTTAGATACAACTTTCACTCTTAAGAGTTGTTGTGTGACATACCATTCATCCACAATCGTACGACTAAAGCACAAACGGCGAAATCAACCAGCGACCAATCATTAAATATTCATTTCAGTATAAAGTTGCCTATATGCGTTGGTTGCAAGCGCTGACCTGCTTTGTCTATGTTTGTGTGAATTTAGAGGTTAGCTCAACTATCGGAGCTCATAAGCGTTGGTTACCAGTAAACAGGTAACCTGATTTGTTTTTGTTCGTTCCCTAAAGGTTTGTTCATTGTGCACCACTTCACGCTCTATTGCGGCAGACAAGCGAGGAAAAAGAGAAGGGAGAAATGAAGGAAAATGACATAATATATTTGCATGCTAGATTCAACCGGCTTCAACGACTTTCATCGAAATGAGTTACTATTTGTCTTCGTACTTGCCATATAATCAGCTCAGTTATTTTATCGAAATGTAGAGCTTCCTACTCAAATTTCTAGAGGTGGCCCTGAGTTGTGGAAACAACGTGTATCATTCACCAAATTAGTTGCGATATTACATTCATTTTACAGACAGAGATATCCTTTCTTGTATCAGTGTGTACTGAATATTTGCAAATAAGACTCATAATATATCCCCACTGGTTAACTCCATGATGTGTGAGATAAACATCCTTACTAGATAGCTCCATGATACATCTGAAATGGCTAAGATGTTCTCAAATGCTGTGCACTATACTAAAATCACGCTGATTAGCCAAGCGAACAAACCTGCCACATATAAAGACCGTCGAGCAAGATGCTGGATGGAAAACAGACGATGGCTGGACCTGAAAGTACGTGAGCACTGAATGAGTCTCTCAGGTCTCAGACATGCTCGACGTGCTATCAGTGGACCTTCCACTGTGAGAGCCAAGGCCTTGGTTCAAACTCTCTAGGTTGGAACTGAGAGTTTCAATTGCCATACTAACAGGGCACTGTCGCCTCAGGAAACACCTAAATAAGTTAGGATTGATTGAGGATCCTTCATGTAGGCTATATGACAAAGATATAGAATCAATGGAACATGTTATGTGCGAGTGCCCAGCTGGGGATAGAATCAGGATGGAAGAACTTGGATCCAGCAAACTGAAGCTAACTGAGCTTATTAAGCTCTCATTCACAAAATTCGTTTCGTTTACGGGAAGGATGGAGCTCGTGCAGGAAATTTAGGACAGAGTGTGCCACAATAGACCACTAGGTCGCAGAGGCCAGGCTGTTAGGCAGCCTCACTCATATGATATCTAAAATCTGATCTTAAAGAAGATGGAACAGTAGTACAAAAATAAGGCCTGTTCTCAACCTGTTAAGAAGCAACAATACTCTGAATCGATGTTTGGCTCGCCATTTATTTGTAACTGTGCGGATGCAGAACCGGCACGAACAACTTGCGATTAAGAATTGAAGAATCATTCTCCCAAAAAGTCGGCGGCTATATTGGAGTATCAAAAGCGCCGAACTGCTGTGTTCGTACCTACGTGCATTTCAACTTTTACTTGATCATCAACATTTATATACGCTTGATAGCAGCAAGCAGGTAACCTGATTTCCTTGTGTTTTTACCCAAAGTGGAAATGAAATGAATGCTATAGGAATAAAAAGGGGGACGTTTGAAACCAGGTTGGAATATAATTTTTTATTATTCGCACATTTTTCAAAAACAAATTTTTATACAGGTTGAGCTAGATATTTTTTTCTTGGGGCCCTATTTTCGATACATTGTTGCCCAAAGTGCAAACGTGAAATGTGGTTCTCAAAGTTTGCCTTCTTGTCGTCAGACTTCCTTAAGCCAAAAGAGAAAAGTAACCGTAATAGGATATTTTGACACTCTAAAGAAAATCCGATTGTATTGGACGCTTTCGGTTGACATTGAAACGTGAAATTTGGCTAAAAGCAGGGATTTTTATAGAAAATAGTCGAGAAACAGTAAATTCATAAGTTTACTACTAGAAGTAAACGTTTTTGAAATAATGTACGTATTAACTTTTTTTTTCAAAATAACGAGTTATTCTGTTGAAATTGATGAAATCAAAAAACGAAAACTTGAGACAAGAAAAATTTTTCAAAAATCCGTAGATCAATGAATAATCCCTCCGGCAGAATCCAATTTCGTCCTTATTAAGAGCTTATCAGTGTCGCATATCGCTTCTCAGCATCTTAACCAGCTACATAGACGTACCCTAACGATTCCAGAGAAGACGTATTCCGTAGATATGTACGAGAGTCGCCCTCTATGGACCGAGACGGTGAACCCGCTACTGGACTTCGAGAAAGCAACGACCAACAACAAACAGATGTCAGAACGTTGAAAAATTCCAACACTTGAGGAACATCTTTCGCCGGTCCGTGAATCACATCGACGGTTGGAAACGAGTGAAATAATCCCGTTGTATTTCGTGCTCTAGGCCTCTTTTTTCCAGGATAAGACCTCCTGTCGGTAGATATTTGATGAGACAATTATTTTCCGCTATAAACTCCGCGAGTAGTCCACATATGTAAACTTGAGACAAGAAGAATTATACAAAAATCCGTAGATCAATGAATAAGCCTTCCTGAGAAGAGCTAGTTCTCAATCAAATCTGCCCGCCATGCACGCAGCCCAAGAAGCCACAATAGTTCAACTGAGCAAGATGCCGAGAAACGAAGTGGCAGACTGAAATTTCGTCCGTATTAGGAGCTCATCAGTATCGCATATCGCTTCTCAGCGTTCTTACCTAAGCTACATCGGGGTACCCTAACGATTCCAGAAAAGACGCATCTCGTACATATGTACGAGAGTCTTCCTTTATGGAGCGAGACGGTGAACCCGCTACCGGACTTCGAGAAAGCAACGAACAAACAAACAGATGTGAGAACGTTAAAAACTTCCAACACTAATAATTATCAAATGTATATAAAAAACCACGATTTGCTATGCATAACGGCTTAACATATCATGAAATTCCAAATGCAACAACTCACTCCACTTGAGGAAGAGCCATGTGGTCAGACTATTTGTTCGTTTCATTGAAGAAACAATAGACGGCTCAAGTAGGTAGACAAGTAGCTACGACACTCATATTTCAGTAAACAACCTTCTGTATGATGACTACTCGAAGGACCTGATTTAACATGACGATAGACATTGAATAATGAGTGGCAGGAGATAATCTCTTGCACACTGGGAAGAAAAAATTGCTTGCAATAGTTTGGCCGTTTGGTGTGTCAACATTATTCATCACGAGAACATCAGCAGAATTGAGAAGACCATAGCTTTCTACCGTTCAGCCTTTTGGTGAACATAAAATAATGGAATTTCAAAGAAGAGATTCTCCCTATGCACATATGATGTTGTGGCAGAAGATGCATCCGTCTTCATTTTTGGGGATCTAACATCAACTAAAGGTTGATGTTTGATCGAGTCACATCCAGCCGAAGCTAAAGAACATTCACATTTATGTCATTCGAAGTCAAGTCGTCTTTGTAGCTTCGCAATAATTTTTTTCCCAATGATTCAGTTACGTCTTTTGATATAAAGAATTGTTGAAAAAGCTAAAGAACGAATTCTTGAATATTTCGCGAAAACTTTTGGTGATAACCCAGCATTGACTGAATTAAATATCGACAAATACGTATTGGCGGTCAGATCAACACTTAAACGACCCAAAATATATGTGCAGTGGCGTCATGGTTAACCTTTCTGGAAAAAAAAATTGGAATTACAGCAAGCTTGTACCGGGTGGCTCAACACATTACGACGGATAGTTAGATATATTTCAAGGCAGTATTATGTATTGCTGCAGTGACTACAAGTTTAAGTAAATATCTGACATTTTCTGGAATTTGAAGACTTTAGAAGAATATTTTGTACACTCAATATTGACTTCAAAGCTTCAGATGAAAACTATTGTGATAGTAATTGTTGTTGCTTAAATGTATGGCACATTTAATTGATCTTTGTCAGCCAGGGTATTCGAGAACGATTTTTGACATAGGGGCTCGTTCAAATCTCATTTTACTGTATTGTACCCAGAAGAACGTATAGTATTTATTCATGATGGGATGATGCTCAATATCGGCAAATAGCATCGAGGTAACTAAACAATCAAGATCGCTTTATTGCATTCCTGGTACTCAGTTGGTATCTACTTAATCCTAATCATTCGGAAGTTGCTGTTTGATATTAGGGGCTTGATATACTTATATACAAATTCCTGGAAAAGGTTGTTGTTGACACCTTATAATACTATGAGAAAAAAATACTATGTTAGTCTTGAACAAAAAGTGTTTCGAGTATGCATCAGTGCATAGTGTTCTCAATTTCATTTTTGTTTCACTATCGCTTGAAAAATTCCAATTTTAAAAAATTTTGATATATGATTTACATTTCAAAATGAGGACTTTTCCAATCCAAGTACGAATTGATATGATTCTTGTCATCGGCGAGTGCCAACAAAACTGTTTTTTAGCATTCAGATGGAAATTCCCTACAAAAAGTACTACAAATATTTTAAGAAACTGGCAATGTAGATTAAGCAAAAACGAACAGATAAAAGCGGGTGACAGAAGATGAAGTAAACGAAATGAAAGTTGTAGCGACCGTCGTTAAACATCCAACTACAATTCAACGTAAAATTTCCGAAGAAACGGGAATTAGTAGAGTAAGTGTATCCAAAATCATTTTCAAAAAACACAGATTCTATACATAGCATGTTCAGGACCTGAAAGGGGATTTTGAACGTCGGCCTGAGTTCTGTTTATGGATGTAGGAAATGATCGTAAGAAATGAAAATTATACAGAAAATATTATGTCCTCGGATGAATGAACTTCTCACAACTCCCTAGGGAACTGGCACAATTTTCAATTAATTAGAATGATCAGAATCCACATATCTTTCGTCAGGGGTGGATTCCGCAGGTGGGCCTGCAATATCGCCTGATCTGACTTGCCTTAACCGTTTTCTATGGAGGTATGTCAAGGAAATTGTATTTCGAACTTTGCCAAGGACAGCTGACGATATGAACGAGAGGATATGCGAGTTCAATCGGTAACATCAGACATGCTAAGTAAGAAGATCATTTGAAGACAAGTAAACATTGTGTGTCGTTCAAAATGAAGTCCATTTTTAAAATCTTATGTAAATGATGATATGGAAAATCTTTCTATCTTTATTTTGCAAATGTTTCATTTTAAGTTTTATGTTTGAAGTATAAATTAATGTGATATTATAAACTCGAATCTTTCGTCAATTTTTTGGCTCAATAATTGTTGGATGACAATTGAACTCAGAAATGATTTTATCAAATTCCGTTTTTTCATCTGAAGCAACGATCGCTTCAGATAGAAATTTCAGGGAGTATTTGGAATATTTCTTGAAATTAAATAAAAATGGGCCTAAACTTTCGAAAATCTTCGAAACCGTTGTAGAGAAGGTATATAAATTCAGGTACCATTCGAAAGAATTCAAAATATATCACCTATTCAACCCTTTACATATAGGGTATGCCATTTGAAGAAAACATTGAAATGAGATTTGAAAGAGTCCCTTCTTCAAAACCCGTTTTCGAGCACCCTGTGTTACATAGATCAACAAATTGTGTCATATGTTGAAGCAACAAAAATTATTATCACAATAGTAATACATCTGAAACTTTGAATTCCGTAAAAACGCAAGAACTTTTTTTATATCCTTAAATTTGAAGAAATGTCAAAACTTCGGAACCAATTCAAGATAAATATATGGAATTTCGAACAAACTCGCCTTTATTTTTTCTCACTTAGTCAAAAATGATACAAAATATAGCATGTTTCATTTGAAACATCATAACTTTGAAATGTAATCTATTATGGAATACCTGTATGGTTCTGAAAAAAACTGCATATTACTGCATGAAAAAAAATAAAATATTTCGTAAAATATAACGTACATCGAGATATGTCAAATTTATTCAGACTGACAGAGGAAGTAGCCAAAAATTGTTACAGTAGTGTGAAGGATTCCCTTCGCGCTTTCTCAGAAGTGTTTCTGAATACTTAGGAAATATCAGAGCAAATGACAATCTACTGCAGCAGGATTTCTTATGTCACAAGCTTTCGAGAGTGATTTTTTACATAAATATAGATCACCTAAGAGAATGGGTGGATATTTCTGAATCTTTATTGAGTTTAGAGTCCACGAATGCATGAAGGATAAAACACTGAACATTAATTCTCTGGAAGTTATTGGACTAAAGTTGAAAATACATACATGTATGAAGGGTGAAAACAAGAGGTAATAAACTAATTGTGTTAAGAGAAGGTATTATTATTATGACATCTGTCATATTTTTCGAACGATTGCCTGAATTTTTTCGCAAATTTTTCTTTAAATTAAACAAGTTCCACGAAGAAATGATACATGGGCGATGTCAACTCAGATTATTGGGTCCATAATGATTCTAAACCATCTATAGATCATAATCGGCATCACTTGGAAGACTGAACCTGGCCATCGGGGCTCTTTCGATCAAACAGAGAGGGAATTTGAGGAAATATTGCAAGTTATGTATTTTTTCATTATCTCCTTAGTCCCGTTCATGACCTTGCTTGCTATGTAAAATCTTTTCTTAGATTTGTTTAGACATATACGAAGTATGATTGTTAAAATATTTTTCTGCTGGTTTTCTTTTTCCATTGTTAGAGATTCCTATCCCAAACCCCCTTCCTTGCACCCTTGTCTTCGTTTGGAAATCATGGAATGCAAGAGAAAATGAAGCGGCTAAGCAGAAGAATCTTTGGCACTCTTTATGTACACACGACACTAACACAACATAAACAGACAAGCTATTTCTAGTGCAATAGCGACAGGGAAACGACTTTTTTCCTCAGGTTTTTTCACTCGTTTATTGAATGTTTTTTCTGACACACCAAAATTATACATATGAGCATTTTTGTAAATACAATTATTCAAATTTTTGTAAATCCTCTCTTTTCGAAAGAATATATATATATATATATATATATATATATATATATATATATATATATATATATATATATATATATATATATATATATCCATATATCCAGGATATCCATTGGGACCGTCCGTTAAAAACTTTTTGAGTTCCAATTACAATATCAAGCTGAAATTTGATACGCGGCCATAACTAGAGATTTCCAATTGGAGTACAATATTTTCGAAGTGATACCATTTCCGTTTATAAGGCAAGTTGTTGGCAATTATCTGTCAAAACTTTGGACAGATTTAATTATTTCTGTTATAAACTCGATTTTTGAGGAACATTTAAAGAAATTGTAGCTCGTAGATCTTCTGCACTACAGACACAATTTTTGCTTGTGTGGATAGAGGACGGATCAAGGAATTTTTGAAGCAGTCTACACATGTCAAATGTTTATTGCGTTGTTTTGTATGACTTTTTCAATTTGGCCTTTTTCAAACAGCAATAACTCAATTTTTTCAAATGGCACGTGCCAATTTTCATATCGCCATCAGATGAAGCGTCAAATTTCAGATGGAATTGTAAAAGCATTTACTATACCCATCTCTTATTGTTCCGAAATAATTTGGGAATATATTGAATTTTGATGATTTTGCAAGAACTAACAGAGAATGCTTTGAAGTATTTGAATCAAGTAGCTGAACTGGCTACGCTCACCTGAGGTGCCTAAAATTTATTTACTTGTCAATTCGTTCATTCGAACTTGCAGGCAATTCAATAACCAATTTCCAAATTTGGCGCCTATGGGTAAAACAAAATTTCGAAGGATTAGAAGCAATTTTCTGCAATTTGGAGGAACAAAATACATAGAAACTAGAAGAAAACCAGTTCTCGATTACGACGACAATCTAATGAATACGCCAGCGTATTTTCGTGCCAATCCACATGCGTCCATAAAGTCAGCATCAATAGATATTCGATTGAGTTATACTTTCATTCAAAGGATCCTTAAGAAACATAACATGCACCCGTATTCTTTTATCAGACTACAAAAATTGAAACCAACTGACCTTCCCAAGCGGCAAAATTTCTGTGAAAATTTATTAGTTCGGCTTCAAGAAGAGACAATTCTGAAAAAACTTATATGGTCTGATGAAGCCAAGTTCAATGAAAGTGGAATAACCAACAGGAGAAATCGACATTTTTCGACCAGAGAAAATCCATATTTCATTGAGGTTATTGATTTCCAAAATAAATTCAGAGTGAACGTTTTTGCAATTTTAATGAATGATTTGTTGGCCTATAACCTATTTAATCTTAATGGACAAAGATACCTGAAGATTTTGAGAGGAACATTAGCAAATTTGTTAGATGGATTACCCCTTAATATTCTGAGGGATTGCTATTATCAAATGGATAGTGCACCAGCACATAAAACAGCTGTCGTATATCGACAGCTAACAGAAATGTTCGAGGGTAGATGGTGGGGTAATCAAGGACAAAATTTATGGCCTCCTCGTTCTCCGGACCTGACGCCCCTTGATTTTTATTTATGGGGCGAAATCAAGAGTGAAGTGTATCTCATTCTTGTAAGAAATAAAGAAGAGTTACTAGAGCGCATTCGTAATGCTTTTCGTAATATTAATCCTAAGGAAACTAGGAGGGCCACTCATCATGTTCGTATACGAGCTGTCAAGTGTATCGAGCAAAATGGGGTCCATATTGAACATTTATTCAGATTGTAAATTACTTTTCTCCTATGATGTTTGCTATCATTTATTCGTATTAAGGTAATTATCTTCGATGATTGGTTTTCGCTGAGTTCCTACAATTTTTATTCATCCGAATTGTAGAAAATCGCTTCTAATGCTTCAAAATTTTATTTTACTCATAGACGGTAAATTTGGAAATTAGTTATTGAATCGTCTGCAGTTTCTAACCACTACTTTTTAACAGTCTAAAATGAATTAAAAATAGATTAAATATATTTTCGTTTGAAAAACCAGTGGTTTTATTCCAAACGTGTTGTACTTTTTGGATATTTTCAATCTGAAATAACGACAATTCTTGTTGAAATATCCAATTCGAATGAACGAAGTGACAAGTACATTAATTTTAGGCACCTGTCAGGTGAGCGTAGCCAGTTCAGCTATTTGATTCAAATATTTCAAAGCATTCTCTGTTAGTTCTTGCAAAATCATCAAAATTCAATATATTCCCAAATTATTTCGGAACTATAAGAGATGGGTTTAGTACATGCTCTTACAATTCCATCTGAGATTTGACGTTGTCCTTATTGGGGGTTTGTTGCAGTGTGAAAATTTCGATGAATTCCAAATTTCTGCCCTTAGATATTCTGTGAGAAATTTGAAGTTGATCTATGGGTAAAAATGATAGCCATTTTCAATACAGTGTTAAGCGAAAGAAGATTCTTCGGTTCTCTGGTTATTTTATTCTGATTGAGGCTCTTTGTATCTCGTTTGGAATGAACTATCAGTTTGACCTATATGGACGTCTTCGCAATCCAAACAGAACAACTTGTGAACTCTAGTATTGTCAAGTTTATCAGTTTCATTCTTACCATTAAAAAATTCCTTGTAGAGGGTCATGTGGGTCTTGAAAGCTACTTTTTTATGCTGTTTTGAAATGACATTTGCAATCTTTTCGCTGATATAGTCAGAATATTTTAATGAAATGAATTCATCTGCATGAGTTGATTCTGTACGTGGGTAAATATTATAATATGTTATTTGTGTTCAAATTTTTCTTATCATTCAGTTTATTATATTTGAGGAAAAACCATCATTCTTAGCTGTTCACATTTTCTTCGGATTATGACAGAGGGAAAGCTTTATGAATCATTGAATTGAACGCAGCGTATTTATGAGATTTTGGATGTGGTGAGTCCCAAGAGATGCAAATATCATTATAGGTGGGTTTTTTATCAAAACTAAGTATGTTATTTATATAAGTAATTGTTAGGTCTTAAAAGTGAATCTGATTATCGACTTCTTTTTCTATTTTGATTTGAATTTTGGGATGAAAGCTATTGATTCAAGTTAAAAATTGATCTAGTTGTCTAGCGATTCATATCGTCCACATATCTATACTTTTTGGATTCGGTGGAATTGAATATGATTTCTTAAATAGAAGCCATGAAAATGTCAGCTAGTAAAGGGCTCAGTGGTGATCCCATCGGTAGATCGTAAGGTTTTTCATAGAATTTGTTAATGAATTTGAAAAAGTTCTATTGCATGCACAATTTGAGCAAGAACATGAAATCATCTTGCAGAACCGGTTTAACGTGTGATTTCCTTAAGATGTCTGGGACCTATGGAAGGCATTTATATCCTGGAACGTTGGAAAACATGTTATCCAAGTCCAAGCTGGTAATATATGCTTCGATTGGGGTTTAACCTGTTTAAATTTTTGTGTTAATTGAATTGAGGTTTCATACAAAATTGAATTCTTTGCCAATTTATATATGAATAGACCAATATATGAATAAGCAAAATAATTAGATCATGTATTAAGAAATTTAACAAATTTCCCACCTTAATATTCAATGAAAATATCAATTTAATTAACACAAAATTGAAACAGGTTCAAACCACAATCAAATCATATTTAATTAGTTTCATTGAGCCCTTTATTAACTGACATTTTTATTTCAAGAAACTGAATTTAATTCCTCCAAATCAAAATTAGTAAATTTTCAGTATAGATATTTAAACGATATACTAGCATGTTTTAACCCTAGATAACAATATCAATTTTTAACTTACATCATGAGCACTCATCCCAAAATTATATTCAAAATAGATGGAGAAGTCGATAATCAGATTCATTTCTTAGACCTAATAATCACTCATATAAATAACATACTAAGTTTCGATATATCAAAAATCCATCTTTATTGATATTTGCATCCCTCATGACTCGACACAACCAAAATCTCATGAAAACGCTGCCAATATCCGGCAAAAATATGATCATGGAAGTGTCAACTATTGAAAGAATAGCTAAGAACAATGGTTATCCCTCAAATATAATAAACGGAATGATCAGAAAAAAACAAACACAAATAGCTTATCTGTATTTATCCACGCATAGAACCAACTAATAAAGATTAATCTATTTCATTTACATATTTTGGCCGAATCAGCAAAAAGATTGCAAATGTCACTTCTTAACAGGCTTAAAAAGTAGCTTTCAGGACCCACATGAAACACTTCCAGATATTTACAATAGTAACGATAAAACTGATGAATTTTACAAAACTGCAGTTCACAAGTTGTTCGGTATGGATTGTGAACGCGTCTATATATGTCAAGCTGGTTGTTCATTCGAAACGAGATACAAAGAGCATCAATCAGATTACTTTAAGTAGAGAACCTACGAATCTACTTTCGCTTCACATTATATCGAAAGGGTGCCCACATTTTACCTCATAGATCAACTTGAAAATATTCACAGAATACCTAAGAGACGAGAATTAGATTTCTTGGAATGCATCAACATTTTCAAACTGCAACAAACCTCCCCCAGATAATCTTCTGAACAACCAGTATAGTCCGGCTTATTCGCCTCTATTTGACATCTTTAAGTAATACCTGCTTTAATCATAATTAGTTTATTACATTCCCTTTGTACCCTTATTAATTTTGCATCAACATGTTTACATATGAAGGTATTTTAAACTTTAGTTGTCAGCTGAAGATGGCCGAGAGACCGAAATTGCAATCCTGTTCTCAATAAATCTCTTGCGATAGTTTAATTTGTTATTATCATCATGATTAACTATCACGTAGTAACGGCGAAATCGATTAACTATTCTTTGGAAATAAGTTGTTAAATTTTGATACCTGGGAAAATGGAGGAAGGTAAGGGTCATAGGTTTCCGCAGTTTTATAGAGCCCTTAACAATTTCTACAGTAAACAGTTAATGATATGCACAAACCGGACAGCTAAAAATACTGAACTTCTTAATGATAATTTAAACCTAGAGAGGAACTGCGTTGAACTGAGCGACGAATTCTGTTACTAGTTTATTTGTATACAGCAATGATCAGGGCGTTCCCGCAAATAATACAGAGCTACGTTGTTTTAAGGGATTGCAGGCCTGCATGTCTGTTGTTAATTTCGAGTCGCTGCCTTTAATCGTTTCTTACGAGAAGGTGAATTTAATCATTATGTCAAAAAAAAAATTTCGATGTATCTAGTAATTAAGTTTTCGTGCTTGCGTCTTTACTGAAATACATTACTTATTGCCAAATTTCTCGTGTTAAGTACACTACGAAATGCGACATAAACAGCCGTATTTCTCGCATTTACTGAAAAATTTTGATTATCTCGTAGATCGCAGAGATACGCGATCCTTAGAAACAACAAATTTATTGTTTTCGGATTCTCTTTTATATCAGTTCTATTAGACATTGTTTCTCGATAAATTTCATGTGTCTATTACAAAGGGAAGTGTCCTATAGGTTTCAATTCACTTCAAAATTTTCCACAAAATTCTACATAGACGGCCTTATCTTTGGATTGTGTTGACTTAAATGAATAATTTTTAATTACCAAGATTTTCACTGTTTTCAACTCTTCATTATATATATATATATTATTATTTAAAATAAATTAGAGTTGAGGCGTGATGTCTATATAACTTAAATATCATAATATACATTATGTCTAACAGGTTGCAAAGCAGTGAAAACAAAGTAATACAAAATGACTTAAAAATAGATAAGGCTATTCTAATCTGATGGAAATAAAATAAAAAGATTCTCAAAAGCAAGTAGATCAAAAACATGTTATATGTTATAGGTACTTAGAAATCTTCAGTTGCCTGTTTCAGATAATATCCATGAATCATATTCTTGAAAGCATTGACAGAAGTAGAAGAAATTACATGTGGTGGTAGATCATTCCATGCCGTAAAGACACGATTGGAAAGAAAATTCTGTCTTGGGGTGGATTTGAAGTTTTCTCGATATAATTTCAGTCTGTGGCCTCGTAGACGTCTGTTGTGATTGATCGTTAAAAATGGAGATAGATCTGCACCGAACCGTTATTCAAGGCTCTGTAGACAATAATAAGATCACCTCGAAGCCCTCTAATATCGAAAGGTTGAAGATCGAATGTTTCGAGGCATTCGGAATAACTTGGCCGTCGACGTACGGAATTCTTGTTATCCTCCGCTGAATATATTCGAGAGAATCCGTCTCGTAATTGTAAATGGGAATTCGCACAGGACCTGCGAATTCCATTAATGGACGAACATAAGTTTTATATAAGAGACTACAAGTTTTGGGCTGACAACCTTTGAAAGATCTTTGAAGCAGTAACGAAAGTCTAGAAGCCTTGCTACAAATACTTTGAATATGATCAATCCACGTTAGGTCATTAGAGACGATCATTCCAAGATCAACTTGCTTCGATGTGGTGATCAGAGCAGTTCCAGAGATTTGTACATCCGATGGGGGTTCTTTTTGTCAAGGTGCAGGACCTTGCACCTATCCAAATTCAAGGGTAAAAGCCAGTTGGTGCACCACCTGGACAAAGGATCAAGATCTTGTTGAAGAGTGTGGAAGTCAGAAAATGGATTATTATATAATTTTGTATCGTCAACATAGATAGCAGGTGGAAGAAAGTATAGAAGGAAGTTCAGCAGTACACAGTAGGAATAGTAATAGGCCTAAAACGGAACCCTGAGGAACACCACTTGAAACCGGCTTGAGTTAAGACTCTTCATTCGAAACCTTAACACGAAAGCTTCTCCCAAGTAGAAATGCTCTAATCTATTCTAGAACACGACCTCTTATGCCAAGGTGTTCAATCTTATACAGCAGTCGTCGATGTGGGACTCTATCAAATGCTCTCGAAAAATCTGAATAAACTACATCAATTGGAATCCCGCAGTCTACAGCCTTTGTCCAATCGTTGATACATAGAAGCAGGTTTGTAATCACTGAACGACCAGGAAGGAAACCATGCTGGTTTTCAGGAATCAATTTATTGGAAAGGAGAAAATCGAGCATTTGGAGGTGAATTATTCTTTCACATATCTTCGAAGCAATCGATACAAGACTGATAGGTCTGTAATTATCTGCTGAGAATTTATCTCCTTTCTCGTAGATTGGGGTAACTGTTGCTACCAACCAATCATCCGGAAGAGCACCTGTTTCGAAAGATATGGTGAAGATGATAGACAGCGGTGTTGCCAATGTAGATGCACATTTCCTCAAGAGAGTAGAAGGGGGCTGAATCACTCAGATTGTTCATTTGTTCCTCTAAAATTGCTGAACTGAAGGTTACGTGTGATAGATCCAAAGAACATCGATTGAATTGAATTGGGGTAAAGGGCCATAAGGTTCGTCGGTAAAAGATGCTGAGAAGGACTTCGCGAGCACTTCAGCATATTCGCAGTCATTTGTGCGAAGTTCATCATCTGAGTTGCGAAGCATGGATGTCGACACTTTTGCGTTCATTATTGACTGGATGTATTTGAAAAATTTCTTCCTGTCCTTGGTTCTCGCAAGATTATCCTCGAATGATCGTTTTGATTCTATTATTGATACCTTCAACGCATTCGAAAAATATCTGTGACTTCCGTAATCTCTATCGGATCAATAACGGAGGTATCTCTGCCACAAAGATTTTTTCTGACGAATTATGTTCATTATTTGGATATTCAGCCATGGTTTCAATGGGTTGGAGAAAATTTTCATCTTAGTTGTGCACTCATTGGTTTTAGAGTTTAGCAAGTCCAAAAAGCGTTTCCATACAACATCAATGTTATTCCCCCTCAAAACATTTTCCAGTCTATTGCACCGAGCATGCTATTCAGCTTGTCGTAGTTGATAATAGATATAACTTTATGAGATTGTATACTCAAAGAAGAAGGAACGTACTGAATACTGGACTTCACAACGATGTGATCTGATTATCCGAATGGGGATAAATAGCTCACAGGTGATAAGAGATTTGCGTCATTCACCAGAATCAAGTCCAGCAGAGAAGGTTTTTTACCAGGGCGAAAGCGAGTAGGTTTAGCAAAAATTTGGGTCAAGTTTGAGTCCAACAAAATCGAAACAATGGTATAAGAGATCAAATGCCCGGAAGACATGTTGGATAAAATGATTGGCCAAACTATATCACGACAATCGGAATCTCCAACGAATAGGGTACTTTGTTTTTCTGATGACATGACTCTCAGATGTTCTGCCATCTTAGCATCGAAAAATGACTGATGAGGTCGGTAAACAAAACCGATATAAATACTGAAATCTTTGTTTCGAATATTTAAGAAGATATTGTTAATTCCCGGAGTATCTAATGAAGAAACATCCACAGTGAACGAATTTATGATACTTTTATGAACATAGATGCATACTCCAGCATGTCGTAAAGTCGTCCGGCTATCATTTCGAAAAATTGTATAATTTGCTATGGCTACCTGTTGGTCCGATATCAAAGGATGCAGATAAGTTTACGTTATAAAAATCAAAGACGGTTGCTGTATCTGGACGAGACTCAAAAGTTAAAAGTACTTTAAAGATAACGACATGGTATTTGTATATAGAAAGAACCTACCTACACGTCTTCCTAATGCAACATATATAAACAGACAGGCAAAGTGACGCTGATTCTATATGGGTGCCTTTTGATGTTCGAAATCCTAGAATGAGTTACCTTTTCCACATTCAATAAAAAATACTAAACTGAAAATTGTGTTGAGTTGTGCGAATGCATATTCATTTATATTTAATACCTTTGTCGGTTTTCATGACAATTAATCATTCGTTTATCAAAGCATTCTTATATGATATTCATCAGTTATAGGAAAGATGAGATCCTGTTAAGGAAATAGTGACATTATCCTTTGAATATACAACAAAGTCATCTCAGGAGATATTCGAAAACATACATTATTGTTTGCTATACATACAATCGACTATTCCATATCAATAATACTATTGTGGAATGCAACATGCACTAGATATGCTGAATATCATCGGAGACCGATAATGATGTCGACAATAGTGCGTCCATTTAATCAGACTGACCTCCATGTTTCGTCAATATGAATCCAAGCCGATTATGTTGAATTAACGACATTGAGATATTCAACGTACGTGTTCTCAATATTAACAATGATCTATTCTACTATGAAATATACAAGGTAAGTCACGAGTTACGAGACGGTCTTTCACTGTGAAACCGTACTTTTAATTTTTTTTCTAAAACTTAGACCTATTCGGTTTATTACAGGCTATAATATAAAATTCTTTCAGAGTATATACAGGTTGTTTCAAAAGTGTTACTTTTAGCGCGTCGAAATTAAAAACAAGTTCATCATAATTTGATTGAGGAGGCCGTTACTTGATGAAAATCGATATACATATTTTCAATGAAATAAAACTTAAGATATTTAGATTTTCACTATATTAACAAAACTATGACCAGTTTCCCCACACTCTGGCTTCATCAGATAGATACAAACTAATAAACAGAGTTATTCCTTATATATTAGTCTTATTTCCTACTTTATATTACAATAGGTACAAGAGGTATGTTGGAAAACCCATCGGAATTGCTTACTTTATGAATTGAAAAGATTGAGTAAAGGAGAAGGATTTAGACCTAATTGACTATTAAGTAACCTACCTGAATTCTTTTCTTTGTTGATCTCAAAAATTTTCAATAGATTGAGTTTTTGTCTGTTATTTTCATTGTGTAAAATTTTGAAATTAAAATTATATTATGATTTTGATTATCTGATATCTGATTTATGATAATTAAAACTACGTTTGTGCACACCGGATTTATTACTTTTATCAATTTTAGATTTGCAGTTTTTGATATGTCGGCCTAAAGAATTATCAGTTCGGAATGCTCTATTGAAATTATAATGCGAGAGGAATTATTTTAATTTTATACTACGATTATGAATATAATTTAAGCTGTCGTATTTTGTGTTAGAACTTTTAATACTTGGAAATACTTCCTGAATTGCTTTTTGAAATTTTTGCGTGAAATCATGTTCTCAATCATAGTTCGACTGTAACCGTTATTGACCGCTATTTGTTTAATTATATTTATCTCTTTTATGAAATTATTTTGTGACATTTGGATATTAATGAGTCTATGTACCATACTATAGTAAGCTGCTAATTTATGTGGATAAGGATGTGTAGATGAGCTGTGAATACTAATATCTGTATGCGATGGCTTATGATAAATAGAAAAATTATGTTTGCCGTTAATTTTAGTAAAAGTTAATTCCAGAAAGTTAATGGAGTTTTCTGTTTCTATCTCTAACTTGAATTTGATATTTTCATGAATTTTGTTAATGAATGTTCTGAATGACTCTAATTGTCTGTTTGTGCCAGTGAAACAACAAATGATATCGTCGACATATCTAAACTAATGAATAGTGTTTGAATAACGGATGTTCTTGGATAGTTTTCTCAATATTATCCATGAAAATTTCAGCGAGCAGAGGGCTCAGAGGAATAATCATGATTAAACCTTTTTTACTATTATATTATACTCCATTGTAGTTGAAATAATTTTGTTGTAAACAAATTTCTAGAAGGTGTAAGATTTCTGATTGAATTATCGGATTGACTTTATTAGTTTGAAGGGCTTTCTTGGTGAGTTTCACTGTATCACTAGGTGGAACACTAGGGAAGAGATTTACCACATCCCATGACATAAGTTTAGCGTTCGGTGGTAGTATCGTGTGCTGAATTTTATTTATTAGGATTGAAGTGTTTTTTATTGAGAATTTAGGTTCAAAATTAGCGTACTGTTGAATGATATCTATGAGAAAGCACATAAAATTCAGCACACGATACTACCACCGAACGCTAAACTTATGTCATGGGATGTGGTAAATCTCTTCCCTATTGTTCCACCTAGTGAAACTCATCAAGAAACGCCCTTCAAATTAATAAAGTCAATCCGATAATTCAATCAGAAATCTTACACCTTTTAGAAATTTGTTTAGAACAAAATTATTTCAACTTCAATGGAGTATTATATAATAGTAAAAAAGGTTTAAACCTTGGTAATCCTCTGAGCCCTCTGCTCGCTGAAATTTTCATGGATATTATTGGAAAAACTATCCAAGAACATCCGTTATTCAAACACTTTATTTATTGGTTTAGATATGTCGACGATATCATTTGTTGTTTCACTGGCACAAACAGACAATTGAAGTCATTGAAAACATTCATTAACAAAATTCACGATGATATTAAATTCACGTTAGAGATAGAAACAGAAAACTCCATTATTTTTCTGGATTTTACTATGACTAAAATTAACGGCAAACATGATTTTTCTATTTTTCATAAGCCATCGCATACAGATATTAGTATTCACAGCTCATCTACACTTCCTTATCCACATAAATTAGCAGCTTACAATAGTATGGTAGATAGATTCATTAATATCCAAATGTCACACAATAATTTCATAAAAGAGATAAATATAATTAAACAAATAGCAGTTAATAATGGTTACAGTCCAATTATGATTGTGAACATGATTTCACGCAAAAAAATTCAAATTGCAATCCAGGAAGTATTTCTGAGTATAAAAGTTCTAATACAAAATACAACAGCTTAACTTATATCGGTAATCCTAGTATAAAATTGAAATCATTCCTCTCGCATTATAATTTCAATATAGCATTCCGAACTGATAATTCTTCAGGCCGACATATTAAAACTGCATATCTTAAATTGATAAAAGTAATAAATCCGGTGTTTATAAACTGTCTTGCGGGGATTGTAATAAAATTTATATTGGTAGAAGTTTCAGAAATTTCAATGTTAGATTATCCGAGCACAAACGTAGTTTTATTTATCATAAATCAGATTCCCATTATTCAAATCACTCACACGAAGAAAACCATAACTTTAGGGATAATTTCAAAATTTTACGCAATGGAAATAACAGACAAAAACTCAATCTATTGGAAATTTTAGAGATCAACAAAGCAAAGAATTCAGGTAGGTCACTCAATAGTCAATTAGATTTAAATCCTTCTCCTTTACTCAATCTTCTCAATTCATAAAGTAAGCAATTTTATGGGTTTTCCAACATACCTCTTGTACCTATTGTATTATTAAGTAGGAAATAAGACTAATATATAAGGAATAACTCTGTTCATTAGTTTGTATCTATCTGATGAAGCCACAGTGTGGTGAAACCGGTCTTAGTTTTATTAATATAGTGAAAATCTAAATACTTTAGTTTTATTTGATTGAAAATATTTTTATAATTTTCCTATAGTCACGTCTTGCTGTTTTCTAGTCTATTTTGATTTTTTTCAAATCATGGTCACATTTATCTTGAATAAGTTTCATAGAGAGTGCGTAAAAATTGTTATAATTTAAATTGTTGATATTGAATTTGATTTATCAATAACGAAGGCAAAATGTATCGCATATAATATACCACTTGATATACTCATCGAGAAGTCCCATATTCTGAGTGTGCAATATTTAATTAACACTTATGAAGGTTTTGTTCTCGTAAACTTTAGAACGTGATATTCCTCCAAAACAAATATAGCATTCATCTTTCTCCATATAATACACAAAAATGAATGAATGTAGTTGTTGGAGGATGGAAAATAAGTTTATATTTTTAGTTCCTATAAAATACTCTTCTCATCAAGACGTGCCTTCTGGTGCTGTTGAATAAAGCACGATTTTATTATGTGAGAATGATCATATTAATTATTGATAACGTGCCATATATTATTCCAATCACCAACATTTCAAATAGAAATAATTTTATTATTTTGAATAGAACACCCTACTTCTGGGTTATGACTCATATAGGAAATTAATAACCTTTTAATGAGTATTTCGGTTTCCTATAACTAAATTCAATGGTCTTCATTTTATAATTGTTTAACATACATAAGCAGATCAGCTCACTAATTCACAACTGTGGACACCCACACTGCACCCTTATGATGCCGACTTCACCTTGTGATGGTTCCGGCGAGTCGTTTAAGAGAAAACGCTTTTTTGAAGCATTTCAAACAATCAACCATTTGCTATTCTTATATCTGAAAAAAATCGGAGATCCCAACGAAAGTTGCAATAATGTAATCCAAGGAAACAAAATATTGCTACAAACTGGATTCGCTACGAAGACTATTGATGATACATAAAAAGATAGTACTTCTACTAAACGGTATTTTGAAGCTTAACTTTGGGGAATATGACCACCCGTACTTTTGTATTATGTACAATGAGTATTAGAAACATCTAGCATATTTTATCCATGTATTATCAATAGTTCTCGAAGCGCAAGCCAATTAATATGCAGACATTTCACCGTTTCGAGAATTAGATAATACTCATGTTACTCACATATAATGTTCATTTCATTAGATGAAAAAACATTTCAGAATCGGTTGAGTAATTTTGAGTTATCGGTAAGAAAGAAACAAAATTTTTCCTTTTTATATTATGTGAGTGTAAAGTATGGAATAAAGTTAATAATTTTTTCACTTCAGTTTCTGGTTAAAATGCTCGTACAGGTCAATTTTCATAATAGGCTAAAAATTTTTATAATATGAGGTCATTAACCATTTCGCAAATTCAAACCGATCATTTATTTCATTTTTATTAAGAGCATATTCTTCTGAGTTCTGAAGTGCCCTTTGTTAGAGATCAGCGATTAAAGGTTTTCGAGATACAAAGTGTTTCATCCAAAAAAAAATTGATTTGCTATTTTTTATGATAGATTAAAAATTCAGCTGTCAATTCGATGTGAAGGACATCATACCCTCACCCTTTGCACTTCTTACCCATTCCGATCTATCATATCACATGTGATACAGCAAAAGTAGTGAATTGCTCTGAAGTACCCTAGATCATATATTCTTCATGCGTATCTAGGTGTCAAGTGCAATGTTTAAGGAATCGACATAAAAAGCTTTCATTGTTACTACTTTGGACAGGTACATAGTCTATAGTTTGTGTAGTAAACTTTTGTCCTTATTCCAAGATATTCTCAAGCATGTAAATTTTGGAATTATATACTTAATAATTCAATGTTATGTTTTGTTATTGAAATAATATATAGCATAGATTATGTGAAGGTGAATTACTGATTATCTTTCATATTCATCTGTTGATGATATTGAATACAGACGGTCTATACGCATCTAAGTATTCCCTATTTCTTCAAGCCTTTGTCTGTGAATCATATTGTTAAATTGCTGGACGAAGAAGATAGATATGATACATAAGTTGTGCAATGATTGACATTCCGGCAACTGCGACCCTGTAGTTTATTTTTGGTACACTCTTCCTCAAATCTCACCTCCAAGCTAGTCCTTCTTATGAAGTTATAAGCTTAGAAGGAGAGACTTTAATAAGCTCAGTTTCTCAAACCTGATGGTGGCACCAGCTGGGCGTCCGCACTTGACGTGTTATATCAACTCTGCCCCCTCCTCGCATAATTTGCGTGAAAGGTTCTCGATAAGTCCTAAGTAATGTAAGTTATTTCTGAGACGATAGTTTCACATCAGACAGAACTTATTCTTTGCCCAGTCTGATGAAGATTGGAGGACATTCCTGCATCATTAGTGGCGTGCAATGATCTGTTTCATTGTCCTACTTGTCAATCCACTCGCAAACAGAAAGTTAGCACAGTGTTCACCTGCGAACAAATAGGGACCTTCAAGTAGACTGTTTTCGAAGGTGGCCCATGCCACCTCCAGAAAATAAGAGAATTCAACTGAGATGATTGCGCATGTTGGTATGCCAATGATTTCATAGTCAGCATCTCGTTTCCTGTAAAGCGCTGATCACGAAGCTGACCAAATTCGTCGTATTCCGGGAAAAGTGATGGCATTTATAGCCATTCTTGCTGCTCTTCCAATCACCAGGTAGAGAGGAGCAGCTCCATGGCTGCTGTTGTTGCAGAGCGAGAAGCTCCAGTGATCATCATGCAGGACGTCCTCTGCAATTCAGAGAGCTTGAGTTTGGGTTGCTTTTCATGACTATATTCCCACCAAGCAATGCAGCCATAAAAGGTATGTGATCTCACCATCTTCACATATAAATACTGAAGTTGATTTGATGCAACTCTCCATTTCTTTCCACAGGTCATGTGGCATGCTCATAAAGAATATCTATCTATGTTTATTATGATTTCCAGGTTCGAATTCCACATAAGATTCATCGAAGGTAACCTCCAGATATTTTTCTTTCTACATACTTGAAATAAACAGTCCAGTCAGGATAGCGGGTTATGCGTAAATTCCCCTCTCCTAATGGAAGGCGCTATTATTCCCAGTGAGTCATCAACTAGTAGAGACCACAGCAAGGGGGATAAGACTCCTCCTTTGGGGCAGCCTGTACCAGTCATAATACCTACTACTTCCCTCTTGTGGAAGAAATTGACACATTGAGATTTAGCATCTATCTTATTCATTCAGCAATAATATTCAGTACTCATCCTGCTTTCGCAGCTCTTAACTGTCAGATCACATCAAAGGTTTCTGCGATTGAACATCAGTTGTGATGGATCGAAAGAAAGAGCCCAATGAGGTTTGGAAGGTGGATGTCCACCCACTGCTGCAGTAAGGCAGGCATCATACCTATGACACCGGTAGATGATGACATAGCTTGAAAGTAAGATTCTCTAACTTCTCTCTTCTAGAATCCGTACTCTTTCCATTTGAGCCTTTTACACTTCCAATGGACTATACCGGTCATTTAGTGGGAACCCTGTGTAGCCTTGAACTAACGGGGGAACTTTCCACATCCTCGAAAAAAGTGCACCAGGACTCTGTCTTTGCTTTTCTGATTTCTTCACTATAAGAGTAGACCGATATTTGCCGATATTTTCAACTCAGTTTAAAAGAAGTCGAAACTTCTTTCTCACGATTTTTAAGGGCAGGATTATAACATTTTCAGGATTTCTTCTTGGTAAACAGTTTTCGTGATATACCGACGTAATCGACCGTAATAACTTCTCAGCCATACACTCGACGTCCCCGACTGTGCTCCTAGGGTTTCTATTTTCGACCACACATGTCCAGACTCAATTCTGATTGAATAAGTCTGTGATCAGATCCCGAGGCTTCACTTGATACACCCCACTACAAGATCTTATTGCTAAAGGAACTTGTGGTTGGCAATTTGTCAAGAAAATGAAGAGTCTCATTTCGATCACTTAAAATTATTGTACATTCAACTGCATACACATTATTTTGGAATGGTTTCAGCTTAGTTCTTTTAATTTTTACTTCAGTAAAAATTTTCGAAATCGGTTTTCAAATTCTATCATATCGCTGAATCATTCGCACGTAGATCGAAAATTATATCATTCCACGCTGTAGAACGAACGAGATAAAAATGTTTTTTGTCGATTCACAATACCTTTTGAATCAGGTGTAAATCAGCTTTTGTTGATTCTTATGCTCAGGGGTGCTGATTTTTTTCGAAAGAAAATTTCACGATATAAAGTGTATGTATGTGTATGAAGTGCAAATTTTGGAATCATAAAAAATATCAAATCAATTTTTTCTCGGATGAAACACCTGTATCTTCATTATATATTATGTAATAATATGGGACATTACAGCACTCTGAAAACTGAAAAAAATGACAATTTCTATCGAAACATAAGTTGACCGTTCGAAGTAATTTTCCCGAAAACTCAAGTGGAAAATATTATGAATTTCATTCCACGCTTGACATTTGTACGGTATAATACTGCAGATTGTCTCAAATTTGAATATGATATCATCAATTTCTTGAAATTGATGATCATCGTCAACTATGAATTGGAAGAAAATTATCAAGTAGTAATTGATACGCAAATCTATAGCATGCATTCAAACGACTTTCTCACACCATTCAACATGTCTGGTCTTATTATTATTGACGTGAATACAGCTATAATTCTGTTTTTCATACATTCCGGAGTAGTTGGAAAGAGAAAACATTAAGAAAAGAGCAGACTAGTAATCTAAATAGTTGTACGGTTCACTTTTTCCTACTCATTTATTGGGACGAAACTTGTTTCTTGCATCGCGTCTAAATTGAGCAGGAAGCAATCTAGCTGTAGCATTATTTACGTTGAGTAGTATATTTTCTAGAAATCAGAAAATCTCTGCTTGAAGTAATGAAAATTTCTGATCGATCAGATGTTCCATGAAATTCATGGACCTAAACTCAGTCACCATCTATATCCCTCCATCTATCCATCTATTTTGACGATTTCATTTCAGTGCGAAAATTCATCATTATGAAAAGAGCTATCATCTGTGAATATCACAAAATCACAATAAAATTAGAACTTCACTTTTTCAAGTGACCTTAAACAAAAATCCAATTCGATGCATTTGCACTCAAAAATGATACTTGTTGTTCCTTGAGTATCTTTCAGACGTTAGTTTGCAATTTCAGCAATTTTTCCGCTACATGTTTAAGGATTTTTCAATATCAATATTGCCACTGAAAAATTGTTTTTGATTATTCGCTGGTCCGACTAGTTAAACTTGTTTTGAGCAAGCATTCTGAAATTTTCTAAGAGTCATTCATACGCTACTCTTCGGGGATAAACTCTGCTAAGGTATGTCTTTGCATGAAGCTAAAAAGCAACTCTCCAAGCACTCACTAAAAGCCAATATCATGCCTCCTTTCTTTCTGAAAATAGTTATCGTTTATAATGAATGGTATGGAATGAGGGTTTACCTAAGAAATTTAGAAGAAGTCTTTCAATAAAACTGGAAGTATTAATATATTTTTATACTTCTCTTCTTCACAGATAGTACCTTGATCAATGTGATATTGATAATAATTGTATTTAATTACTAGGAATCATTCGTAAAATGAAAAATTTCAAATTTAGGTAGATCTGCTTGAAAGGTCAATTTGTTTTATATTCAGATTACAAAAAGAAACTACCGTGTTTTATTCAAAATAATGAAAAATTGAAAATTTGAAAAATAACTATGTTACTATGAAGCATTTTACCATAAACCAACGTTATGCAGATTGTGTAAGATTGGTTCATGGAAATATAGCCAAAAGTAGCCCGAAACACCTACATTTTGCGGTTAAAAAATTATTCACGAAATTTAAACTAGTGATGATGTTTAACTTTTTCAGCAGCATTCCAATCTTAACAACTTCAAAACTTTGAGATAACTCGATAACGGCTAGACTTAAGTTTGGGAAAATTTCAATAAACTTAGTTACGACGTACTATCCGAAAATGCTTTAGAAATTATGGTTTACCAATAAAAAACGAACTAGTATTATATTTATTATGAACCTAATTACTATGACTACCCGAAAATGTCTGGAAAATTATGGTATTCCATGAGAAAACTAAGAATAATATGCCACACATTTTTGGGACACCCTGCAGAATTCAAAATAATTTTAAATTATAACCAGTGAAGGACTGCAAAGGTAAAAAACAAGTACTGTGTTTTAAGGAATTTTTTTTAATAATTGCGATTCGTAACGCGTTTCACTACACCGTAGCTTCTTCAGATGAATGAATATACAGAAAAATATAACTATAAATGTTCTTGAGTAATTAAAGGCTTATTGGGTTGCTTCTCGTTAAGCGGTTATTTAAGACAGGTATATCCAATAAAATTAAGGAATAGATTGCTCCCCGAAAAGATTCAATAGAGGTGAAGGGCTTAAATCGACTTGTGCATTGATGAGTCTACCTGAGTGTTTGTACTTATTGATTTATAAAGTTTCCCAAAGATCTAATATCTAAGATCTTCCAATATTTATTATCTGTATGCCAAATTTCAAACTGTGGGTCGAAAGAATGATTATTTTCTAAGAGATGATTCGCGTAATTTGAATCTGATTTTTATTTGAAACACGGCGTTTATGTTCCGATATTCTAATATTAAAATTTCTATGTGTTCTACCAATGTAGAAATTATAACAGTCATTGCAATTCAATCTATAAACACCTGATTTATTGTTTTTACCTGGTTTGGTTTTATTATTTTTATATATTTGCCTAAATTATTATTAGTTTGGAAAGATATGTTGAAATTATTGCTAATTGAGAATTATTTCAGTTTCTCACTTGTAATGCCAACGTAGGTTAAGGTGTTGAATTTTTGTTTCAATTTATCGACAGGGTAAACTTCATTCAATACGATTCTACTTTGTTTTTATTTAAAATATTATTTATTAGTTTGGTTTTGTAACCATTATTTTTGGCTATTTGTTTAATCAAATTTAGTTCTTTGTTGAAATTTTCTGGTGATAACGGGATGTTAATCAATCTATGAATAAAACCATTGAATGCTGACATTTTATGTCGATATGGATGACACGACGAGTTATGTATTATAATATCTGTATGTTGCGGCTTATGGTAAATTGCGAAAACATGTTTTTCATTTTCATTCTACGTCTAAGAAATTTATCGAATTATTGCTTTCTATTTCGGTTGTGAATGCAATTTTGGATGTAATGAATTTATATGATTTTCGAAAATTTTCAACTGTCTATCTGTTCATGTGAAGCAAATAATGATATCGTCTATATAGCGATACCAGTATAAACAATATTTACTGAGTGGATGATTATGAATTAATTTCTCTAAGTTATTCATGAAAATTTCAGCTAACAAAGGACTTAACGGATTGCCCATAATCAAGCCGTCTTCAATAGTATAATATTTGTTATTGAAATGGAAATAATTTTGATCCAAACAAATTTTTAATAATGAAAGAATATCTGATTTAATGATAGTATTGACATAATTCTTCTCTAATAAATCTTCACCTAAGTAATACGTATCGTTCGGAGGAATGTTGGGAAATAGATTCTTAACATCGAAACAAATGAGTTTGGAATTAGGTGGTATAGTGGTATCTTTTATATTGACAATAAGTTCGTATGAATTTTCGACCGAAAATTTAGATTTAAAATTGCAATGTTTTATCAGAAAGTCGTTGAGGAATTTTGAAAGTTTGAACGAAGGTGCCGTTACATGAGAAACAACAGGTCTAATAGGGTAATTAGGTTCATGAAGTTTTATCAACGAATATAATTCGGGGGATTGTGGATTGGGGTTAATGAATTTATATATTTCTTGGTCTGTAATTAATGATTTTGCTGTCGAAATTATCTTTGTAACCACTTTCTGAAATTTTGCGTTAGGATCCTTGGTTGACGTTATATAGTTTCCGGCTGTTAAGAATTCTTCAGTTTTAGAAATATAATCGGTTTTACTAATCGCAATGACGGTGTTACCTTTATCTGCTTTAGTGAATACTAAATCGTTCTTGGTACTATTTTCACGAATTGTTTTTATTATCTTATAATCTGAATTGGAATGAGTTGATAATTTCGAAAAGTTTTCTTTGATGATTTTTGCTGTTGGATGTTTGGCTAAAATATTATTTTTGGAGTTTTTGAGAATGATTTTGGAGTCTATGCCTAACTGTTCAAAATTAGTTTCATTATGTTCTGGATGTAAATTATGTTTGAATCCTTATTCTAATAGATCTTTTTGTGGCTATGTAAAATCAGTATCCGTTAAATTCGTGAATCTGTCAAAAAATTTATGGTCTGAAAATTTATCAGTTGAAGGTTTGTGTGGAGAAATTTTGAATTGAAGTAAAATCAACTCTTTCTGTTGTTGCTGCAACTTTTTATGAATTAAAATTTTGACATCGTATCTGGATTCAGAGTCTAAAATATCAAACTCATCAGGGTGCAATCTAAACAATAATTCCGAATGGATTACCTTCAAATATATGTTTGCAATTTACCATAAGCCGTCACATACAGATATATTTATACATAACTCGTCGTGTCATCCATATCAAAATAAAATGTCAGCATTCAATAGTCTTATTCATACATTGATTAACATCCCGTTATCACCAGAAAATTTCAACAAAGAACTAAATTCGATTGAACAAATGGCAAAAATAATGGTTACAATCCCAAACTAATAAATAATATTTTACATAAAAAACAAAGTAGAATCGTATTGAATGAAGTTTACCCTGTCGATAAAGTGAAACAAAAATTCAACACCTTAACCTACGTTGGCATTACAAGTGAGAAACCGAAATCATTCTTAAGTAGCAATAATTTCAACATAGCTTTCCAAACTAATAATAATTTAGGCAAATATATAAAAATAATACAACCAAACCAGGTAAAAACAATAAATCAGGTGTTTATAGATTGAATAGCAATGACTGTGATAATTTCTACATTTGTAGAACACAGAAATTTTAATATTAGAATATCGGAACATAAACGCAGTTTTTCAAATAACAAATCAGATTCAAATTAAGCGAATCATCTCTTACAAAATAATAATTCTTTAGACCCACAGTTTGAAATTCTGCATACAGATAATAAATATTGGAAGATAGATCTTTGGTAAACTTTAGAAATCAATAAATACAAACACTCAGGTAGACTCATCAATAAACAAGTCGATTTAAGCCCTTCACCTCTATTGAATCTTTTCGGGGAGCCAGCTATTCCTTAATTTTATTGGATATACCTGTCATAAATAACCACTTAACAAGAAGCAACCCAATGAGCTTCTAATTACTCAAGAACATTTATAGTTATATTCTCATTTATATTTTCTGTACATTCATTCGTCTGAAGAAGCTTCGGTGTCGTGAAACGCGTTACGAATCGCAATTATTAAGTAAAATTCCTTAAAACACAGTACTTGTTTTTTTATTGATAATGGAATTTAACCAAGTGAAAGCCTCCCAAATTCAATGAAAATGACTGCAAAGGTCTTAACTTTCAGGAATGTGAACATTTAAAAGTATGGTTTTCAGAGTGAGCCGCCTCATAACTGAGGACTCATCCTGTTTATTGATATTTTCATGTCAAGGAATGTGAAAAATTTAACTGAACTTTATTCACCGCATTCTTAGACAGTAACAAATGGCTGTGTCAGATATACATTCACATGAAGTGATATGAATTGCAACAACAACATACTAGGTGTCTGCAATTTCATGTGACAGCTGATAACTAATTGCATTATTGGAAGAGATAGAAAAAACGTCATAGAAAACAATTATGAGAAAATTAGCGTGCTCCTTTATATTCATCAAGTGACACACATACTATATTTTCACGAAATGTGGTTTTTACATTCATTAAGTTCTCTGTGCATCTTTATCTCATTCGAATTTCTTCAATTTTAGTCGCTGTGAGCAGTGTTGTAAATAATGATTTCGGTAGTTGCAAAATAACACTGTAGCATTATTATATAGAAAATTCTTCTGTGTATTTCTTAATTGATGATCATTATCTATCTGAGATACTATCGAAATTAACTGTGAAAACCGAATGGCAGAATACGAATGTCGATATGACATGTTAACATTCACATTAATTGGATAAGTCGTGGAACATTGTTATCCTAATTGAATTTCAAACCTCTTCTTCTTTCTTCTTCACCGTGTAGAAGGCGTAGCGCCTGTTCAGTTCCGGTTTCCCTGCAGCAGTTCTTGTGAAGTTGATTGCCAACTATCCCGCCATCGTTTTGGTGGTCGTCCAACGGGTTTTCTTCCGTGTGGTATGTTGTTATATACGATTTTGGCTATTCTATCCGTGGTCATTCTGTTTACATGCTGGTTCCATTCTCTTCTTCTTTATCTTACCCATCTTACAATATCGCCTGTTTCACATTTTTCCCTTATGTCGGTATTTCTTCGTCTGTCATTCAATGTGTAACCGGTTATAGTTCTTAGCGTTTTCATTTCTGTTGTTCTTAGTATCCTCTTTGTAACCGACGTTTCCGCTCTTGTTTCTGCCCCGTTTGTCATAATTGGTCGCACACATGTTTTGTAGATTCTGGATTTGCATGATATACTGAGGTGTTTATTTCTTCAAATTGATTGTTTAAGATGTCCCGATACTACAGCTGCTTTGTTCACTTGTCTCCTCACTTCATTTTCAAGGTATCCTGTGCTTGTTATTTTGCACCCTAAGTATTCGAATGACATGACTTGGTCTATAGTGGCGTTGTCTATTGTTAACTTGCAGCGCAGAGGTTCCTTAGCTATGGTCATGCATTTTGTCTAACTTGTTGAGATTTCCATATTGACATTTTTTGCGCGTTTGCTAAAGGCGTATAACATTCTTTGTAGGTCGTCTTCTGATTCTGCAATGAGTACGGCGTCATTGGCATAGCATAAGATGTTAATTTTGTAGGTTTCCATGCGGTTTCCTAGTCCCAAGTTTTTAACGGTCTCTACAAGTTGGTCCATGACAGTATTAAATAGTAGAGGGCTAAGACTATCACCTTGGCAGATGCCCGAAGTTGTTCCGAAATGCTGCGTTAGGGTGTGGTTTGTTCGTATTTGCAATATTGTATTCGTGTTCTGATCTTTTATGAGTCTTATATATTTTTTGGGTACCTCTTTGTTTTCCAGTATCTTGATTACATCCTTCAGTTGGACTCTGTCGAAGGCCTTCGTTAAGTCTATGAGACAAAGATATGCTGAAGTTTTATATTCAAGAGACTTTTCTACTAATTGCCTTGTTATAAATAGTGCATCGACCGTGGACCGGTTTTTTCGAAAGCCTTGTTGCTCTTCGCTGATTGGCATTGTTGACGTTATGTCATCGGCAAGAATCTTTGTAAGCAGTTTCAAAGAGGTGCTTAATAAGGTTATTCCGCGATAGTTGGCAGGATTTGTTTTGTCTCCTTTTTTAAAGATAGGCACTGTTACACTTCTTTTCCATTCTTCTGGTATTTTTCCGTGTTGAATTATGATGTTAAACAGTTTCGTGTATTCTTCTCTCATGGCTTCTCCGCCATATTTGATCATCTCATTTGTTATCTTATCTTCATTTGGAGCTTTCCTATTTTTAAGTTTACTTATTGCCATAGCTACTTGCTCTTTCGTGATTGTTACCGATTCATTTATAATGTCGTTTTCTAAGTCTTCTTCGGGAGGGTTCTTCTTCATATTCTGATTCGGTGTAAAAATTTTTGAAGTAATTTTCCCATGTTTCGTTTGTGATTGTTTTCAGTTGTATAGTTTCATTGGTGTCCTTTTTCATACCCCTTAATAATTTCCAAATTCGTTTTTGCGCTCCGTATATATCTGCTTCCATTTCAGCACTAAATCTCTGCCAGTATTCTTCTTCAATTTCCCGAACTCTGTTATTCACCCTATTTCTCATTTCTATGTATCTATTTCGGTTCTCTGGTGTCGGATGGTTCTTATATTCTAGATATATTTGTTTTTTTTTTCCTTTGTATTGTTTTTGACTTCAGTGGTGAACCAGGGTTTATTATTAGGTTTGCCGTTCTGTGATACCATGCGGGTTCCCAAGGCCACTGTGGCACCCTTGTTTTCTTTTAGTTTGAGCCATGCTATGTCTAGGTTATCTTGCTGCCATATTGGATTACGAGTTATATACTGTTTGCAACGGTTTGTATAAATTTGTTTTGTGCTCTCATTGTTGAGCGATTCTACGTTAGATTTTTCAGTTTTTGCAGATGGTGTTTTCTTTTTTAATTGAGTTGTCATCCTCAGTTTCCCTAGAACGAGCTTGTGGTCTGTTCCAATGTTAGCTGATGACAAAACTCTTACATCTAAGATTTGTTGGGGTAGAAACATTCGGTTAGTGATAATGTATCCAATTATGGATTTGTTGTTTCGGTTATCGTAGAAAGTATATTTGGGCTGTTCTTTGTGAGGGAAAAAAGTGTTATTAATTCGGAACTCGTTCTGTGCACAAAATTCCGTCAACATTTCGCCGTTTCTGTTAATTACGTCTTCGTTATATTTTTGTTTTACCCAGTTTACTACTTCGTTACCTACTCTAGCGTTAAGGTCTCCTAATATGATTATCTTCTCTTTAGTTGGTATTTTATCTAGTTGTGATTGAAGACTCATAAAAATCTACCGCCGCTTCCTCTGGTTTGATTATGTCAGGTGCATATACTGATAGGATATGTAGCGGACGGTCGAACGACATTGTGACTTTCAGGATTCTATCGCTAACATATTCTACGTTTACCATATTTTCTTCGTATTTTTCATGTACTAGTAGTCCTACTCCCGATGTTGCTCTTTGGTCTTTTTCTACTCCAGAGAATACTAAGAGTATACTCTTCTTCTATTCTCTAAATGTCTATCTAGCTATCATTAGTAGTTTATATCAACCTCTCTGTCAGTTGTCAGTTGTCATTTTTTGCTTTTCATTTGTCATTTATCGTATATTTCTTGACTGTCATCCATCAGCTATCAACTAAAATTCATAACGTTTAAAATGAATGATACACTATATTTTATCACACTTTCACTATTTATTGTTCAGGTACACGACTAGTTTCGGATATAGTTTCATTTTCAAGTGGTTCTACTACATTACATTTTCGATATATTCATTGAATCTAGACTCAGGAAAGGTCAGGTTAGATGGATTATATATACTTCTCGCAGCATACGATTCTTAACAACTCACGACGAATTCTTCCTTTTCGATACCCAAATTGTAGTTTATCTCTGACCCAACAGCAGATGGAATACTCTAGTCTTAGGTTTCTTAATGTTTTACCAGCAACCCTGAAAAAAATCGATGGCTTTGTGCTCTTCAAGAAACAGATTTTCAAGTTCACTCTTGATTGTGAGCTTCACAACTTGAATGAATATTTCAGTTACTGCCAAAAGCATTGTTCATAAATATATGTTATGCCGTCAGCAATTTTCAAATCGTATTTTTGTTTGACCTGTTCTCTTATTGTGATTTTACTCATTGTGTGTATGTTCTTACAATTTTGTTTAATAAATTTGCTATCTATCTGTTAAGCTATGATTAAGTATTAGAGAATTATTTGCATTCAATTGATGGTTAATTGTTTGATGATGTGGGTCTTTTTTTCAAATTCTGTTTATTTCCGAACAATCCAAGATTTTCAATTTTTTTCCTTCATTACAGATATGCAGTATTTTTCAGAATTTATAATATGATTTGTTTGTATTTGTGATACGTTCGAAAATAGAGGAATTTTTGTCTGTATGTTTATGCTCTTTGAAACGAGTCTGGAAGTCTCTACTGATTTGGCCTACATAGCATGCAGTACATGTACTACATCGATTTTGTACACTGCAGATTTCTTGTATTTATTCAGTTTGTCTCTCGAATTACATGATAATTTCTTCAGGTTGGTTTCGCTGATGAAGGCAGTTTATTATTACATTTGGAAATATAATTTTAGTGTATTTTAGTGGATGAATCTCTTTTATAACTCAGAGAGATATATTTGGCTATTTCTTTGTCGATAATGAAGTATAGAAGTTTCGAATTCAGGTTATAATTATGTTCATTAAAATTTTTCGGTATCAATTGAAATTGAAAATGATTATTCATGGCTATTTGTTTTATTGAATTAATTCCCGACTTAAAGTTACTATCAGAAACTGGTACTTTAAATGCTCCATGGGTCGTACACTTAGAGGCTGAAAGTTTATAATTTAGGGACTAAATAAATCAAAAGGGATGATAGTATCTGTGAATGTGTCTCTTCTGAATATGTTAGATTTAATATCCTTATTGATTTCAGTAATGGTTACGTCTAGGAAGTGAATAGAATTTCCGAAATGAATTGAATTTTTTATGAATAGTGATTGAGAAATTTGAAAATTGTTGTATTTGTCTATCCGTTCCTAGAAACTACACCAAATAATATCCACGTATCTAAATCAGAATATCATGTTTTTCAGCCAGCTCATTATTCAGAATTTTTCATTTCTTAAATAGTCCATAAATTTAGAATTTAGAAAATAGAATTTTGAATCATATTTGAAAAGCTTTGTTCCATAGCAGTTTCGAAAAGATAGTGCATTTTTGTGCAAATTAAAGAATTTGTGGTACTATTGTCATCGATGTTTTGTACAAGTGCAAACTTCCATTTCCTGGAGTGTTAACCTTTAACTGGTGACAAGACGAATCTATAACACTATAAGTTTTGAATTTGGGAGGCTTTTACTTGTTAAAATTCCATTATCAATAATAGGAAACAAGTACTGTGTTTTAAGGAATTTTACTTAATAATCGCGATTCGTAACGCGTTTCACTACACCGTAGCTTCTTCAGACGAATGAATGTACAGAAAATATAAATGAGAATATAACTATAAATGTTCTTGAGTAATTAAAAGCTTATTCGGTTGCTTCTTCATAAGTAGTCATTTATGACTACATTCAATACAGGTGAAGGGCTTAAATCGACTTGTTCATTGATGAGTTTACCTGAGTGTTTGTATTTATTGATTTCTAAAGTTTCCCAAAGATCTACCTTCCAATATTTATTATCTGTATGCGAAATTTGAAACTGTGGGTCGAAAGAGTGATTATTTTCTAAGAGATGATTCGCGTTATTTGCATCTGGTTTTTTTATTTGAAAAACTGCGTTTATATTCCGATATTCTAATATTAGAATTTCTGTGTGTTCTACAAATGTAGAAATTATCACAGTCATTGCAATTCAATCTATAAACACCTGATTTATTGTTTTTACCTGGTTACCAAATGTTAAAAAAAGCTGATACCGGCTTTTTGGCTTTGTGGTATTTCAAAATATTACTAAGATGTGCAGTTCATACTCAGAATATATGGTTCCACGCAATGTGCTCGAAAAACAGATTGACTCCCAATTACATACGGCTGAAGACACATAACAACAGTGGACCGGCAAGAAGAGCAATCGAGAAAGGCCAACGCATATAGCTCAAAGAGGATATGAAGATCCAGTACAACAGGAGGGACGTTGCCAACATATATTTGAAGGTAATTCATACGGAATTATTGTTTAGATTGCACCCTGTTGAGTTTGATATATTAGACTCTGAATCCAGATACGATGTCAAAATTTTTATTCATAAAAAGTTTCAGCAACAACAGAAAAAGTTGAATTCACTTAAATTCAAAACTTCTCCATCCAAAGCTACAACTGATAAATTTTCAGTCCATAAATTTTTTGACAGATTCACCAATTTAACTGATACCGATTTTACACAACCACAAAAAGATCTATTAGAAAAAGGATTCAAACATAATTTACATCCAAAACATAATAAAACTAATTTTGAATAGTTAGGCATTGACTCCGAAATCATTCTCAAAAACTCCAAAGATAATCTTTTAGCCAAACATCAAACAGCAAAAATTATCAAAGAAGACTTTTCGAAATTATCACCTCATTCCAATTCAGATTATAAGATAATAAAAACAATTCGTGAAAATAGTACCAAGAACGATTTAGTATTCACTAAAGCATATAAAAGTAACACCGTCATCGCGATTAGTAAAACCGATTATATTTCTAAAACTGAAGAATTCTTAACAGCCGGAAACTATATAACATCAACTAAGGATCCTACCGCAAAATTTCAGAAAGTGGTTAGAAAAATAATTTCGATAGCAAAATCATTAATTACAGACCACGAAAAATATACATTCATTAACTCCAATCCACAATCCCCCGAATTATATTCGTTGATAAAACTTCATAAACCTAATTACACTATTAGACCTGTTGTTTCTTATGTAACGGCACCTTCTTTCAAACTTTCAAAATTCCTCAACGACATGCTAATAAAACATTGCAATCTTAAATATAAATTTTCGGTCAAAATTTCATACGAACTAATTGCCAATATCAAAGATACCATTATACCACCTAATTCCAAACTCATTTATTTCGATGTTGAGAATCTATTTCCCAACATTCCTCCGAAAGATACGTACTACTTAGTTGAAGAATTATTAGAAAAGAATCATGTCAATACTATCATTAAATCAGATATTCTTTCATTATTACAAATTTGTTTAGATCAAAATTATTTCCATTTCAATAACAAATATTATACTATTGAAGACGGCTTGATTATGGGCAATCCGTTGAGTCCTTTGTTAGCAGAAATATTCATGAATAACTTAGAGCAATTAATCCATAATCATCCACTCAGTAAATATTGTTTATACTGGTATCGCTATGTAGACGATATCATTATTTGCTTCACAGGAACAGATAGACAGTTAAAAATTTTCGAAAATCATATAAATTCGTTACATCCAAAAATTGGATTCACAACCGAAATAGAAAGCAATAATTCGCTAAATTTCATAGACGTAACAATTTCGAATGAAAATCTGAAACATGTTTTCGCAATTTACCATTAGCCGTCACATACAGATATTATAATACATAACTCGTCGTGTCATCCATATCAACATAAAATGTCAGTATTCAATAGTTTTATTCATAGATTGATTAACATCCCGTTATCACCAGAAAATTTCAACAAAGATTTAAATTTGATTAAACAAATAGCCAAAAATAATGGTTACAATCCCAAACTAATAAATAATATTTTAAATAAAAACAAAGTAGAATCGCATTGAATGAAGTATACCCTGTCAATAAATTGAAACAAAATTTAACACCTTAACCTACGTTGGCATTACAAGTGAGAAACTGAAATCATTCTTAAGTAGCAATAATTTCAACATAGCTTTCCAAACTAATAATAATTTAGGTAAATATATAAAAATAATAAAACCAAACCAGGTAAAAACAATAAATCAGATTGAATTGCAATGACTGCGATAATTTCTACATTGGTAGAACACATAGAAATTTTAATATTAGAATATCGGAACATAAACGCAGTTTTTCAAATAAAAAATCAGATTCACATTACGCGAATCATCTCTTAGAAAATAATCACTCTTTCGACCCACAGTTTGAAATTTTGCATGCAGATAATAATTATTGGAAGGTAGATCTTTGGGAAACTTTAGAAATCAATAAACACAAACACTCAGGTAGACTCATCAATGAACAAGTCGATTTAAGCCCTTCACCTGTATTGAATCTCTTCGGGGAGCAATCTATTCCTTAATTTTATTGGATATACCTGTCATAAATAACCAAATGGGAAGAAGCAACCTAATAAGCTTTTAATTACTCAAGAATATTTATAGTTATATTCTCATTTATATTTTCTGTACATTATTTCGTCTGAAGAAGCTACGGAGTAGTGAAACGCGTTACGAATCGCAATTTTTAAGTAATATTCCTTAAAACACAGTACTTGTTTTCTAACACTAAAGTGACATGACGTCTCACAGGCTACTACTTTCAAAATACTTTTTGTTATGAAAATCACATTAGATGTTTTTACATTGTGTTTTATTGTTCTATTGGTATGTAGTAAAACATATTTGAGTAATTTTAATTAGTTTTCATCAACATACATTGAATAAAACGAGAATTATTTCTAAGTATCATTATTCAGTCTCAATTATCACTAGTTATTTATTTGAGCACGTCAATATATCTTGTACAAGTGAAACGATTAATTTATCACTTTTTATTTCAAATCGACTTGAGATAGAAACGAAAACACATGAAAGGAACTTCTGAAAACAAAAAATTAATATTCTGACATTGACTTAATTTCTCATTAATGACTGGCAATTTTTGCACAAGGAGCGAGAACCATTGCAGGCATACCAGATCGTAACATCCGACACACGTGAACACAGTCATTCTGTGCAGTTTAGAATGACAGATACAGCATCCCCTTCGTTTCCTTTGTCTAGTTTCAGGACCTTGGACATCTTCTTCGACCATATCGTCACCCAGAACTCGCTTTATCACTAACCGTAATTCCCTCGGCAAAGGACTGCCGACTAAACGGGCTAAAGCCTTAATGAAATCGCCTCTTTCTGTAATCTTGGGTTAATGCATGTTATACAATGAATAAGCGTTCATGCTACTCAAAACCTTCTTTTTCGGCGGCTGCTGAAATAAATTGAGCATTCTTGATCGGCTTCGACAACACCTCATTTGATTGAATTGCAATAAAAAATGATTTCAGGCTTTTTAGTAACCTCATCAACCACGTTATTGTGATGCATTAACGACACCAATATGACAGCTCTATTTTTTTTGGTACGTATGAGCAAATAGATTTTTGGTTCGTAAAACCTAACAAAGGTGACTCTGTTTCTCGTATTTAGTTAATTTTTCTTCACAGTATCCACACATATAAGTTTCCGTTTTACCAGTTCACCAATGAGTTGTATAGAAGAGAAGCAGTTATCAGGTGTCACATTTCGGTTGCTACCTTCGATTTGTTTTGTCAACAGCAGAACACACTACGTAGGCACGAGAAGTTTTTTCTCTGTTATCAATCCATCAGAGCCTTTTCCATTATAAAAATAGGCATTTTTGGCATCACATAAATCTCGTATGATCAGTACATATTTCCCAGGTTTCTTTGGAATATATGAAATCATGTGACTTCTGCCACGAAACTTCACCAACATCTCGTCCATGGTGACACATTCGCTTGGTTCGTACATTTTTTGAGAATTATTTACAAACTTGTTGAAAAATTAATGATATAGCTGTCAAGCTTTCATTTAGTTTCCTGTCAGCGCTATCATTTGGATTGTCGAATCGCAGACAGCAGTAAAATAACAAATCTATTTTCTCACATGCAGCATCTAAACATCTTACCTGTACCATCCTTAGCGTTCGTAGTTAGATTTCAAGATAGCTGAATATTGTAAAAGACCCAGAAAGAGCTCTATCGTATCTATTTCTTTCAGTTCAGTTTTATTCTCTAGGGCAAACTGTAACCTGTGAGGGGAGATTTTGTTGTTTGTCCAAGTCAAAATTTGTTGAAGCATTTCTTCATCAAAAGATTTAATCCAGATGCTGAAAGGGATTTGTAATCCTCAGCCATCAATTTTGATGTATAAGCACGCGTAATTATATTATGTTGTTGTGTACGTACCCTAGTATTAGTATTTGAACATTCATAATGATTTTTACCTCAGTAAAAATTTGATCTCCGTAAATCCGAGACAGGCACGTTGTCTTCATTCAAATGATTCTGAGGAAACCTGATCTTCCTCTGAATCATCTTCTTGATCATTTTCATGATGCTGTGAAAGATCGCTTCGCGATATAATACAGTCTTCAAAATCATTATCGCTATCAGATTGGTCTGAAGCTAGCAGCAGATAATTGATTTCCACTTCAAATGACGAATCATCTACCCCATTATTTTTCATTTTGACGCCTCAACTAAATTTGTGGTCGAACGTTTACGTTTCCCATCGTTTTCTGCCATTTTGCACTAGAAAGTATGAAAAAATTATAAATATTCAATATAAAAATTTGTACGACAAAAAAGGAGATGTTTGTTTGTTTGTTATTCTTTTAACGTGCTCTATTTCCGCCTTTCGGCCAATGACATGCCGGGGAATTCTGTCACCTCACTAACCCGGGAATTTTGCCGAACCCCTCTCGTGTCGAGGGAAGGGATCTTTAATGTCCAACACATCTCTGTTAGACAGGACCGACAGCTTTACATCTCCTCCGAAAGATGGACACTCAAGCGATTCCCAGAATCCGAAAAATCGCACCGTCTTTGTGGGGATTGAACCCAGGTAATTCTGCGCAGGAGACGAGCATCATATCCCCTACGTCACCGAGCCGGCATAAGGACATGTAGTTCCACAGGCTACGCTCGATCTTTTGAAAAATATTACTCACGTGTTAAACAGCCGACGACACTTATGACTCCTTCATTGGTTGTTTCACTAATAAAAAGAAAATTACTGCGACGGGGTAAATTCTAAGAATTTGAAAACCCTCGACGGCTGTGAGACTCCATATCACTGGTTAGAGGTTAGGATATATATTTTTGATGTCTCAAGTTACCAAAAAAAGAAACCTAAAGGATGATATTGTTGCATATAACGTATGATAATTTCTGTACTAAGTGAAAGGAATCAATTGCAGTGTGTTTGGGGGAAATTTTGAACATTTGCTTGAATTTAGTATCAAAATATTTAGCCGATTTACCTCAGGAGGCTGTAATGGATGAAACAGCAGGTCTTATCGGATAACCTTCTTTGTGGATTTTTATGACTCCATACTTTTCGGGGACGTTGACATTGATGGGGATAAGTTTCTGTGCTTCATATGTAGTTTTCAGAAGGGTGTTGCAGTCGTTGGTGCTGTTTTTTAAATGTTCAATATTTGTTTTTGTAGGATCTTTCGTGAGCGTTGAGTTCCTGATTATATCTTGCATTTTCTTTTCGTATTGTTGTTTGCTTATGCCGATTATGCTATTTCCTTTTTCTTTTTGGCGAACACCGAGTTTTCTTTTTCCCTTTGGGATGAAAGTTGTTTAATTATTTCTTTGTCATTGTTATGTGTGGTTTTGGACGACGATGATTTCTTTATGTGATTTAAACTGTGTTATTGCAGGTATGTTTTATGGCTCCTTGTTGAGTAGTTTTCACTCTTGTTCCGAAAATTAAATTTCTGAAAGGTTCTCAAACCTTTGGTAAAAGTTCTGTTCGGTTTTGTTATTATTGGGTGTGGTGAGTTCATTACACGCATTTATTCATCTTGTTTTGATTAGTTTGGATAATAATAAATAATAATTTGTAGCTTCTTATATCTCGGATCAGATGCTTATATTTAGTTTGATTCTATATTCAAGTCAATCAAATTTTACATTGTGAAGAGTGTATCTCAGTTCTTTTTGTAATAAGTTTTCGTAATATATCGTTTCATCTTTGATGAATTTTCGAATTTGGCTACAGTTTCTTGGTTGTGTTAATGATTACACATACTTTGAGTTTGATCATATTTAGGGCTACTCCTCTTCTTATGCAAGCTTCATAGAACAATAGTTTTTCCAAATTTCATATAGAAACTGCCTTCACCAGAGCACCTAACCTAGGAAAATTATTATTTAATTCGAAAGCCGAACTGAATAAATTCAAGAAATCTGGAGTGTACAAAATCAAATTCAGTGAATGTACTGCATGTTTTGTGGACCAAACCAGTAGAGACTCCCAGACGCATTTCATAGATAATACACATACAGACAAAAATTCTTTCGTTTTCGAACACATCCAAATTACGATTCATATTATACATTCTGAAAACCTGAACATACTTCATATCTTCAATGAAGAAAAGAAATTGAACCTCCTAGAGTGTTTGGAAATAACAAAGCTAGAAAAAAACACATTAACAAACACTTAACATTCATTACTCAATCTATAATAACCTCAGCTCATCTTGGGCCTAGCTTTATAAATACCGAAACTGTACAGTAGTATAAACACTTGAAAATGAAGTATTACCCTGAACTCGTCGTGTACCTAAACAATAAATAGTGAAAATTTGATGGAATATAGTGTATCATTTACAAATTTAAGATGGTTTTTCACAAAATTAATCAAACAATAATACTTTGAATCATCACGTTCAATTTCATCTAAATGTTCGTGAAGTATTGGCTACTTCCAAATATTAATTTTTAGGATGGAAAGGGAAAATATCTGCTAATTTTCGAACATTACAGTTTCTTGAATGATTGAAATAAAAACGGAAAATGGGTTTCCTCTTCTATAAATCAATGTCGTGGACATATATACAGCAGGGGTGCTCAAACGCTCGATCGCGAGTGCTTTTTGAGTAGATTTCGAAAAGAAAAAAATTTTTAATAAGTAGGTAACTAAACTACAAAAATTCGATACGTAATAAAATAACGCGCGGTACTTGTAAAAGAAAAGTCGTAAATTTTTCTTTTGTATGGCGAAGGATAAGTGCATTTGTCTCATTTGTTGTGGGTTGCAATACATAAGCGTGGTAACTTAGAAAGGCATCATAAAACGGTTCATAAAAACTATGAAAAGGATTTCTGCCACAGAGTGAATTCAGAAAACGAAAAGTACATGATTTGATATCTTGTTTCAAAAAAGAACAAAAGATGTTCACAAGACCAGCCAAATAATCAAAAGCTGCAACGATCGAGTCATTTGAAATATCTCATATATTGGCGGAAGCCAATATGTACCATTCGAAGATGGATCGGTTGTGGAAAAATCATTTATTGAAACGGGTGAGACTATATTTGGCGATTTTAAAAGTAAAGAGAAATCATGACTGCTATTCGAGAACTTTAGTTATCTCATCCGACTGTCACTAGAAGTATTGTAGTCATGAATCAGGACATGGCAAATAATTTAAAACATGATACCATGAAATGTAGATATTTCTCTGTACAGTTCGACGAATCCACCGATAAGACAGACACTGTCCAGCTGTGTATTTTTATTCGGATGATATTCAATGATATGTTGGCTAAGGAAGAATTTTTGACAATCATTCCTCTGAAGGGGAAGACCCGTGGCGAAGATATATATGACGTTTTATTCAATTGTGTAAAAAACTACAAGCTACAAGTATATAAATTAGTGTGCATTATAACCGATACTGCACCAGCAATGACTGGAAAAAAAAGACGGTTTTGTGGCATTGTGTTGAGCTAATGAAGTTTTTCCATTGCATAATACATCAACAAGTATTGTGTTCAATAGTTTTGAACACGGAGGAAATTATGGGCATTGAAAAAAAATTGTGAATTCCATCCGTTCACGTAGCTTGCAACGGCGGCTCTTCAAGGTGCAGTTGGAAGACAGGGAGTCAGCTGAACACACTGATTTAGTTCTTCACACGGACGTCAGGTGGTTGAGTCACGGAAAATTCCTAGAAAGGTTTCAAGAATTATTGCCTAAAATAACAGCTTTTCTAGAGGAAAGATGTGATGACACCCAGATGTTGAAACACGAAAAATGGCTGACAGATTTGGCATTTTTGAATTACATCACAATGCACTTGAACACCATTAATTGGGAGCTTCAAGGTAAAAAAAACTATTATGGAGATGATTATCGCAGTAAACGCATACAAAAGTAAATTGCAATTTATGATAGATCAGCTGAAAAGAAATGATCTTAAACATTTTCCGTCTTTGAAAGCAAGGATTCCTCAGTTGAATTATGATACGTATGAGGATGAATTATCAAATATTTTTGGACTATTCGAAATGCGTTTTTATGATTGCGTTAAATTGTAAAATAAAGCATCATTTATGAGTTACACTTTTTCATGTAAAAACATTGAGGAATTAGCTACTGAAATAGGAAATCAGTTTAAAACGAACTCATGTTCTGTTGAAAATGAGTTGGTGCTGATTATAGCAGATATACATCTTAAAGCTACAGCATCTGATACAAATTACTGGTGTTTGTTATCTGAAGATAAATTTCCGAATCTGAGGCAAATAGCCATCAAACTGACGGCAATGAAATTACCTGTTTCATATTCTGGTCTCGAGTAGATTGGCATGTTGCTGATTTTGACAAATGCAGTAAAAATAACGGTGAAGCAGTACGCTTTTCTTCTAGATTTCTTCACTTCACCGGTGCAGTACCTATGTATAAAACTCTTTAGTTATTGTCTTTCCTTATTCTAAGTAACCAATGTTGATGTCCCGTAAAATAAATCATTTGCCATATTACAAGTGTTATTTCTCGGATTTTTGAGCCCCTGATGTTATTCTTTAATTGTCTTCTCAACTATCATTTAGTTTGACATTCATGAATCCTTGTTTTATATCAATCAGGTTTCATTTTCTACTAGTCATTTTCGTTCATCATATATTATTCCCTAATTATCATCGATTAGCCATCTTGTTAAATTCATCTCAGAATGTTTTATTTTAATTTACAGGAAGTAATGGCGACTATTGATTTTTGGAGGGAAAGAGAAAAAAATTTACGCACTTACTCATTCTCAAATATTAATTCAAGAATTCATCTCACAAGTTTCAATCGAGGATTAAATATATGGCGTATATTACTAGGATTACGAAAATCTCCGATTTGATGTTGTCACTGTCGTGAATGATTGAAATATGAGCAGAAAATTGCGGACAAATGTTAAACTAAAGAAAATGGGCTTTCCTGTCCATAATTAATTTAATAAGTATGTAGACATGCTGCGGATTTTGGCAAATGCAGTGAAAATTATCGTGAAGCAGTGCTCATTTATCGGGACAGGTCCTCTAATGGACTGTCATTTAGAAATTAGTTGTTCTTGTGTGGAAGTGAAACTGAGAACGAGCCAGTTTTTCTCGCTTTTTTCGATCCACATGTACAATAAATATTCAAATCCTTTTCAGTTATTATTTTTTCTTGATCTAAGCAATCAATTTCGCTGCATTCTAAAAAAAATTACTTGCGATGCTTCGAGCGCCATTACTTGAATTGTTGGACAACATGTTATTGGTGAGACCACATCGGTAGCTGCAGAGTGCGGAGACATATTTTAACTGCTGAGCCAAAGTGCTTGATTCGAATTCGAGTTCATCTCATGGATGTCGTCCTTGAACAAAAAATGATATTTGACCAAAACTTCTTAAAACTTGGACTGGCAAATTGACTGAGTAGCAAAGCCTTTAACCACTGAAGGCCAGATAGCTTGTAATCCTCAAAGGTGCCAGTTATCATTGCACGGTCTAGGTGAATGGTTTGTAGTCCACTACAATTTTTACGTCCCTACCCAGATATCATTTATATTTTGACGTCTTTTTGTTTTCATTTCATATCTGACAGCTGTCATTTGCCTCTTGTCATTTATTATCTGTGATATATTACTACCAAACTATCATCCATTAGCTGTCTAATAAAATTCACCATTTAATGATTTCCATCAATTTAGAGAAGTATGTGTTAATGCTTGGATAATAATTTGAAATTTCATCTCTCATTTTTCGATCGATGATGGAATATACAGCGTATAGTATGGAAAAATTTCCAATTCGACCTTGATCATTTTCGTGAATAATTAAAATGTGAATTGACAATTTCAGTTCAATTCTAAACAAATGTAATTGGGTTGTCCCCTTCTTATTAATTGTTGTTATGAATATTAGTACAATATTCAGAGGAACTCAAACCTTTTCCAGGTGTTTTATCAATTTGATAAATCCTGAAACGTTGTTCTCTCAATTTATTTCTTCTCGATATCTTCTCTCCACTAGTTCAATAACAGCGCATAATACCCTTCAATTATTGTTTTTCGTTGTTATAAGTAATCGATTTTTATGCTCTCTAAGATCAAATCATTTTCGATGCCAGAAGCTATTTTTCTCGAATATTTGAATCCCTTGTTTTATTCTTGAATTCCGTACACTGCTATCATCTATAATTCGATATCTATTAACCTTTATTTTTATATCTGCCTGCTATTATTTTTCACTCGTCATTTGTCAAGTATCATATATTACTTCGTATCTGTTAAACATCATCTATTAGCTATAGTTCATCCAGTAATGTTTTCTATTTCTAGTGGAAATATGTTAATGTTTTATTATTTAGTAAAAATTCATTCGTGAAATTCCAATCGATGATTGAATAGATGGCGTATATTTTGGGATTTCCAATTACGTTGTCACTTTATTGAATGATTAAAACCTAAACGGATAATTTCGATCCAATTCTAAATGGACGAAAATGGTTTTTCCCCTCTCATAATTAATTTGATTGATGTCATGATCACCTCTATACTATTAGGACTGACTCAAATCTTTTCCATGTGTGAGCAACTCATTATATGTAGCCTGCCGGCTCGGTGGCGTATGGGATATGATGCTCGTCTCCTACGCAGAGTTACCTGGGTTCAATCCCCACAAAGTCGGTGCGATTTTTCGGATTCTGGGAATCGCTTGAGTGTCCATCTTTCGGAGGAGATGTAAAGCTGTCGGTCCTGTCTAGCAGAGATGTGTTGGACATTAAAGATCCCTTCCCTCGACACGAGAGGGGTTCGGCAAAATTCCCGGGTTAGTGAGGTGACAGAATTCCCCGGCGTGTCATTAGCCGAAAGGCAGAAATAGAGCACGTTAAAGGAAAAACAAACAAATATGTAGCCTCGTTCCATATTTGAACAGGTGATTCATTCTTAGAAAATGAAGGTGACTACATAACTTCTGAATAAATTCCAGGATATTGGTTACGCCTATCTTTTCCTTCATCTATGGTTTAGTGGTATGCTATACTAATGATAAAAATTATAATAATGACCCACAGGCTCAAATCTCTGCAGGTCAACATGAACAATAAGTCAATTAAAACCGACGAGATACCCATTCGTCGTGGAATTTTTCAAGGAGACTCTTGTCAATCCACTATGGTTCTGTTTAGCTATAAACCCATTGTCTTCAACACTCAATAGAACAGGATACAGATTTAGAATAAAAACAGATAAGAACTATCATACAATCTCCCACCTGCTGTGTATGGATGACATTAAATTATATGCTTCGAACAAGAAGCAATTGGATGATCTGCTGAAAACTGTCAATAAGTTCTCGGCAGGTATTCATATAAAATTCGAGATTGAAAAATGTAAGACCCTGAACATTCAAAGAGGGAAAGTCATAGATGGTGAAACACAACTTCCAAACGGTGATATTATACAGTGTATAAGAAATGGCGAAACATACAATTATCTGGAATGCTAGACCAAAAACAGTCAAAGGAGAAGATTCGTGCACACGTTGATTAATCTTTTCAATATATATATATATATATATATATATATATATATATATATATATATATATATATATATATATATATATATATATATATATATATATATATATATATATATATACCTAGGTCCTGCAAACCCGTAAATTTTACATTTGGATATTATTTCCTCTACTGAAATTGAACGTAGAGATTTGTTTTCCCAATTTTGATTAAAAAAACTATAAGTGATTATTTATATGCACAGAACTATTTTAGTGCCCTTGAAGCTGCTCTATAACTTCCAGTAGTGTGTGCATGGGGTATGTGGGGTTGTAGTATTTCCATATAATGTGGTCGTTTTGCAAACTTAATTGAAAGCATCCTCAATCTATCAGTGATGGGTTGAATTTTTGGCACCTTGTAGAGCAGCTGATTTGAAGGGTTGTGGAGTGGATTATCTGGGTGGCGCATCTTGGTAATCGTTCCGAGGGCAGTAGTTTCTGCAGTTTTATTGCTGGATTTCTGCAGTTTCGAAATATAGTGTTGCCATATTCTAGGATTGGCCTGCAAATGCTTTTATAGATTATAGTAGCTGTTTTTTTGCTTATTCCTTTGTTGTTGTAGGTCAGGCAGCAAAAATATTTAGCTCTGGTAGTAATTTTTCTTTTACAGAGTTTAGTGTGATAGTTGAAGCTAAGTTTGTTGTCAATATTTATGCCCAAATATTTTGCTGCGACGTTAGGTTTTATGTTGTGCTGGTTGATCGAAATTTGCGGGGAAGCATGAGATGGGGTATGATTAAAAATAATCAGTTGACATTTAACAGGATTTAGCAGTAATTTCCATTTGTTAAGCCAGTTCATAATTTTATCCACCTGGTCGAAACATTACAAACATATAAGTGCAGGAAATGCCATATAAGATCGGGGACTCTACAGCATATTACGTCCGACTGCGAACAACTGGCCAATACGAACTATGTTCACAGGCATAATCAAGTCTGCAACATTATCCATCAGAAACTTTCACACAAATTCGGGCTTTTGAATGCCTTCCAGCCATATTACAAGTATCTGCTGGCGCCCATATTGGAAAATTACTATCAGATTATACTACGATAGGCCTGTTATCACTGACAGAATGGTGACGAATAATAGGCCAGATATAGTTGTGAATGATAAGAGAGCCAGAACAGCAATGCTGGTGGATGTCGCCATACCCAATAATAACAACCTGCTGGACAAGTTCCAGGAGAAAAAGTCCAAATACACAGACCTTGCTGTTGAGATCAAGCAGATGTGGCACCTCGATAAAAAAGATATCGTTCCTGTCTTCATTTCTTCTACTGGGTTAATACTGAAGTTTGCAAGATAGCCTTAAGAAATAAAAATTGCATAAGAATACTTATATAGAAATGCAAAAAGCTGTAATTCTCAATACATGTAGGATAGTAAGAAAATTTATGCCAATTATATTGAAATCGAGCCAATTCCCTTTGATTCCTGAATCTGAGAAAGGTAAATTATATCTAGCTAAAAGCTGAGATAGTGCACAAGTCCACGATAATAATATTAGAACAACAATGCTGATGGATGTCGCCATGCCGAATAATAACAACGGGCTGAACAAGTTCCAGGAGAAAAATGCCAAATACATAGACCTTGCTACTGAGATCAAGCAGATGTGGCACCTCGCTAAAATAGATATCGTTCCTGTCCTCATTTCTTCGACTGGGTTAATATCCAAAAGTTTGCATGATAGCCTCAAGAAATAAGAATTGCATAAGAATACCTATATAGAAATGCTGTAATTCTTAATACATGTAGGATAGTAAGAAAATTTATAACAAGTCTATCGTGATCGAGCCTATTCTTTTTGATTGCTAAATCTCGGAAAGGTAAATAATATCCAGCTAACAGCTGAGATAGTGCACAAGTCCACGATAAAAATAATAATAATAATTTATTACATTATATAGAAATTACATAATACAATAGAGTGAAACACGTCTCAAAAGCCAAAGGCTTGTGGTGGGGGATTATATAATTTTTCACACATATTTCGAATGAAATTTAACATAAGATTATAGCAATGTTGCATCGACTACAACAGTTTTGAATTCTCGAAGCAGAATACGACACAATGATTGGGTAGCGTAAGGTACAACCAGAACAACAGAGCGCAGCTCACCTACAAGTAACATTTTTTTTTACATCTATGTAATATTCAATAGTATCTCTCTCTGTTGAAATAATCCATTTTCTTAAAGTGATTCTGAACTTTTTGAAATTCACAATGCATTTGAAGTACGAATGAAGTCTATTGTACAATCGCGATGCAAGGTAATGGAAGCTTCTTTGACTAATTGTCTTTTCCATTTTTTGAATGTGAAGCGAAAATTGTACATACCTTTATTTTTTACGTTTGCAGATGTACTTCGATTTGATATATTAACTTTTACATTATTTATAATAGAATAGCAGAATAACTGGTACACGTCCCATGCAACAGATAATTCGAAAAGAAGTATCCTAGGATATTGAATTTCTTTTTATATATAATTTTGAGTAACCACTTTTGTTGGATCTTCTACTTATTCAAAACATGATTATAATCTAATCTAACCCACCCCAAGCAATTATTCCATAACGTAGTTGAGATTCTATTAATGAATTCATAATATAGATGGAAATGCAGTGAGTCATTTTATTCAACATAGCTCTTTTCAGAGATGTCCTAGCAGCTGTCTGACAAGGTTCGCATTCAGAAATTTGTATTTTCTATATAATTCCCCCACATTCGTGCTTGAGATCTCTGTCAATAACAAACACACAAATCTGAGCTATCCATTAAATTCCATTTGCCGGAGATATTTTCTTGGTCGAATCCCTAATATACAGTTACAAACATATAAACTCGAAAATGTTATGTCAGAGAATGTTGAAATATTAAGTTCGTGTTTACCTAAAACAATAAAGAGAAATGAAGGACGAGGAAACACAATATACATGAAACAATTTCAATAAAATTAGAGAAGAGGGTTCTGCAACTTCGTCCTCGTTTATTTCAAAATGTAAGTCACAAAGGGAGAATATGGAATACACGAAAAGAATTTAGTCGGCGGTAGAAAGAGAATTTAATATTGTTTTGAAGTACAGCAGAGTCGGAAAGAAATTATTTTTGGCTAGCAGGTATATGTATATTTGATGATACAGCATCGAAACGGCGATCTTCAATCTCCTAATTTCGTCAAGTAAATATACCACTATTTAATGTTATCCTCTGGTGGCTAACCAGAAATCAATTTTCAATTACCTCAGGTCAGATAAGATGAGTGAGGATTCAACAAGTAGCCAAATAAGCCAGCAAAATGAATTCTATGAACTTATATGAAGGAATTCTAAACTATAAATTCAATATTCAAATAAAGAAGGGCACATAAAATAAAATCAATATAATGAATTGCCATTCACTTTTCACAAATGAATTAAACTATGAAAATCGTCAAAATTTTATTGAGCTGAAAAGAGACAATGAATATTCGATCGAATAATTAATTTTAACTGCAGAATTAAGGTCTATGCAAGACGCAAAAATTATAATAGATATATGATACAGTAAGAAATAAAAGATGATCCTTAATACTAGTCCCCAGGACATCAACAATTTTTTTAAATTATAACAAAAGTCGTAAAAATGATGTTTGTGAGTGCGAGATGGGCGTTGTTTCTACATATCGGTACCTAAACCTGTCATTTTAGCGCGGTTTCAATTTTTTATTGGATAACTCAGAAATGACATTTCAAGTAAAGATTTTATGTCAAAGTGAAGGAAATTTTTTTGTCCAATAAATAAGAGAGCGCTATCACCTGTACATGTTACATGTTTTACCATTTTTATTACAAAACTTCTAAATTTCAATTAAAGTGACTCTTAATTGAATGAAAAACTCAGTCTAATTTTCAGCCACGCTTTTTCAGTCCGAACACTTGATTATGTCAATTACCGCAAGTAAAGTTTAGACATTACATAATTTTTAACAGAAATCTCACGTGATTATTGTCATGTATTTTAGCCTAGTAGACAAAATCTCGAATTCTGAATTTTTAATAAAATCTGTGCACATATATAACTACAATATTACCTAAATTAATTTTCAGTTGATCGTTCAATAGGTTTTTCGATTTATTAGCTAATGAATGATAATTTATCCATGTATTCTGAATGAATGAGTATTAAAAATTGAATAACTTCTTTCTCATTTTGGGAAAAATGATATATCAGTTTTAAGACTGAGGCGTTCGGTATTTCGAGAAAGATGTGATTCCACCAGTCCGTTAGTCGACATAACGAGCGGGATAATGGCGATTGACTTGAGTTTATGGATTTCCTTCATTTCCATGGCAAGATCCTGGTACTTACTCAGCTTCTCCGCGTACACTTTACATAGGTTCTTGTCAGCTGGTATCGTCACATCAATCAGCAGTGCAGATTGTTTGTGTTTATCCACTAGAACAATATTATGTCTATTAGGTGCCATAGGTCTGTCCGTGATAACTGTCGAGTCCCAGTATAATTTGAAGGTGTCATTCTCCAGGAAGGTTTTCAGGCGGTATTTGTATGGCTCGACAGCATCCTGTACCGGTTTGACGGAAGTTGCAACTACCTGATGGTAAACCCTTGCCATGGAATTATGCCTTTCGAGGTAATCTTTAGATGCTATCATTGTACACGAAGATGTTACGTGTTGTATCGTTTATGAGTTCGGCATTGATCTGATTCGATGTTCTGCTTGCCAATATTCTTCAGATAGGCTCTAGTGGAGACAACCTGATCCTGTATGGGGATCAATCTATCAATCAAGAATCAACCGATTCTACCTTATTCACAGAGCTGTTTGTCAGGTTACCCGGGTATCTTTTGTGCAAAGCTTTGAAGTGTCATTCTTCAGCTATCAGGTCCAGGGTTCTTGATGTGTTCGGTACTTTCTTTTTCGGGAGTTGCAGCTCTGAGAGGTCTACGTCTGCTGCACATATCTCATGATAGAAATGTGAGTTTTTGGATCATAAGTACTTTCTAAGACTTTCCTTCTGTTTCTTCTCAGCCATTTCCTGCTTCCAGCAGCCCTCTGCCCCCCGTGTGCCCATCAATCGAGGCACGTGGGTGATGTACACCGTACTCCGTCATCAATGTGCGTATCTTGGTATCTACGGCTTGTAGGTCCGTGACACACCATCTAATCACCCCAAACGAATATGCAATACTTGGTATAGCCCAAGTGTTAATAGCTGTGAAGCCTGATTTCAAAAGCCGCTTGACTCTAGTGAACACCTTTTCTTTGAAGTAGTTCTTCATTTCTGATAGCATGATGTCAAGAGCCTGCTGCATACCCAGGTATTTGTAGGTCGTCGACTGATTAAGTGTGGGCACGACTGTGGCGTTCATGAGAGCTACCCTCTCGGATCTCTCCTCAATCTTACACCTCCTTACATTGATCACGGCTTATTTTTCTAGCCCCAACTCCATCCGGATAGCATCGCTGAAAGCTGCCACTGTTTCCAGTTGTCCCCGCATCTGATCCGCAGCAGCTGTATGAAGTTTGAGATCATCCATATACAACTGATGAGTAATGGATGTGTTTCTGTCTTTGTTTATTACATAACCGTTTTTACTGTTATTCAACATACAGCTAAGCGTATTCAGCGCTAGGCAAAACCATAGAGGGCCTAACGTGTCCCCCTGAAAAATTCCACGTTTGATTTTGAGCTCCTCTGAGGCGGCCCCGATATTTCTTTCTAATTTCAGCGATGTTCTCCAGTTCCGCATGAGGTATTCCAAAAGTGCGATAACCCGGTGCGATACTCCATACAGTTTGAGAACCCTGAGTAGCCATGAGTGAGGGATAGAGTCAGACGATTTTTATAATCTATCCATGCTACTTATAGATTGCGCAGTTTTTCCGTGCCTGTTTATATAATATGGTGTGTTTTAACATGCGTGTTGATGGAGGAGGCGATTATACCATATATATTGTTGGAAGGCAAGTAATTGATCTATATTGAGATGGATCAATAGTATTAGCACTTTTCGGTTTTAAATATGTAATTCCTTGTGTGAAAAATAAGGAGTAGCTGAGGGGTTCTTTATTAAGAATGAAAAATATTCAGTCAATTTTTCATGAACGCAAGAAAATTTTTCGAACCAAAAGTTATGAATACCATCAACACCTGGAGATTTCCAATTTTTGTGTGTTTGATAACTGATGTTATATCTTCGTTTGAAAATTTTTCAATTTGCATGCATTCAATTTTAGAAAATGAAGACCCTTCATTTAAATTCCAACTTGCACTGGAATTGTGTTGCCTTGGCACTGCCCAAATTGAAGACCAATAATCAGTTAGAATATCAATTTTAGGTCAGATTCCAGAACTTTTTTCATTTCAACCTGAAATAACTCAGTAAAAAATGTTTTTCATTATTTTTGAATAGTTTGTTTTGGAATTTTCTATCTGAATTCATTTTATATTCACGTAGTCTAACGGAGTATACTTCACTCACTCAAGTTTTATTTAGGAGGATTATATTCATCATCAGAGTCATATTCATATGAACAATTCATTTTTTGAAATTCGAAAATTTGACAGTTGCCAATAATATATTCTTTAAAATGTTTTCCTGAAATATGAATTAATAAAGATAGGAAATTTTATGTGTACTTACTGTTAACAACTTAATAAATACTTATCTGAAAAATAGAACTAATTCAAATATCTGAAACTTTTCAAAATTTAAGGTTTTTGCAGTGACGTTCATTTATGGAATAATTGTCACGTCGTGACAGATTAATAAGGGAATGATTCATAGTTTATAATTGTATTCTTTCCATCCTCAATATTCATTAGAGTAAAGTAGTGCAAAAGTACGTAGTGGGGTAGAAGTACTTTTAACCTCAGTCGCAGACTCGTAGCGAAAAACCTCCGACAGTAACTGACGTCATATACCAAACCATCTCTCAGTTAGATTACAGAGGTCGGATTCATGTGATCCTGTTCGTTACGCCAGCTATGAGGGGTGAGTTTTGAGATCATAAGTTTTGACGTAAAATAATGCATGCATACAATAAGTTATTCTGTTCAGACATTGAATGAGACTACTATTAGAAAGGCATTGAAAATCACCAGCTTCGGTTAAGCAAGTTTTTAGCCTTAAAATAAAATTATGTTGAAAATCAAATGACCCACAGAATAGTGAATTCTTGTTTCATTTTAACCTATCTAATCCATTTACTTGCGTCTTGTATTACATGATACAAATCATTTAGAAACTATTGACTGAATTACATGATTACAAACAGAAGCCTAATTAAAGCAAAACAATCCATCAAACAATTCAGTCCTGAAAGGAATCAATAACAAAGCTCTGTTGTTTATGGTTTGTTATGATATTGAAATTCAAACTGTAATATCAGGTTACACTGAATCAGAATTAACTGATGTAATTGCGAATAGAATGAGATGAGTGAAAATTTCAGAATAACGAGAAAACCGAATTCGTGAAATTTTATATGAACACAGTAATTCAACAAATCATGTATATAATGAATACCTCGAAATCAATGAGTTAAATTGAGAAATATAAACAAAATTAAGCGTTATCGAATTGCAAGGGAACAAAAAAGGAAAACCTTTGTTGAATATTCGATTTCGGCAAGGGTTGCGTTTCAATAATAGCCAGAAACGAGAAATGAAACAGTCAAAAAGCATACTTACAACTCGTGAAAATCTATAATAAATGAGCATAAAATGTTTACTCTATGAAATACAAATACAAAATCCTACAGCTAAGCTGTAAAGCGGAAGAAGTCTCGATGACAAATCGAGCTAAAAAGACAGGAAAATTGAAGAAACGGGAAATGTAATTATACTGCAATGTGTGCATATAAGGCATTAAGAAGTGGGTGTGATCATTCGCAAATATTGTCCTAAACAGAGATACTGGCCAGACGTACATTTACACCTAAATCTAAGCGACATTTTGTTCGTGTAGAACCAAAAAGTTGGAATGTCACAATTTCAGTTTTATTAGATGGATAATTCCGAAGGAAATTTTTCATTCAAGCATCTTCCATCTGCCAGTATTTCAATAACTACTTAATCCGGATCAGAATTTCACTTACCGAAACTTATCATCATTTCCGCGTTAGGTTTATTTGAATTCTTAGTCTTAAGCTACGCCGAAAAAATTTTCAAATTCTTATCTCCTATGGCTCAATTCATTAGCCTAAATAAATAGTGTAGGTACTTCATTACGTATTACGAATTGGCAGGGTGTGGACAATATGCTGGGGACACAATCGATTGCAGCGCTCGATGCGGATGAAATTTCGTTAAATCATTCTTGTGTTTATAATTTAACAGTGAAAAGATTACAGATTTATATAAAAAATGGTTCAGAATAGTTGTTGTGTAGTGAAAAGAGTACACATTTATATTAAAAATGGTTCATAACAGTTCTTGTGTAGTAGATTGCAAAAATACTGGCAGGAATAGTAAATTTAAATCTTGAAATCTATCCAAGAGTTATTTGGAATGTAAGTAGTATATAACCTAACTTAATAACATGGTTATTCTGACAAATGCACGTTTCACTGTTTGGCAACCAAGTATTGTGTATTCAAGTAATAATTTTGAAATGTTATTCTAAGATTATGTTACTATTTTTTTTTGTAACAAAAAATGATTTCTTTAGCATTGACGTGTCAATCTGGACTCCAAAATGGACTGACACAATTTGTAGCGCACATTTTATAGCAGGAAAAATATCTGAAGGACGAAACATCAATAGATTATGTTAATAATCCTTTTGGTGATGAAAACCTAAAATTAGATGAAATTTGTCAGACAGACTTTTCGTCCGACTCTAGCGAGCAGAAAAAACATTTATTTGTAATAGATATATCATATTTTTGAGTGATACTGAAATTCAAACTGAAATATCTGATGTGAAAAAAATTATTATTAATCAGAAAAAGTACAAAGAAAAAGCATGTAATACTCCAAAAATAATTCGTAGACTTGTCAAAAGAACCGTCAGAAATTTTTTTCTTGCTTTCCAATCTATTTCATGATCAACTAATTGACTGAGCTGGTGCATCTTTCAACAATTTTAAATTTTGAAGAGAATAAAAACTTTGCAAAAATATATGGTAGTTCAATAAGATAGACTTTTGATCTCCTAGATGAAAATAAAAACGGGATTAAGTTTTCATCTTTGGCAGTTCTATTTAATGTTCATAGACCGACAGTTTCTAAATTTTTCTACACAACTTTACAGACATTAGCTAAAGCAACAGCCAATTTATTTTTTTGGCCAAGGATAGACGTTGTTCGAGCAACTATAAATTCCTATATCATTGCTGACAGAGAAGATAAAGAGTTATGACTGTCTAAATCCATTAAAAATTTGTACATAATTTATCGCTGAAATAAATACGCAAGTTTAATAATCATTAGTTTAAATCAAGTTTTATTAGATTTTTTCTACATACCATCAACATTAAAATCTATTAATATTCGGATAACTTTCGAACTCAACAACAAATTTCGCAACTTTCGTTAGAATTAATATATATATATATATATATATATATATATATATATATATATATATATATATATATATATATATATATATATATATATATATATATATATAAAGATAAATCTAAAAGACAATACAGGATGTGCAATTTTAAGGAAAAACTTCATATGAACATAGGTCCGCAAAACTTCTTCAAAACTCCTGCAGTTTTTGAGATATTCAACCCAAATTTGGAATGCAAGCTATTTTCACAACCTCCATCATTACAGGTGTTCTGTTTTCCGAGGCCATGTCTCATTTTGCCCTTTCAAACTTTTTTGCATTACGCCACTGATCAGAGTTCAATCAATTTTTGTCATCTTCGTTCAGTTTAGAAACTTTTTGGCACCTCTGATTTTTCCGTATCTCCTACCAATCTTGAGAAAAAAATTATTAAACGTTTGTATGCATTTGCTGAATTGGAGGCACTTCTAATTCAAAAAAATGACTAAAAGGCTTTGATTTTTTCATTTATTTATTTATTTTGACAGTTGCTAAAGTTCAACCAGTGTCTGCTCGATTGTTTTTATTAAATCAACGATTAGTTTCAAGACCTTTGAAGTTACTGCTGTAAGAAAAAATGGCTAATTTTACTAACACCGAATTGGCTGATATCCATTACTTAAACGGTCTGGCTGAAGGAAACGCAACAGAAGCTAGGCGATTATATCAGGTGCGCTTTCCAAATCGAATACCACCAGAGAGGCGAATATTTTCAAATATCCACAGAAGGTTGGAGGAAGCTGGTACTTTTACTGCAAACTATCATTTAAAAGGTGCAACTCAAACTATGAGAACCCAAGATATTGAGGAAGCAGTATTGAATTGTATTGATTTGAATCATCATGTGAGTACAAGAAAAATTGGAAATCAGTTGAAAATTTCACATGTTCTAGTTTGGAGGATTCTCCACTACTTTTATTGCACCCGTTTCATATTCAACGCGTCCAAACTCTACTTCCTCGATATTTTTCTTAAAGACTGAATTTCTGCCGATGGTTCTTAGATAAAATGAGAGAAAATGCTCATTTTAATAGTGAAATAATGTTCACAGACGAACAGCTAACTTTTCGAGAACTGCTATCACGAATTTTCACAGCAATCATTATTGGGCTGAGGAAACCCCCATTTGATTGAAGAATCTCATCATCCAAAACAATTCTCACTAAATGTCTATGTCGGAATAATTGAAGATTATTTAATTGGCCCATTATTTTTGCCTAACAGACTAAACGGTCCTGCTTATCGGCAATTCCTTGAGGAGGACCCTTTACCTTTCTTGCTCGATGATGTGCCACTTTTGGTGAGAAACCTAAGGTGGTTCATGTATGACGGGGCACTCGCAGGTTTTAGTGGAGAAGCTAGGGAATTCTTGAAATACATTCAACAACCCATGGATAGGTTGGGATGGGCCAGAACCATGGCCTCCTAGGTCCCCAGACTTAAAAAGTTTAGACTTTTTCATATAGGAATATCTCAAAAGTTTAGTTTATACCACTCTAGTGATCACTGTAGAAGAATTGAGAAATCGAATAATAACCTCTTGTGACACGATAAGAAATATACCAGGAATATTTCAAAGAGTGCGTGATAATATGCGAAGAAACACAAAGGCCTGTATTCTTGCAGGTGGAGGAACTTCCAGCAATCGATTTAGTTTTTAATTGTTCTTTTTTTTTAGTTTGGTATTGAATAAGTATAAGTTGAGTCTCATAAGACGAGCTATCAAAATAAGAGCAAATTTTGGGCATACCTATCGAGTATTTCTATTATTTTTTTTTTATTAAGCGAATAACATAAATTTCAAATTCAATAATTTTTCACTCGGAAACGGTGGTAGATACGAAAAAATTACAAGTGTGAAAAAAGTTTCTAAACTGAACGAAGATGAAGAACATTGGTTTTACGCTGATCAGTGGCATACTGCAAAAAAGGTTGAAAAGTCAAAAGGAGACATGGCCTCGGAAAAGAAATCACCTTGTGAATTTCAGTTGAAATCTAGGAATTGTAATGATGAAGGCTATAAAAAATAGCTTGCATTCCAAATTTGGGCTGAATATATCAAAAACTGCAGGAGTATTGAAGAAAAAACAAATTTTTACAGGAGATTTCAACACCCTGTAGCTCCGTAACGAAGCTTTTGAGCACCTTTGTTTATATGAATTTTTTCTTCTTGAAATTGCACTTAGATTTACCCCCTCAAGTTGTGACATACTATTATGTAACACCCTGTATATTAAAATACTTTTTATATTAACTTTGAGCTTTTAATCTTATAATTCATCGCTTCATTAGCAGCTTTTTTGAATATTACTAATAACATTGACTTCAGTAAAAGTACGTCGACTTAATGATTCTGCATTACCACTAGTATTGCTATTATATTGTTTGGTGAATTTCAAGCATACAGCAGGAAGGTAAAGGTTAAAATTAAAAGTTTCAGCACCTAATATTGCTTGTTGGAAAATGACTCATCTCTATCAGCAGCTACAGTATAGCAACCATTTTTCAATTGTGAATACACAAACAGATCATTAGTAAACATTTCGGTAACGTAGAGTTGCACTTGTATTTTGAGTGAAATAAGGCTCAATTTTTTATGTTAACTTCACCGTTTTTGAAGTACAAGTATTCAACATTGCAGGTTTCTTTTTCACGATCTACTACAGGCTTATCTTCGCACTTTATAGGACACTTGATTTCAATCAGTCTATTACTACACCATCAAGACTGGCGCATAGCGATGGTTGTTTTTCACAAACTATTACATCTATTTTTTTGACTTCGCAATCATTCAATTCTTCATTCTTCTTTCTTGCTGAATCTTCCTGACTTAAACCATAATTTGTAGATTCACTGTGAATATTAGCAGGATACAAAATGTCATTAACTAGATTGTCTACAGATTTACGGATTCTTATCTTAATATTATGAATGTTCCTACTTGCAGATAATCTCAAACGCCTAGATTCAAACCATTGCGAACATTGGGATTGGTCAATTGTTTCACAACAAAGCTTGCATATATCATCATTACTCATCCTTATTTTATTATTATAAAAGTCTTGAAGCTCTTTTTCCTATTTATATTGATTTTTATAGACGATACATTCATCATTAAATAAACGAAAATTTTTCAAGGAGTTCCTTACAATCTTCTTGCTTTAAGATTTAAGTCCACTGTTGTAACTAACGACTTTAAGAATTTTTGAATTGAATAAACTTCATCTGATTTCTGCTCGGCAACTAATACATGTTTCAGTGTAGTTTGATCAACCAATTCTTGCAGACCTAATGGTAGTTGATGATTCTCTTCCTTAATTTCCGTAATTTTTTCTGGAAACATTTCACAAAGATTGCGTCGATTTGAATATTTTTCTTTCACAAATTGTCGAGCGCTGGGCGTTCCCCATTGTTGTTGATGACTGGTTTTTGTTGAACTTTGTTCGTGATTTATGAAATATATCAAGGCAGCAACATGCTTGCACTTGTTACTCTTATTATATACACAGGTACAAACAACTTTTTCAATTTCTCGTTTATTGTTAATCTGCAAATACATTTTGTTGAACTCAAAATAAACAAATTTAATTTTAAATTGGAGTGCTGTATATGGTCCTATATTTTATCTCTGTTTACTTACATACAAACTGGTGTCATAGAAATATAAATTTACTGACGATTATCTAATAACTTTCGACTTTAACAAGTAACTGACCAAATTCTCGAAATTCTTTTACATCTCTCATATGACCAGCCTCTACTAATAACTTGCCCTTATACATAGTTTGAGGTTGAAATAACATTTTGTGAGATACTGCCTCAAATCATGTTTGAATTATAATATTAACTGGTGCGTAAAAAAAAGAAAAATCTTTAGAATCAATTAATCAATTATTTACTTGATGTTCAAATAAAAATTAAATCATTCACAATAATTCTATTAGAATTATTGATTACTGGTGGTAATTAATCAATTATTTTTGTAACCTTATAAATAAGTTTTGACTTTTAACCTCTACCCATTGAACAACAATTACATTTTATATATTTTCAAACATAGGTAATTTATTGTAACTTTACTCATCGTGCGATACTTTTCGCGCCTTAATATTTGTTTGTTTGCATTCCATTTATTTTCCTGAAATCTCGGAATTATTAATTTATTCATTTATTATCTGCTACTAGGGTTTAACATAAATTTCTTGCGACTAAAGCATGATTTTACGCTGTCGTCAGATGTCGCTTTCGACGCTTTCGTCGCTTTCCCTGCCAATACGAGAAGCGTCCAGCAGAAATCGAAATATAATACTGGCTGCCACGTCAATGAACCTGACCACCATAGTAACTAGCTTGAAAAAGGGTTGCTTTATTTTTCTTATAAACCTGATTTTTCAAAAATTCAACTGATATCGCATATATATATATATATATATATATATATATATATATATATATATATATATATATATATATATATATATATATATATATATATATATATATATATATATATATATATATATATATATAGGTATATCCACCGGGACCGTCCGTTAAAAATTTTTAAGTTTCAATAACAATATCAAGCTGAAATTTTATACGCGGCCATAACTAGCAATTTCCAATTGACGTGAAATATTTTCGAAGTGATACCATTTCCGGTTAGGTTAGGTCATCACTTTGTTATTTCTAATGGCAATCTACCTTTTTCATTATACATCTAGAACCGACATTTGAGCAAGGCATAAAATAGCCAAGTTGTTGGCACTTATCTGTCAAAACTTTTGACAGATTTAATTATTTTTGTTATAAACTCTATTTTTGAGGAACATTTTAAAAAAATGCACTACAGACCCAATTTCTGCTTGGATGAATAGAAGAAGGATCAAGGAATTTTTTAAGCAATCTACACATGTCAAATGTTTATTGCGTTGTTTTGTATGATTATTTCAATTTGGCCTTTTTCAAACAGCAATAACTCAATTTTTTCAAATTGCACGTGGCAATTTTTATATCGCCATCATATGAAGCGTCAAATTTCAGACGGAATTGTATAAGCATGTACTATACCCATACTTATAGTTCCGAAATAATTTGGGAATATATTGAATTTTGATGATTTTGAAAGGACTAACAGAGATTGCCTTGAAATATTTGAATTAGTTAGCTGAACTGGCTACGCTCAACTGACAGGTGCCTAAAATTAATGTACTTGTCACAAGAATTGTCGTTATTTCAGATTGAAAATATTCAAAAAATACAACACATTTGGATTAAAACCACTGGTTATTCAAACGAAAATATATTTAATCTTTTTTAATTCATTTTAGAATGTCAAAAGTAGTGGGTAATAATTGCAGGCAATTCAATAACCAATTTCCAAACTTACCGTATATGAGTAAAATAAAATTTGGAAGAATTAGAAGCAATTTTCTACACTTCGGATGATTAGAACTTGTAGGAACTAAGCGAAAACCAATCATCGAAGATAATTACATTAATACGAATAAATTATAGTAAACATCATAGGAGAAAACTTATTTACGATCTGAATAAATGTTCAATATGGGCCCCATTTTGTTCGATACACTTGACAGCTCGTATACGAACATGATGAGTTGCCCTCCTAGTCTTTCTCTCAGGATCACTATTACGAAAAGCATTATGAACGCGCTCTAGTAGCTCTTCTTCGCTTCCTACAGGAATAAGATACACTTCACTCTTGATTTTGCCACATAAATGAAAATCAACTGGCGTTAGCTCCGGAGAACGCGGAGGCCATAAATGAGGTCCTTGATTACCCCACCATCTATATTCGAACATTTCTATCAGCTGCCGATCTACAGCTCGTGTTTTATGTGCTGGTGCGCCATCCATTTGGTAATAGCAATTCCTCAGAATGTTAAAGCGTAATCAATCTAAAAAATTTGTTAATGTTCCTCTCAAAATTACCAGGTATCTTTGTCCTTTTTCTGTGGCCCAAAAATGCCGCTTGGGATGGTCAGTTGGTTTCAATTTTTGTAGTCTGATAAAAGAATACGGGTGCATGTTATGTTTCTTAAGGATCCTTTCAATGGAATTATAACTCAATCCAATGTCCATTGATGCTGACCTAATGGACGCATTTGGATTGGCACGAAAATACGCTAGCGTATTAATTTTATTGTCGTCGTCCTCGAGAATTGGTTTTCTTCTAGATTCTTCATATTTTGTTCCTGCAAATTGCAAATAACTGCTTCTAATCCTTCGAAATTTTGTTTTACTCATAGGCGGCAAATTTGAAAATTGGTTATTGAATTGCCTGCAAGTTCTATCCACCATTTTTTGACATTCGCCATGAATTAACAAGGGATTAAACATATCCTCGTTTGAATAATCAGCCATTTTATTATCAATCTGGTGTTTTTCGAAAATTCTCACTTCAAATTACCAACAATACTTGTAGAAATATCAAATTCGAATGAACGAAGTGACAAGTACATTAGTTTTAGCCACCTGTCAGGTGAACGTAGCCAGTTCAGCTACTTGATTCAAATATTTCAAAGCATTCTCTGTTAGTTCTTGCAAAATCATCAACATTCAGTTTATTCCCAAATTATTTCGGAACTATAAGAGATGGGTATAGTACATGCTGATAAAATTCCATCTGAAAATTGAGGCTTCATCTGATGGCGATATAAAAATTGGCACGTGCCATTTGAAAAAATTGAGTTATTGCTGTTTGAAAAAGGCCATATTGAAAAAATCATACAAAACAACGCAATAAACATTTGACAGGTGTAGACTGCTTAAAAAATTCCTTAATCCTTCTTCTATTCATCCAAGCAAAAATTGTGTCTGTAGTGCAAAAGATCTACGAGCTACATTTTTTTTAAATGTTTCTCAAAAATCGAGTTAAAATAAAAATAATTAAGTCGGTCAAGAGTTTTGACAGATAAGTGCCAATAATTTGGATATTTTATGCCTTGCTCAAATATCGGTTCTAGATGTATAATAAAAAAGTAGATTGCAATTTGAAATAACAAAGCGATGATCCACTTCCGGTATAACCGGAAATGGTATCACTTCGAAAATGTTTCACTTCAATTGTAAATCGCTAGTTATGGCTGCGTATAAAATTTCAGCTTGATATTGTAATTGGAACTCAAAAAGTTTTTAACGGACGGTCCCGTAGGATATATATATATATATATATATATATATATATATATATATATATATATATATATATATATATATATATATATATATATATATATATATATATATATTTTCATATTTTCTTCATCTTTTTCAGAAGCAGAACGCGTACAGAAATTCAAATATATCTGTGAAAGATATGCTGGAGATGAAGCTTTGAAAGCGTTAGGACTCTTGATGTATCAGAGCCACGAAAGTCTAAGAGATTTGTATGAAGCCAGTCATCCTCAGTTAGATAGGTATGTTACTAAATATATTAAATAAGTAGGACATAAGTTATATTATACTATATTAAACAAACGAAGAAATAACGAAGACTGCCGAAGCATTTCATTTTTTTTTGGTCTGCGATTCATTGCCATTCTATTACTTTTTTTGTAAGTATTGTGTTTCTTACAGGGTGTTACATGATAGTATGGCACAACTTGCGGGGGTAAATCTACTTGAAATTTTAAGAAAAAAAGTTCATATAAACATGGGTCCGCAAAAGCTTTGTTACGGAGCTACAGAGTGTCGAAATTTCCGGAGAAAATTACTTTTTTCTTCAAAACTGCACTTTTTGAGATATTAAGCCCAAATTTGGAATGCAAGCTATTTCCAACAGCCTCCTTCTCTACATGTCCTAAATTTTAACTCGAATCTACAAGGTGTTTTCTTTTTCGGAGCCATGTCTTCTGTTGCCCTTTCAATCTTTTTTGCAGTACGCCACGGATCAGCGTACAATCAATTTTCATCATCTTCGTTCAATTTGGAAAACTTTTTTGACCCTTGAAGTTTTTCGTATCTCCGACCGTTCTCGAGCAAAAAATTATTGTATTGATTGTATGCATTCGCTGAATTGAAAGCACTTCTAATTGAAAGAAATGGCTAGTAGGCTTTGATTATTTTCATTTATTAATTTATTTTGACAGTTGTCAAAGTTGAAAGTTAAAGTTTTACTAACGCCGAATTGACTGATATTCATGTACGGTCTGGCTGACGGAAACAAAACAGAAGCTGAGCGATTATATCATGTTCGCTTTCCAAATCGAGTAACACCAGATAGGCGAACATTATCCATAGAAGGTTGAGGGAAACAGGTAATTTTACTATAAATAATCAGTTAAAAGGTGAAACTATGAAAACTCCAGACATTGAGGAAGCAGTTTTGAATTGAATTGATTTGAATCCTCATGTGAGTACAAGAAAAATTTGAATTCAGTTGAATATTTCACATGTTCTAGTTTGGAGAATGCTTCACGACTTTTTATTATACCCGTTTCATATTCAACATGTCCAAACTCTACTTCCTCGAGATTTTCCTTCAAGACTGAATTTCTGCCTTTTGTGCTCAGATAGAATTAAAGAAAATGTTCATTTTGATAGTGATATGATGTGCACAGATGAAGCTAACTTTTCGACAACAGCTATCAGAAATTTACACAAAAATCATTATTGGGCTATGGAAAACCCCAATTTTATTGAAGAATCTCATCATCAAGAACAATTTTCACTAAATCTCTGGGTCGGAATAATTGGAATTATATATGATTGGGCCATTATTTTTTCCTAACAGACAAAACGGTCCCGCTAATCGGCAATTTCTTGAGAAGAAGTTACCTTTATTGCTTGAGGATGTGCCACTTTTGGCGAGAAACATAATGTGGTTCATGCATGACGGGACACAAGCATATTTCAGTGAAGAAACTAGGGAATTCTTGAATAATACTTTCAACAACCGATGGATAGGTGGAGGTGGGCCAGAACCTCCCAGACTTAAATAGTTTAAACTTTTTCTTATGGGGGTATCTCAAAAGTTGTGAACAGTGAACACTGTAGAAGAACTGGGAAATCGAATAGTAACCTGTTGTGACACAATAACAAATACCCCATGAATATTTCAAAAAGTGCGTGATAATATGCGAAGAAGAACAGGGGTCTGTATTCTTGCAGGAGGAGGATTCTTTCAGCAATTTATTCAGTTTTTAATTGTTCTTTTCTCAGTTTGATATTGAATAAGTATAAATTGAGTCTAAGAAGACGAGCTATCAAAACAAAAGCAAATTTTGGGCATACCTATCGAGTATTTCTATTAGTTTTTTTTTATTCAGCGAATAACATACGATTCGAATAATTCAAATTTAATCATTATTCACGCGAAAATGGTTGGAGATACGAAAAACTAATAAGTGTCAGAAAAGTTTCTAAATTGAACGAAGATGACGGGAATTGTACGCTGATCAGTGGCGTACTGCAAAATTTTGAAAAAGCAAAAGGAGAAATGGCCTCGGAAAAGAAAACACCTTGTGAATTTCAGTTGAAATCTAGGACGTGTAATGATGGAGGCTATGGCAAATAGCTTGCAGTCCAAATTTGGACTGATTATCTCAAAAACTGCAAAATTTTTGAAGAAAAAACCAATTTTTTCAGGAGATTTCAACACTCTGTAGCTCCTTAACGAACTTTTGCTGCCCTATGCTTATATGAACTTTCTTTCCTAAAATTGCACGTAGATATACCGCCTTAAGTTGTGACATAATATTATGTAACACCCTGCATACATCTGCAACCCTCATTGACTGTACCTGATCTGGCTGTCGCCTGATGAATTAGGTTTCATAAATTTTCGAGATTATACAATCTATATGTAGTGTTCGTCGACACACACAATTCAATGAATAAATAATTTTCTCGTATCATTATAAATCTCGTTTTGGGTATACTTTGATTTCAAACAACTGTCGTGATTTATGTGAAAATTTTCAAAGTATACACTGTATAAGAGATTAACATAAACATGTACTACCCTACGTTTGAGCACTCTCATAGTGGAGAGCGCCCATGTGCGCATTTTTAAGTTCCTGATACAAACTTCTCTCTCACGTAACATGACACGTCACTTATCGATTATCGAATCACAGCCTAAGAAGCTGCGCTTCAAATGGTAGAAAGCTAAATTTGTGGCCTGGTTTTCCCAGTTTCATAGTATAGTAAAGCATTTCAATTTGACAACCTTTCTCTGTAGCACAGTTTACAAATAACTTATTTTCCTTCGATTTATCTTCAAATGATTCTTCATCTTCCAAATATACTTTTCAATTTCTCGGAGATATCTGAAGATTTTCCAATGAAACTTCTCCTTATTTTGGTTTGCAATTTGGTTTTGGAAAATGTTCCACCGTGTGAGTTAATAACAACTTCGTTATCACATTCAAATTTTTGGTGATGTTCTTGCCGTTTCTTACTGTTATTTGTTGACATTTTGTACTCTTTATTTTGAGTTCTCCATCGAAATTGAAATCAATTTCTTTTCACATCAAAAAAGTGGAAAAAATTCAATGCGGAAATGTTGAAGATATGTAGGTTGTAGAATTGTTTTCGTTGGAATATACAGTTTGTTTCATTAAAAATTTTCCTCCCTAACTATCTCAAGATCAAGGTGGACTGCTTCTGACAGAAAAAGCTGAGATACGTCAATTTGTGAGCAAAACACATTATAAGGAAATTGGGTCGAATGATATAACTTTGGAAAGGTCCATTCAAAAATAGTACTTTCATGAACATTTAATCTCACACAGGAAGTGACAACACAACGATGGTATGTTTTCCAACGAAAATTTGACAATACTTAAAATCGGAGTAAGTTCTCTAAATGACTTCATCCAACATCCCTTCAATAACACAATTCTAATTCTCAGTTATCAGTCTCATGTGGGAATTCTTGTCGCCAGCAAGTTTTCAATTCTCAAGGAAACGTAATAATTTGAGATCTTATGAACATCAATGATTTGTAGGGAACGCACAATTGTTTCTATTATAACTACAGGTGGGACACCAATATATTTCATATTTTATGAATGAAATAAAAATATGAAGTTTAACATCAATCTACAAGGAAGGAAGCAACTGAAGTAGAAATTTTGGGCCACCTACAAATGGAAAACATTACGTTCATCAGAAAATCATCACAGGTATACACACTAACGACTCAGAAATTGAATGTTTCGGCTGGAATATATGAAAACCATATTGATGGACCTCTCTTCATCGAAGGTTATCTCAACGGAGTAACTTATTTACAGTTGTTGGAAGAATTAATAAATCCCAGAATCATAAAAATATTGGAAAATTATGAAACTCTTTCAGAAAATGGGATACGTTTCCAGCAAGATGTTGCTCCTGCATATTCCGATGGTCGTGTAAGGCAATATTCGTATGCAAATTTTTCAGGTCGGCGAAGAGGAATAGTTGAGTGACCAGCCAGGTCATCTGATTTGAGTCTTTTGAATGTCTCCTCATGGAGACATCTCAAATTGAGAGTACATGCTACACAACCTGAAAACTTGGAAGAGCTGCGGAGAACAATCGTCAACGAATGCAAACTTTGATATCAAAAGTTCGTCAAAATGTTAAAAGGGAATCCGAGAATCGTTTGTATCATTGTATGGAGGTAGACCATTACATGTGAATATTCAATACACATGAAGGTGATTCAAAATCAAAATTCCTATAAACATGTACCCTAAAAGAATATGGTTTTCAGAATGACGTATAAAAACCTCTTGGTTTTTTATTGATATCTGAAAAATAAGTTTGTCAATTTTCGTTGAAATTCGTCTCTGCTGCTCGTTAAAATAAAACGGTTGCGCTAACTCGATCATAATTATGACTTTCAATAGAGCCCAGGGGAAAGTTTTTGTTTATTAACAATTAATACTAGAAGAAAGAACAATTTAAATTTTGAAAAATCCGTATTTGTTACGTATAATATAATAATAGTTATTATTATTTTCCTTAGTTTTTCTACTATCTGGATCTAACCTTAGCTTATATGTTTTTCGGTTAAATATTATTTCCCTATATTGCATTTTGTTTTGATTGGGTTTGATCCCAATTTTTTGTGGGTACACTGTCTTTTATAAGTATAGAATGAATAATACTGAAAGCCGTCACTGAAGCAGGGTAACTGATTCCAGCTCGTGATCTAATCGCAAACTCTTCAGATATGAGATTTGGTCCGTCTAAGATTCACAAAAACTGATTCGGTCGAGTTCAGTCTTGGCGTGCATACTCTTCAACAGTTATTATCACTGGATAATAATTTTCTTTCAGAAAATTATTCTTCTTTATATTCGGTAAGTTGCCTAGATACATGCAAAATCATTTCCGTTGAATTCGCTTGTAATTTCGAATGATTCCGTGCTAGTTGTGGTACGATTTGTAGTTAAATTTGTGTAGCTATATTCTGAGAATTGAACGTTTATATATTCGCAAAAGTAACAAATTATCTAGTTCAGTTGTTTCCGTTTTAATTTTTAAATTCTTTCTCGCCGATTGTAGCAGAAAATTATAATAAAATAGGAGCTGCCATACTCCGGAAACTCTTCAGATATGAGATTTGGTCCGTCTAAGATTCTCAAAAACTGATTCGGTCGAGTTCAGTCTTGGCGTGCATACACTTCAACAGTTATTATCACTGGATAATAATTTTCTTTCAGAAAATTAATAATTTTCCTTTAGAAAATTATTCTTTTTGATATTCGGTAAGTTGCCTAGATACGTGCAGAATCATTTCCGTTGAATTCGCTTGAAATTTCAAATGATTCCGTGCTAGTTGTGGTACGATTTGTAGTTAAATTTGTGTAGCTACATTCTGAGAATTGAACATTTATATATCCGCAAAAGTAACAAATTATCTAGTTCAGTTGTTTTCGCTTTTAGTTCTGAATTTTTTCGCGCTGGTTGTAGCAGAAAATTATGATAAAATAGGAGCTGCCGTACTCCGGAAAGAAAACATACGAGTGTAGTCAGAAAAGAAAAATAGATTATCTAGAACAATTTGAATCTGTAGTATTCGACTGTGAAGTATATTCTGGCTATTTGTGTGTTTATCAAAAAGGTATTCTAGTTTCCCCCGCATGCGCAATACACTAATCTGCGGCCTGTAATGTCTCTCGATCTACACACGCTACAGTGGTGTACGTATGATATCGACAGCAGGATGCGGACTTATCCATAGGCTTCGCAAAGCACTAGTTGAATTTAGAGGCGTCTATCGATTCAGTGCTTCAAAAAAATCAGTAGCATATGTTTCTGTCAATTTCATTTCTGAAACTGCCTCGTTGCGCTACACTGAAAGCCATAATTTTACTCTAGTTGGTGCCAGCGTCTTATTATATCGAACAACACTGCCGATTTTCAACAAAATTGACAAACGCATCTTTCAGATATCGATAAAAAAGGAATATTTTGTCATAATTAGAAATCCAGATTCATTTATATGAACATTTCTGTTAGAATTTGATTCAGAAATGCATAACTGCATGTTTCTCCTATCATTAACTAACCCCTTCACTATTTCTTGAGAATGGGTTCGTCTTCATCCCATTATATGAACATAAATGTTCAAGTACAAAAACTACGTAATTAAAAATTTTAGCAATCACGGAAATGTGACGATGAACAACTTGTTCAGTTGAGAATTTGCAAGAATGAGCTATCTATTCAAGGGACAGAATACAACAGCATCTCTCTAGCATCACATGGTATTCTTGTTCGAAATCTCCCGAATGAAGAAAAAGAAATTGATGTTATTAGTATTCTCTATTTTGATACTAACTGTGCTTATACTGCTTAACACCAGTGATCGTACTAATTCTGTCATTGTCAGCGACCTACGTTTTACCAAGAAGTCGACTATGTTTCGCATATCGATACTGTTTAAGTATGTAAGGTATTTAGGATGAATTCGGAATAATACAATTTTAAGAAACATTCTTTGAAATAATTACTAATTTTATACAATTGCAAGTCTTTCTATGTAGTGCTTTAAATGCAATGGTGGAACACAGTACGGAAATTCAAGTTCTTAAATGAAACTGACGAAGAACTTTTAGAAATGGGAATTCAAGACAGTTACAAAAGAACTTCATTAATAACACAATAAAAAACTAGAATACCTAGAAAAACCTCGAAATATATTGGAATTTAGCCAGAACAACGTTTGACGGGCCTTCTAGCGAAATTAAATTCCGTTAACGTTACCTACACATTGTGACTTGAGATCATCAGATATAATTGCTTTCAAACTCGGGTTTCTTAGAACTTCTTATATGAATTGAAAATTAAAATTATTAGTCAAGTATTGATTTTTAAGTGGAAGTACTTGATGATGATGTTCACAATAGCAAATTAATGATTAAGGGCACCATTTTTCATTTTGAAATATGAAACCCTAATAAAAACGATAAAACGCATAGTAGGCTACGCTAACTAATTATTTTCAATGTCAAACCGAGGACAAATAAAACCAATCAAGTTGTAGGCTTTCGCTGGTGAAAATTCTAAGTCTATTGAATGAATACAATCACGAAAACCAATGGAGCATCAAAAAAACGTTTAATGAGTCTCATGAATACTAGCAAGGAAAATATTTGAATATAAAATTAATGAGGGAAATGATGAAACGAGGCTAAATTAATTGCAGGGAATTTCTTATTCGATTTGCATTTCAGCTATAATGATGAACAATTTTTCAATTTGTTTTGCAAAGTGAACCGCTACCAATCCATTCAATTTAGGAAATTGAATAAGTTGATCAATTTTTCGGGCCTGAAATTAGGGAAAATATGATGAAAACTGATAGAACAATCTTAGACTTCAATTGGATACTTAACGCATGATGGGATGCAGTTTTTATAAAGAACTGAAAGTTTGCTATGGATCTGAAACGAAAGTTTTTTCTGTAATTACGATAAATTTTTTGCTTACACGAACACTGCAAAATTGAATATCGATACATTAGTGAGACATTCTGAGCATGAAAAGGCGCTACATAAATTCTCAACGTGGGTAATAACGCTCCCTTGTTGACGATTAAGACTTTCAGAGAGGCAGTAAAAACCCAAAGAAAATTAGAAGGGGCTTGAGATTTCGCAGATGGGACGGGCGGATTGGAAACTATCGCCTAAGAGGCTAAGAAATAGGCACTAATTTCATTTTAAAGTAAAGTGAAAATTTATATCGTATAATTTTAGTTATTGTAGGTATTCTACAATATGTGTGTACGCGTTCCGTCTTGGCCTCAAGAAATTCACAAAATTTTATTCAAACTTGAACTTCGATTTTACATTCCAGATCTTTCGATTACATAAAAAAACTACATAATTGACACTGGACCATAGTCTTCAATAGCGCTCCTATGGTTAAAATATTCACCATCTTCCTTTGGAAAATATTTCGGTCCACTTCTTGAATTTTTCGAGAAATTTTAGTTCACAACTGTTACTCATTTTACCTAAAACCATTGTCATACACCTTCTGAGAAAGTAACAACCAAAATCACTCTATTGGATGAGCTTGACAGAAGTATTGCAGTCCCAGAAAAGTAGGAAAAGTTGTCGCGCATATTGGGAGTATGAGCAAATACGAAGAGAGAAAGTATTCGGAGTAAGGGAGATAGAAAGGACGCATGGCCCGAAGATCGGCTACTACAATCTGCATTAAGATTTTCAGGTATAAATTTGAACGGATAACGATGGACACGAACTGAGATAGGAAATTTCAGAGCAGTTGCAAATTTCTGATTAAATGTGAGTTAATACTGCTTACCTGACCTGTGTCGCATAGATAACTACTTATTAATAGACATATAATTAACGAAAATTGCGTAAAACAGGGGTGCTCAAACGGCCGCTCGCTAGCGCTTTTTGAGTAGATCTCGAGAAGAGAAAAATTTTACAAAATTTATTACGTCATAAAATAACACTCTGCTAGCGGAAAAGGCGATTTTATCAAAAGAACGCGAGGTACTTGTCAAAGAAAAGCCCCGTTTTTTATTCTTGCCGATTTTCTAGAAATTAAGGGCGGCTCGTTTGACGAGAACATTCGAGACTTTCCTTCACGCCGATATAAATATTGCTCCTGCAGGAATTGGAGTCATTCTGAATTGTAACTTGAAGGCAATACTACGTCGATACAAAGTTTATTATTAAATTGTACAAAATGAGTGCAGCGAAGAAATTTAAAACGTACCATTTCAATAACGATTGGGAGGAAGAATTTTTTTTGTATGGTACATGATAAGTGAATTTGTCTTATATGTCGTGCGTCAGTTCCAATTCCTAAGCGTAGTAACTTAAAGAGGCATCTTCCACAGAGTGAGTTAAAAAACGAAAAGTACGTGATTTGATATCTAGTTTGGAAGAAGAACAAACCATGTTCACAGGACCAGCCAACCAATCAAAAGCTGCTACGATCGCGTCTTTAAAATATCTTATATATTGGCGAAACACAAGAAACCATTCGAAGATGGAACAATTCGTTTTTATGATTTCAGTAAATTGGCAAATATAGCATTATTTATGAGTTATATTTTTTCATGTGAAAATATTGAGGAATAAGCCACTGAAATAGCAAGTCTAATTAATATGCACTCATATTATGTTGAAAATGAGTTGGTGCAGATTATATTACATATAAATCTCAATGCTAATGCATCTCATACAAATTTTTGGTGTTTTATATATTGAGATAAATATCCGAATCTAAGGCAAATCGCCCTTCAACCGACGGCAATGTTTGGGTCAACTTACTTGTGCGAGTCTGCATTTGAAATGAAGATGTCATCATGCTTGCGATTAGCACTCAGTGGTTACGTACCATCTTATGCAAAGTATGCTGAAGATATGCAGTGCCACGCATCAATATCCAAAGTCACTCCTTAGCTAAGTTCAACATTATATGTGACTCTTGTGTTTTGTAGCAACCAATAAACTCGCAACTATGAGTTTTTTCATTGTTATTATAGAGAAAAACCTTACTAAACCTAACCCAAACCTTGACTAAAATAATGTATATTGTGCGGAAAGCTGATATCTATATATGCTACTGTACACCCTACCTAGGTAGGTAGGTATGTAGGGTGTATAGTGTATGTACAACAACCCTGCATCACACATACTCGCAGCCTCTCAGAGTCGATCGGAAGTAGTCTAAAATTGTTGAGGTAGATTGCCAGCAGCTCAAGTTGGAACACCACTGGCCTAAATGATACCTAGTTTAGCTAATTTCGTTTATATTTAGGTACTGATACTGAAGATAATTAGTAGAATCATTTTTAGTGCACAAATCGAAACAATTTTTCAGAAATATTTCACAGATATAATTAACAAAAAATGTAATTCAAGTGGCTTAGTCATCATACTATGATAACATCAAAATAACGTTGAACCCAACAAAGACCAACACGAAATATGAAGAAGGTATGAAAAAATGATTGATTAACATAAACATCGTCATCGGTATCTGAGAAAATATCACTAGCTGTATCACTTTTAGCCTGTAAATGTATAATTATGTCACAAACAGCAATGTTCATTGCTGGGTCCTTGGCTGCCAAATTTCTTGGCGTGATCACAACAAATATTCCATTCGTCTCTCAGAAATGAATTGAATGGTTTTAAGTCATATTTTACATTCCGCTCTGAGACATATTGCTTCATAGATGCCCATACCAAGTCTACCGGATTCAGGTCTGGGTGATAAGGGTTGAGTTTAATTTTTCTAGCACTAAGAGAAAGAAAGTGTTTTTAGCTCTTATGTTAGTTGTAAGGTTGACTGATGATACTGGGTGATGTTCAGTTAAATTTGGTATTGTTATGTTCATCACCGTTACAGGGAATTTCTGCAGAAAGTACATTCGAGCAGTTTCTTATGGCTTTTCAATACATGTTTTGAAATTTTGATGTTGAATCAACTTTGAGTTCGTTGAATTCTGTTGAATCTAGTAGTTTTTCAGTTTTATCTATACAAGCAGGTTTGCTAAAGTTTGACCATGTGTTGAATTTCGTTCAATATGACTAATTTATTTTCTGAAATTTCCTTTTCAATTCGAAAATAACCTTCATTTCGTTTTCAATACTTTCAAGATTGGATGTTGAGAATATTTTTACATAAATTGATTTTTCATTATCCTGCTGTTCTAGTGAATCTAGTACTGCTGCAAGTTTTTCATATAATTTTTGTTAAAACTGTTAGGGCTTCAATAATCTAAGTTCCGATTCTTCAAATTTCGTGTATGTAAAACTTAGTAATCTATCATGGAATATTAAATTATGTTCACTTTTTATCGAAAACTGCGAGGACTCGTCTGTTACTTTCTGCTGAATAATGTTGAATTTTATTCATTTGATTTTCACATTGTTCGTATCTTAATATCCTAATTTATTTTCTGAATGTATACTCTGGCTGTTGGAACGCTATTGGATGCGTTTGAATGATAAGCTCATTGAGGGTTATTTTCAAGTGTACGTTGAGATCGCTCCTAATCCTTTACCATTTATTTATCTCGAGTTTCTTCTGATTCTGACCGCTAATTTCACTGTAGATTAGGTGTTCATTGAACGATGTTTATTTTCATGTGCTTGGACGGGATATTATATTAAGCCCTATATGTTAAACCACAAATTATTATGACATTTCTTGATTTCAAGTAATATCCTCCAATGGAAAGCTGAAAAGTTTTGTATTATTTGCATTTTGATAATATATATAGATGTCCCGGTAATCACTTGAAGAAACATTTCGTAATTAATTCAACAATGAAGAAAAACACTACACTTATATTTCACAGAATATAATGAATAGAAATGGGTTTGGCGTGCGGATTTCATCCCATTCTCAAAAACTAAGAGGCAAGTAAAATATTATATCATTTATAGCTAACACATTTTGATTTATAGTATTTTGTGAAACCTAGGCCTATTACTTTTCTTCAGTTGTTCTATTAATTAGGATTATTTCCAATACCTCCTGTAGCTGCAAATACAAATATTTACTATGTAAAATAAATGAAAATTCATTTGAAATATTAGAAAAACTACAACATGAAGTAAATAATGAGAATATTCATTATTCTGGTAAGATACTTATACAGGGTGTTTCCGAATAAGATGTCATAAATGAAGGATGCGAATCCCTGAATGATTTGAGCAAGAAAGTTCGAAGAACCAATGGTCAAAAAATGCTTCGTTGCCGAGATACAGGGTGTTAAAGTTGAGAAAATTTTTCGATTTTCTCTCGATAAAACCTAGACTTCTCAAGATTTCGGGCTCAAATTTTCCACATAAGCTATTAAACACAATCTGAATCACCAGCTGAGGCCAAATTTTGAAACAGTATACAGGGTGATACTTTTTCATGGGCCATGTTCCATTTTTACCCTCGGAACTTTTTTTTGGTACGCCACTGGCACTAACAAAAGATAAAATCGAATAGATCATTCAATTTGAAATTTTTTTTGACTCTTACATTTTGATCGTAACTATCACTGTTTCTGAGATATTAATTATTAAAAATAATCCAATAGTTTTCCCATATCGAAGCCATGGAGATATTATCTTAATAACTGATGCAATTTTTCAGGAATTGAGCTAAAATTTACATCAGATATCTCCTCATTGTATGTTTATAACAAAATGAGGCAGAAATTCCTGACAGTATACAGGGTGTTATTTTTCACGTGCATTTTCCTCTTTTGCCCCTGAACTTTTTTGTGGTGCGCTACTGGTATATTCTGAAAACAGAATCAAACAGATTATTCAAAGTGAAAACTTTTCTGTTCCTTGTATTTTTCCGTATCTGCCACCATTTTCGAGATATTAATCAAGAAAAGTAATCGTATAGTCCTTCCGTATTGAAAGCTTGAAGATATTTTTCATGTTATTTCGGCAATTTGTGAAGACCTTGAGCTCGAATTTCAAACGAAGTTCACATTTTAAGATCTGCACCACTAGATTGGTAGGATTTATGAGAAAGTATAAAGGGTGATATCATTTCCTGATCATTGAATTCGAATTCAAAAATGTGTTTTATTGAGTGTATAAATCGGAAGTAAATGAATAAACAACATAAATAATCGCGAATGATTTCAATAACAAAAACTCATAATGATGAAAACAAAATTGAACAAACAGAACAAATCAAAGAAGAGGTTGAAAATGTCCTCCACCTGAAAGAATACATGCTTCTGCTCGTCTCCGCATATTAGTGCGCACCCTCTGAAATATTCCTGGGGTATTTCTGATGACGTCACATGATGCTGTAATTCTATTCCTCAATTCTTCAAGTGTATTCACGGGAGAGCTATAAACCAAAGTTTTCAGATGTCCCCAAAGAAAAAAATCCAAACTGTTTAAATCTGGCGACCTTGGAGGCCAAGCTTCTGGTCCACCACGCCCTATCCAGCGGTTATTGAATGTCATATTCAGATATTCTCTAGCTTCCATGCTGAAGTGCGGTGGTGCTCCGTCATGCATAAACCACATTCTATTTCTAGTTTGCAGCGGCACATCTTCTAGCAACACAGGTAAAATCTCTTCTAGAAAGTGGCGATATAAGGCTCCATTCAGCCTGTCTGGCAACAAAATGGCCCGATCAGGAAATCCCCAATTATTCCAACCCAGACATTAACCGAAAATTGTTCTTGATGGTGACATTCCTCAATCATATGGGGATTTTCTTCAGTCCAATAGTGATTGTTATGAAAGTTCCTGATTGCATTTCTCGAGAAGGACGCCTCATCTGTGAAGATGATTTCGCTATCGAAAAGGGATTATGAGCAATGTTATGAAGGAACCGTCGGCAGAAATTGAGTCGCAGAGGAAAATCGCGGGTAGTAGAGCTTGGACGCGTTGAATATGGTATGGGTAAAGCAAGAAATCATGGAGAATTTTCCAGACCAATACAAATGAGATATTCAACTCTCTTCCAATTTTTCTTGTACTCAGCTGAGGATCCTCATCTATACAATTTAGGACTGCCTCTTCGATTTCCGGGGTCCTTATTGTCCGATTTGCTCCTTTCAAGTCATGATTCGGTTTGAATGTACCCCGTTCTCTCAATCTTCTGTGGATGTCAGAAAACGTACGCCTATCAGGAATGATTCGATTAGGAAAGCGTTCTTGATACAAACGCCTTGCGTGCACTGCGTTTCCTTCAGCCACACCGTACATGAAATGTATATCGGCCATTTCTGCATTAGTGAAAACCATTTCAAAGATTATTGGTTACTACTTACAGCTGTTTCAACTGTAGGCACAACAAACTGAATGACAAAACTTACAATCATTGAAGTGTCAAGTTTTTTTTCTATGATTTCATTTGCAAAATTGTATCAGAGCCTACTAAGCCTTTTGAAATCACCAACGTGTTCTGATATGAGGAAGACACGATAAATTCTGATGATTTTCAATTCAAAACGGTGAAAGACATGAGGATCCAGATGAGCACAAAATTATCCGAATTGAATGAAAAATCCGTTTCTGATTACGAAAAACGTCAGTTATGCACCGAATAAATATACGGAGGCAAAGGGGTAGCCTGTTCGGGCGTTGTTGATAAATTTTTCGAAAATGGTGGCAAATACGGAAAAATACAAGGAACAGAAAAGTTTTCACTTTGAATAATCTGTTTGATTCTGTTTTCAGAATATACCAGTAGCGCACCACAAAAAAGTTCAGGGGCAAAAGAGGAAAATGCACGTGAAAAAATAACACCCTGTATACTGTCAGGAATTTCTGCCTCATTTTGTTATAAACATACAATAAGGAGATATCTGATGTAAATTTTAGCTCAATTCCTGAAAAATTGCATCAGTTATTAAGATAATATCTCCATGGCTTCGATATGGGAAAACTATTGGATTATTTTCAATAATTAATATCTCAGAAACGGTGATAGTTACGATCAAAATGCAAGAGTCAAAAAAAATTTCAAATTGAATGATCTATTCGATTTTATTTTTTGTTAGTGCCAGTGGTGTACCAAAAAAAAGTTCCGAGGGTAAAAATGGAACATGGCCCATGAAAAAGTATCACCCTGTATACTGTTTCAAAATTTGGCCTCACCTGGTGATTCACATTGTGTTTAATAGCTTATGTGGAAAATTTGAGCCCGAAATCTTGAGAAGTCTAGGTTTTATCGAGAGAAAATCGAAAAATTTTCTGAACTTTAACACCCTGTATCTCGGCAACGAAGCATTTTTTGACCATTGGTTCTTCGAACTTTCGTGCTCAAATCATTCAGGGATTCGCATCCTTCATTTATGACATCTTATTCGGAAACACCCTGTATATACAAGGTAAGCGTTGATGAAAACACTAAGAACAAAGTTTTCACAGAACTACGTCTGTCAGAAATAGAACAAATGCTTTGATGACGGAAAAGTAATGGCAGGCATTCTACATTCGAATTGATACCTCCAGATTGCCTATGGTTACTGATTCATGTAATTACACTAGCAAATTAATAAAAGTATAATATACAGGGTTAGGCAAAAGTACGGGAACAGTTAATTATCTTAGTTATTTACCAAGCGATTTTTTTGAAAATTGGTAGTCCTACATTGCTAAACATAAAGAATTCAGTGATTATATTTTGTGCTCGCTAGTGATTCCGGTGTAGCCGGAAATGGCCAAAAAATGTGAATTTCAAATGTAACACTCTTTATGTTCATTTATTCTTAGATTCAGAGGAAAAACCATTTTTAGAAACAATCAACATAAAACATTTCCTTTCAATGTTGAGTTCATAAAAAATTTGAATAATAGAAACTATATCACCTAAATCAAATTACTTTTGCATTAATAATCAACGGGACAGGTTGACAAGTAATGTCAAGTTTTCGTTGAAGTTCAGATTTTTGCACTTCAATTCCTAATTATGGTATTCAAGCTCAGTGAAGCAGTACGGATCGAGGTTTTGATGATGAGGGGATATGGTGACAGACGATCTTACCAAGTTCGCAGTCTTTTCAATACTGTTCACCCAGATCATCAAATTAGTGCATTTACAGTATGCAAAACTATTCAGCGATATGAAGCAAGTCGTCAAGTGAAAAATATTCCCAGAGCAGGAAGCCCTATGTCTGCCACTGAAGAAGAAGCAAAGTTGGACATTTTACTGGCAATTGAGGAAAATCCTCAGGTTTCTACAAATAAACTAGCCTTGAATCATGATATTTCTCAGAGGTCAGTTTTTAGGATACTGAAAACAGAAAGAATGAAACCATATAAAATCCATTTCGTCCATGAGCTTACTGAAGACGATCCTGACCGTAGAGTACAATTTTCAGTGACCATCATGAAAAAGATTATGGCGAATCAAAATTTTTGAATAGAATCGTATTCTCGGATGAAGCTACCTTCTGCCGCAACGGTACAGTAAATAGGCATAATTGCCGTATTTGGTCGAGAGATAACCCACATTGGATTAGAGAGGTTCATAGAAAACATCCACAAAAATTGGATGTTTGGGCCGGTATTATCGGTGACCACATAATTAGCCCATTTTTTATAGAAGGGAATTTAAATGGAGAGCGATATTTGGAATTTATAAAAAAAATGAAATTGTGCCAGCCTTGACAGCTTCATTTCCAAATTCAAATAATCCGTTAACCCCTGCTGATATCGTATGGTTTCAACAAGATGTAGCTCTCCCACACTTTGCGGTAGAAATTATCTAGATGAAGTTTCTCCAGAAGGATAGATCGGTAGAAGAGGTTCTATTGAGTGGCCCTCACGGTCATCTATCGCCTCTGGACTTCTTTTTATGGGGCCACTTGAAATGCTGAGTTTATGGAGAACGGCCTGCCAATCTAGATGAGTTAAAGCGTCACATAACATAAGAAATCAATTTGATGCCCCCACAATCCCTGCAAAATTCTCTTAGAAATTTCAGTGATCGATTAGGTTATTGTAAGGAGGTGAATTAATTCATTTTCAACACTTGTTATAGTTTCAATGAAAAAATTTGTCTCGTTCGTGCAAAAATCATAACTTCAACAAATACTTGACAATAATTGCCAACCTGTCACATTGACTATGAAGTCGAGAGTAATTTGGTTTAGGTGGTAATAATTATTGTCATTTTGATTTTTATGTGAACACGACATTGGAGGAAATGCATTTTTCTTGATTGTTTCTACGAAAGTTTTTTCCTGTAAATCTAAAAATAAATAAACATATAGGGTGTTATATTTGAAATTCTCATGTTGTGGTAATTTCTGGCTACACCAGAAACCCTAGTGAGCACGAAATATTAACACTGAATTCTTTATGCTTCACAATGTAGGAATACCAATTTTCAAAAGAATCGACATAACTGAGATAATTAGCCGTTCCGGTACTTTTGCCTAACCCTGTATATAACAAGAATTTATGGATATGTTAAAATGAAAGTATTGAAATCTAAGATTTGAACTTTGGTAAGAGATAACGCAAACTTCTGTTCATAAGTAAAACATCAATTTTTTTTATTGGGTTCCATTTCTTCCAATCACTTTACCTACAAAATCAAAATGAATAACTTCCGCATTAAAATTCACTGTACGCCGAATTCACTTGATTCGCAGTATTTCATTATTGCATAATGAAAATGACGCTCAGCTTGCACGTACCATCGAAATTTAAAGAACGATTCACGAACGCACACTCAACAAGAAGAAAAAGAAGGAAGTTCGGTCAGAGTTCAGACGACAAAACTTGTCGGTGCGTGGATGCCAACTGGACGTGTGATTGGTTGTTTTGACAAGCGGCATTTTGTAGTTATATTCACTTATTGGCTGTGACGTGATATAATAGCAGTTAATTAATTTAACACTTCAGAAATACTTTTAAACTCTACAGTGTAATTTGATGTATTGAAATGACTTTCATTGATAATAAATTACCTCGAGATTAAAGCATCTTTGCAATTAACCAGAGCGTAATAACTGAAATATTCTCCTGGAATATAGTTTAAAACTATTATATTAAATGTAGCTAACTAAAGCATTTGTTTCTAACAAATAGGAGTAAATGTTTCAGTATGATATTCAGCAATGTGTTATTTCTGTAAAGAGGCAGCGAACAAAAGTCTCTCAACCACAGAGTTACTAATTATTACCGCCCTTTCGTCTTTTAGTGGGATGAATTGAAATTTTTACGTAAATCGATTTAGTAGTTTCAGAGTTGTGAGAAACAGGAACTCACTCTCTTTTGCATTAAACAGCCTGTTTATTGGGAAACAGTTCGAAACAAAATATCAGTCTGACAAGCCACGAATGCACCTCCCCTATCCCGTCGTTCCCATGAAAATAAGCCACCCCGAATAACTCATCTGGTTTGATTCTTCTGTTAATTTCTTTGAACAAATTGGTTTTTATATAAAAGAAAGATTTTTTGTTCCATGTTTTGTTATCCCCCTATCAATCCCTATCTCGGGAAACTTCCACCCCCAATGTTCGACTAGAGAAAGGGGGTCGAGTGATACCTCTCTGGAAAGGTGATTCCATTCTCTGGACGCCCATGTAATTTTTACTTTTTGAAATAACATGTGACGAATTGAAATCAAGAGATGTTCGCAAAAATTCCTAGTTTTTGTCAATTCGTTCAATCTACGTTGGAGAAACACACATGATCAATATCGATTCTGTTGGGTTAGAGAAATTTTCCTCTCTTATTTGAATGTTCGTGCTTCATCCTCCTACCCCTCTCAACTATCACCTCGAAAATTTCCATATGAGAAAAGGGATGTATGATACCCCTCCGAAAGAAATCGCCATTGTTTTGCTGACCTCAACCTAACTGTGACTTTATTTTTCGAAAATAATAACTCTGCCAGAGCAACTGCGCGCATTTTCAACAAAAATAACCCTGATAGAAATTTGGGAGACTTATACGTTCTAAAGTTAATGAGCAAATTCATAGAAACTAAATACTTTATTGATAAAAAACAATACCAACAGAGTAGTGAATGATGAAGGAATCAGTCTGGCCGTTTTGAGTAAAGTTTCCATGGCGAAGAAAATACAATCTTTGAGGAGATTGTCGCATTCAACTGAAATATGCCGGACGAGTATCTTCAGGATTTTTTTCAACTACAAATTCCATTCATATAACGTTAGACCCGCACACGAGGTGAATGAAAATCCACCGATATTCCGATCGTCGTGCAGAGTACTGCGAATATTTCAGTGAGTGGATCAGTCAATGATCCGAGTTTGCTTCCAAATGTTGCGTTACCATGTTCCATGGCCTTTCGATCAAGCTAAGCGCAGAACACATTTTGTGTGTACCAGACCCGTGGTTATAAATATCGGTGCATTTCTGAGATTCTCTCTGTCTCTTCTTCCGTCGACCTCATCGAGGCCACATCGTCTCTGTGGATCCATTGCAGCACTCGTTGCCACAAGTTGACACAACAGACAACCCACGCCATCTGCTATATTTCCAAACCGCCCTTGTCCACCAGCGAAACGCGTGATTCATTTAATTTTATATTTACGTTTACAACGGGTGTTTGTGTGAACCATCGACATTTCCTTCGTGTGGGTGACCTATACCGGTAGCGAGTGGCGCCTAACGTGAGACATTAGGGCATGGTTTCTTCCGTTGAGGAAAAGAACCCTTTACTGACTAAGCTAGTCGATGAATAGTGATAACGAGAAGCCAAGTGAAGAATTCCACTACTTTCGCACACGAGGTGAAGCCAACGCACGTGGTAGGACTGACGCCAGTAATAGAACCGACGCAAGTGGATAATATTTGGCTAATTCAGTGACCGCAGAATACTTCCACCACCGTGAAGGAAACATCCGGTTCTTTGTACTCACATACCTCCAAAACTTAGGCTAGAATTTTGTTAGACCGAATTATAAGACACATATTTATACAGAAAAACTTTGACCACGCAACCTATTTGAACATGCTCGAGAATTTAATTGATTCTATCATAACAGATATCTTCAGAGGAGATATTAATTTATCTCAACATAAAGTTATGTCGTTATGTATCAAAAGTATTGAGCCACGCCCTACCACCTCTTCCCCCACTATGCTGCCGCTGTGCGGGACTGCCTCGACAATAGATTTTCTGGTCGTTGAATAAGGAGGAGAAGCGCTATAGAATAGCAAGATCACTCGATCTAACCCTCTTGATTTCTTCCTGTGGGACTATCTCAAATCTGAAGTCTTTGTTACGCAACTGGAATCGTTGAAAGAACTACAAAAAATGATTGTTCAAGCATGTCAAAATGATAAGCATTGATTCAAATCTCGATTGTACTTGCAAGTAAATGGACTTCTGAATACTTCCAGCCGTATCATGAGTATCAACCGGCGCCCGTATTGGAAAATGACTCTATCAGATTATACTACGATAGGCCTGTTATCACTGACAGAATGGTGATGAATAATAGGCCGGACATAGTGATGTATGATAAGAGAGCCAGAACAGCAACGCTGGTGGATGTCGCCATACCGAATAATAACAACATGCTGGACAAGTTTCAGGAGAAAAAGTCCAAATACACAGACCTTGCTATTGAGATCACTTCGAGAAAAAAAGATCTTGTTCCTGTCATCGTATCCTCGACTAGATTAATACCCAAAACTTTGCATGATAGCCTTAAGAAATTATAATTTCATAGGAATATCTATATAGAAATGCAAAAAGCTGTAATTCTTAATACATGTAGGATAGTTAGGAAATTTATGTCAAGTATATTGTAATCGAGCCTATTCCCTTCGATTGCTGAATCTGTAAATTATATCCAGCTAACAGCTGAGATAATGCATAAGTCCACCATGATAATAATTATATAGGAACTGGAATCAATTTTAAAAAAAATGCATCACGCAACTCTTTTTCCCTATACAAAATGTTGTTATAGAAGCTACCAGGGATAGCCGCTGATAGAGAGAGAACGAATCATGTAACGAAAAATGTCCCCCCCTCCCATACAAAAATCGACCTGTTTCAGAAAATTCGCAGAAAAACCAACCTAGTTATTCAGAGTAGTTCTTTTTTATTGGAAGACACTGTATATCACCAGTTAATTACTTTCCTTCCAGCTAAATCACTCTAAATCACAAATTCATCCCATTAATTATTTCTAGTTCTATTTGTTGTTTGTTTCAAAGAAAAAGTTGTCCCTGAACCCTCTTTGAAATGCTATACTCAGTTCAAAGATGAATTTGTATGCCTCGAAACAACAGGCAGTAAACGATTGTTAGAAATAGCAATATTTATATTTTCGTGACTAATATTTAAGCTTACTTCAGTTTTATTTGAACCCGGCCTTTCATATGTTTCGCAACGAATATTTCACAATCGCTCATTAGTATTCATAAATATGATGAATTACGTCATTCACACAATTTCCCTGTTTTCGTTCCAGGATTGTGGAGATATCCCGGAGATTTACCTTTGGATGCCGACTGACAGGGGCCGGTTGGGGGGGTTGTACGGTTGCCCTTGCGTCATCCGACAGAGTAAATGAATACATTAACGCTTTGAAAAAGGAGTACTATACAGAACTGGGCATTGTTGACTCAGAGTTAGGGTCTTTTGTGTTCTCTACTGCCCCTCATTCGGGTGCCTGCATCTATCACTAGATTTGGGACAGACTTCGATGGCTTGAAGTGAAACGAAGCAAGAATAATTCGAATCCTTTGTAAACTTGAAGTTATATAAACCAGTTAAGTCTGTGAATAAATTTATGTTTATACTGTCTTGTATCATTTAATACCTTCAGATGATTGATTTTATTTCAAACTAAATAACAAATAAGCAACGACAAAATTAGTCTAGAGTTCTGAATTTTCAATCCTAAAATATAATTCTATAAAATATTCATTTACTTTCCAGATTTTCATACAAAGGGCAGTGAATAGATCCATGTAGGACTCGCAAAGCGGGGATTCTGAATGAGTTCATCAATGCCCAAAAACAATTTTTTTCGTAATATAAGTACAACTTCACAGTTTTACTGATTCTGTCTTCCGACTAAATTTCATATTTCCACATCAACGGGAAGTTTATTATAGGTTTTTAGTGGTAAGCGAATGTCATATGCCGTGAAATGCAACATACGCCAGACTTTCTATTATTTGATTTTTTTCAGAAGATTGCCCATCTGAGTATTTGGTATCCATTTCGACTCAAGAGGGTAATTCTAGAAATATCGGAGGATTGCATCAAATCAGACTTATGGAAATTGATTCACGGGGGTTTTCGGGTATGATCTCTATAACTAGAATATCTCTATCTTATCACATCCAGTTTTGATTATTGATCGATTAAGCCTGCACTACGTGATAGTTGATAGTCATAATGAATAATGAAATAAAACAAGTTACTATGTTTTAACTTTCACTAATTTATTGATGTAAAGAATATAAGAATACATTGGTAGGAGGAACATCAAGTTAATGATAGTAGCTGTTACAGCAACTTGAATAATGGTGATTGGTAGGTTAGGTTAGGTAAGATAGGTCGTTGAGGAGCTTATCTCTTTCTACCCTAGATGCTTTGAAAATTTCCATCGATTCAAAGAAATTGAGTTTATGAGATTTATCAGAAGAATGAAGAATTTTTAGTTGTTGAAGTTTTGAAAAACGACGACATTCATTTAGACAATGTGCAGCTGAAGCTGAATCATATCTCTGATATAGAAATGACCGGAAATATTCCTTTTATCTTGCCTTGTCTCCAACATATTTTAGGAAGACGTCAGAACAGATTGCAAGAGTTTTGTTTGATAGTAAAAAACTTCATATTGCATTCAAACCAGTTAGCAAATTGTCAGGCCTCCTTTTTTTCAACACAAAAGATAAAACCGATAAATTTGAAAAGTCTGGAGTATACCAATTAACATGTTTTGAGTGCAATTCCTTCTATATAAGTCAAACAGGCGCTCTTTGAAGGCTAGATACAAGGGGCATTTCCAGTCATTCCTACATCAGAAATATGATTCAGCTTCAGCTGTAAATTGTCTATATGAATGTCATCCTTTTCCAGAACTTCAACAACTAAAAACTCCTCATTCTTGTGATAAATCCTATAAACTCAAATTCTTTAAATCGATGGAAATTTTCAAAGCATCTAGGGTAGAAAGATATAACCTCCTTAACGACCAGGTAGACTTAATCACCATTATTCAAGTTATCAATGTAATTTTTTCCCTTTACATCAATAAATTAGTGATAGTTAAAACATAATATTTTGTTTTATTTCATTATTCATTATAACATCCAGTTCTACTGAAAAAAGCCCCCTTGCTTCTTATTTTAATGGTAAACCATGAATTGTTATTCCAGATTCTTATTTCCATTTTAGGTGATTTTTATGATGCATACTCATTGTCCAAATTACACCGTCTTCACGTAATAGGTCAATATGGCAATTTCAACAAGTAGAGAAAAGTTGATGCATTTGATAAATGTTCATCAAAAAACGTCGATCTATGTTAGCAAATGTTTAGCGTTCTGAATTCATTTCCCAATTATCATAATAGTTTACATTCATTGTTCAAAATAATTGTTGAAAGGGTGAGAATTCGTTGCACTTGTTGGACTTGTAGAATCCTTCATTTATTTCTTCACAAATTCTGAATCTTGTGAAATTTAAAAGTTCATTCATTATGTTTCATCGAAAGGTAACAAAAGCTTGCTTCGAAACGAAGAAATGAAGTTCTTTCTCAAGAAACAAAGAATCTTATGAAATCAAGCTATTACAACAAATATTCAAATTCATTTCTTCTTAGGAACCCCTCGTGGAAGATTTGTTCCGGCGAAAGTGATTCAAATGCATCCTGCACTGTTTCAGTGTTGTACATTTGATATCATACACAATGTCTTGGATCTCTCAAATGAAAAACCCATAGGTGTCTTCGAACGAAGAGGCTAAAAATGGCTCCAAGAACAGATCATCTTATAAGATTTGGAAAGTCTTCATTGGTGTGACTAGTTCTTGCCATTTCAGCAATCATTTCAAACATGATTTTCTAGTGGAAGATCTGAGCAGGAGATTGTTTGGGTTCGAAGCTCGCCGTGAATACTAAATTGTACTGCTATACCTCAAGAGTCGATATTGGGTCCATCACTATTCATTACTTATGTCAACGACGCAATGGTGTGACAGCCGATGGCTTTGTTCTATTTACAGATGATACCAGTTTTATAAACACTAGAACAAATTGGAAAGAACAGAATTAAGCATCATTGAAACCACTAAAAAGATCGAAGCACTGATTTAGCGCCAATATTCTCCAAAAGAACCAAGGCAAAATCTTTGAAATCTGACCTTACATTAGAAAGCATACGTTGCTCAGGTTCGATACGATTGGGAGTAAACAAAAAGCAGGAAATAAAGAACAGAAGTCAGAAAATATAAAACAGAAAATAGGAAACAGGAAACAGAAAACCGTAAACAATGAAGAGTTAACAGCGAACAGCAGACAGTTAACAGCATGCAGAAAACAAAAAAACAGTAAACAGTGAAAAGTAAAAGCATAGACGTAGACCAGTAAACTGTATACAATAGACAGTCGTAAACAGTAAACCTTAAATAGTAAACCGTAAATAGTAAACCGTAAACAGTTAATCGTAAAGGTAAACAGTAAACAGCAAACAGTAAACGGTAAACGGTAAGACGTAAACAGTAAAAATTCAGTAACCAGAGACAATAATTTGCTAATATAGAAATGTGGAATCGAAGCTATTCGTTTGGTATTTATCGGAGAAATCCACTTTTTTATATATTTCATTTTGAATTTCCGAAAAGGATTTAATGCTCGAAAACGGTGATATCTAGATTAGGGTACGCTAGATGGAAATTTCTTGAAATCGGTCGGTTAAGCAAGTTAGACCACCTTTCGCTGGAACTGGAAGTGGTAGATGTTAATAATATTTTACTTTGAGAGAACATCGCCGAAAGTTTGCGTTGAAAATTCTTCATATAGTTGATTCGATCTATTCCTAACAAATATTTTGTCGCGAATCTCCTTCCGAGACACCTGAATACCTTCACATCTGCCTCGGAAAAGAGTCTTGACAGACAGACAATGAAGTGTTCTTGCTTTTTCTCTTGGGATGCGAAACTCAAGAAAAACACCTTAACCTCTTCTTGAAATATGAACTTTTGTGTGGGTCGAAGCTAGATAAGTTAACCAATATTAAAAATATTCATTTCTACAGTACGATGTAATTCTATTATTTTTCAGAATGAGAGAACTATAGAGTTCATCAATGATTATGAAAATGTGACAAATTGAAGTTATCAATTTAGTGACATGTAATACCATATCCTACATATATCCTTTTTCAGTTTTAATGCACTATCTTTAATGTACTTTTATCAGTATAATAATATTGTATTGAAACTGACTTTCTTCAAAGATGATGAAGGTGACATTAACAACTTCCATAGAAATTTCATTCGCAACGATGAATAAAAAGTGTTCCACTGGGAGTTTCCAGTAGAAATATCTCAGGAATGGAAAGAACCAGATTTATGAATGTTTGAAAACAGAATTTGTTGGGAAATTCTGGCGAAATTGAATATTATCGACATTTCCTATTTTTTTCGGAGTTATCCCCAAAATCGTTCATTTCAATGGTAAACCATTCTACTATCTTATTCCAGATCATGATTCCCTTTTCAATTTCAAGGGATTTCCATGAATATATTCCTAGTTTTGTAAATTCCCAAACACGTAGATGAATTAGAAACCTTTTAAATATGCCCATAAAAGCTTGGCTCTTTTATTTTTATGTTAGCAAATGTTTAAGTTCTAGATTCATTTCCGAATTACCATAATTGATGATTTTATTGTTTAAAATGATTGCTGAAACGGCAATAACTGATTGAACGATAAAAAGATTACCAGCCTGAGTATTTAGGGGATAGAGAGTGCGGCAATGCAGCTGCTCGTAGGCCTCCTTAGACTTAATGAGCTTTGTTCCTTCACTCCTACAGTCTACTACAATTTAAAATTTCTAAATTTCTAAAGAAAATGGTGGTATTGTCCAGTGTGGTCTTCTGAGGTGACCTAGGATTGGCCGAAAGTGTGTGCCCAGATATTTTGATCGATCGATTGTTTCTTCTTCCTGTTTTAACCATCCATCCGTAATATAGAGTTACGTGTTCAAAGGATAGTATTCAATTAGTATACCTATCATTAGTCGAAGTTTCGTACTGAAATTGCTAGGTATTTCATTGCTGTTTTCACAGGGCTATCCAGCTGTTCCCTTGGTTCTCTCTTTTATTTTTTATTTTTATACAGGCGGAGAAAAAACTTGTTTGTTGTTGTTGGTATTCGACCGCTGCCATGTACGTGAAAGAGTGGAATTTGGGTCTAGCTGCCCTAATTCACTCAAAAATCTCTGCAGCGGCATTCATCTCCTCCTATCCATACAGGTATCGCCTATGGTATGCATCGGTACAGCATGTGTATTTGTTTTATTTGTTTTTTCGTATCCTACTATAATATCGCCACCACTTGCTCCTCCATTCTATAAATATATTATCTGGTTCTTTCAATCTTTCTCATATCTTCCATCATAATACTGAAGTATTTATGTAAGACTTCGTTTCTGCCTTCTTAAGCATCAATCTGTCTTTTCTGAACTCCTAGGTGAGTTTCAGTCACAGTTCACTCCTATGAGTCGTCCAATGGAGGTTATTAACCCGGCGTTGGAGTGGTGGGGTTCAACTCGTCCAGAGTGTTATTCAATTGCTCATCACAAAAACACGGAGACTGTCAGCACCCCCACTTCTTCAGTACCTTCAACTGTTGAACTGAATATTGCCGTCCTCTTAGCTCTTAGTGAGTTAACATATTTGTTATTTGAGTGTTCGACTTGGTGATTTTCACTCCACAACACCACTGACGTTATCGATTATAGACAATTTTGGTGATAATTCCCCCACCACACTATTTTTTCTTCAAGACATACAGGCATTTTTTGTGATGTGGGGTTATTTTTTAGGTAATATTAATTTTTTTGTTGCCTTATGGCATGATCTGAGAGATGATGAAGACTTTGTCGATTCGAGCGATACTGAAAATGAAGATATAGTTCAAGAAAGTGCACATGATTCTCAATGAGAACCGGAAGATGATTCGGAACAAGTTGACGATGACGGAAGCGTTCATTCAGAAGATGAATAAGATGATAATCAAACAACATCATCTAATACAACGTCATTAGAAAATTGTTTCATCGGAAGAGATAAGAAAACCATGTGGTCAAAAATTTGTACCAACCGAGCAGCACGAACCAGATCGGAAAACATAATTAGGGGTGAGTTCTCAGTAGTAAGTACGGCCTGCTGCAAGAAACCGCAAAACAGCTGAAAAAAGCTTCGATACTTTTGATGAGGTAATTATTACTAGTATTATAAGATATACCAATCAGCGTCTGGCTACTATTTGGAATCTTTATGATTATATATAATATATGGTCAAAGCAGTGGATGCTGCCGAACTTCGTGCTTTCTTGGGTCTTCTTTTCTTATCTGGGGTGTACAAAACGAATCGTTTAAATCTAGAGGACCTATGGAAAACTGATGGTTTGGGCATTGATATATTCAGAAGAGTTATGTATCTGCAAAGATTTCAATTACTATTCAGATGCTTGCGTTTTGAAAACTCTGAAAACAGACAAATTAGGCTACAAATTGACAAACTCACCCACATTAGCTTTATGTTTTGTTCACTAAGTTTGTTGAAAACTGTCACTGAAACTGAACAGCTGCCCGCATTTCGTGGTCAATGTCCCTTTCGAGTATATATGACGAATAAACCTTCAAAGTACGGATTGAAAATATTCGCTTCAGTTGATGCAAAATCATATTACGTGGTGAACATGGAACCATATGCGGGTCAACAACAAAATGGCCCATACAAAGTATCCAATTCGATGTTGTTGACAGATTAGTGTTACCCATCAGTTAAACTAACCGAAATTTGACTTTCGACAACTGGTCTACCAGTTCACCCATCTGTTGAAAAAAAAATCAAAAACCTTATCACGTTGGCACCATAAGAAAAAATAAGTTGAGGTTCCACCTGTGTTTGTAGATACTAGAAATCGAGAAGTCTTTTCTACCAAATTTGGTTTTCAAAAGGACACTATCATATTATCTTATATACTGAAGAAGAAAAAAGTAGTACTGGTTGCCTCCACGCTTCACCACGACGATGAAATAGCTGAAAGAACTGGAGAAGCGAAAAAAACCTGAAATAATAGAGTTTAATAATTTTACCGAATGAGTAGATGAGGTCGGCGAACTATGCGGAAATTATGACGTAACAGTAGAAGATGGCCACTAACCATTTTTTTTTCAATGATGAATGTCGGAGCTTTCAATGCTAGAATAAATAATATCAAAGCAACACTAAGAATATACAAAAGGGAAGAGAATTTCTTTTAGATTTGGGCTTGCAGCCTGTGCAAGAGCATCTTCTCTCTCGTAAAGATAATGAGAGGTTGCCTAAGCAATTGAAAAATTCAATCAAATCTTCATTGAATTGGAACGAATTAGAACCGAATGAAAGAAAGCCAAAATGCCAGAAAACTATCGGAAGATGTGGAATGTGCCCCAAGGGTAAAGATAGGAAGTGCCAAAAGAAGTGTGCCAAATGTGAAGTTTTTTTGTGGAGCATAGTCTTATTCTACGTCAAAATTATTGTCAATAGAGCACACTGTAAAATTTTTATCTTTGAATATTTCGAGTTCTCTTTTTCTCTTTGATTGAATCATATATTTCAGTTGATTTATTTGATATTCAGATTATACTAAATGAATACGTTTCTTTTATATTCTGAACCGAGGATGTGTCTGTTTTTTTTTCATTAAAACTATGTCGTGAAAATTTTTTTCTATTATACTCTGTAGGTGGGTGAATCAAATTCACTTCTTTTTTCTGAAAGAATATGGTGTCTTTCAATGCAGTCAATTATCCAATTCCTGAATCAAATTGTGAAAATAATTGTCTCACACGAAAAACCAAATGGGATGAATTTCACCCCACAACACCAAACATGTAACATACGTTCACCACACCAACGCCGGGTTAAAAACAAATTGCTCTAATGTATAAGTGAAACCACAAAAATCACCAACTCTCCGACTCAAATTTCATTATTCTTTCATGTTTTGGTAAAATAATCTGTGTTCGATCAGGACCTGCATCGTTCGGTAGTCGAGCGTGAAAAATTTCTGGTAAACCCCAGGCAAAGATCTTGTATATGCTAATGGGTTCAGCTCCTCTTCTATTGACTTCTCAGCTTCTTTGCCACATGTCAATGGATACCTTTCTTTTCTGTATCCCACCCGTCTCTGCTTAGGTCTTACTTCGCTCACAGACTAGCAGGTGGAGCGGTATGGTCCTAACTGTCCTCATTATTTCTGGAGTCGAGACTGACCATTATTGACTATCAATTATTATTAGAATTAACAACTTCTATCATCACTCTTTCTCTCCCCATTCGCTACAGCAGCCTCTGTAGCTCTTTTGATATTACTGATGCTTTCTTTCTTTCTGCGTCCTACACGTTCTTATTGAATGATACCACCTCGTCCATTTTCAGTTCGAGGTGTATCAATCTTATTTGGGGGTGACTTTAACTCCGTCCACACTAACTTCAAGTGTCCAAAATTTCCCTTTTTCTCGACGATGATGATAGCTTTTGTTTCATCTGGAATATGTTTAAAGTCACTACTTTTCAAGAAGGCATAATGGCATAATTTGCCTACCAGCTCAATACCCAGTCCGATCTGCCTTCCACGACAATAGCTATGGCGACCACAAAGACAATCGTGTTAACGTCATCAGGTAGTAAAATCCTCAATACTCCAATATGTTGTATGTACAAAATCAAGGGTTTCAGCATCGATCTATGCGGTACTACTGCTGTCACCTGTATTGGGAAGCTAACATAAATTATTTTCCTGGTAGTGGGGCACTATGAAACCATGTTGCATTTATACATCTTTCTGAATTCAAGAACGCTCTTAGGGTTATCCACAGTGGATTCCTCGGAATGAAACACTATTTATTCACTGACAATTCATCGCCGTATTCAATCTTTCAACCGGTCAGATACGAGTCATTCCAGTAATCTGCCGCCTTGGTTATGCAAATGGGCCTCAGTTGTTTATGATCATCCCTGGTTCTGGTCTTCTTCGGGATATGGGCCGATCTAGCCTCTGGAGTAACCATGCATTGTTTCCTGCCATTTGTTTTTCCAAGAGTTTTTTTATCTCTTCGCAGAGTCCTCTCCATTTTAGGTCTTCACTGTGGGAAATTTCCAGTTGAGTTCCTTTCTAAGTTACTGGTATTGCCGAATCTTCTCGTTCAATATTTTACCTTCCTTATTTCCTCGATTGAATCGGGTGATCGACCTTCCCTCTGCGTTGTACTCATTTCGTAGATTCGAAATGGTACTGATCCACCAAATGTAGTCCATCCCCCCACTACTCATCTTCTTGTTCCTAATTGGTTTCTCACATTTTCTGTAGAAACACTGCCCATGTCATTTCGATACGATATTTTGGGTTCCGATATCATTTAGATGTCGATGCAACGTTTCTCCGCTGTGGTTATGAAGAGAACTCTTCATCCCTGCTACTGCCCGAATTTATTTGTATCACCTTAAATGCCACAACTTCCGCGGCAGTCGACTTTCAGGTTGTGGATGGTGTTGGTTTTGATGATGTCTAACTTCATCAGGTAAATCGTGACGTACGCGTTCCATAACCTTCTTGGCCACTTCTGAGGCCCATTATTTCAAAATTGTCATGCACATGGGGCCTTTTCGTCCCTTCATTTATCTCAACTTTACTCCATATACAGACTCCGGACATGTTCCCTGGACAAAATCTGCTAACTACTTCCCCGTGCTGGTGTGGTGTGGCATTAGCGCTTGGGATTACTACTGGTTCGTTGTCCATGGAAAAGTCTTCAGTCTCTAAATTCCTCACCTGTATTAGATGCGGCGAGGCATTGCGGCTATTGGTTTCCTGTTCAATTATTTTATATTCTTGATCGTACTTTACGAATTCATCCCTTTGTCTTTTGTAGCCTTCTTGATTTTTCTTGTCATGCCAAGAAGTTGTATACTTCTGAGGCATTTTAATATTTACATCTAGCTCATCCGGTTATGAGGTTCTCTCTCTTCATTTGTGATTAATACCCCTACGTTTCTAGATGCCGCTTTGTTCTGTCCTACTGCATGTAGGCCAGTTGTTTTGTATCAGTTATTTTGGGGAACGTTTCTTTTCTCTCTGATCCTAGATACCTTTGCCTACCTGTTGACCATCCAGCAGTCTTGTTTTGATAGAATCCTTGAGGCTATTTTCCTCAGGTGTCCGTTTCTATTTCATTTGACGATGTCCCGGATTCGTCTTATGTAATGCACTAACATATTTACATTTTCTGGGATATTTCTGTGTGGAAAAAGAATTCTAGTCTCTGTTTCTCATTTTGGTTCCTCTTTAGCTCTTATCACTATTTTGCTTGTTTTCGAGGTGCTAGTAAACTACGGCATCGACCACAAAAAAGGCTGTCAAGAAAAAGGTTCCATAGTTGTGGTGATAGCACACACCATACAGACATCCTCTAGTTACCATTCCTTTCACCTTAGATTTCCCTAAACTAATGCTATCTGCTCTCTTGGACAAACTCTACGACGGAATATTTTGCATATTACCCGAACAGTACCAAGAGGTGCACCTCTAGCTAGCTCTACTTTGGATTGCAAAAATTACCCTGCTAAAAAATGGCTATTCTATAATCTCCAAGGTTGCGATATTTTGTTAGTCACCCAGTTTGCTTCATGTAAAATATTGAAAAAAGAGTCAGAACCAAAACAAAATTTGTTTGATAGAGACCTAGAAATCTGAAACAAGTTAAATTGCATATGAAATATGGCAAATTGTACAAATTTCGTTATTGACCCTGAAAAATTATTGTACTCAAGATCAGAATAAAGTGACGGGATTTCCAAACAAGTGTTGCTTTCTCGATTTATGGCTCGGTATACCGGACCAGAGAGTGTAAGAAAACAATATTGGGAAAGACATCATCATCACAGTTATTGCTCTATACCGGTTTTTTCATCAAATCGCTGGCCAGAATCCTATTATAGCATTCAATTAATTTCGTTATCAACTGAATCTCGAAAGTTGGCAAATGCATAAAGACCATGGAATTGTCAGCTTCCAATAAGAGCAAATCGCACAGCCCGATCAGCATGTGCTCAAAATTATATGGAATGGGAACCTGCAGATAGGTTCGTTTGGATGTCTCATTCTCACATGAATCTTGGTTCATACAGCACGCAGATTTTAGGCGAATGGGCCATTGGAGACAGCCTGTTAGTATTAAAAGGTTCAAAGAAGCCAGAGAAGTACATACTTACATACTAACAGTTACTGTGATAGTTTGGAGTGGAATCTTTCCTATCGCAGAATTGATCTCGTTTGGGTAACAGCTCTCTTAATGCAAACTTTTACGTTAATTGAATTTTTCAACATTCTCTGCTCTCTTTTTGGACTAACCAATGTCTTACCCAGATCTGTATAATCGCCTGACCTGAATCCGGATGAGTATGTTAAGGATATGTGGCAAGGAGGTGTTATATAAGGTTAATTAGATGTTCATAGTTGACAACAATAGCTTGATCTACTCCAATTAACTCGCCCCATTATTCTCCCAAGAATCTTTCCATGACTTTATTTGCACATGCATTTGGCAGTTTAGGGTAATCAATTCCCGAAGATGTCAGATTCTTACCACTAACGAATATGATCAATATGATTTTCCCATAAGAAATTGACAAAACTTGGATTTTCTTTAATGGTAGTACATGTACATATCAGTATTGAAGAAGGTATCTTAACATGTTGACTTGAAAGTGTAAGGATCAACCCCCTACTCTCTGTGCCCCAAACTCGAGAATTTGAGTCACAAAGAGTACCATGTGACACCTCGTAGGAAAGGTCTCATGATGTTTCTTGCCCTTTGTGTTAGGGGTCTCTAGAGGATGTTCCAATAGTGGTATTGGTTCCGTCATGTAGTTGAGTACGAAAGGGTTGATTCATTAATTTTCGTACGACCGTATTCTATTCAATTTGATTTGCCAATGAAGCAAAAAATTCAGAAAGATACTAAAGAAAAACTTCAGTTCGAAGAAAATTCACTTGTCATTCAAAAAATAGATGACAATCATTAAAATCAATCCTTCGATTTCCTACACATGTTTTACAATCTGCATCGTACAATCAGTTGTTGTTGCAACTAGAACTACATCACTGTCATTCGATAATTACAAGAGAATCTGGAAAATGATGTACTCAATTTAGAAAAGAGTAGAAATCTTGTCACTGTGTTTTCAAAATATCAAGAAGAAGGATATGAAGAGTATTCAACACAAATCATCCGGAGGAAGAAGTGAATGACCAATAGGTTAAATGTCTGATAAAAATTTCAGGGAATAGGTTCAGTGGTGAGCCGAGAGCTTGAAGTAACTCATGTGAGAAATTAAGCTGTCGAAGTTGCGATATTGGGTCATTTACAACAATCGGTAACACTCGGCACATTATCAAATTATCCCAAAAATTGGCGTATCAAAAGCAACTGTCCACAAAATAGAGAAGCATCACAAATTTCCATCCTACAAAATTGCACCATGTATTAAATGAAATTGACTCAGATCTTCGCCTGTAATTTCATGATAATATGAGTAGAAATATGACCAATAATCACAATTTTCTACAAACATGCCGAAACTCCACAAAAATTGAACAATCGCTCGGGGTTGTACCGGAATCCTCTTGTTGAACCATTCTTAATCGAAGGTAATCTCTATGGAAATAGTTACCTACCTCTGCTAAAAGAATCATCTCACAATTATCGAGATTTGGGAAAACGATGCCATTGTCTTAGCAGATGAATTGCTATTCGAACAAGATGGTGTCCCTACAAATTTCAATATTCAAGAACAATAATACTTAGGGAATAATTTACTAGGGAACTGGATAGGCAAGATAATGCCAGTTGAGTGAATAGCAAGATCCCCCCGAATTTTACTTTAATTACTCCACTCCCACGTTCTTTTGGCACACGAGTTCCTTTAGCATATTCGATAGTTTGATATAAATTAATCGACCCGATGTACCGAGCTAGCTATCAGAAAAAATTCCTCGGTTTGAATATCTTGTGTAGGTCACTAGTGTTGACCAAATTCATTCAAATCATCAAGGAACCTATCCAATGAGATATCACATAATACTATCTGCTATTGAAATTCCCAAGTTTGGGTTGAGTATAGTACACTTCCGAATGAACAAGCTAAAACACCTTTCTCAAAACTGATCAAACTACTACTATTTTTCGAAAATATATATGGTTGAAGAAGTTATTCAATTATAATACGATAACATCTTCTCGCAGTTTTATCGCAAATTTAACTCAAAACATTATCGGTTCATATGATTCATAAAGATAATCGAAAGACCTCTTTAACGATATACCACTCTGGAAAAAAATCGACTACAGAATTTTACGGTGACACTGCCTTCTCGTGAGTTAAATGGGGGCCAATTATCATTGTATATGAACGATGGCGTTCAGAGTAATTCGTTCATTACTAAATACCAGCAGTTAGATAACGATCCAACAAATAGCAACATTTTTGCCATGTCTGTACTTCGAATGAATTTGTGCATATCTAATAGACAGATAACCCAGATTTTCCCAGAAAATCATTTCTATGGAAATCAGACATTATGTCTGATCAACCTGCACGATTATCTGGATAGCTTTTTTCGGATATTTCACATTCATGGCCTAATCGATATAGAATGTGAAAAATTTGAGTAGAATAGTCGAACTAAATTCATCATTTTGAAACTCGATGGCATATTTTCACCGAATATGCAGAGTCTATTTGATTACAATCCGTTTAAAAACGTTCAAAACAATACGGTAGCTATAGATGCTTTATTTCAAGTAGCACTTCTCCTGCGGAATATCAGCGGCTACATATCACCACACTATTAGTTACGTAGCGATTAATTACACTGATGATTGAATTATCAAATATGAACAATGAATAAGTTAGTTATTTTCACAGATCAAATCTTATCGCTGAGTCCACAATTCTGAAGAAACCCAACAAACTTGGTACAACTATTCGTACTTCCCAGAAGGGACATCAAATTTCTGGGCATTCTCCGGCGGGACAACTCGCCGTTGAACTTGACATTCACTAATCATGTAATTGACACTTAAATCAGTCTGACAGATATCACATATTGATTTCTCTTTCTTGGTGAAGAGGTGAACATGGGTCATATTTTTATGTCCATTCCTTAACCTATTTATTAAGATTTGGTTTCTCCTTGAGAAATGAACCGCTGGGTTTTTGTTGTGGAAGCTATTTTTATATCTCTATCTGTCCGCCATGCACGCAGCCCCAAAGAGCAACAATAGTGCAACTAAGCAGGATGCCGAGAAACGAAGCGACATACTGAAGTTTTGTCCTTATTAGGAGCTCATCCGTGTCGCACAACGCTTCTCACCATCCTAAATCGGGATACCTCATCGTTTCCAGAAAAGACGCTTCTCGTACATACGTACGAGAGTCGCCCTCTATGGTCCGAGATGGTGAACTCGCTACCGGACTTCGAGAAAAATTCGAACAATAAGAAACAGATGTGAGAACGTTAAAAATTCAAACACTTAGGGGAAATCAATCGCCGGTCCGTGAATCACATCAACGGTACGAAACGAGTGAAATAATCCCGTTGAAAAATGGTGCTCCGGGCCTCTGTTTCCGGGATAAAACCTCCCGTCGGTAAATATTCGATGAGACAAATACTTTCCGCGACAAACTTTGCGAGGAGTCTACATATGTAAATTTAAATTTCCCCATATTTACGGACGGAAGGTTTTATCCCAGAAACACAGGCTCAGAGCACCATTTTTCAACAGGATTATCTCATTCGTTTTGTTCCGTTGATGTGATTCACGGCCCAGCGAAAGATGTTTCCCAAGTGTTGGAATTTTTAACGTTCTCACATCTGTTTGTTATTGTTCGTATCTTTCTCGAAGTCCGGTAGCGAGTTCACCATCTCGGTCCATAGAGGGCGACTCTCGTACGTATGTACAAGACGCGTCTTTTCTGGAATCGATGGAGTCCCCCGATGTAGCTTGTTAAAAATCTGAGAAGCGATATGTGACACTGATGAGCTCCTAATAAGGACGAAACTGCAGTCTGCCGCTTCATTTCTCCACATCCAACTTAGTTGCACCATTGTGGCTCTCAGGGGCTGCGTGCACGGCGGGCAGATTTGGGAACTAGCTCTTGTCAGGAAGGATTATTCATTGATCTACGGATTTCTGAATAATTCTTTTTGTCTCAAGTTTACATATGTACCCTCTTTGCGAACATTGTCGCGGAAAGTATTTGTCTCAACAAATATTTACGGACGGAAGGTTTTATTCCAGAAACACAGGCCCAGAGCACCATTTTTCAACAGGTTTATCTCGCTCGTTTTGTTACGTTGATGTGATTCACGGCCCGGCGAAAGATGTTTCCCAAGTGTTGGAATTTTCAACATTCTCACATCTGTTTGTTATTGTTCGTATCTTTCTTGAAGTCCGGTAGCTGGTTCACCATTTCAGTCCATAGAGGGCGACTGTCATACCCATGTAAGGGATAATCCTGTTGAAAAATGGTGCTCTGAGCCTGTGTTCCTGGGATAAAACCTTCCGTCCGTAAATATGGGGAACATCTTCCGCCGATCCGTGAATCACATCAACGGATCTTATCAGGAAGGATTGTTCATTGATCTACGGATTTCTGAATCATTCTTTTTGCCTTAAATTTACATATGTAGACTCCTCGCAAAGTTTGTCGCGGAAAGTATTTGTCTCATCGAATATTTACCGATGGGAGGTTTTATCTCGGAAACAGAGGCCCGGAGCACCATTTTTCAACGGGATTATTTCACTCGTTTCGTACCGTTGATGTGATTCACGGACCGGCGATCGATTTCCCCCAAGTGTTTGAATTTTTAACGTTCTCACGTCTGTTCCTTATTGTTCGAATTTTTCTCGAAGTCCGGTAGCGAGTTCACCATCTCGGACCATAGAGGGCGACTGTCGTACCCATGTAAGGGACGCGTCCTTTCTGGAATCCATGGGGTACCCCAATGTAGCTTGTAAGTATGCTAAGAAGCGATATGCGACACTGATGAGCTCCTAATAAGGACGACATTGCAGTCTGCCGCTTCATTTCCCGGAATTCTGCTTAGTTGCACTATTTTGGCTCTTGGGGTCTGGGGGTCTGCGTGCATGGCGAGTAGATTTGGGAACTAGCTCTTGTCAAGAAGGATTATTCATTGATCTACAGATTTCTGAATAATTCTTTTTGTCTCAAGTTTACATATAAATATCCTTTATACAGGGATATCCACCGGGACCGTCCGTTGAAAACTTTTTGAGTTCCAATTACAATATCAAGCTGAAATTTTATACGCGGCCATAACTAGCGATTTCCAATCGAATTGGAATATTTTCGAAGTGATACCATTTCGGGTTATACCAGAAGTGAATCATCACCTTGTTATTTCAAATGGCAATCTACTTTTTTATTATACATCTAGAACTGACATTTGAGCAAGGCATAAAATACACAAGTTGTTGGCACTTATCTGTCAAAACTTTTGACAGATTTAATTATTTTTGTTATAAACTCGATTTTTGAGGAACATTTGAGAAACTTGTAGCTCGTAGATCTTTCGCACTACAGACACAATTTTTGCTTGGGTGGATAGAATTCAATTCGAATGAACGAAGTGACAAGTACATTAATTTTAGGCACCTGTCAGGTGAGCGTAGCCAGTTCAGCTACTTGATTCAAATATTTCAAAGCATTCGCTTTCAGTTCTTGCAAAATCATCAAAATTCGATATATTCCCGAATTATTTCGGAACTAAAAGAGATGGGTATAGTACATGCTCATACAATTCCATCTGAAATTTGACGCTTCATCTGATGGCGACATAAAAATTGGCACGTGCAATTTGAAAAAATTGAATTATTACTGTTTGAAAAAGGCCAAATTGAAGAAACCATACAAAACATCGCAATAAACATTTGACATGTGTAGATTGCTTAAAACATTCCTTGATCCTTCTTGTATCCACCCGAGCAAAAATTGTGTCTGTAGAGTAAAAGATCTACGAACTACAATTTTTTCAAATGTTCCTCGAAAATCGAGTTTATAACAAAAATAATTCAATCAAAAAAGTTTTGAGAGATAAGTGCCGACAACTTGGGTCTTTCATTCCCTACTCAAATGTCGTTTCTAGATGTATAATGAAAAAGGTAGATTGCTATCCTGTATATATATATATATATATATATATATATATATATATATATATATATATATATATATATATATATATATATATATATATATATATATATATATATATATATATATATATATATATATATATATAGGGTTTTACCCCGACAGTTGCCCATATATCTGTTCATGCAATCAAACTGATTTCATGAAAAATATAAATCCACCACCCGGTAATTAATACCATTGCCAGGCAATGATTATAATCAAAACATATCCTGGAGTAATTATATATTAGGATAACGTTAAATGTTATGAGAATATATCAATCTACCAGAATATATACATACTATAGCATCATCAGACAATGATATCAATGTACCAACGAGTAGTGTCAGAGGCTTTCTCCTCGGAAAAATCCAGTGTACGGACCTTAGTCAAGTAACACTGAATGTTACTCATTAATAGTTTCCTTTGTGTGAAGTGGTGAACGATCGAATAGAATACTGCTCTGAAACAAAATATGACAAAATTGTCAGTTAATTATATTACATTTATATAAACAAATAAATAAAATATGAAATGAGATTCTGAGCAGTATAAACTAAAGAGAAAACCTATGACTCTACCTCATTATATTTTTCGGAAAGAAACCTACAAAGAATATTACAAGATTTGATGACTGTTATCTTTTGTAACTGTTCAAACAAATTTTTCTTCAGACCCAAAATCTCAATACTATTGTGAAGATTTCTAGGAATAACGCCTGTTGTAGAAATAATAATCGGTAGAATAAATATTTTCTTCATTTTCCACATTTTTTAATCTCGTCGCCAAGCATCATATATTTAGAAATTTTTTCATTGTATTTATTTTGTATATTATGTGTGTCGGGTATAGCAATATCAATTATATATGTTATTTGATTCTGTTTATCATTAAGAACGATATCTGGTCTATTGTGTTTTACAGCTCTGTTGCACAGAATTGTTTTATCAAAATAAAGTTTATATTTGTCATTTTCACAAATAATCTCAGGTTCATATTTTTGAAATTTTTTTCTTTTGGGAATCAGGTCATGTTTAATTCCTAGATTGAAGTGAATAATATTAGCGACGGCATTATGTCTTTCTAAGTAATCTGTTGAAGCAAGGACTGAGCAAGATGATAATATATGAAAAACTGTTTCTGAAGAACAGAAACATCTACGGCAAGAATCATCTATATTTTGTTTGATGATATGTTTTCTATAATTCCTTGTGAAAACAACCTGGTCCTGGATCGCATTTGCCAAGCCTTCTGTTTCAGCAAACAATTCTCCAGATACTAACCATTTATTCGATGCAATTTCATCAATATAATCATTTTTCAATTCTTTAGGGTGCTTTCCGTGTAATTCCTTCTGCATCCAACTTTCCCTTTTAGAATTATCATCAAATATATCAAAATCTACCTTTTGCATTGTCAAGTTCAGAGGTGTAAGATTATAATCTGAAGCAACAACAATATCATGTAATTTAGACGTTCTCTGTTTATCATGAAAATGGGAACGTAGATGAAAAATCTGTTTACTATGAAGATTATTCAAATCAATTAATCCACGACCTCCAAGATGTCTAGGTAGTGTAACTCTCTGAACAGCTGACTTTGGGTGGTGCTTATGATATTTACAGAGCATTTTCCTCGTTCGATATTGTAATTCATTTAGATCAGTGTTAGACCATTTAATAATTCCAAAAGAAGATGTAAGAATAGGAACAGCATAGGAGTTGATAGTTCTGAAAAGGTTTTACTAGTTAAATAACTCTTGATGATAATTCTTAGTCTTTTGTAATATGAACTTCTAATAATTTCTTTAGTGCTGCTATGGTTAATTGTCTTCTCTTGACAAAATCCAAGATATTTATATGTATCTCCTTGATGCATTGGCTCGATTTCGATATTGGAAATCTTTATATAATCAGAGATGATCTTTCCTTTTTCAATAGAAAGATTTTTACATTTTGGAAGCCCAAATTTCATATGAATATCATTGGAATAGTTGAAAGTAATCTCAAGTAGACTTAATAATAAAAACAAGTACTGTGTTTTAAGGAATTTTACTTAATAATTGCGATTCGTAACGCGTTTCACTACACCGTAGCTTCTTCAGACGAATGATTATGCAGAAAATGTAAATGAGAATATAACTATAAATGTTCTTGAGTAATTAAAAGCTTATTGGTCAACTCCTCCTAGGTGGTTATTTATGACAGGTATATCCAATAAAATTAAGGAATAGATTGCTCCCCGAAAAGATTCAATAGAGGTGAAGGGCTTAAATCGACTTGTTCATTGATGAGTCTACCTGAGTGTTTGTATTTATTTATTTCTAAAGTTTCCCAAAGATCTACCTTCCAATATTTATTATCTGTATGCAAAATTTCAAACTGTGGGTCGAAAGAATGATTATTTTCTAAGAGATGATTCGCGTAATTTGAATCTGATTTTTATTTGAAAACTGCGTTTATGTTCCGATATTCTAATATTAAAATTTCTATGTGTTCTACCAATGTAGAAATTATCACAGTCATTGCAATTCAATCTATAAACACCTGATTTATTGTTTTACCTGGTTTGGTTTTATTATTTTTATATATTTGCCTAAATTATTATTAGTTTGGAAAGCTATGTTGAAATTATTGCTACTTAAGAATGATTTCAGTTTCTCACTTGTAATGCCAACGTAGGTTAAGGTGTTGAATTTTTGTTTCAATTTATCGACAGGGTAAACTTCATTCAATGCGATTCTACTTTGTTTTTTATTTAAAATATTATTTATTAGTTTGGGATTGTAACCATTATTTTTGGCTATTTGTTTAATCAAATTTAGTTCTTTGTTGAAATTTTCTGGTGATAGCGGGATGTTAATCAATCTATGAATAAAACTATTGAATGCTGACATTTTATGTTGATATGGATGACACGACGAGTTATGTATTATAATATCTGTATGTGACGGCTTATGGTAAATTGCGAAAACATGTTTTCCATTTTCATTCGAAATTGTTACGTCTAAGAAATTTATCGAATTATTGCTTTCTATTTCGGTTGTGAATGCAATTTTTGGATGTAATGAATTTATATGATTTTCGAAAATTTTCAACTGTCTATCTGTTCCTGTGAAGCAAATAATGATATCGTCTACATAGCGATACCAGTATAAACAATATTTACTGAGTGGATGATTATGAATTACTTTCTCTAAGTTATTCATGAAAATTTCTGCTAACAAAGGACTCAACGGATTGCCCATAATCAAGCCGTCTTCAATAGTATAATATTTGTAATTGAAATGGAAATAATTTTGATCTAAACAAATTTTTAATAATGAAAGAATATCTGATTTAATGATAGTATTGACATGATTCCTTTCTAATAATTCTTCAACTAAGTAATACGTATCTTTTGGAGGAATGTTGGGAAATAGATTCTTAACATCGAAAGAAATAAGTTTGGAATTAGGTGGTATAGTGGTATCTTTGATATTGGCAATAAGTTCGTATGAATTTTTGACCGAAAATTCAGATTTAAAATTGCAATGTTTTATTAGCAAGTCGTTGAGGAATTTTGAAAGTTTGAACGAAGGTGCCGTTACATAAGAAACAACAGGTCTAATAGGGTAATTAGGTTTATGAAGTTTTATCAACGAATATAATTCGGGGATTGTGGATTGGAGTTTATGAATTTATATTTTCTTGGTCTGTAATTAATGATTTTGCTGTCGAAATTATGTTTTTAACAACTTTCTGAAATTTTGCGGTAGGATCCTTAGTTGATGTTATATAGTTTCCGGCTGTTAAGAATTCTTCAGTTTTAGAAATATAATCGGTTTTACTAATCGCAATGACGGTGTTACCTTTATCTGCTTTAGTGAATACTAAATCGTTCTTGGTACTATTTTCACGAATTGTTCTTATTATCTTATAATCGGAATTGCAATGAGGTGATAATTTCGAAAAGTCTTCTTTGATGATTTTTGCTGTTTGATGTTTGGCTAAAATATTATCTTTGGAGTTTTTGAGAATAATTTCGGAGTCTATGCCTAACTGTTCAAAATTAGTTTTATTATGTTTTGGATGTAAATTATGTTTGAATCCTTTTTCTAATAGATCTTTTTGTGGTTGAGTAAAATCGGTATCAGTTAAATTAGTGAATCTTTCAAAAATTTATGGTCTGAAAATTTATCAGTTGAAGGTTTGGGTGGAGAAATTTTGAATTTAAGTGAATTCAACTTTTTCTGTTGTTGTCCTACCGCAAAATTTCAGAAAGTTGTTAAAAACATAATTTCGACAGCAAAATCATTAATTACAGACCAAGAAAAATATAAATTCATAAACTCCAATCCACAATCCCCCGAATTATATTCGTTGATAAAACTTCATAAACCTAATTACCCTATTAGACCTGTTGTTTCTTATGTAACGGCACCTTCGTTCAAACTTTCAAAATTCCTCAACGACTTGCTAATAAAACATTGCAATTTTAAATCTGAATTTTCGGTCAAAATTCATACGAACTTATTGCCAATATCAAAGATACCACTATACCACCTAATTCCAAACTTATTTCTTTCGATGTTAAGAATCTATTTCCCAACATTCCTCCAAAAGATACGTATTACTTAGTTGAAGAATTATTAGAAAGGAATCATGTCAATACTATCATTAAATCAGATATTCTTTCATTATTAAAAATTTGTTTAGATCAAAATTATTTCCATTTCAATTACAAATATTATACTATTGAAGACGGCTTGATTATGGGCAATCCGTTGAGTCCTTTGTTAGCAGAAATTTTCATGAATAACTTAGAGAAAGTAATTCATAATCATCCACTCAGTAAATATTGTTTATACTGGTATCGCTATGTAGACGATATCATTATTTGCTTCACAGGAACAGATAGACAGTTGAAAATTTTCGAAAATCATATAAATTCATTACATCCAAAAATTGCATTCACAACCGAAATAGAAAGCAATAATTCGATAAATTTCTTAGACGTAACAATTTCGAATGAAAATGGAAAACATGTTTTCGCAATTTACCATAAGCCGTCACATACAGATATTATAATACATAACTCGTCGTGTCATCCATATCAACATAAAATGTCAGCATTCAATAGTTTTATTCATAGATTGATTAACATCCCGCTATCACCAGAAAATTTCAACAAAGAACTAAATTTGATTAAACAAATAGCCAAAAATAATGGTTACAATCCCAAACTAATAAATAATATTTTAAATAAAAACAAAGTAGAATCGCATTGAATGAAGTTTACCCTGTCGATAAATTGAAACAAAAATTCAACACCTTAACCTACGTTGGCATTACAAGTGAGAAACTGAAATCATTCTTAAGTAGCAATAATTTCAACATAGCTTTCCAAACTAATAATAATTTAGGCAAATATATAAAAATAATAAAACCAAACCAGGTAAAAACAATAAATCAGGTGTTTATAGATTGAATTGCAATGACTGTGATAATTTCTACATTGGTAGAACACATAGAAATTTTAATATTAGAATATCGGAACATAAACGCAGTTTTTCAAATAAAAACCAGATTCAAATTACGCGAATCATCTCTTAGAAAATAATCATTCTTTCGACCCACAGTTTGAAATTTTGCATACAGATAATAAATATTGGAAGGTAGATCTTTGGGAAACTTTAGAAATAAATAAATACAAACACTCAGGTAGACTCATCAATGAACAAGTCGATTTAAGCCCTTCACCTCTATTGAATCTTTTCGGGGAGCAATCTATTCCTTAATTTTATTGGATATACCTGTCATAAATAACCACCTAGGAGGAGTTGACCAATAAGCTTTTAATTACTCAAGAACATTTATAGTTATATTCTCATTTACATTTTTCTGCATAATCATTCGTCTGAAGAAGCTACGGTGTAGTGAAACGCGTTACGAATCGCAATTATTAAGTAAAATTCCTTAAAACACAGTACTTGTTTTTTATTATTGATAATGGAATTTTACCAAGTAAAAGCCTCCCAAATTCAAATGTCAAGTAGACTTTTAAATGAGATCTGGTTCCGGCATATAATTTAATATCATCTAAATAAATTAAGTGACTTAATTTGAAATCAGTTAATAAACTCTTTATTTTGAAGCCGAAACTAGTAGCATTTAATTCATGAGATAATGGATTGAGGCAAAGACAAAACCAAAGAGCACTTAAAGAATCACCTTGAAAATGCCTCTTTGATTGGAATTACTTCGGATTTTAACGATTGTTTTGAAATATTTGAATGAAGATTGGTTCTCCAATTTTTCATTACGAATTCAAGAAAAAGACGAAGTGTCTTATCAATTTTATAAATTTCCAAAATTTCTTGAAGCCATGAATGGGGAGAACTATCAAAAGCCTTTTGGTAATCAATGAAGGCTGTATGAATATTTCTCTTCTTAGTTTGAGCTTGATCCAAAGCAACAGAATCAATTACAAGTTGCTCTTTAGTACCAAGGTGTTTTTTTCTACATCCTTCTTGATGTTCGGAAAGAATATTATAATTCTCCAAATGTGCATAAATTTTGTGGGTAATACATGCAGTTAGAATTTTATATATTGTTGGAAGGCAAGTAATTGGTCTATATTGAGACGGATCAATAGTATTATCACTTTTCGGTTTTAAATAAGTAATTCCTTGTGTGAAAAATAAAGGAGTAGCTGAGGGGTTCTTTATTATAAATGAAAAATATTCAGCCAATTTTTCATGAACGCAAGAGAATTTCTTGAACCAAAAGTTATGAATAGCATCAACATCTGGAGATTTCCAATTTTTTGTGTGTTTAATAACTGATGTTATATCTTCGTTTGAAATTTTTTCAAATTGCATGCTTTCTATTTTAGAAAATCGAGACCTTTCATTTAAAATCCAACTTGCATTGGAATTATGTTGCCTTGGCACTGCCCAAATTGAAGACCAATAATCAGTTAAAATATCAATTTTAGGAACTCCATTTCCAGAAATATTTTCATTTGAACCTGAAATAAATTTGTAAAAATGTTTTTCATTATTTTTGAATAGTTTGTTTTGGAATTTTCTATGTGAATTTATTTTATATTCACGTAGTCTAATGGAGTATACTGAAAGTTTTTGTTTTAAAGTATCGATGTGTTCTATCAATTGTCCATTACTTATCTCATTATTTTTATGGGTTTTATATTTGAGGAATATTTTTCCAATATGTGCCATAAGTTTTTTGATCGATTACCTCTGGAATATTGAGTCAATCTTCCTAAATCACATAATCACATCTGATAGAAGAAATTTTACCTTCTAACCTTTTTGCCATGATGGTTTTTTCTTGATATTATAATTAGATCCAAAATTTTCTAATTTGTATCCAGAATGTTTAACTACTGTAATAGCGGCACAATATATATATATATATATATATATATATATATATATATATATATATATATATATATATATATATATATATATATATATATATATATATATATATATATATATATTTAAACGCGGCCATAACTTGCGATATATATATGTATATAGGTATATATATATATATATATATATATATATATATATATATATATATATATATATATATATATATATATATATATACAGGATATCCACTGGACCGTCCGTTAAAAACTTTTGAGTTAGATTACAATACAATATATATATATATATATATATATATATATATATATATATATATATATATATATATATATATATATATATATATATATATATATATATATATTCGCATTTGAGTGCCAGTCTCTATTTCAGATGCATTCGATTCGATTGCAGGCTCTACTCAACCAGTCTCTGTTGTCGATTGGTACCTCAACTGGAAGATCCATATTCACTGCATCTTTGGCTGCTGAGTCAGATTCCTCATTGCCAATGATACCACAATGAGCAGGAGTATATAATAGGACTATACAATTAGTAGTGGCGAAATGATTTGAGATGTGCTCATCGAAGCGATTTTTCATGTGAGCAGGGATTCTAGGTCAATATGAGAAGAGAATATACGACGCGAAGAAATTGTTGTGTTGTTATGTTGAAAGGAATTGAATATAATTTTCCAATGTTGAACTCAAATTTTAGACAGAGCTAATAATTGAATGTTGTTTAGGAAAATTCTCCTTTCCCGAATTGAAAGTAGTAAAGTTTTGAATACTCGGGTTGTTGGTTATTCTGGCAATATGAGTAGTGATTTATGTCTTTGAACATGTAGAGGTATTATATCTGATTCCGCTAGCACTCCTGGAAAGGGGCTACTTCTGAAGGCAACTAATATCAATATAGCGGCATCATTATTTATTGTTTCTAATGTTCGGAGTCAGTCGCTGAACCATAGGCTATTCTACCGTAGTCCAGTTTACTTCTCACAAAAGCAAAGTACGTTTTTCTGAGAAGGTTTTGATCGGCACCCCAATTTTTGTTACTTAGGACCTTCAAAATATATTTTTTTGTTGGAATCAGCCTTCAATTTCTTGATATGGATGTTCGAACTCAGACATTTATCCCATGTTAAGCCTAGAATTTTTACTACATCTGTATTCTTTTGTAGCATTGCTGTTGCGTTTTTCGAAAAGTGCGATTACGGATTTGGTTTGAATTATTTTTACATGTCATTTACATTTGAGAAGTTTTCCAAGTTCGACAGGCATGCCCGAAGTATGATTTGGGAAGTATCCAAATTCACACCATATCCTCTCATAGAAAGATCATCGGCAAACATTCTTGCAAAAATAGGTTTCTTCATCAATCCTAATATTACATTCATGGTTATCAAAAATAGGGAAATACTGAGAACAGTGTCTTGTGAATAACGGGGTACCCGTTATTCATTGTAAATTGCTCTCTCTCTCTCTGAATAGTATCCATTGATCTTGACATTGATTGTTTTTTTTCTGTAGAAAGTTATGAATAAAGTGTGAAATATTACCCTTTATACCCATTTTGATAGATTGCTCTACTATTCTGTGCCCTCAAAGCATGTTGAAGCATTTCTCAATATCAAATGCAGCGAGCAAATATTGTCCACCATTATTGAATGAGTCAGTAATTTCAGACTCTAAAGCAACTAGACAATCGGTTGTCTCTTCCTGCGAATTGGATAAAAAGGCCATTGGACACCAGATGCCCATAATCGTATTCTTTACGCTACTAAGAACTTGAGTTATTTCGTGAATTTCAATACTCTCATTCAAGTAACTTAATAGGTCCCTTTCTTCCCAGTCCAGAGGTCGATAATTGTTTTCAACTTGACGTTTGTGGCGGATGAATCTATCAGAAAGGTTGTTATCCTAGGAGTCATTAGAAAACATTTCACCAAGAGAGGACCGTTCAAAAGCGGCAAATCGTCATATCATTCATAGAACTGAATGCTCTTTTTCATTCAAACTACGGCGAGTACCACCATGAGCTTTGGCCTTGAAATATAGAATATACAGTGACTTATAATGAACATATCAGAAAGAGTTGGGAAACCGTACAGGACCGTTCAAGAGCGGAAAACTATCTGGACATTCATGGAACAAAATGCTCTATTTCAAACAAACTACGCCAAGTAACACCAGTAACTTAGGCCGAATTATGAAAAATATACATGCACTTCCAATGAATATTCAAAAAAACGTTGACAATCCGTACAGGACCGTACAAGGGCGGAGAGCTATCTGGACATTCCTAGAACAAAATGCTCTATTTCATTCAAACTACTGCGAGTACCACCATGAGTTTCTACCTTAAAATAACAAATATAGAGGTTCTTTCTATCAATATTTCAATGAGAGTTGGCAAACCGTAAACGATCATACAGGACCGTACAAGAGCGACAAATCGTCAGAATAATCATAGAACAAAATGCTCTAGTTCTTTCAAGCTCAGGTATTTAAAAAGAAGAGCTGTTAAAACTCAGCCGACTCGCAAAAATAATCGCTCTGTTTCATCGTTTTCCGCTGACAATACCTACTTCTGAATTAGAGTAAGGGACGAGTTTTCGTTGTAACGTCCTGTAAAAATATAACGAATATTGAATTCAACTTGTATTGGATGATAATCGCCAAGAAGCAGAACACAAACCATAGTTATTTAATATTATTTAATTAAGGTTTGGAACCCCAACAGGCAATCCCAATTACGAGGGTTCGCTCAACATAGTTCCTTAATACATCCAAAAATCTATATATATATATATATATATATATATATATATATATATATATATATATATATATATATATATATATATATATATATATATATATATATATATATATATATATATATATATATATATATATATATATATATATATATATATATATATATAAAGAAAGAAAGAAAAAATTGGAATTTCTTCCGACAAAATCTTGTACAATAAAAATTTTCTCAAAGAGATAGGAATCGCAACAACGTGGAAGTTTTATTGTCCAAAGACACATTTGGTATAATTGACACTTTGGTGCAATTTTACCAATCTCAAGATTGAATTATCGTTGACATTATTCATATATCTGGAAAGAAAGGAAAAACAACCAAATAAATCATTCTTATCGGTAGTTTTTCCGATTTCAAGCTGAGACGATTTCGTGGATAAAATCGGTTTTGGGGGAAATATACTATTTTCAACAATTACAATGGATTGCATGGGAATTCACTGAAAAAATTCCCCTGACCAAAGTTGGTCATAGCTCTCTTTCTGAGTCTGATTTATGCTTGGTTTTCGGAGGATTGGGTGGGAACTCGCAATTTTTCAGTATTGAAATATCCATACACTATTGGGTAGATGGATTCTTGTTTTAAATTCGATGCAAGCGTCCCGTCTGGGTTCTTGTCAGTCGACCTCTCTGCGAATCCGGCATCGTCGGAAAATCATCGATCTTCTGAAAAAAAATTCTCCACTAGGAAAATCGATTCACGATTTTCTCTACTTTCCTTCACCAATTCTTCATCTTCTCGACGCCCACTTTGTTATGTGCTGAATGTTACATATTAATCAAGATTCGAAAATAGATTAAACAGAAAAATTTCAGTTTTGAAAACTTTGGTATTTTTCATGTTTCGTCGTTTGTTCGACAAACACCTCTTGTAGATACATTAATTTGTACTCTGGCCGAATATTAAAATAGAGTTGAATATAATTCAAATAGAAGATATACAATTCGAAATATTTATAGAAATCGCTGTCGAATCCATGTAAAATAAAACTATAAAACAATCAATTCGAGCCGTTATCCCCAGTTATAATTCATCAATATTTAATAAATCTGAATTTTATGTTTGCATAATGTTTATTTATAAACCAACATGCAATAATTCAACACTAAATGGAAATATGAGGTAAGTAACGAGAAGAAAATATGTGTATTGACGTCAAAAACAAATTGACGTTTTTTTCTGCAAATTGATCACTAGAATTTGGGTGTATAATTTAATCTTCAAACGAGTTATTTTTGTATATATAGACGTTTCTCAAGTACGTGCATCTATTTCAGGTTATGGTTTTCTACTTTGACTCCCTCTTTTCGACATATGGTTAGTCAATGACGAGACATAAAATGTCATTTTTTTTCTTCTCAAACAGAATACGCAATCAGTTTGAAAATCGGCTGGAATCCTCAACTTCTACGGTTTCTATGTCAGTTTTTTTTTCATTCCTTCATATTTCCGACAAATTCTCAACTTCTTTTTTAAAAAAATTTTTGGCAATTATAACTCAAACATGCCACGATCTAAATGAGAATTCTTATATTTGTTGCGTTTCCTCGTAAAATGAATATTTTCAAACAGATTAAGAAAAAATAAGAAATTTGAAATCGGATATAAAGACCTTCAAATCCATTTGGGAATTCATTGATGTAAATAATCAAAAGTTGTTTAATTGTTATAACACAAAGTGGGTCTGTTTTTTTATTATTTTTTAGCATTCCATGAAGTCTGTGCTCCAGTCATTAATCGCTGAAATAGAATAAGAAGACACTTGTGCATGGATATTGTAAAAAAATTAAGCTCTCGAAGAAAAGCAGAGACTACATTCGTTCCATTTGAAGTGTGAAAATTGCTCCCAAATTGCACCGAAGATAACATAGAAACAATTATGAAAATTATGAAAGAATCGTTGAAAACGTAATTTTCTTATCATCTGCCAGAGAAATTAATTTAAATGTCGAAAATTTTATCCCAAAATTTCCATGACATCAATTCAATAGTAGTTAATTATGAGAAATATTTACTGTTTTAGTGGGGCTCATAATGTTTCTGTTTCTGATGTCATTCTTCCTTATCCACTTCATTATTCATGTAGTATTGATTATCACCACCATTTATTGGGATATACTGAAAATGACAGAAGTATTATTTCCCGTGTCAACTGTACGAAAGTATGTGATTTTCAGCTGATCCTTTACCTAATCAAAAACTATACTCGACAAAAATATTCATCTCTATAGATGTCAAAAATCTGCCTATCAAATTATACCTGTCAGTACTAGTTATATTTCATAAGTATCTGGAGAATTGCCATTCATGAATTTAAGTAATTATCTGTAAACGAATTGTGATGGGGTGATTCAAATATAATTATTAGATTGTGGTTGAACTAAAAAACCTTCACACTTTTGAAGTGGTATTGAAAAACTAAACATAAAAAATATAGCAACTGGTTGATCGTAAAGTTCGTTCAGATTTTTTCCATAGTCAGCAAACACCAGTTATATTGCCGTAGGGTTTTAAGCTTTCTGTGCTGGATTTCCTGAAAAAGTGTAGAAAGAATTTCAAAAATCTTATTAAGATAATTTTAGGTCTATAGTGTCCTGAGATAGATTCCTATATTTTGAAAAAATCATAAAAATTTGTTGGCATTATTAAAAATGCGGAAAAGACACGTCCTTTCTGGAATCGTTAGGGTACCTCGATATAGCTTGTAAGGATGCTCAGAAGCGATATGCGACACTGACGCGATCCTAATATGGAAGAAACTGCAGTCTGCCGCTTCGTTTCTCGGCTTCCTGCTTAGTTGCACTATCGTGGCTCTTGGGGGCTGCGTGCATGGCAGGCTGATTTGAAAACTAGCCCTTGTCAGGAAGGCTTATGCATTGATCTACGCATTTCTGAATAATTCTTTTCGTCTCGAGTTTACATATGATAACTCCTCGCAAAGTTTGTGGTAGATGAATTATTCAAACATCCGTAGATCAATGAATCCTGAATGACTGCAGTTTCGTCCTTATTAGGAGCTCATAGGTGTCGCATATCGATTCTCAGCATCCTAACAAGCTACATCGGGGTACCTTATCGATTCCAGAAAGGACACATCTCGTACATACGTACGAGAGTCGCCCTCTATGGACCGAGACAGTGAACTCGCTACCGGACTTCCGAAAGATACGAACAATAACAAACAGATGTGAGGACGTTGGAAATTCCATCACGTCGAAACATCTTTCGCAATAGATATATATGATATATATATATATATATATATATATATATATATATATATATATATATATATATATATATATATATATATATATATATATATATATATATACAGGGTGTTACATAATAGTATGTTACATCTGGAGGGGTAAATCTACGTGCAATTTTAAGAAAAAATCAAAAATCATATGTCCGCAAAAGCTTCATTACGGAGCTACAGGGTGTCCAAAATTTCAATTAGATTCCACAAGGTGTTTTCTTTTCCGGAGCCATGTCATATTTTGCCCTATCAAACTTTTGTGCAGTACGTCACTGATTAACGTGCAATCAATTTTCGTCATCTTTGTTCAATTTAGAAACTTTTTTGACACATATAATTATTTCGTATCTTCTACCATTCTCGAGCCAAAAATTATTAAACAGTTGTATGCATTCACTGAATTGAAACCACTTCTTATTAAAAAAAGACTAGTAGGCTTTGATTTTATCCATTTATTGATTTATTTTGACAGCTTCTAAAATTAAACCAGTGTCTGCTTGAATTGTTTATTGAATTTACGATTAGTTTTGAGTTAGGTTAGATTTCTTTTGAAGTTATTGCTGTGAGAAAAGATGGCTAATTTTACTAAGGCCGAATTGGCTGCTGTCTATTAAATGTACGGTCTGGCTGACGGAAACGCAACAGAAACTAGGCAATTATATCAGGTGCGCTTTCCAAATCGACTTACACCAGACAGGCGAACATTTTCAAATATCCACAGAAGGTTGAGGGATACTGGTACTTTTATTACAAATAATCATTTAAAGGTGCAACTAAAACTATGAGGACTCCAGATATTGAGAAACAGTTTTGAATTGTATTGATTTGAGTACGAGAAAAATTGGAAATCAGTTGAATATTTCACATGTTCTACTTTGGAGGATTCTCTACGACTTTTTATTGCAACCGTTTCATATTCAATGCGTCCAAACTCTATTTCTTCGAGATTTTCCTTCAAGACTGAATTTCTGCTGATGCTTCTTAGATAAAATAAGGGAAAATGCTCATTTCTCATCTCATCATCAAGAACAATTCTTACTAAATGTCTAGGTCGGAATAATTGAAAATTATTTGATTCGGCCATTTTTTTTGCCAATCAGACTAAACGGTTCCGCTTACAGGCAATTTCTTGAGGAGGAAATACCTTTATTGCTCGAGTATGTACCACTTTTGGTGAGAAACATAATGTGGTTTATGCATGATAGGGTACCTGCACATTTTAATGGAGAAGCTAGGAAATTCTTGAAAAATACATTTATAACCGATGGATAGGTCGGGGTGGGCCAGAACCATGGCCTCCTAGGTCCCCAGACTTAAATATTTTGGTTTTTCTCTTATGGGGATATTTTCAAAGTTTAGTTTATATCACTTCAGTGAACACTGTAGAATAATTGAGAAATCGAATAATAACCTTTTGTGACACGATAAGAAATACCCTATGAATGCTTCAAAGAGTGCGTGATTATATGCGATGAAGGATAGAGGCCTGTATTCTTGCAGGTGTAGGACACTTCCAGCAGTTTATTCAGTTTTCAATTGTTCTCTTTTTCTTTAAATTTTTTCTCTTTCTTGTCTTTTCTTGTCTTTCTCTTCCAAAAATTTCTTAATTAGCGTGCTAGATAAGATTATTGAATGTTGTTTTTGTCTTGCTGTCTTATTTTTGTTAGATATCGTAGGTAGTGGACTCAGAATCGATAGAACATTAGTACTAACTGCCTGCAGATAGTTTGACTGTTTTTGTATATCGTTTGATATGGTAGAGTCTGGATAGAGTTACTATACTGTTGTTTGTTGTGAATAATGTCGTGACAGGGTTGGCAAATGCTTGCTCCAGGTGTGTTTGTAGCTTCGGTTAAAAACCACCAGATGTAGACGGAAGTGAGTCAGAGTTATCAGTAGATATCTGTTGAGAAACGGATCTCTGAGACAGAGCAACAGCAGCCGAGCATGCTTGCTAATCAAGTTAGTCGGATCATCATCAAGGGCAACAAAATTGTCTTCTGAAAATACAGCAGGGTTCAATGAAAAAATTCCTATGGCTTGGAAGCCACAGTTCCCTTTGTCTAAAGTTGCTACTGTAGCAAAAGCTTTGTTGAATAATCCGGCAATCTCGTATGGTGTAATTTCTTACATTGTCATATTTCTAGATTTTATAAACATTTTGCATTCCTTGTACTAAGCTCTTTCGAGCGTCGCGAAATAAGTCACATTCAGAGGCTGTAGGCAATGTGATAAATATGATAAAATTCTGATGGCATTACGTTATTGTTTGCTTTAGTTACTTCCCAAGCCTCTAAAGTACAATGGATGTTGTGGTTATCAATAATCAACAAAACAGTAGGTTCAGCAGTGGGTTTTGAGTCCTTAATGAAAAGTCAGAGCCATTAAATGTATACGCTTTCATTTGTCCAACCGTTATGAGAACATGTATAAACAGCTATTGGTGGACCATATTTTTGTAGCTGCGGTGACTGACGTTTTCAAGGGAAAATGAAAGCAGGGATAAAAGATCCTGAAGCACTCATAACATAGATACCCGTGATTTTTTACGTCTTTTGCATGATGTTACTGCTCCAACTCGCTTTTGTCCCCTAGGTACTTTAATTTTTCTGTTTTCTTGACTGTCGTTACAGTAGTCTCATCCATATTGTAAATATGAGAAGACATATTTTTTAAGAATCGATCCACTTCGACTTTATTGAATCCAATTATTCTATTGATACTTATCGCTTCTGGCTTTTCTTATACTGATAATTCTAATAATTAGATCTGGATGTCTTTGGAAAAATCCAGTTAGAAATTCTCCCCCCGCAGACTTCTTGGCTTCGTTAAATCGCTTCGCGACACCAAATTTTTCAGCCATAGCGTAACATAGCTCACAAAACTGCGCCCTCGTCAGTCAGTCCGTAAAATTTATTTAACATGTTAAGAAGATGATCAGCCATAATGTCTTCTTGTTCCCCAGTGAATACAGGAAGCCTTCCTAGCTTTGGAGGATATTTGTAGCTATCATAGTTCAAATAAGCTTCTTTGATTCCTTGTATGTAGATGTACCGCCACGTCGAAGTGTTTGGACAGCATTTCCTAAGGTTTCAACAGCCCAAAACGCTTTCGTAGTGGTACGTTTCCTTTTTCTTGACATTTTTGTCTCTGACAAAAATATACATTAAAACGCATATGGATAATTGGGTAAACAGAGCTTAATAAGCTTTGATTACCCAAATATGACCATCTTGAAATTAAATAAAATGATATTCCGAAACTAGATTGTAACGAATCTATACGCGCAGATACTCAAAACTGATAACATTAGCAGCTATAAAATAAAAGATGTTTAGAAGCGCGGAGCAAAATATCGACAAGCGTCCGTGGTTATATAATGTGAGGCACTAGCGAGTCTGGTCACAGTGTGACAAAGGCGCCCGAATGGCAACCGTAATAATACGAGCTATAGTTTGTCTCTAGTCGTACCCATTACCATCTGGCTGCTATACATACTCGTACGTATATGAGCTATATTTCTTCAACGAATGATTATTGTGAAAAGTCATACTAGAAATGCTAGAAAAAGTTCGCTTCATTTAAGAAGATAATTTTTTGACTGAATAGCACCATTTATGCTAAGAGCCGTTGACATATTACCACTCCAGGAATAAAAGGGCTTGTTCTCTTTGAACATGGTACAGATATAACATCTGTTCTTTCAAAAATACTATTAATTTAATAGTTTTCATGTAGATCTGTACTATTATTCTCGTAGTTGTTACTGGATATTCATTGATAATAACCAGGTTCTGTAAATGTTTTATTAATATTATCCAGGATTCGTACCTCAAAATTTTCAATTCAGTTCTATTTGCAATGAATTTGAAACTTCTGTTCATATTTCATCTAGCATGAATGGTAGCAAAACTTTTTCATTTAGTATTTCTTTGAGAAAATCATTGTGCATACAAACCTCTGCTGTGTTTCCATGAGATGATCAATATACATAATGTAAGCCAGTTAATAATTATAATATGGATGAATCTTATAAGATAAAATCATTTAAATTCAATTCATTGTATTAAATGAAAAAAATCCTAAAGTAAAATAGATTATTCAAAATGCTACAAAAAAAAATTTCACAAATCCTCGATAAGTTTCAAATTATTTGAACAAACCCACGAACTATCCCACATGGAAGGTATTCCGCGCGTGGGTATTCAATCTTACTATTAACTTCCAGTTACATTCAACTAATACAGTTTTTCGTAACTTAGAGACAACCAATAATCTAAAATATCTTTATCTTTAGCGATAGTTTTCCAAATCGATTAGTAAGCGAACTCGATCCCTTCCAATGTCGGCAATATATTTTTTCAGCTTTTTCTCAAATATGTTTGTTGAAGATATGCACTGCAAGAAATCCGGTGAGTCATTAAACAGTCGGGGTCTGAGAGAACTCCCATATCTTAGCCCAATAGATTTTTTCACTTGAGGAATTTGTGATGACCCTTTTTTATGTCTTGTATACTAACTATGCTCTATCGCCGGCACAGTACCCCCAAACCCATGATGACGAATAAGCAAAGACTGATAATAAAGTTGCTTCAAGTCGAATATTCCAGTCTCGAAAAATAATTGATCTGTTGAGTACATGGAAGGCTTTCTATACATTATTTCGATGATTGTTTTTTGAGCTATTTCAATTTTTTCTTGCTCGGTTTTTCAATAAGCCTCCCCAAGCTGTAACGCCGTAAGTTAGGTTAGACTGGACCAGCGCATAGTACAAAGTCTTCAAAAATTGTATGTCAAGGAACTGCCCACATAGGTTGAATTTCGGGATCAAAGTCCCCAATTTGTTAGTTAAGGACTTGGACTATCCTCCCCATTAAGGGTGACTGTCAATCTTAATACCTATTTAATTTCTTTAGCTACAGATACCTCAACACAGGAATTATTGGTCACTATTTGTAATTTATTGAACTCAGGAAGGCTATGTGCAAAGCTGGTAAACATCATGAACTTCGTTTTGTCTAAATTTCCTGTTAGGAGCTCACTTTAAAAAAATCTAAGAAAAATACTGAAGTCGCTGCTTTTCAAGTTTTCCGAAGAATTATTCTTGTAAAAGACTGTTGTGTCGTCAGCAAAGCTGACAACGTGACTAGCACTAGGTAGGCTAAACAGACCATTTATGTGAATGTTAAAAAGCAGAGGCCCCTGAACGATCCCCTGAGGAACTCCATAGTCTATAACCTTAAATTCGCTAATATTAATAATACCAATTCTTACAGTCTGCCTTCTACCACTTAGATAGCTCTCCAGTCCCCTTCTATCTGAAATTTTCATGTCTAATTTGGTAAACACTAAAATTATGACGTCACCTTTGACGAGAAGGCATATTCTATTTTGGTACCGATATGTTGATGACATTTAAGCCTGTTTCATTGGAACGAATAGACAACTAGAAATCTTCCTGAATTTCATTAATAACATTCATCCTAAAATTAAGTTTTAAGTAGAAACAGAAGTCGATAGTATAATCAATTTTTAGATCTAACAATTACCCGGGATAATTATAACCGTTTATCAATTAATATCTTCAGAACACATTCGTACACGGATAATGTCATACATACATACATTTTAATTTTTGGATGAATGTTTTAATGAAATTCAGGAAGATTTCTAGTTGTCTATTCGTTGCAATGAAACAGGCTAAAATGTCATCAACATATCGGTACCAACATAGAATATGCCTTTTCGTCATAGGTGACGTCATAATTTTAGTTTTTTCCAAATGAGACATAAAAATTCAGATAGAAGGGGTCTAAGGGGTGAACCCATAGCGAAACCATTATTTTGTGAATATACGTTATTATTGAACTGGAAATAATTTTGGGTCAAGCATAAATTAAACAGAGAAATTAACTCATCTTTACAGACCACATTGAGATTTCTTGCCTCTAGAATACTTGATATTAAGGGGACACATTCTGTTGCAGGTTTATTCGAAAACATATTAACTACATCTAATGATATTAATTTTGCGGTTGGTGGCGTGAGGAAATTATTTATTTTATTCGATAACTGTAATGAATTTTTTATACTATATTGTGAATGAAAATCTGAAAATAAAAAATTTGAATTTGGTATTCAGTTGCTAGCAAGTATTTGTGTTGGACTGTTGGTATATAACATCACTGGACGAATGGGGTTATTTTCTTTATGTGTTCTAATGAGACCATATAATCTAGGAATTCTGGGATTTATTTTAATCCATCTGTTCCTCTCGAAGCTACTAAAAAATGATTGCATATCCTTATCTAACCATTTATCAATAAATATCTTCAGAAAACCATCGTACACGGATAATGTCATACCCATAGATTCATTTCACCCGTATTCCCAAAAAATTGCAGCCTTCAAATCCATGATTCGCAGAGCAATTTCTTTGTTTTTATCGGTCATGGACCGAAAATCAGAAATTAAGACCATTATGTTAATAGCAAAGAACAACGGCTTCGATATAAAAGCAATAGAGAGTTTCATTAATCGAAAAATACGCTACAACACATTCAACATGATATATCCCCAATCCAAGAGAGAAAAGACCGAAGAATTTATGTCTCTAACATATTTTGGGAAGACGTCAGAACAGGTTGCTAGAGTTTTGTCAGTTAGTAAAATAGTTCATACTGCATTCAAACCAGTTAGCAAATTGTCAGGCCTGCTTTTCAACACAAAAGATAAAACCGATAAATTCGAAAAATCAGGAGTATACCAATTAACATGTTCTGAGTGCAATTCCTTTTATATAGGTCAAACAGGACGCTCTATCAAGGCTAGATACAATGAATATTTCTGGTCATTCCTACCTCAGAAATATGATTCAGCTTTAGCTGCACATTGTCTGAATGAATGTCATCTTTTTCCAGAACTTCAACAGCTAAAGATTCTTCATTCCTGTGATTAATCTTATAAACTCAATTTCTTTGAATCGATAGAAATTTTCAAGGCATCTAGGGTAGAAAGAGTTAAGCTCCTTAACGACCAGGTAGACACAATCACCTACCAATCACCATTATTCAAGTTACTGTGATCTCTACTAGCATTTTATAGATGGTAATTCCTGTATTGTACAAGAGTATTCAGTTTTCATTAGCTTGTTTTTGATAATTCACGTATGTCCGAAACCGGTCCAACCAATGTAAAATTGTCATTCTTTACATCAATGAATTAGTGATGGTTAAAACATAGTTACTTGTTTTATTTTATTATTCATTATGATTATCAACTATCACTATCACATAGTTCAGGCTTCATCGATCAATTACTTATGGATCAAATATGTCAATGGAGATATTACATGGTCGACTATTTCTTTCAATGTTACAGGTGTTAGACCGTCAATACCTGCTGTCTTTTGTTTTATTCAGCGCACGTATGATACCACGAACTTCATTTTCTGTTGTTGTCATAATAACTATCGAAATAACATTTGATTTTTCGCGCCTTCTAATATGTTTTCGCCCAATTTCATTCGCCATTTCCTTGCCAATATTCACGAAAAACCGTTCAGAGTATCCGCAATTTTTTTAGGTTCTGCCACAAATGTGTTCTATGAAGTTTGAATCGACTGAATACTTGTTTTAGTTGATTTGTTTACAATTCCTCTCAAAGTTTTCCAAAGCTCACTAGGTTAATCAGAAGTATTTTTAATTTTATATTTATAATAATTGAATTTTTTTGCGTTAATCAAATATTTGAGCCTGTTACTGAATTCTCTATATTCCTTTTTCAATTTTAAATTATCTGGTTTCCATTTGACTTTTTTGTGAATTGCATTTTTTGTGTTTATAGACCTCACTAACCCCTGAGTTATCCATTAATTTCGCTTGACCTCTTTTCTTTTTGCACGTATTGTTTCAGTACATTGAGTTATATATTTAGTGATGGTTTCTGAAAACAATTTTGTAGCTATGTGTATGCACTCTGTGTTGTAAATTATACCCCAGGATTCTGTTTGCAAAAGATGATTCAAATTTCTATAATTTATATTATATTTTTCCCTCCTAGTATTCAGTTTTGAATTATGCGTTTTAGGCAAATGAAAATTGATTCCTATCGGAGAATGGTCCATTACAAGGAAATCTATTAATAAAAGCTGAAAGTCATTCGACAGTTTTGTGCTCCTAACAAATATATGGTATATGCAAGCTTTTTCCCTTGTAGGTAAATTTATTGCTGTAATGAAATCAAATGCGCTCATTACATTGAGGTTATATTGTTCCCTGATCTCGGAATCCCTTATTTACTCTGTATCTCCAATGATAAATAAATTTTCTTTTTCTGTTTTGGTTCTAAATCTACAACAAACTCCATAGGACATAGTGAGGGTGATCTGTAAATAGCCAAAGTGTCGATCTTAAAAGAGTGAACTTTGAAATCTATCAAGATAGGCCAAATCATGCCTATTTCAACTGACTCATATACAAAATTAATGTCGTTTTTAACATATATAAGAATTCCATCATTTCTGTTATGTGTACACCCATTCTAAATCAAATTATATCCCTCCATTCCATATATACTAAAATCCATTAGTTCAAAAGTTTCTGTCAATATTATGCAATCCTACTCACCAATTTATTCCTTTATGAACACCTTGAACTCATCTAAATTGTTACTCACACATCTTATATTATTTTGTAAAACTCTGAAAGTGTGATTTTTTCTTTCGTGTAATTATTGAGCTTACTCATCAGATATCAGGAAATATAATATTACTTGCTGAAACAATAAATGACAGCAGTCTACTCAAATTTTTTTGAAGTCGAGTTTATCTAAATTTTGTTTAAAGGTGCTCGATTAGATTTTTTTCTCAGCAATTATGCACTTATCGAGAAGGACACAAAAAACAAAAAGTTTTCTATTAAAACTGGCAGAAATGAGCATTTCTACAATATTTCAAGCTGATTGCTCTTTTCTTTTGCGAAAAAATAATTTAAAACATTTTATGTCCCCACTTTGAGCAGTCATATTTCGAAAAAATAGACTCATGCAACAAATCCTTTTCGATTGAGCTGAGGAATCACCATCTGAAGGGAGCATTGAAACAATTGATATCCATTCAGATTTTTGTTAACAGGAGATCAGATGCCAGATTGATGAAATCACCCAATCCATAAATTGTCCCAGCTTCAAATAACCTTTTGAATCAGGCGGAGACGACCTTTCTACTCAAATAATGTAACAATCAGTTTGCGACGAGGTAGCAGAAAAACGAGTAGGATCTGCAAATTATTACCTTCAGAAAGGTATCTCATTTGAACGGGTACGAATAGAAAGATAGAATTTCTTGACAACGAAGTGATGATTTCTCTATTCACATCTGGAATAATAATCCATAAAACGAATTGCTGCATCAGAAAAATTTTATTGCGTTACAGTGTTTCATGTTTCTTATCTGTTATTATCTTCGTATTCGTTTTCTCTTAGAATGACCTACATATACTGTAACAGTCCGATTTCTCGAATTAATCATTTATATCTTTTCAACTCAGTTTTCATAATTTTATTGATAATTCAATCTCATTTCATCAAGTAGATTATCAAACAGTTTGAAATTCGAATTAGGAATCTACAGTTAACGATACCCAATGGAAATTATAGTTATATCCGTAAGGTGTCGCTGCTATTGATCTAGGTTGTTCGCCGGTTAATTGTGAAATCAGTACTTGAAAGAAGATCGTTTTCAGGTTTCTGTTAGAGAACGGAAAACAGTAACTCATTCTATGTTTCGTTTCCACTTTATTGTTGTGAAGAAAATATTGTCGCTTTTTTATTTATTTTTTTGAATATCAATAGTTTTTTGATAGAACCGAGTCTATTTGAATTCGGAATTCATTAGATTCTTTCTCTTTTCCATTTAGAAATCTTCGGAATCATTTGTTATTTTCTTGGAGCTGTGTTATAGCGATTGGAGTGAGAAATTTGCAGAAATTGAAATTAAGTATTCATAGATTTTTCTGGATAAATTCCAATCGTCTGAGGCGTATCAGTAGTGGGTAATTTTGCCGAATTTCCTCGACAACCATTTCAATTAGCAAGTGGAGAGATTTCGAATTTTCTTTTGTAAATTAACCTAGATCGATATCTGCTATTCCAAGGGTAAGTCAAATTCATTCTATTCATTTCAAAAATATATATTCGAGAGATATGGTATTGTTATAGATATTTTTTGTTCACCGTCAAGATATTTGAGTTTTCAACTTTATGCCAAACCTTGTTATCTTACGTCTGGGGTAACCACGTTTTTGGAGAAAAAGTCTTGCCACCTATGACAACGACATTCAGCCAAACAAGTAACCTGTAAGCTGTACGATACAGGAATACCAGAAAACTGATGTAAAACACCAAATCAAATCATCGTGGGAATTAATCTCATTGAAAAAAGTGTTTCTCTTAACCATCAAGTTTTTTTTTTCTATTTTATTTAATTGTTGACAGAGCTCTATCATTAAATTTCGCTTTGTTGAAGACCTCAGATTATTTTAAATTGAGAATTTGTACTATGTAATTTGAATTCATCTCATCTGAGGTTCATTTTATTGTTAGTGGTTAATCTTTTTAGTTAAGTTATTTTGTTTGTATAATTTTCTTTCATTAGAGTTAGTACATTATTAATCAGATACTGTGATTTTGCTATTGATCTTGTAATAAAGCTAGTTGATTGAAGTGATGAGTATTATTCCTAAGGCTATATGTAGGACCTAGGTTCTAGACGAAGATCTCACACACTGAGATTAAGGGACTCTGATCAAGCTAGGCATAGGTATTAATAGGTAGTGTCAATTGCAATATTCTTGAACTAGCCTTTTCATAATTTAATGTCATTACACATCATCAGTTAAGTTTCATAGTTCCAGTAAAATTGAAATATTTCTCCAATTTTAGACAAAATCAGAAACAAAACTATAACAATACAATGTTTTCACCATATTTTCATCATGAACACACATAGCACAAATGTAAGGATATTCGGTATGAAGAATTACCATAAATGATAAAGCATAATGTGAATAAAACATCAACAACAATAAAACCGGATGCCCGGTGGAAAAACATTCATAGAGAATCCTAATCTAAAACTTCTTATGAAATACTATTGGAACAGAAATATCCGATGAATGAATTCTGAGGAGATTTAGTGAAGAATATGACCTTCTTGTGAATTCATTATTATCCTACATATTAAGGTATGCTCTAAACTAAGTATTTGAAAGATTCTTAGGGGATATTAGTCAATAAGAGCATCAAACAATTGTTGTCAATTTTGAACATCATGTTAACATTGTATTTCGTCTCTTTGCAATGTATACCAAGCATTTCCAGCAGGATTCAGGTCAGGCGATCGAGCAAGCCAAATTGAAACATTGATACCATTCAGATTTGAAGAATCCATCGGTATAAGCAGCTGTGTAAATTAGATCTCTTATCGTGCATTTTCTCCAATAACTGCAGCATATGGTAGCACAGAAGGTTCAAGAAATAACGTAGATTTTGTATTCAGACAGTAAACCGAAACAAGCAGTTCTTCAATTCCAATAGATTCCACCTCAATCATCATACTGCCTTTATACTTTCTGGATTTCTCTAAAGATTTGATAATTACCACTCATCTAGAATCCAATAGAGTCCTACCCGACATTCATTTGAGAATAAACACTAGACCAACTTTGAGGTCTTCTTTCTTTTGAGCCCATTCTAAACGAGTTGTGTGCTTCTGTGTTGTTAGGAACTGATACTTCCATGATCTTCTGGAGTGAATATTGACTCTATGCAACAAACAGTTGCCAACAGTTCTTCTTGACATAATCCATTGGATAACGCAATTCGTTGCACGTTATAATTCAATTCCGCCAGAAGGTTTGTTCAAAAAATGGTACTATGCAGCTGTTGTAACAAAATGTCCAATTTCCAGTATTCCTCATATGCTTCGTATCTTTCTATACTAATTCTAATCATCAATAGCGAAATAACCCTTGAACTATTGTCTAGCATTTGTGAAGCTTTAATATGTTACCCTATCGTCAAGCATCGCAATTCATCAGTTCATTTCATTAACACTTGAATAATGCTTCTGATTATCTAACCGATAGCAATCAACAACCTTTGCGCTAAACAATAATAAAAATTGTGTGTAAAAAAATTAATATTTTAAGTAATATGTGGTGAAATAATTCATACAGAAACTTGGCTTCATTTCATATGATGTATGGAAATTTACCAGGATTTTCATTATGTCCTTGTACAAGGTTCTCAGAAATACTCTCTGTATTTACAAATACAATAGAGGAGACCGAGGACAAAGATAGCACTTAGTTTTCTCATGACTGATTTCTATTCAATGATATCATTTATATTTTTTTTCCCATCATTGACTCTTGGGAGGTGGCGATACCTCAGATGCCACAACTATGGCCTTCCAAAATGATTTGATGTGTATATTCACCCGCTTCCTGTTATTTATCGGAAATATATTCGATGAAACCGAGTTCCATAGCACACTTGCCTCGTAAACAAAAGAACTCTTATAGGCAGAAGTACGAGGCTTTGCTGGTTGGACCGTCCACTAATGAGACTTTTCCGCGAGAGTAATTCTTCTTTGAAATTGGATTCTTTCCTGGATTGAAGTTCCCGTTCTTTGAAGCATTCACCATGAAAGTATCTATAAACAAGAGAAAGATTCGCGACCAGCCACCTTTGAGCAATAGGTTGAATATGAACGAAAACCCATTTAAAAGAAAGAGTTAAGAATAGACTCTTATGGAAGACCAGTGAAATTCTTCAGTTCTGGACCATGCCAAAGGCAGTCAACAACACCTTTCGAAAGAAATTCTTTCCACTTTTGATCAGAGAAAACGGCTCTATCGCATCATTGCCCAAAGATGGAACTCTTTGTAGAAATGTTTTCGCAGAATCCTGTTTTTGATACATCAAATGCAGTAGTACGGAGAATTCTACATTTTCAATCCAATATGTCTGATAAAAAACAAGTACTGTGTTTTAAGGAATTTTACTTAATAATTGCGATTCGTAACGCGTTTCACTACACCGTAGCTTCTTCAGACGAATGAATGTACAGAAAATATAAATATAAATGTTCTTGACTAATTAAAAGCTCATTCGGTTGCTTCTTCTTAAGTGGTTATTTATGACCGGTATATCCAATAAAATTAAGGAATCGATTGCTCCCCGAAGAGATTCAATAGAGGTGAAGGGCTTAAATCGACTTGTTCATTGATGAGTCAACCTGAGTGTTTGTATTTATTGATTTCTAAAGTTTCTCAAAGATCTACCTTCCAATATTTATTATCTGTATGCAAAATTTCAAACTGTGGGTCGAAAGAGTGATTATTTTCTAAGAGATGATTCGCGTAATTTGAATCTGATTTTTTATTTGAAAAACTGGGGTAATGTTCCGATATTCTAATTACATTTACATTCGAAATTGTTACGTCTAAGAAATTTATCGAATTATTGCTTTCTATTTCGGTTGTGAATCCAATTTTTGGATGTAATGAATTTATATGATTTTCGAAAATTTTTAACTGTCTGTTTCTGTCAAGAAAATAATGATATCGTCTACATAGCCATACCAGTATAAACAATATTTACTGAGTGGATGATTATGAATTAATTTCTCTAAGTTATTCATGAATATTTCTACTAACAAAGGACTTAACGGATTGCCCATAATCAAGCCGTCTTCAATAGTATAATATTTGTTATTGACATGGAAATAATTTTGATCTAATCAAATTTGTAATAATGAAAGAATATCTGATTTAATGATAGTATTTACATGATTCTTTTCTAATAATTCTCCAACTAAGTAATACGTATCTTTCGGAGGAATGTTCGGAAATAGATTCTTAACATCATTATCAGTATGATTAATGATTTTGCTGTCGAAATTATGTTTTTTTCAACATAATTTCGACAGCAAAATCATTAATTACAGACCACGCAGAATATAAATTCATTAACTCCAATCCACAATCCCCCGAATTATATTCGTTGATAAAACTTCATAAACCTAATTACCCTATAAGACCTGTTTTTTCTTATAAAACGGCACCTTCTTTCAAACTTTCAAAATTCCTCAACGACTTGCTAATAAAACATTGCAATTTTAAATCTAAATTTTCGGTCAAAAATTCATACGAACTAATTGCCAATATCAAAGATACCATTATACCACCTAATTCCAAACTCATTTCTTCGGACGTTAAAAATCTATTTCCCAACATTCCCCGAAAGATACGTATTACTTAGTTAATGAATTATTAGAAAAGAATTATGTAAATACTATCATTAAATCAGATATTCTTTCATTATTACAAATTTGTTTAGATCAAAATTATTTCCATTTCAATAACAAATATTATACTATTGAAGACGGCTTGATTATGGGCAATCCGTTAAGTCCTTTGTTAGCAGAAATATTCATGAATAACTTAGAAAATTAATTCATAATCATCCATTCAGTAAATATTGTTTATACTGGTATCGCTAAGTAGACGATATTATTTGCTCCACAGGAACAGATAGACAGTTAAAATTTTCGAAAATCATATAAATTCATTACATCCAAAATTGGATTCACAACCGAAATAGAAAGCAATAATTCGATTAATTTCTTAGACGTAACAATTTCGAATGAAAATGAAAACATGTTTTCTCTATTTACCATAAGCCGTCACATACAGATATTATAATACATAACTCGTCGTGTCATCCATATCAACATAAAATGTCAGCATTCAATAGTTTTATTCATAGATTGATTAACATCCCGTTATCACCAGAAAATTTCAACAAAGAATTAAATTTGATTAAACAAATAGCCAAAAATAATGGTTACAATCCTAACTAATAAATAAAATTTTAAATAAAAACAAAGTAGAATCGCATTGAATGAAGTTTACCCTGTCGATACATTGAAACAAAAATTCAACACCTTAACCTACGTTGGCATTACAAGTTAGAAACTGAAATCATTCTTGAGTAGCAATCATTTCAACATAGCTTTCCAAACTAATAATAATCTAGGCAAATATATAAAAAATAATAAAACCAAACTAGGTAAAACCAATAAATCAGGTGTTTATAGATTAAATTGCAATGACTGTGATAATTTTTACATTGGTAGAACACATAGAAATTTTAATGTTAGAATATCGGAACATAAACGCAGTTTTTCAAATAAAAAAATCAGATTCAAATTACGTGAATCATCTCTTAAAAAATAATCACTCTTTTGACCCACAGTTTGAAATTTTGCATACAGATAATAAATATTGGAAGGTAGATCTTTGGGAAACTTTAGAAATCAATAAATACAAACACTCAGGTAGAGTCATCAATGAACAAGTCGATTTAAGCCCTTCACCTCTATTGAATCTCTTCGGGGAGCGATCTATCCTTAATTTTATTGGATATACCTGTCATAAATAACCACTTAAGAAGAAGCAACCCAATTAGCTTTTAATTAGTCAAGAATATTTATATTTATATTTTCTGCACATTCATTCGTCTGAAGAAGCTACGGTGTAGTGAAACGCGTTACGAATCGCAATTATTAAGTGAAATTCCTTAAAATACAGTACTTGTATTTTATTATTGATAATGGAATTCTACCAAGTAAAAGCCTACCAAATTCAATATGTCTGAAGTAAAGTTCAGCGTGAGTTTGGTAAGGCGTGGTCTTCCTGAACACCAATCAAAAAACATCGCGAATCAAAAGCCATCACTCTTGACATCTCAGAGGCCTTCGATAGAGTTTGGCATGCAGCCATAATGAATAAACTAATTGCATTATTAACGGTTAAATTATAAGCTTTCTCTTCAGTATATTCAAGTGATAGTTAATGGTGTAAAGAAGTTAATTGAGACTACCCCAAGGCACCATACTCGTGCCAACACCTTTTCTGTGGCAGATCAATGATCTGCTCCACTCCACCGAAAACCGAATATTTGGATATACTGACTGTATCCTGGTTTCTTCATTTTCTAGTCTGCGTTCTATAAATGCAAAGGAGTCCCACCGATGAAGATATCAACAGGGCATGTCACTGAATCTAGACCTAGAGAAGATATCAGATTGGGGCCGATTTAACTTGACCAATTTTAACGCAAAAAAGACGCAACCAAAAACCTTTTGCAAAGAAATCACCGCTGAAAAACCTCTTTCAATCATGCAAGGACATCGAATTTCACCTGAAATGAACATGTACCTCCTCGAATTCACATTCAACATCGGAGTTTGCTGGCACGAGCATTTTGTCAGCCATTACTAAATCTGCTGTTTCTAAATTGAGTTTTCTTTTCAGAACCAAGCAATAATTCACGCCATCATACATTATGCTTTCATACAAAGTACAGGTGCGACCTGGTTTGCAATGCACATATTTGATAATGAATCTGTAAGGCTCTGCACCCAAACTTTCATTACATCTATTGGATTGTGTTAAGAAGAGAGCAGTATGTCTCATTGAATACCCGGGATCACGCTTAATGAATGTTTGGATGCAGAGCTCCACAGCAGCTTACTAATAGTTCTTAGTAAACCAAGGTTTTTGTGAGGATGTTTTTTGTGACATGTGGGATATAGAGGACCATGGCAACAAAAATAACTTCGGTGGCGGACTCAGTGCGAACATTGATGTCAGGATACGAAAAAAAGACATTAGTAAAGGCAAAAGATGAGAAAAACTCGGCAGTTCCTCCCAGTTGACTCGATTGCAATTACATTTCTTCGTGGAAGGCGTTGGATCTTTATTCTGTGGCTGTACGAGTGACAGAAACAAGATAACGGTCGAATTTGCTCAAGGGGGCTGAGGCCTCAAAACAGAAATCGTTATAGTCTGTAACAAGAAAGATATCGCCAGTTAAATTGTCAGGAATTCTTGTCGGCTCATCGACAAATTGCGGCTGATCGCAAAGATTCCGCTTGCTTTCCTGTTCGTCGGTTCTTTCTGAATGTTGGAGCCAGCTGACCTTGTTGACGTTGAAGTCTCTCATTATGATCACCTCAGCTGAATTAGGATATTGTCAATCTTGTCGCTTACATACTGAAACAATCTAAGGTAGTATTTATCGTTAGAAGATAGATACAGAGAATATAGAAACATCGTTTCGTTGTTTAAACAGATTGTGAACCATGCCAGGTCGAAAGTATTGTCTTCCAACGTAGCCTCCCTTTGGAATGCGACGTCCGATCTGGTAAAAATACAAAGTCCTTCCTTAAACCGAAGCCTTGAGTGCAATTATGAGCAATATAAGCAGAGTTAGGGTGTAACTGTTGTTGGCATTATTTGAAATAGGACATGAGGTTCGTGTCCTGTGGGTGCTGGAGTACTGCTCTCGCATTAATAATGGTGTGTTCTAGGCCTTTTATATTGTTAAACTCAATAACGAAGTGGCTTCTCTCATCGGGTTGTGAGAGACTCCACGCGTCTCCCAGAGGACCGTTGTTAATCGTATTGCTATAAAGAACCCTCAGAGACAGTTCTCCCTGAAGATCTGACTGGGAAATGAGTTCACCACCTGATTATTTTGTTCCAAGAGAGTTCATTATGTGTCATATGAAAAAACCCTCGCACTCTGGAGACCGGACCATCTGCTTCGCGGAGTCTATAGCATGATGTGGCAGTCTACATGAGTGGAACCGTCTTATATTCCATAGAATGAATATAATAATTTAGAAATTTATTGATCACGAAGGTTCCTTTTATTTCATTTTTTGCGTTACACTTTCGGAAAATTTTCAAAACTAAAAAAATGTCAGAGGTAATGTATTTCATTAATTTACTGCGCCCGATTTGAATGCGGGTCTTTTCGTCTTGTGTCCGTGGTTAAACTCTTCTTATAGAAGAAGAGTTTAACCAAAGACACAAGACGAAAAGCATTCTTTACAGACATGCCTGTGAATATGGCAAACTTATGAGCCTTTTGTTATCCAGACATTTCCCTTAGTTGAGGTAGACGTATAATCTCTAAAGGTGAAAAATAAATTGCTCAAGTTGATTGTAATCCACTAGGTCCTTGTAATGATGGACCTGGTCATTGATAAAAATCTCAGCAACTGAGACAAATTGGTATCATCATCATCCGATGCGCTTAGGAGAGAATAATACAGATTAGATGCAATCTTATCAGTTATTTCTTGCAGGGTATGAACGGTCATCAACTTTCGAAGGTAGTATTTCCTTCTCAATTTAAAAGAGACGATCTGTCAAGAAACCCAGCCAACTGCTGCAAAAATATTTCGATTAAATGGACAACTGTTGGTGCAGGTGAAAAATAGCAATAGCGTTATCAACTATGACTGCAAGTGGAAATGATTCTCTAACAATCCCAGAAATGTATTTCTTGGTCAGCGTTAGGTAATTCTGGTCGAGTCATACAGCCTGTAGCCGCCTTTGGGTTTTTATTTAATTTTTTTTCCCGTACTTGAAATACTTGAGGATTTTTATGGTTCAATCGACAAAAGCAACACAATTCCATTTCTTTCGCAAAAAACTAATGCTAGTATAGATATATGAGAGATATGATCACCAAGTGCGAACAGACATTTTTGATCAATAGTTGGCTTGACCTGTATTTTGAAGTAATCGAAAAACAAGACAAACTGTCCGCATCCATCTGCTTGCATTCCCTATCCCAACAAGATAGAATCTTGCCGAATTACATGGTCACATGGAAACTCGAAAAATAGGGGTTGATTCCTTCCTTGAGCATTAATGACAACTGTTTTATTCACAAGCGTAAGAGATAAACTGGGTGACGATTTAAAAATCCAACTTACATTTCTTTGGCTATCATATGATTCTCGTTTCACTTAAGTAGAAATGTCTTTTCATATTTGATCGCTAATTGGAAAGCCAGGTTCTGTACTTCAGCAGAGACCAAACCAAAACGAGCCTAATAGTATAAGATGATATAGTCTCGCAAAATGATTTCTTTCTCGGGAACCCGGTTGGCAGAACGATAACTCACCATCGCGTTAGTATTTCCTGTCTTGAGTTTTTGTGTATATCTAAATTATGGCACATCACGAACATTGTTCTCTTATTCCAAAGCTCTTATTTTTGCATTGCAATTGTTCCCTTTTTTTATTTCAGTGGCAGTGGTGCCTCTATCAGTTTTACAGAACAGCTGCTGGGGCCTTCTTTTCCACCTAAATATCAAGAAGCGATAAAAAAAACAGCACAGGACACTGATATTAACGTTCGATTGATACCAAAGTAACACGTTATTTTTGGAGATGTTACTTTTAAACCCAGTCCCGTTTCGGCTATGAAACTTAACCTAGAAATAAACACAGTTACAGGAAAGGAGTTTGCATATAATGAGAAAAATTTCTTCATGAATCAAGAGACAAAAACACTTTATGCTGTCAGAAAATGTACTCATCCTAAACACTGATGAATTAAACATCATAAATCTTGCCTGAAGTGCAAAATTCTCTAAATGGCTTCTAACACAGCCTTCTCTGGCGATGCGTAGGACAAGACTGAACATGTGATAAGGGTCGAATCGAGCAAAGATTCAACTTTGACGCTAGTGATTGGAATTGTCCACAAAGCATTTGGTATTTTCGAAACGCCGGTAGTTTCATCCTCAGTCTCCCTCTATTAAAATCAGCAGCATGACAGTTAATAAAATTCCGATTATTTTAATACAATTCGTTGTTTATACTGTAGACTGTGCTTCAACCTGAATCATGAGATGAGGGACTGTCCAACAAAACCCGCGAACCGAATGAAGTTAATAAGGCAACAAAACGACCCAACAAATCCGAACACCCTCGGTGCAACCTTCGTTCAGCTGCTAACTAAAGAAATTGTTCCTGGAAATGAAACCGAACCCGAAGTAATCAAGGAAAATGTAGATTTTACCAATGCTGAAAACATGGAAGAAAACGATAACAATATGGAATATATGGATAAGCAAAATGCAACCGAAATTGAAAATTCTCAAGAATCTTGGTCAAGCGCAGATGATCGAGAACCAAAAATTGACAGTTATACAGAAGAAGTATTGAATGAAGGAATTGGAACCGATACTTCGATATCCTCACTGATGCATTTAAATCAAAAGAAAAACAAGAACAAAAGACGTAGGGAATGTAAAGGAACGAGCTCTAGTGAGGAAGAAAAAAAAGTTGCGAAGTGACGCGAAGACGGGGAACAACGGAAGAGCTGGCAGCTGAAGACCTGAATGAAAAGAATGAAGAAACGAACATAGAAAAACTTGCTTCTGCAGTTTCTATACATGTTTGTAACAACACTTCAATCAACTCTGGCCAACAAGTTGGCCCTCTAAGTAAGAAAGACCAGTTTTTGAAATAGAACTAATCTCCCTTTTTCAATCAAGTATGATTAACTTATTAACCATAGCTTCTATTAATTGTAACGGAATAAAAAATGAGATCAAATAGAATTTGCTAGGGCAGCTCATAAAAAAATACGACCTTGATATTGTGTTCTTACAATGATGAACTCGTAGAATGCCCTTTAGGTATGAAATTTTAGCCATTGTTGGAACTTGTGAAAGAGGAACAGCAATTATTCATAGGAAAGGATATAAAATTATTGATGTATTGTGTTCGCAGGATGGCAGAATCACCTCTTTTAAAATGAACGAGATCAGGTACATAAACATTTATGCACCTTCGGGTGCGCAAAAGTTCAGAGAGCGTGATAACCTTTTCGAAACTGAAGTAATTCCTCATTTGAAATTTGATGCGCCGCTCATTATACTCGGAGACTGCAACTGTTTAGCGAACAAAAAACAGTCGCGACATCCGTCAAATGAAATCTGCAAATCTCTCATAAAACTCATTGAAGACGTTAAGCTGATCGACATATGGCAGAACCTTCATCCTGATCAAACCGAATTCACATTTTTCAGACAGAATTCATCGCTGAAAATAAAAACATACCTGTTAGTTTCCCTGACCGTTCCGCTCTTGTCATTCACCTGAAGAAGACTAGCAATGTTAATCATACCACACACGGTTGGGGAATCTGGAAGCTTAAAAGTTCACTTCTAAAAAATGACATTATCGATGAATTCAAAAACGAGATCAGAATGTTGAAAAGGCACACGACTTACAATGACGTACACAAGTGGTGGTTCAGTACGTTTAAGAAGCGAGTCAAAAGTTTCTTCAGAAGCGTTGAAATCCGTGAATCCATTGAAAGGCAACAATTGACAGATTTTTACGAAAATACATTGTTCGAACTGAAAGATAAACTCAACAATGGTGAGGATGTCATGGATCATTTCAGAGAAATAAAACAAATACTTTTCGATTTGAGAGAGAAGCATTTGCATGATTTATTCTTCAACAAAAATAAAGATCTTTACAATGAAAAATATACCCTATTTGACATAATGAAAATACGACAGAATATACATTCGGTGATTTCGACGCCTCTGAACGAGCAAAATGAAAAAATTGAGGGGACCAAGGAGATAATGGAATTCGTGGGAAATAAATGTAAAAGAAAATTCGAAAGCTGGAAACTACACCTAGTTTTCAGACTACTATGTTAACTTATGTAGAAAAAACTAATAGTTTCAGATAGTAATCAAATAATGCAAGTCATCAGCATAGAAGAGGTTGAAAATATCATTGAAAGAGCGGCTAGGAAAAAATCGCCTGGGCCAGATGGTATAAACTATGACTTCTATGATATATTTTTCGGAAAAATTGGAGAGGAATTGACCCAGACCTTGAATTTGTTTATGAATGGCAATGTTATTTCGCCCACTGAGTTTGCAGAGGGCGTAATTGTTCTGATACCTAAATGCAAAAACGTTAAAACTATCGATGATCTTACACCAATTACTTGTTTAAACACTGACTACAAAATTTTCATGAGAATAATTGCTGAAAGAATCACAATTGCATCAAAAAAGCTTATTGGGAGAGAACAAACATGTTCTGCAGGCTCATCGATTTTCAATAATTTGATGTTAGTGAGAGATGTAATAGCATATGTCGAAAAATTCGAGGAACAGTGGGCGATTCTTCTAATTGATTTCATACAGGCGTTTGATTGTATTTCGCATGAGTACATTTGGGCTGTTCTCAACTCAATGGGATTCGGTGAAGGTTTCATTTCGCTTCTGAAGAGATGTTATGAAATAGCAACATCTAAGGTGATGGTGAACGGACCGATAAATTGCTCGGTCCGTCAAGGGTGTCCCCTTTCAATGTGCATCTTTGCTCTTGCGCTCGAGCCTCTGATCCGTTGTTTAAACAGAACAGTTGATGGGTTGGAATTAAAAAATGGCAGATACAAGATTTCTTCTTATGCAGATGATGTCGCAATCTTTTCGAGAAATGGTGAAAAACTGGTCCCAGTACTCAAAATTCTGGAACAATTTGGGAACGCATCAAACCTGCGAATAAATCTTAAAAAATCGACTATCCTTCCACTAGGGAGGTCAATAGGCGCGAGAACTGAATTTGGCGTTTTTCGGTAGTAGAGAAAAGCAATTATTTGGGAATGCAGATTGCAGCTTGTCCGAAAGACATGATACAATCAAACTGGTGAAAAGTAATTGAAAACATAAAAGAAATCATATTCATGAACAACATGAGAAATTTAGATCTTTTACGCAAAATCTGGTTCGTGAACACATTCATTCTGTCCAAAATCTGGCACGTTGCACAAGTTCTTCCAGTTCCTCACATTTTTGCGCAAAAAATCGTTCGGTTAACAGGTAATCACATCTGGAAAGACAGTATATATTGCGTTGCGAGGACACAGTTATATCAGAAAAGAAACAAAGGAGGCCTAGGGCTCATTGATGTAGAGTCAAAAACTATTGCTCTATTTGTGAAAAGACATTTTCTGTCTTTTTCAGCCAATAGCGAAGAAATCACTTATCGTTCGATCTACACTCAAATTTTTGAAAATCGCAACACGCTACCCAAGATATTTACAGGTAACTGTAAATATAAAAAATTAATGAGGCATGGAGTTACTCAAAGCAAACTCGATCACTAATAACACTGTCACAACACGAAATTTCTATAAAACACTGGTAGAACAGAACACCCTCAAACCAAGAATGGAGGAAAAACTTCCCACAGTTTCAATGGAACAAAATATGAAATACGATAAGAAATAATAATGTACCTCCGAAATGGAAATCTGCCGTATATAAAATTGTGAACGACGTGATTCCAATAACCGCAAAACTGAGCCGACACTGTATAGCTAACAATACTGCGTGCTCTTCATGTAAGATGGAGGACACAATCATGCATCGCCTGAGAGAAAGCGGATAAGCAAAGGACACCTGGCAATGGTGTAGAAAAGTGATCATCAAAAAGTTCGATAAAGATATCAATCGCTATAATCAGTATAATATATTACAGGTGTCCCTTGTCAGTCAGCGAAATGAAATTGTTTGGCTTTGGTTTATAGTCCCGCTGATCTGTTATAACATTGAAAATCGAAACCAGGGTTCGCTCATTGAGTTCATCTCCATGTTGAGGAAGAAGAGATGGCAATTATGAAAGTCAGGCAATATTTCAAAATTCTCTAATAACATCTTCTGTTTCTAACAGAAGGCACTAGCATTATAATAAATTTACCTAGGTACCTATGTGTTAAGTTAGTAGTAGGTTTGGAAGCTGTGATAATTTATGTAATTGAAGTGAAATAAATGTTTTAAGAGAAAAAACACATAGTTTCAAGAAATTGATCGACATAGAAACGACGATCATTTCAGTGAGAATGTCATACACCAATTGCAGTAAACTTCACGGTTTGTTTGCATACACTTTCTGTTTTAGGCGTCTCCATATTAAATATCAAGAGGAGTGATATCGGAACGTGCCACAGGAGTTTATTGTACCAGAATGAAAAGACGCTTCCACACTAAAGCATTTATTTTCCAAAATTCAGTCGAACAGAATAGTCTAGTTCTGGAACGAGCTGAATTTTGTAGGGTGTGAGATGTATATCTCTCTTCAGAATGATGTGCAACGTCGATTTTTTATATCAAGTCTTTGATTGTGTTTGCGAAGTCATTCGGGTGAATTATGATGAACTGAAATTCTCACTTTTTCAATTGTCCGGATGACCTGTATTGTGAATATTTTCACTTAAACCGGTATTCTGACACATTTGGATCCATCTATCTAGCTAACGGTATCGCCGATTTCCCCGTAATTGTGTTATTATATGCATAATTTCAAAATTGGAAGGGGATCTCTATCGATTTTTGAGGACTCTTCTATACTTTCTTTTTTTTTCCAAAGCTCTTATTTTCGCAAAGCCATTGAAATGCTCATTTGCTTCCTTTTTTTCAATTTTACTGACAGTGATGCCTCTTTCAATTTTCCCGTACAGCTGCTGGAGCATTCTGTTCCACCTAAAAATCAAAAAGCGATTGAAAACAGCACAGGATACTGATATTAACATTCTATCGGTACGAAAGTAACACGATTATTTCATCAGCCCTCTCACGACCTCATGAAATATATTGTCTACAATTTTATTCAATGATTATGAAATTAGACCCTGCGAAGAAAAATGAAAACACATTCCGGGCAGCTGTTTTGTAACCTTTATGATCGTTAAAAGCTTTCATGCTTCGCAATTTTGCCAGTCTGAGAATTTCTCGTAGAGAATCTAATGGCGAACCCCCTTTCTGCTGAACTGGGAAACACATCACATGACGATGAAAAAATACGGGCAAGTTACTATCGATTTCATTGCTTCTTGTTGCATCATACAGGGTATTTCTTGAGTACACGAGTACCAGTGGAGATGCCTCGCCTGAATGAAAAAGATTTTTGAAATAATTTTTTTTTCCTTTTTCTCGAAGAGTTTCCTCTTCGAGAGGTAACTACTCAAAATTGAAATGAAAAGAGGATTTTAATTTTTCTCTTTTTAAACGAAAATAGCGATCATCTTGAAATTTTGCAGAATCCTCAATTTAACAAGAAGTTTTATGTCAGAATTCTTCCATTCATCAGCTTTTCTCTAAAAACGTGGGGATTGCAACCCCTTATCATTTTTCTATTACAACGTTTTCGAGATTGTATAATTTGTTCAAGAAACAATTATGCTTAGAGACAGGAACATTCAAATAACTCGCAATGTCTCTAGAGTTCTCTATGCCAACATAAACAGCTACGATAAAAGAAAACCATTAGTTAATCATTTTACTGAACGCCAGCACATAAACTGCACCTTATTGGTGAAAACACTATAGTTCAAATAGCCAACACAGTGAGTGAGGTATATTCCGTCAACCCGGCAACATCATGAACACGAATTTTAGAGGAGGAAATATCGTCTTATCACATACAGCTCTAAGAAGAGATAAAGAAACCCAGCAATTATAAATAATCTACTGAATAAAGCCACACACTTCACTTTGCCCTTTCAAAACGATGAACTTCAAATTCTGCTTGTTTACATCCATCTAACATCACGTATAGAAGAAACCATTTTAACGAGAGCCACACTCTATAAATACTTCATCATAATAGGTGATTTTAATATGAACTAGTGAGCCCATTTGGAACGCCTTATTTATCTAAACAGCTAATATACCAAACGTCTTATATACTAAACCCCAAATATACTGAACGCCTTTTCATATCCAACTCTATCTGTACTGAACGCCTCATTATCTTCATTGATATTTATACTTAATAGTTCTTTGAGTGGAACTCTCTCAAATATTGCCCCACATATCCTTAGCGTAACGCAGTTTCCACTATTGTTTTATGGATACTGACTCATCAACCGTACAAATTTCAACACTATTCAGTACTATTCCAATTCAAAAAAACATATTCAATTTGAAAATCTTAACTTTCTCTAATTGAGCTAGCGTAAGATGAAATTAACGAAGTTCCGAAATTGATTCAAAAAAAACAAATTGTTCAATTACCCTTCAGGCATAGAAATTCAATCATCAACTCAAATATTAAATCACAATATTCCAAACTTTTAGTTCCAAAAGTATCAAATATACACTTCAGAAAAATCGACATTGCAGATCTATAAATTCAAATTTCAACTTTTAATTAACAGTTCTGCGTCGGATTAGATCAGATTTATAATTGTAAAATGAACAACAATTACTTCTCAAGTATATTAATGAAATAGAGAATGAAAATTCTTCCCATATTATAATTTCTTTGGAATATCCAAAACACAAAGCCGAGAAATCAGTAATAAAATAAAGGAACACTACTGAACCCATAAAAACCTTCTGTGATTGCCCTATACACAACTATTTTGTATAAATTCAAATTGACCAAAATTCACACAATTTGCTTTCCAGAAAAAACAAACATCTTCTGAATTGAAGTGTTCTTGTGAAAAAACAGAAATGAGATTCAAACATCCACAAATTTGTAAATTACATATATCTATATATCAGTTTCAGTAAAACTGTTCCTTGTAACTGTTCCTAGATAGATAACTGTCGAGTTGGCAGTTGATTTCGAGCAATCAGTTTCTAGTAAACTTGCTCTAATAATTGAAAATTCTATTCTTCAGTTTTACTTCTCTTCAATTCAAGTTCTTGTGAAACTTCAAAGTATACAGTGAAATGAAAATGAAAGGAAGAAATTGCATTGAAACAACTTCATATTTCCATATTACGTGATGAACGTACACATTTTAGACAATTGTATGAAACCTATAGGACAACTACCTATAACAAAAACTGTCAAATATACATAGCATTCTCAAAGCATTAGTTTAATATTTTCCAAAATATGATTTACATAATCAGCGCCATGTTTCCTGTGGCTTTCATAAAACTTGGATTAAAAGTTGGGGTTGTACAAAATGAAACTTCTTACGTATACAACATATTTGAACATCATGTTTCTCACTATCAGACACCTATAAAAGAGAAACTTTCAACTTCATATCAATGAGGAATACGTGTCATTCATTCAACAGCCTTAACAAAATTTCTCAATAAATTTTAGTAACTATGTGTTATGATTAGAAGGAACTCACAATAATTACCTCCTGTGAAAATTGAGATGACACAGAAGAATATCTGTGTATTTAGTATTCAGAACTCAAGTATGAAAACAAGAGTTCCTGAAATAAACTCTGATTGTAAGAATCGTAGGTAAATTTCCAGCCCTCTATTCCATTTCGTTTCTTCTAAGATGTATAACTTCCTCTTCACAGATGGATGGTAACCAAAAAATTAGTTCTACAACAATAATAATTACGGAAGTTGTATTGAAAATAATAGCTCATCTTCAAACATCTAACAAAATGAACATTCAATTGAAAGATGAAAAATTCGTACTTCTCATATTATTCTTTCATATTTTCCAAATATATTCGTAGGTTAGATTTCAAAGATACATGAGATTTTAATTTCTTTGGTTGAAACTTGAACACAGTAAATCTCATTCACTTTTACATTTGGCTAATTGTAGAATAGAAACGTACTTTTTCTTGAATAAACTGAAACGAAAATTCAATTTGAAATGGAACGGTCTTATTGTCATCAAGTTTGATATATTTTGATACAGATATAGGCTTTAGTGAATAGCTTTCAACATTCAAATGATACATGCTCTGAATGACCTAATGAAAACTTTAACGAGTTCCTTTCAGAAAAAATATAATTATACAGAAGAGCTAAATACCTATTAATAGCATCTCGAAGGATATTCCATCATTTTGTAACATAGTCCCAATTAAAAATTAAAAATTGAAAAATCCAAGTAGTTCCAGCAGATCTTTCAACACATAGAGGTTAGAATAACAATGAAAAAAAAAAAATATGTGAATTCTGAGTACATCTCTTGAGTATGCTGAAAAAACATACATTAAAATACATTAATAAACCTCAAATTACACTCATTTACCTTTCAAACATTATTGTTAGTCTCCTTAACTTCTTTTTACTATAACATTTCGTTTGAATCACATTATTTAGGTTAGAATAACCACAAACTGTTAAATTTATGAATTTTGAAAGTTTGTCGCTTCTTTCCTTGAACAGAATATATACAAAATGGACAGAATAATCATCAAACTACTTTAATTTACCTCTAAAAGTTTATTTCAAGTTTCGTTAAACTTTTCATTGAAAAAAATTCGGAATCTGACAGATCAACTATAAGACTAAATAAAAGGATATCTGTAACACAGGAATATTTCATTCAGAAGAGAGGGAGAGCATTATATTATAGATGTTGGTAGTGCCGAAATTATGTTGGTAACGCTGAAATTACTAACTATTTCCATCTCACTATTTTCATTCAAAACAGAGACAGCATTGAATTTTACACGTTGGTAAGGCTGACTTCTGGAATACAAAGTCCGAGGAAATAAGCAGCTGTGCCGGAGACATCGACTTTGGCCTGTTGGGGCAGTAGGAGAGGTGAATCGCTCCGCTCCCGTGTTTTCGGTCTTTTTCCCCGAATTCTAGATCTCAAAAATCGTCCCAAATTCAAAAATTAAGTCAAAAGGTAAGATTTCTCTTCGCGGACCCGATCTCGCGATATGTAGAAATCGTTCGACGCCCAAATACTTCGTCCCGGTAACACCCTATAAGTTAGATAGATGGAAGAAAACCTCATATTTTGACAGCTCGACGTTTATCGATTTATTTAATTTCTGACCGTCAGAGATATTCAGAATGAGGAAAACGGAGCGAAATTTTGCAAAAGTCCGCCGATAATCGAAAATCCTCTCCACTCGCGAAAAATCGGAGACCTTTTTTATTTTCGCTTTTTCGGAGCTTTCCCTGGAAATTTTTGCTCGATCGATCATTACGATGGCTTTCCGAAGAACCGTAGTTTTCGATTCCGAAGGAATCGAAAAATCCTTAGGGCTCCGTCGTTGGAGCTATAGGCTCCAAATTTGGCAAAGACATTCCTCAGGCCCTTTTCCTCTGGAAAAGATACTCGCGGTTTTTCGGCTCCCGATTTTTAGCCGTGTCGCTTCTTCTCCACCAGGTTGAAACTACCGTTATCCCCTCGGATTGTTCCCGAAAAAGGCCTTACGACTTTAATATTTTATTTAACTAACCAAAACATGAAACAGTTATCAAACTTTCTCCGCAACACTAATCTTTCACAAATCAAAACATCTACTTCTTTTCTCATGACCAACAATTCTAATAGCATACCTGACTTTAACATCTGCATGCAGAATATTTTTTAAAACTTCTTGACATTCGATCTGTCTGCAGATCTCGGATCGGATCACCCTTGCCGTGAATTTCAGATTTGACCTAATTTCTTCCTTTCTTCTCCTTCTTCTTCTTGTATCATATTAAATACAATTTCAAAAAAATGTAAAATAGAAAATTTTCAACGAAATACTTCTCGATTTCACTGAGAATGATACAAAAATAAATCCTGGACTCTATCTCCATGTTCAAAACCTAGTTTGCAGTAGCTGTTCCAGAAACACCCTCACAACTGACAACCCATTACATTCAAATACTTCCCCACCTTATGCCACAAATTAAGACAACAGACAACATGTATAGAAATTATGAACACTATGGAGATCCAAGAATCGAAAGCGACATCAACTAAACTAACAAACACATTCAAAAAATGGTTTCGGAATACCGTTCGCATAACTGGGTGACTGAATGCGAAAAAATCAATCGAATGAAAAAGAAGACGTACTAAAGAAAAATGGCAGAAATGAGTAGATAAAAAAATCTGGTTAGATATCAGTCACCAAGGGAATATTGTCATTTTCGCTAAATACTTCGAAAATCATCAAAAATGTAAACTTCAATAAGGATCACATTGAGTATGTCGGAGAATTCCTGAATGACTTCAAATACGAAATCAAACTTCCTCAGCAACAAACAATAGATAGGAGTATTAGACATTGCGGAAAGGAGAGAACAAACATTAGGGCACGTCACTAAAATTATTCTCAGAAATCTTGAGAAAGATCTGCATACTTAAATTATTAAAGTTTATAAGTACTGTCTGATGAATCACTATCTCCCTGAGCCTTGGAAACTAGGCAGGATCATCTTCATACCAAAAAAAGCCTAGACCTTTCAAAAAAAAGCAGCTAGAGATCTATTACTTCACTATCAAACATTGGAAAAAAACATCGGGAAAATCATCCTCAATAGGTTAATATCGGCCCTTCTTTTGGACATCATCACTCGACAGCGTCTCGGTAAGTGGCCTCATTTACAAGCTTCTCTGTGTAGATTGCCTTATTATATGTCAGCTACTTTACACAGCATGCTGGAGGATAGAAAGATTCAGGTAAAAATTCACAAGCAATCTTTCTAAGATATCCCAATGGTTTGGCAGTTGATTCAAACCGAACCCAACCAAGAGCCCACTTCTTATATTCCATCACAGAATTGAAAATACATCAGCTTCAATATTCATCCCTCGGTTATTAGCGCCCTCTTTTCGAACGTATTCACTCGCGTGGTCTAGGATTGTAGGCCATTTTCATTTTAACATAAAAAATCAATATCATCCATTTTAGTACGTATTTGAAATGAAATAGTTTCTTTGATCATTTGAGATTGAAGTTGTTTCAGTTCTGATGAAAAATATTGATTTTTTTTCTACGAAATTGAAAAAAACCAAAATATCCAGAATAAATCCTTTATTTGCCAGAACTCCATATATTTTCCATTCACTCAAAAATACATGAATGTGAAAAAACATGCAGCTGACGTTGAAGAGAACAGATACCAAGCTAATGAAAAAATGTTTGAAAGCTAAAAAACTACCAATTTTACCTTTTTCATGTTCCCCTGAAAAGAGTCAATTTCGTTCACCTACACAATTCACAGATATTTCCTTCATATGATTTTCACAAGCATACCTGTAGCATTTCGAACAATATTTTCGTGTCGATTTATTGTCACTTCTAGGACATATGCTGCAGGGTCCAACACAATTTGGTGGCCTCTGAAGGGGAGGGGGTGTGATCTCACTAATGCCTAATAGATGTGGTGCTGCGCCACATTTCTGCAGGTGGTTGTTCTTTTGTTGCTCTAAACTAAATTTGGGGTTTTGTGAGTTCCAAAGCACATTTTTCCAGCAAATGACAAAGGATTACTCATTGTACTGGGCGATTAGCTTTGAATACGCATAATGCGTTTATGCCTGCAATGTTCAGTAAGAAATATAACACAACCATATGCCACCGACGGGTATTTCTAGCAACAATGTAATTATTGCAGAGTTGATCAACTAAATCAACACCAATTTTCGTTTTGTTATAATCTTTAGCTGTGATAAATGGTTTCTTGTCATCTCTCGTCTCAGCATCTATTGAATTGCATTAACGATAACAATAGCATTAATTTGTTTTTCTTATGGAAATATGAAACAAGGGTTCATTCTTTCTTGAACCAAAAAATTGAAGATTTTTTTCAGTGCTTCTACTTGGTAAGAATTCTGCTGGAATTTCCGGTTTATTCCTTTTGAATGTACCAACATATGTTAATTTATGATTACTCAGTAATTTCTCAATAAGTGGTAAACTACTGAACCAATTGTCTCCGGTACTATTACGAAAGATACCGAAAATTGGAAGGATCAATAGATCAATCGGAGGACAATGTCATCACCAAAATTATCTACCCTATATGGACCTTCAGGTTGCATCCCAACATAGGGTTCCAAATTAATCGTGAAAAATGTTTTTGCATTAACAAGAGCAAACATTTTGATACCATGTTTGGCAGGCTTACTTGGTATCTATTGTTTGAAGCCACATGTGTCTCTGAAAGCTAGTAGTTGTTTGTTTACGGTGGTGAACTCCCTTGCTGTGAAATTGGCTTGAAAATTCACTAGAACTTTCTCAAAAACTTCCCGAATAGGTGCCAACTTATCAAGTCTTTCGTTCCTAGTTTCTATATCGTCGAATCTAATACGTCTTAGAAGGAACCTATATTTATTTTCACTCTTAGCAAGATAAAATGATTCTATTTCGTTTTATCCAGAATTGTTCCAAATCTTTTTCAAATTTTTTCTTGAACTCCTGAAAGTGCCAATGAGGAACAAAATTCCTATAAACGCACTCATTTCCATTTCATCAGAATTTCTCGCGTCCCTAATCCTGCCTAATTTGTTTTGAACATTTTCTATATTTATGTTTGTTGACAGCGTTATAATTCGAAGGATTATCTCGTTTACGAACATTTTTAGGCGAGCATTACTTTTTGTTCCAGGGAGTTGTCCCACAATATCATGTGAACGAACTCAAATTTAGAGGCTCGGTGAAGTTTTTCTCCATTTTTTTATTTTGTCCTTTCCTACATAAGAAACGGACGAATGGCTTGAACTGAAATAAATTTTTTCATCGGAAAGTTCTTCATCCTCTATTATATGCTGCTCTGAATCTGTCATGGCTGCTACCCTCAACAACATCTCGTTCTGAATTATCATCACCCTCATCATTTTTTTCATCGGAGCAATTTTCAAAATCACTAGGAAGTTCATTGAACCTGTTATTGAACTGTAACCAGACTTCAGGTTCTTTGCTGGACTGTACAAGTCGTCTCTTGGGTTCAGACATACTTCTTTCAAGGTTCCAAGAAATCGAATTTGAACTGAACTGACTCGAAACACAAAGTGAAATGTGAATGCTCGCTTGGTCTACAATCGTAGACCAGTCATATTCAGAAGTAGATTTCTTCGAAAACCAATCGCTAACACTGTTGAAAATATACTGATTCACTAAATACTTGAGTTTTCTATAAATACTGAAGAGTAAGTGCGCGCAATGAAACTAGTCTACCAATTACCGTCATTCAAAATAGTATGGTCTACGATCCTAGACTACGCGAGTAACGGAGAGTTAATCATACCTCAGACACCACATTATATATTTAGGCATCACCATAGACAGTAAGCTGAAATTTGGTCTGCACGCAGCCAACATCAAGGCTGCCTTCAACAGACAAGAATACATATCCAGAACAACAGCATGATAAATATAAAAAATCATCTTTTCAATGAAATAAAACTAAAGTATATAAATTTTCACTATATTAACAAAACTATGACCGGTTTCACCATACACAGGGTGTATATCCTCTTCACACTACAGTTTTAATATAGTTTGCTATAATAAACGTTTAGTACTACAGAAGTGGTCAACAGATGATTTTGTAATTTGATTGAGGAGGTCGTTACTTGATGAAAATCGATATACATATTTTCAATGAAATAAAACTAAAGTATTTAGATTTTCACTATATTAACAAAACTATGACTGGTTTCACCACACTGTGGCTTCATCAGATAGATACAAACTAATGAACAGAGTTATTCCTTATATATTAGTCTTATTTCCTACTTAATACTACAATAGGTACAAGAGGTATGTTGGAAAACCCATCGGAGTTGCTTACTTTATGAATTGAAATGATTGAGTGTAGGAGAAGGATTTAGATCTAATTGACTATTAAGTAACCTACCTCTAAAATTTCCAATAGATTGAGTTTATGTGTGTTATTTTCATTGTGTAAAATTTTGAAATTATCATTAAAGTTAGATTAGAATAATGGGAATCTGATTTATGATAATTAAAACTACGTTTGTGCTCGGATAATCTAACCTTGAAATTTCTGCAAGTTCTAACAATATAAATTTTATTACAATCCCCGCAAGACAGTTTATAAACACCGGATTTATTACTTTTTAGATTTGCAGTTTTTGATATGTCGGCCTAAAGAATTATCAGTTCGGAATGCGATATTGAAATTATAATGCGAGAGGAATGATTTTAATTTTAGACTAGGAGTACCAATATAAGTTAAGTTGTTGTATTTTGTGTTAGAACTTTTTATATTTGGAAATACTTCCTGGATTGCTTTTTGAATTTTTTTGCGGGAAATCATATTCTCAATCATAGTTGGACTGTAACCGTTAATGACTGCAATTTGTTTAATTATATTTAGCTCTTTTATGAAATTATTTTGTGACATTGGAATAATAATGAGTCTATGTACCATACTATTGTAAGCTGCTAATTTATGTGGATAAGGATGTGTAGATGAGCTGTGAATAGTAACATCTGTATGCGATGGCTTATGAAAATAAAAAATCATGTTTGCCGTTAATTGTACTAATAGTTAAATCCAGAAAGTTAATTGAGTTTTCTGTTTCTATCTCTAACGTGAATTTAATATTATCGTGAATTTTGTTAATGAATATTTTGAATGACTCTAATTGTCTGTTTGTGCCAGTGAAACAACAAATGTTATCGTCGACATATCTAAACCAATAAATAAAGTGTTTGAATAACGGATGTTCTTGGATAGTTTTTTCAATATTATCCATGAAAATTTCAGCGAGCAGAGATTACTCATGATTTAACCTTTTTACTATTATCTAATATTCCATTGAAGTTAAATAATGATTTCGTTCTAAACAAATTTCTTAAAGTGTAAGATTTCTGATTGAATTATGGGATTGACTTTATCAATTTGAAGGGCGTTCCTGATGAAGCCCCAGTGTGGTGAAACCGGTCATAGTTTTGTTAATATAGTGAAAATCTAAATACTTTAGTTTTACTTGAATTATTGAAAATATGTATATCGATTTTCATCAAGTAACGACCTCCTCAATCAAATAATAAAATCATCTGTTGACCACTTCTGTAGTACTAAACGTTTATTATAGCAAACTATAGTAAAACTGTAGTGTGAAGAGGATATACACCCTGTGTATGGTGAAACCGGTCATAGTTTTGTTAATATAGTGAAAATTTAAATACTTTACTTTTATTTCATTGAAAATATGATTTGCACCCTAATAATCCGCCAAAGGCTCCATTATTTGCCGTCACAAAAGTTCAACCAATTCTTGGAAGACTGAAATGTTTATGCCGTAAGTTTATCACTAAATACAACACGCAGAGGATTCAACCATTTCGTATCAAGCGTAGGTGTCAATCCATTCCGTAGAACCTCTTGGTTCAATCAAACTGCTAGTTTATTAAAAATTGAGGTATTGGTACTACTGTGTAGTAAGGAGGAGCTCGTCTTGCTGACAATGTTTCAATATTCCACACTTCCTGCTTTATCAATTTTGAATTATCTAAATTCAATAGGCGTCCTTTTTATATTCTTTAATGAACTGTTTCAATAAATTTTGAAATCATTTCGATAACGCCATTATGGGAAATGTCTTAGTTAAATATTCTTGAAGTCACTCGTAACTGAAATTTAAGTAATTATGGTTTACTTGTGCAACACGTTGCTGCAATATGCACACCATAATTATTTTAATTCCTTAACCACATCAGCAAAGCTCTATAACTTTATAATTGATTTACTATACATTAAATCATCCAACAAACAAATGGTAAATTTTTTTATCCATACAAGTTGGAGAGAATTTTCTTACTAAATAACCTTACTAAATAACAAAAAACCGCAATTTAATTGAACCCGAAAATCTTTCTGAAATTGTTTTAGTTTGTGAAAAGAGTTTTCAAACCTACAACAAAACCTTAAACCTCAAGGTAAGTAAATTTACTAGTCAATGCACCTCGAAACGTTACCCTTCGAAAATATACGTTCAAGGATGACTACCAAACAAAATAATTCAATGTGTTTCAGAAATATTTCTAGACACTACAGGATGAGAAATATACAGAGTAGTCCGTTAGAGATGGAATACTTTGTGTAACTGAAAATTTTGGGAATCCTATTCTACACCCATGGTTGTTTATATGGTTTCATTGAATTCAGACCATAGTAATTATCTGTTGCTTAGAGCTTCACAGCCACTTCTGTTCTTAATGAATCTGAGATGAGTTAGAACAAAATGTTGTTTCAGATGAAAATTACTTTTCTTAAATCAGAAATGTCCGTTCCTCTTAGCTGAGTAACATGAATGTGAATCTGTAGATGTTGCATTGGCACTATTCCCTTCAGAATAATCACAAACGGATGCATCTGAATATAATGATGACAAGATAATATCAAGGACATTAAACTTTTCTCAAACGAAAACAAAAACTTCCATCTTCATCAAAAGGAAGGAAAAGTTCCACTGGTCACAATTGATGGCAAACAATTTTATCGCAAGTATTCAAGGGTGAGTCTTTTGTTCACAGTGCATGAATAACATCACCTGATACTACGGTAGGCATAATAAATATTGCTAACAGAAGCAAAACATTCCCTGAAATTCTGCTTCAACTCTTCTAAATTGAGATTGATTTTCTCGTAGAATGAATTTTCAATAAAACCCAAGAAAAAGTAAGACCTCTAGTTCCTATTCAATTATCCAGAAAATTCAAATTTAAGAAGTCAGTGCACCATCATGCTGAAAGAAAGTAGGGGTGTGATACTGGCAGATCATCCAGTAATCCGTCGATAGTATTATTATTGATAGTTTCTTTATAAGGACCACCATTCTGGTTTTGATCAAAAGGCTATAGCGGGATAAGATGGTCAAAATTGCCTAAGAACGAATCGTTACGGCAGGTATCACATTCGATAGAGTTTGTGAAAAGATGCCTACAAAAAAAATTTCAGCCCTCTAGGGGCTCTACAGTCGATATTATAGGTTATGTTCTCAATTTTCGTAATAATTTTTTACGGGCGCAGTTTCGATAAAAAATCTGAAAAAAATCATGGAGGTTCATCCTCTGGTCATAAATAACCATGATTTTTTTTTCGAATTTTTCCGATCAAATATGCGCCCAGGAAAAATAATTGTAATTTTCAACTGTTTATTAGGTTTTGTTCGAAATTTTCTGCTAACTCTCAATTGATGTTATTTGTGTCTTTTTTCCCGTTTTTTCAAATACCGCCACCAAAATAGACATTTTCATGGTGCGTCATACTCCATCGTTTTTGATACTTATTTGGTACATAACCTCAAAATCAGATGAGTTATTGATTTTATATTCACTCTTACACAATGAAGAACTCATTCACAAGTGGACATAAGGTTTTAACACCAATATTTATCAACCTGAAAATCAAAAAACCGTTTTTCTTACTTTTTGATATATAATATAAAAATGTACTGTTTAAATGATTGTCGATTAGCTCTGGTACATTGCAAAATTCATTTAAAGGTAACAATAATGTTTATAAATCAAAATTGATGGCTTTGAGAATAAAAGAAATATTTTTCCTGACTTATTTGGCATTTATACACATAACCACAAAACGTACTGTGTATATAAATGCTAATAAGTTCTAGTCTATAAAAAGTCGTTTTGAAGTAAAATGAATGTATTACAATTTAAAATGATTCTAATGAAAATGAAGAGATCTTTTTCTGACTCTTTTCGATACCCATTTGTCTTATAATCTCAAAATCTACTGCTAAATATTTAAAATGAAGATAAGAATTTTTTCACAATTTGAATAAGGCTTGTTTTATTAAAATTATAATGAGAACTATTACAGTGGTCCATCCCTTTGTAAAAAAAAAGAATAGGATAGAGATCATCTAATTGAAAGAAAAAATACAACACAGAACCATAATATTCAATGTAGTCTTTCATATATTTAATCGAGACCACTGTCTTCTTCAATTACCGTTTCAATTTATGTATTGGAAAATATTTCTGACAAATTTTTACTGGTCTAATAATTTTCGATTTGTACCTAGTATTACTCAGGTGATATATAACTGCGGGTATGTGAGAGCATGATCCGACGGTTCTTAATCCATTCGCACAGTTCCAAGCATGTCGTAAAATACCACCATACCCAATGGCATGAGGTTTGTACTCAACATAACATTCATATGTTTTTTTACTAATATGTCTGGACTTTATTAATACTTTGATAATATTGGGTTTCATTTTTGCATACTCTAGATCGATGCTGTCAGAATCGTCCATTAACTCCGCTAAATACCAAACTGCTTGACCAAGTTGTTAGGTATCTGAAAAGAATATCTTTAGATCGCTTTCAGTCATCTCTGGAAAATAACTTCTTTCTTGGGAGGTTAATTTAGTTGTGGTAGTACTGCGTCTGGACCACCTTGCAGTCTCCGCTTCCATTGCCAAAATATTTTCCTGTTGGTTTGATTCCAACATCTTTCTACTATGACCTCTTGCAATTCTTCGTCACTTTCATCACTATATAAGCGTTTTCCAAAGCGATTGTTGAGGAAACATGCTATCCTGCCATAAGAGCCCGCGGCAATAAAATTTTGTTATCTAGCTGGTGATGGAGTAGCTTATATTTATTTCCAGAATACCATGGACTGCTTCTACCACCTATCTCAATTTTGTAACATAGCTCATTCGCTTCAGCTGCTGTTAAGTTTTCTCTCTGCCCTTTCAAGGCAGGTTTTAGAACCTTAAAGCCAAGACTTTTTAGATAAGGTACTACATCTCTGAATCCTCTATCTACAATGCACACATCGCCTCTTCTCATAATGTTTTTATGCAATTAGGATCTACCATAACTTTTCTCATTATGCTTGCATCATTTTCTGTGGCCATAAAAGGGCCAGGTAAATCAACAACATATCCATCTGTAGTACAAATGGTGAAAGATTTACATAGTGGTTTCTTTTTTTGCCCTGAATAAGACTTAAGTTGGTACTAGTTATTCCTACTTTTCTGATGAGATAAGTAAGTGCCATCTGCAAGGGTGAAAAGCTTTTTTGCATAAATGGACGTATGATTGACAATTAGATCATCTCGATCAAGACATTTGACATCAAAATAATTTGGTAATACATCTCTTTCAAACGAATTTATAACTGATTGGCAAAAGTCTGATAAGTTCATATCATTGTCAATTTCAAAAACTGATGCAATAATATTATTTGACGCTCCAGTACGTAATTAAAACAAGTAAACGACCTTAGCCTGCATGACATTTCTAGAATTTGATGATCTCATCAAAACCAGTATCTGCTTCAAAACTTGTAACTGAGCACTTGTAAAACTGGTGAAAGAGAATAATTGTCTATCACTCTGACGGAGTTTTATCTAGGAATGTTAATTTTGTTGAGTCTGATAATTTTGTTAAAAATAAACATATTCCTTCAGTAGTTAACACACTTGTATTACTGTATGCTTGTATCATACTCAAAAAAGCGTTTTTCCATTAAATGCTCTGAGCAAACTCAATAACCTGCTGGTATAAAATTTTTTAATTCTTTGAAGCATTGCAACCTACCAGTCATTGGTACACTAGTCAAGTTGTTTTTATTTTTGCAAAGACAGCTTATTGCATGCGTGGCAATTTGCAAAATATGCTAATATGTCAAAACCTTTGCAGTTTTCAGTATGATTATTTTCAATTTCAAAATATTATTCTGATTTGAAAATGAGTTCTACCGCATTTTTAGTTATAATAATTGTATTAACAGTAGATTTTGAGGTTATGTGTCAAATAAGCTCCAATAAGTCAGGGAAAAAATTATTTTATTCTCAAAGCCATCAGTTTTGATTTCAAAATATTATTATTACCTATAAATGAATTTTGCATATTGGTTTTAAAACTTTATTTTCACTTGTAAATGAGTTCTTCATTAGATAGCACCAATTAGAAATTAACCAAAACTTTCGAACATAACCTAAAAAACAGTTGAAATTTTCAATTATTCCTCCTTGGCGCATATTTGATCGGAAAAATTCAAACAAAAATCATGGTTCTTCATGACTTGAAGATGAATCTTCATGAATTCTTTCAGATTTTTTTCTGCGCCCGTAAAAAAATAATTACGAAAAAAGAGAACATATTCTATAATATCGACTGTAGAGCCCCTAGAGGGCTGAAACGATTCGTTCTCAGGCAATTTTGCCCATCTCATCCCGCTATAACCATTCGGAAGTTTTAACGCGGCTATCTTTTGCAACTTTCCATAACATAAAAGCCATTTTTCTTTGGATATTGACATCTGACCAAAATTGCTCATTATGGCGATGAAATATATCATCACTGGTGAAACGGACATATCAGTTCTTATGACTTCTCTAAAATATCTGATCGTTCATGGATTTTCACTACACACCAATTTTACAAATCGAATTCTCTGGCTGCAAAAATTATCATACTGGCATTTTGTAGAACGAAATTCCTCTAGAAGCAACAATTCTAGAAATTCCAATTTATACCTCAAAATGAAATGTATGGCTGTTATAGTTCCTGTTACTTCAATTGTTGCTTCTTCTTCTTCTCTTTGTTTTTATTTTATTTTACTCGGTGTATTCAACGATGCAATATTGATAAAATTTCTTTCTCTTTTGGAAAAGGCTTGTATCTCCCTGAAAAGCGATTCAAATATGTTTCTAGCGTTGCAGCTGAATCATATTCACCTAGAATATAACATTCTATCATGTCAAATTTCTCATAATTTTCGTAGTAATAATTTTCATTCTACATCTCAAAAGTACACACAGACAATTAGATGAATTTTCAAATGAAATAAAATTATACATACAACCAACGATTCTCATATTCAGAAAAAATTGATACTTCAAAACTAAAATCGTGAGTTACCTGATACCTAAAATCGCTCATGTTTCGTATTCAAGAAAACATATTCGCATTGTGATACGAAAAGTGCTGAATGTTTTTAGCCACTGAATTTCACTCATTTACTCGAAAAAGATGGCTATAGAACGTCCAACTCACTCTTTCGTAACTTTGATCATAACCAAGATATCCGCGAATGGCGATTTTCCCAAAATTCGTGAAATTTTGAATCACTCGAAAACAGATTTAGTCATCGGGAAAAAAATTTTACACCAATAGACTTGCCCCTAAAAAAGAGATCGAGAGAAGGGAAGGGTATTTTTTCTATATAAATAATATTTCACCTAGCTCCCGTACTGAAACATCTGAATGAGCCGATTCTGTTCATCTGACAGTTAAAAACGCAATATGATTATAACTTGTCTATCATCATCACATCAAAATGATCCTCACAGTAACATATCTACATTTCTCTATATTGATGGTTGAATTCTTCTGATAGGTGGAAACTTCTGTTTTCGTATTTCTTTTTGTATTGGTGCATTCGCAAATAATCAGGTTAGTCAACACAAACTAGAATTAGTTCAGGAACGGGTAGAGTGTGCGAAAATTGAAATTGGCGTTCCAACAATCAACTGAATTGATTTCGAACGAGTGAACGCCGTGTTCCAACGTTGTTAAAGTTATTTCAGAAGAACGGTGACTAGGTTCCTCTACTGTTCTAACTTATTTTCGGAAAATTTGAGAACGATACCGGAACGGTATTTTCGATGAATTCACGTAATCAAATCTGTCATTTACTCTGTGGTCAGAGTATTAGCCTTTACGCTTTATTTTTGGCATCTAAGTTAGCAAAATGGTTTATTTGTTTGCCATAATTTCTTGGTTAATTTTTTTCATTTGAATCATTTTTTGATTCTATTTGATTTTATGGCTTCACTTCATTGTGGTTGTAGATCACTGTGTTTTTTTCAATGAACAAACTCTGAATGAATCAAACATTAGTCAAGACTCGAATTATGACCGAAGCAGAATTAGTAAGGCAAAAAGTATGCTATCAGGAGAATGAAAAGTGAAAGGTTGATTACCACGATGATCATTTAACCGATTCTGAAAACGTTTCAATTGACAAAAATGTCGATATAGTTCTGGAACAGTGTGAAGGTCGCACCTGCGCTTAAATAAGTTTTGAAGGTTCCAGATCAGTACCGAGACAAATCTTAAATGTATAGTTAGAACAAATCTTATTTTACAGAGAAGATACTGCATAGTACAACTCGGCATTCATTTAGGAAAAGCATTCAATAGATTTTGCCCAAATAGATCGATATTATTGGTCAGAGGTGTTCTGCGGGTAGATTTGAAACGAAATTTATTAAATGATATTGTGATTGGAAATATTAACCTTTATTTTATCTATGTTTATTTTCGATAGTATGAATATACCCGGTTGCGCCAAAGTCCTCAATAAAATTCATAAAAATTGTCACTTATGTATAAAAGCATTCACAACAGAAGGTATATTGAAGTCTAGTTGGTCGTTGCAAATTGGCCGATTTTTCCTATGTGTGGACGTGATTTCAACAATTTCCAGGATGTCCATCCTTTTTCCTTTATTACCTGGATACATAAGTTCGATATTCCCGAAATCTATGAAATGATTTTTGTTGATGCAGTGGTCCGAAAAACCCGTAGAATTTTTATTTTGGAGAATAGATCTTTTATGTTCTTCGACTCTCTTCTCCATGCATCTTCCGTTTTGGCCTATATAGAATGTCTCACATTCACTGCAGTGTATTTTATATACTCCGCTTTCATCCAATAATTTTGTTTTATCTTTATTATTAACTAACAATGAACCCAAATTCTTTTTATTAGTGCTGATGGTGTTTATATAATTTCTGTATAATCTGTTACATATCTTGTTGCTTATATGAGGAATATAGTTGATTGGAAATTTTCTGTTAGATTGCTCAGTATGCAACGGATAAATGCTCTGCAATAAATTAGATGGTTTACCTATGGTCTGTCCATTGTCTTCGTTATTGAGTGCAATATTTGTGACAAATTTAGTAAATACAATTTTGAGTAGTTCCTCCAACATCCTAATTAAGAAGGTTTTTTAAGGAGAAGATATGTGTATGATATATTCTGTATTTGGATTGGTACAGACAGATAACCCAATAGTTTCTTACAGTTTTCAAATTCTTTTCATCGATCGATTCGAATTACAATGTAAAATGAAAATAATGAAAGATCTTTGAACTTCTTGGACTTGTCGATTAGTAGGCTTCATGACTCACTCGCCTTTAAAATATACAAAAAATCTAACCTATTCGGTACCCTGATTCATAACACTAATTCCCAATCCCAGAGTATCAAATTGAGTGCTTTTTATTTATTTGTGCACATATTGCTTTTTATTCCTTTGTCAGCTGCCGATTTTGAGAATGAAGTTCAAGTTTTTAAGTTAATCGCTAAGAATAGCGGCTATGAAGAGTATTTATCCGTTGGATACTGAGAAATAAATACAATTATTTATATTCCTAATATTAGCAACAAGATATGTAACAGATTACACAGAAATAATATTAACACTATCAGCACTGATATAAAGAATTTGGATTCATTGTTGGTAAATAATAAATATAAAACAAAATTATTGGATACAAGTAGAGCATATAAAATACTCTGTGAGACATTCTATACAAGCCAAACCGGAAGATACATGGAGAAGAGAGTTGAAGAACATAAAAGATCTATTCTCTAAAATAAAAATTCTATGGGTTTTTCGGACCACTGCATCAACAAAAATCATTTCATAAATTTCGAAAATATCCAACTCATGCATTCAGGTAATAAAGGAAAAAGGATGGACATCTTGGAGATAATTGAAATTACGTCCGCTTATAGGAAAACCACCCAATTTCCATCGACCAACTAGACTTCAATTTAACTCCTGTTGTGAATGCCGTTATTCATCAGTAAAATCACTCATTTTGAATTTAGTATTGTATTATTCTTGATAATGGTCTAACAACCCGAAACATATGTCGAGTGTTTTAATAAATATTTGTGAAACCTTTGCCAAGTGATAAACCAATCATTTATTCATTATGTTTCACCAAATATAAGAAATAATTCAATACATATAAATACTCATGATAAATTGAGGATTTTCCATAAGATGGGGGTTGCCATTCGAAAATAGAAAGTCAGAGTAGCAAGTGGATCGGAGTTAACTCTTCAATTTGTCATAAGAAGTTGTGAGGGTTTTTTGCTAAAAACTAACAATGAATAAATTATGAATGTTAATTGAGGACTTTCGTGCAATTCGGTATAATATCAATATTAAAAACTTCTTCAAAAAAACATTCTCACCCTATCAAATGATAAAATATCATTTTTGTGGTCGTTCTGCACGAAAGCAACCTACTTGAATTTTTCCGATTCCAAGTTTCTTGAAATTTTAATTGCAGATGCTCACATAATTCATTTTTCTTTGATGAATGGGCATTTTTGAAAGAACATAGCAATTCAAAAAGCGTTCTATTAAAAGGGGAAATAATTATTTCATGGTCAAATTATACAGTCTGACAAATTTCAGATGAGAGAACTGTAATAGGCTGAAACCGATTCAGAGAAAGCACATTATGTAGAATAAATAAACATTCAAAATAACGAAGTCTCCCACGCACGCAACTAATGAGAAAAGCTCAGGTAAATGAGAAGAAATGAGAACAGGAAGGAAAAACCTGAGGAAGATCAGTGCCTGGCCCGTCACTGATACATCTGTAGCAACTGAGAAATGAAAGCATAAATACTGTGTTTGAATTTTATTTCTAATTTCAATCAGATATTCGATTTGTAGTGGAATGTTATTTATAAGAATAATAAGGGAGAAAAATAGCAGAACGACATAGGAAAAGTAATAAATATCCGTTCGTATGGAATGAAAATAATTTAAAGAATAGTTAACGTAAAAGTTTACATCATACACTTAACTGACCGAATATAATTAAAAGGAGAATTCTCGAATAACGAAGCAAAATCATACACACAGATATGAAGATTATCAAATTCAACATGGAATTCTACCACTCTCGGACCTGATATCTAATCGCAGTATAAGTATACTATAAGATGAATACAACCGTCCTATACGTTCTTGCTAATGAGGAAACATAAGTAAATACCGACTGGGACCTGGAGGATCCTACTGGCCAGGTCCGGTCATCAACGTGATGATCAGTTTGTTTAACTGCAGAAGCAAATACTTTATGGGCCCCAGAATGACACCGCACTCAAAATTAATGAAAAATTCAGGATAAAATATCATACCAATCAATATTGTAGGTAGCGATACCCCTCTGAATAATGGTAGCTTTTTACATTTCCCCCGGTGCTTTGTTGAAAAATATTTTATATATGTTCACCTGATCCGATAAGCGTAATAACATAACAATCATATAACATAAGTATTTGCTAAATTGCTAATGCCATCAACGAATAAATATTGACTCATGATAATACATTCTATTTGCCTCTAATTATTCCCTTATATAAATTTGGATGCGATTATGCAATAATCTGTTAATATTTGATTCTAGTATTTGATGCAATATTAATATCCCGAACGTTATTCCATGTATGCTGCAATTGTAGAATAGAATGAAGTCACGATTTCCTCTCGAATATATTGGATTTGAGTATTATTATTGCCGATTTCAGTGAATATCTCAATTTTATTTCATATTCTCTCTTTGCACAATGAATAGAAAATCGTAGATGTTTAAATGAATTCAGACGAAACGAATTTATAATTTTATACAAGGTGTCTATTTAGTCGGTAAGCGGTCCATAGCTTTGTTCAACAACAACAACAACAATACTCAATACATTAGTTCCACAAAAAAGAGTACACAACAAGTCAAATAATAGCAATACAGAATGTAAATGGAACAATACAATTAAACAATCTCACACAAACAATTTTGCATCACAGTTCATGGTCACACGAATCAAATGAAATAAACAGAGCAGAAGGAACAACTCTCAATCACCACAGGAAGTCTGGGTCATTTAAGTACTCTTTGATTCCATATTAGGCCTTACGTTGGAAATTCGCCTTCATAGATCCTGCAAATGTAGATCTCGGTAACTACCTTACAGAGAATGGGAGATCGTTGAATATTAGAATACCCCGGTACAAGGGGGAAAATTCATACCTACTTGTCCTATGAGCAGGTATGCATAAGATGTTTGCACCCCGCGTCGCGTGATCATGAAAGTTTGAGTCTTACAAACTGTTGCTCGTTATCATGTAAGAGAATTCTGTAGATGTAGATACAGGGAAGAGCAGCGATACTGTAAGAAACGAAAGCAAGTCTACACGACTCACGAGGGTTGAGCGAAAGATCATCATAATGATTCTCTTTTGAGAAACAAGTGCTTAGAACATTTAACAGAATATCCCCACAGGAGCACATTATCATTTAGATGGCTGTATGCAAGACTATAATATAGATTTATGACAAATTGCAAAGGCAGGGAGTTTTTCATTCTGCTGAGTGCATAATACGATTTATTCAGTTTTCTACATACATGATCAACATGATCTCTCATCTCAAGCCATCATCCAAGTACACCCCGAGAAATATTACACAAACGCTGAACCTCAACATTATCCCACAACAACCAAACCAAAGGGACTCCCCTCGGTATTCCTCAATCTAAAGTAGACACACTCAATTTTAGCCATCTTTAGTATCAGCGAGTTTTTCTGCCACCAAGTATTGAATGCCACCAAAATCGAACTACATGTAACAGAAAGATCTCCCCAACTCAACTCCAAATCTTGCAGACCAAGCCTACCGGGCCTTAACAGAGAGAGCACGACCATTGATAAAACTGAGGATCCACTCAAGGAACACACCTCTAAAACCAACGTCATATAGCTTTCTGTCAATAAACTTAAGTATCAGGCAGTCGAACGCTCTAGATAGGTCGAAAAAATCCCCGTCTCATGGAGACCATCATCCAAGCTCTTGTAGATCAATTCAACAAAACCGAAGGCAGCTGTTTGTGTCGAATGTCCGGCTTTAATCCTCTAGAACTAATCATTAGAGATAATTTTAAATTTATTCAAAAAGTCAACCATGACCTTCTCAAATACCTTGGAAAAAACACTTGAAATCGAAATCGGCCTATAATTGGGCTATATTAGTAAGTTCTTTTTTTTTTGAGTACTAGAATAACCACTACCATTCTCAAGGCAGAGAGGAATGTTCCTGATGGGACAAATAGATTGATGAGATGAGCCAAATGATCAGAAACCGTAGGTGCAATTGTCTTGATGATCCTTGTGCAAACAAAATCAATACCACTTCCTTTTGTGTTTTTGAGTGACATAATTAGGTTGAAAACTTCCTCACCGTTGACAAGACGGAAGTAAAAAGACGAATTTGATGGTAGATATGCAGTACAAGATTGTGGAATCTCACTTCCATAATGCCTGCGCAGTTCATCAACGGCAGTGTTAGTAAAGTGCTCAGCAAAAGCTGTAGCCACAATTTCCGGCTCAGAACAAAGACCCATTTAGTTTAAGGCAGACAGTTCGACACATTTTGGCTTGTCTACCCGTTTCCCGATTGACTATATTCCATACGCTTCTGTTTTTATTTTCGGAAGATGTTACTAGTTCTTCATAGTATTTTAATTTGGTAACCTTGAGAAGCCTCCTAAAGTCAAGCTTAACCCTATTGTGAATTTCTAAAGAGATAACTTTTTTTAAATTTGTCTTCAGCCAATGTAACTTTTTTGATTCTTGATCAGCTTGCTCAATTTCATCTGATATCCAACCCTTAGATGAATCACCCTTATGTCTAATATACCGTGTGGGACAACATACTGATATGGACTGCTTGATAATATCAATAAAACTGTGATCCACATCCGAACTCACATTCACATCGTTAAAACAGACATCAGAAACAACAACAGCGAGTCTTTCGAGGTTCTGAGGAGCATGCTCCTAGTTTCTTGAATTGGCTCTGTAGTAAAAGCCTTTTTTGAAGCAATACTGAAGCAATAATCAATAGATAGAGCCCTATGGTCCCCTATGTGAGCCTCATATCCCCTTCCTTTACAAATATCCAGAGTGGCGCTCGTCCGGATATAATCGACCTTAGAAGAAGAAGAATAGCTATTTATATTTGTATACACCCTAGTAGGAACAGAAGAGGTAACTCTCATATCGGAACACATTAAAAGATCGCCAAACAGCTGCGTACGCACGTAATTTCTCATTCAACTAAACACTGTTTAAGTCGCCACACAGAAATGTAATATCTGCACAATTGTTGCACCGCTGTAAGATACAACTTATCTAGAAATACCTGAAAGTCACCAGGTGGGAGTCTATAGGCACTAGTAACACGCATTTTAACACCTCCAATAATAAACTTGACTGCAGAAAACTCAAACTCCATCTCCTCGAAAAGCTCAGAAATCCCAATGTCTATGGCTTGAATCTCTAGATCTCCATTTCAATAATGACTTACCTCTATCAACCTGAATATTTATGTACAGGATGTAAGGATTTCGACGTTAAAATACGGCAGTTATGTGAAATATTGTGAATAGAGTAAAATGATCTCCTCTAGCTCATGTGAGCAATTCATTACCGCAATCATATTCAAGCTTACTTTCTTCCTTTTTGAGTTATCTGCAAATTTGGAGATTTCAGGAATCCATAAAGTGCCAAAGTTTCGTTGTTTTCGAAGTTATGTGAAAATGGTTTTGATATTTAGTTGAGACTTTTTTACATACAATCGAACTTATTACCGAAGTTTCTTCGTTTTTCAACATTCAGCCATTCTAGCCACTCCTCTTATCACCAGATGAAGAGGGGAAAGGCCGAATATCAGTTCCATGGCCACAGTGGATTTAGAGCGAAAGGCTCCAGTAATCATCATTTCTCTGCAATCTAGAGCTTGAGTTGGGATTGCTTCTCAAGACTACAATACCAACAAGCAATTCAGACGTATGTAATACGTGGTCTAACCACCATCACATACAGCCATTGAAGTTGACAGGACCAAAAAGAATGTCTTGTCTTGTGTATTGCGTTTTCCAGGTGCGAATTCCATGTGAGTTTATTATCCAAGGTAATTCTCACATATTTTGCTTCCCCCGCAACCGGAATGAACTCCCCTCCCAGGGACGAGGGAGAAACAGCTATCCTCATTTTCCTTATGAATAGTACCATAAGGGTTCTTTAGGGTTTATGCTGAGCTAATATATATATATATATATATATATATATATATATATATATATATATATATATATATATATATATATATATATATATATATATATATATATATATATATATATATATATATATATATATATATATATATATATATATATATAATTATTGCCAGAAGGTCATTAACTAGCAGGGACCACAATAGAGGGGATAGTACTCTTCCATGAGGGCAGTCCCTGCCAGCCACAAAAGAGACTACTTCCCCTTTCAGGGAAGTGTTTACCACTCTTTCATTTTATATGTTGCTAATCCATTCTGCAATAATATTTGGTACTCCTCTGGCTCTCGCAACCCCCGACAGCGAGCTAGTGAGGGTCGCATTAAACGCAGCTTCAATGTCCATGAAGGCTGCAGCTGCAGTATCCTTGCGGTCCAGAAACTAAGTGATCGTCCCGGCTAAGTTATTAAGTACCAGATCGGTTGATTTATCTTTTTGAAGAGCGTCTTGATGTTTACTCAGAGGCCTCAGCGATAACACCCCGTTCCGGATGTATCTATCTAACACCTCCTAAACGGTTTTCAAAACAAAAGACGTGAGAATTATCGGTCTAAACGACTTAGTGTGTGAGTTCGATTTACCCACCTTAGAAATGTGAAAAACCCTTCACTCTTCGCCAGCTGGTCGGGACATAATTCCAGGCAAGACTCGACCGGAAGAGCCTAATGAGGTATGAGATAAGTTCATTCAATCCCTCTTGTCATGGCAGGCATGATGCCATCCTCTCCAGGCGCTTTGAATGACTTAAATAAGCTAATCGCCCACCTGACTGCTCTGGGCTGGATGATCGTATATGCGTTCTAAAAATCGTCCTTTTTGGCCTCTTCGCAAGGCCCCCCAGAGCGACGGTGTCACAGCTATCCCTGATATCAAGAAACCGACAATCTGGAAAGTGCGTTCTTGCAAGAATCTCCAACGTCTCCCTTCCAGAGCCTGTGTACCGCCCATCCGGACCCTCCACAGATCTGATGGGGAGCACTGGGTTGTACCCGTTATTTTACGGTAATCATTGAAAATTTTAATCTCTTCTCCAAAGTTTCTCATGAAAAAAGAAACGTAGTATGCTAAAATATATGAAATGTAAAAATTTTGAATTTATACTGATAGGGACTACTTTTATGGATTAGTTAGCGTTGGTTTTCGATGAATGTCAAATTTAAGATGATTATCTGTTTTCATATCATACAATGAGTTTGGGAAACTCAAAAAGAGATTTGGTTGACTGAACCTTTCGAAATACGAAATATATCATCAACATATTTTTCTCAGTTAAGAGCGTTATTAATTAAAATATTGCATTGGGAGAAAGGTTTATTTTCAAGATTGGTCATGAAGATATTTGTTCAATTTAATTTCATTATTGAATTTGAAACTAATCTGCTTCAGACAGTTCTAAACTGATTTGAGGTTGTTAATAATAATTTTGGGTTCTCTATTCAGTGTCGATAGGCACAAATTTAAAAGTCAAATGAAATAAATGTACCATTTGGATGAGTATAGAGTATTTTATCACTTCTGTTAGTTGTAAAATATTTTTCACTAAGTAAGCTAGGTGATGTTCAGTTTTATTTCGGTGAGGGTACATCATTTAGACGCCTGTTTCAGTTTATCCTAAGTAAAAAATTTTTGATAAAATTATTCTTTAAAAGAGTACTTTTTAATATGTTAACCTTATATTGATTAACAATAATTTCAATATGGTATTTTAAAAGCAGGTAGAAAGGTTCAAATAGCTATCGCGGGTACAACAGACTTGGCCCAACTTTTTCACGGATAAAAACAGAAATCTGTTAGTTTTTATACTTATACTATGTTATGCCTAAATATTTTGGAGTTTATTGAAGTAATAAAAACATGAAATAAAAACCTAAATGAAACAAAAGTGAACAATTAATCATTAATTATTTCAATAATCGCGGGTGCAAAGTCAAATTATCAGTCTAATTTAAGTAAACATAAACATCAATTTTACTTATATCAGAACAAAATAAGAGATGAAGCCATATTTATTACTATCAATTATACTTTTGTCGTAGCTTATATTGATTATTTCTTTTGAAATATGACAATAATTTCCGAATATTCTATGAACATATTATTATTTCCATCCGTCTTTTTTGGCGCTTCGAACTTCGCAATTATATCATCGAATTGCACGTCTGCTATCATTAACGATTTATGTGAATCGGTTGCCATCAACCGTCGTCAAAAATTTTACTTCAACTTCTACATCTTCTTTCAGATCACTCTAATACAACGCCTTATAACGATATTGAGTATTTTCTTTGCCGGTTGTGCAGAGCAATTCTACGAGAACATACACACCACCGCAAATATTTTTCGGTAAGACAGTAGCTTGTACAGTAGCAGTCTCAGGACATGCTTTTGGTGATAATTTTGATGCCTAGGGAGACTTTGATGGAGTTTTGTCATTTATAAATTCAATGTCTGAATCACTGTAAACATCAGATACGTGCAATCTCTTTTTAAGTGGCAATAAAGATTTGCTCTGACCGTGAACTGAAGGAACAAATATATATGGACCCCGAATTATTCTTCGTAATTTGTGATTAGTAAGAGGTTCCAAATCGTCATCAGTCCAATCACCTTCTGTATTATGGGTGGATTTTGGCGACTTCAAGACCAATGTGCATTTAAAACGAGACAGTGAGGTGCGCACCACGCTATGAGCCTCTTCAGATTGAAAGCAATGTTTGGATTGAATAGCTGGTATATTTTTCAGTCCTCCCCATTGATCATCCAGCAGGGCTTTCCTTCCTTAACTTTTTCTCTTTCTACAAATCTAAAGATGATGTTCTTCGAGAGATTGCGAGCTAAATCATAGAATTCTAGAGCACTGTTTACGATGGCATTCCGAGACTTAACTGCGATCTACACTGACCTTTTGACACTTCCACTAATTCCATAAACGGCACCTTTTCCGTGTGAGGTAGCGACAAAATTCATTCCATTCGAGGTGATGGAATCCATAATCTGCTTTGAGTGAATTGATACTTGCAATTACATATCGATTCTTAAATTGAGCGGTGCAGTTTTCGCAGAAGATAAACAAATATGTAATGCTATCAAAGACTGACTTGATGTACTCGAATGTTTTTTGCAAGAAGAGATGCACAGTGTATTTATTGTGACTTAATTCATCACTCGCTATGACTAAAGACCAAAGTTTGTCGGTAGTCCAAATACAACACGTGAAAAGCGTGACTTGTGCATGAGACCGATGTGCTGATTTATTTCGTCTTGACTAATTAAGGCGTAATTCCCGGCAAAACCTATTTGTATGACAGCTTTCTCACTGGCCAGGGCCTCTTTTGCGTTTTGGAAGTAATCTGATTATACATTTTTTACAAAAGAATGTAGCTCGAATACACCAATGCTGTCATGCAGTTCGTCTTGTGCTTCTTTGAAAGCTTTGCTAATTAAGATCTGTTTTGGTCCCTGATTCTGAAAGCTCCAGGCCTTCCATTTAACACAAGGATTAAAATCTAGAGTAATATTCCAAATGTTGGATTCTTCACGTGTATCGCAACTACTGGACATGCAGTCTTTATTGTCGACACTACATGACAATTGTTTCAGAAGCTCTTAGTAAGTTTTGGGAAAGTTTGTCGCATGTTTCGAAATAGCCAGAAGAAGATTGATATAAATTGAGTGCGTTGTACAAAGGCAAACATTATGGGGAGTATCATTATCTTCCCTAAAGATATTTCATGATGAGTTTCTTCAAAAACTTCGAATTCTCATAATCATTGTTCTTTTCTATGCCAGGCATTTGTCTGCTAATGTCCTTCCTATTATAAAAACCACAAATCAGTTTTTTTCTTCATCCGTTATCTCTCCAGGCGCTGCTTTGGGGGCGTCATTTTTGTCAAATACAGCAATGTTGAATTTAAAAGTAATTTTTTTTACAACATGCACAGCTTTGGTGGCATTGGGTGGTAGATTACGTTTTATTTTTGCCACAGTCTTCCCTAGTGTGCGAGCATTGCGGTATCTAGTAGATGTTTATTTAAGTTGTTCTTCCTAACGTCGCTTTCTAGTTGCCTGCATTCTCTCTTTGGATTTGAGTCCTGCCAATATTTTCAAATCTACATTTGTCTCCATGTTTATTTTTATTACTTCTCTCCGTTTGAAATCACGAGCCCTTTCCCGTTGAAGGTCTGCGGGATATTCACTTAATGTCCACCTATATTTCTGCGAAGCAGTCTCCTTATATTGCTCTGTTGTCATTTTAACCGGTATTTATGTAAAAAATACAGAATAAAATATGGACGCACATATTAAATATATTTCATTAATCGTCTTCAGAAAATATTTTGCTTGGGATGATAGAGTTGATATTTTCAACGGTTTTTTGCAGCTGTTTAGAATGCTTTAGCCTAGGGATCCTCGGTCTGATCTCCGGCGCCTGGCCCCTATACTGCAGAAGATGCTTCGCAAATATCTCATCAAGTTCCTGAATATCTAGGGAACTAAACACCTGTGACCTTCTGTTTGCTCTGGGGGAGGGTTGTTTGTCTCTTGTATTCTCGTGTATCATAGTAACCTCGAAATTTATATTATAGCTTTGTCTTATGACATGAAGCTCTGCCCTTGATATTTTATCATTATCTCGGATCCATTTAATTCTATTTGGGAGCAAGTTCGTGTTTTCCGTTCAACGATCTGATCTGATGTCATTCCATACACTCATCAATAACCGTCTTTAGTTTCCTTTTGATTCATTAACCATGTCCGTTGCTATGTACTGCGCACGCATCACTTAAGCGTTATCATCATGAGACCATTTTACGCGTCTTGATTAGTGCAATATATATATATATATATATATATATATATATATATATATATATATATATATATATATATATAGTGCTATATCTCACAAATTTCGCTTCCGTCCCAGGAGGACAGAGTTTTCAACGTTACGTGTTTAACTTGTTGAATCTAACCAAAGCACTATTTCAAGAGCAATCAATCGGTACCACGAAATAGGAGAATATGGAAGAAGAGCCGGACAGGAAGAAATCACTAAGAGATAGAATACATATATATATATATATATATATATATATATATATATATATATATATATATATATATATATATATATATATATATATATATATATATATATATATATATATATATATATATATATATATATATATATATATATATATATATATATATATATATATATATATATATATATATATATATATATATATATATATATATATATATATATATATATATATATATATATATATATATATATATATATATATATATATATATATATATATATATATATATATATATATATATATATATATATATATATATATATATATATATATATATATATATATATATATATATATATATATATATATATATATATATATATATATATATATATATATATATATATATATATATATATATATATATATATATATATATATATATATATATATATATATATATATATTAATATTTTTTTCGTGAAAATTCAAGAAAATAGGCTCTCATATCATCGCATGTTCCTTCGGATAGAGAGGATGAATACTTTTATCGTTTGATTTCCTTATTGCCCAATGACAACATTATTGATGAATTGAATTAGATTGTTCTCATTTCATACAGGAGTGACTCAAAAAATTATTGAATATTGTAATTTCAAAAATATCATATCTTGATTTTTCAAATGGAACATCCTGTATTTTATTAATCATGCCAACGCATAAAATATTGTGCCATCTCTTTGCAGAAATAACCTTATCTTTTCTCCGACCATTTTCGAAATAAAAAAAACTGAAATAATAAAATCAGAGGTTGCCAAAAGAAGAGCTTATTAGTACATATCATTATACTTGAGAGAGAAATGGAGATATTTTAAGTAAGTCGTGTATGAAATACGTAATAGATTGGTTTTTGGTGAGATGATCTACAAGGTGTTGAACTGTTTCAATAAGTGATCGAAAATCTAAATACATTTCACTATTGAGGTGCCCGTCGAAAAAGTGCGGCCCAATTAGATATCGATCTACTATAGCGGCCCATACATTCAAGGACCAACGATTTTGGTGATCTATTTGTCTCATGAAGTGTGGATTTTCCGTGGCGTAAAAATGAAAATTGTGTCTGTTAAGTCTATTCTGAGTGGAAAGTTGCCTCGTCCGAGAAAAGAACTCTGCTAAACATATTTGGATTTTCCGCTACTTCGTCAGTTGCCCAATTGCAAATATTGATTCGTTTTTCACAGTCTTGATTGTTCAGTTCCTTGTGCAGCTGTACATGATATGCATGAAATTTATTCACTTTCAAGATTCTCTAGAAGTTTGACTTATGTCTGTTAACAGAGAAATCTCTCTTTGGCTTTTATATGGGTCCTCTGTCACTGTCAACAAAACTGATAACTGGTTGTCTTCAGCTGTAGCAGTTTTCGGTTTTTCATGTTATTTGTAAGCGACATCACCCGTTGCGATAAATCCAATTAGAAGGTTTTCAAATCATCTTGCATCAGGATGCCTCTTATCAGGAAATCTTTGTGCATAAACTCTACTTGCCAACAAAGAATCTCTATCACACTCTCCCAGAACAAAAATTATATCAACCATTTCTTCTTTGGAGAACTTCATGACAGTCAATTCAAAAAATTGGGTTCAAACCTCATTTTAATAATGTTAGATGACTAAACACTGATAAGTTTACCATGTGGAATGCAGAATATGATATGTCCGGACACTTGACAGAAGGCACAAATAAAAAAAATGTCAACACACACCTCGATTTCCCTTCGAATCATCTTGATTTTATCATTCGTTAAAAAAATTATCTTGTTTAGGTTCCATTTTTTACTACTTGAATCATTACAAAAAAAATTTCTGTGCGAATAATGACGCATGTTGAAGAGTTTAATACGGTTTGCAGAATTTTCATCAAATATTTTTACAAATAATAGAATATTTCGAGAATGATCGAAGATAAAGATACGGTTACTTCTGCAAAAATATAGCACAATATTTTGTGCGTTGACATGAATAATAAAATACAAGGTGTTCCATTTGAAAAAATCAAGAAATGATATTTTAAAAATTGCAATATTCTAAAATTTTTTTGAGTCACTCCTGTATAAGATGAGGATAATCTATTTCAATTCAACAATAATGTTGTCATTGGGCAATAAGGAAACGAAAGGGAAAAAGTATCACTCCTCTCTGGCCGAAAGAGCATGCGATGAAGTGAGAGCCTATTTTCATGAATTTTCACGGAAAAAAAATATTGTAACGAAATTACTCACCAAAAAATTTTATTACTTAAAGACATGATAGCAGAGTTAAGGCCGCTTCAGGCTGGCACCCTGAAGGGGAATTAATAAATGCTTATCGAACGCGAAGAAAAACTCAGGGCAGTGGGGGTTGCAGGCTGGCCCCACTCTCTTATAGGCATTCATTACATCTCGAAAGACCTGGTGAACCATTCGGACAAGAGATTCCGGGAATTGCTCACAGAGTTCTGGAATTAGCATATCCTGACCGAGAAGCAAAAACCACAACCCTTGCTAATAGGGTTAGCTGAATCACAAGGAATGGGAAGCTGTCGAAAGCTGAATTGGATGTTGCCAAAAAAATCTGCGGAATCCACGGTGTGCAAATCAACATCACAAATTCTCCCCCTAAGGCTAGAAGTGAGCCACTGTAGAGAGTCCGTTTGCAAGGAAAAGGAATTAATATGAGGAAGAAAATTGGAGTACGACATACTTACTCTAATACGATAGAATCATCCGGAAGACTCCTCAAATCGGTCTGAGTAGTTCACTCTGCGTTTGCGCTGAAACCAAAAGATCCATCCCTTAGGCGAAAACTAAACACTATATGCAATACCCTGAAATAAGAAATTGAGGCATTAAGATGCAGAATAGGAAGGTATAACGAAAGGACAAAGAGAAAAAGAAATAACAAACTCTTCCATTCCAACCAAAAGCAGTTCTTTTGAGACCTAGAGGGGGCGAAAAAAGAGGGGATTAATCCGAACCCAAGCGAGATGCTAGAATTTTGAAACCAAATCTATTCTCGCGATGTATCATTTGATACTCAAGCATACTCGTTGGAGGAAGTCAAACGGAAGAAACTCAAAACTAAAATGGATGATATAACCATAACCAGTGAGGGGGTTTCTGTTGTACTGAAAAGAAAGAATAACTGGTCAACTCCAGGACAGGACAGAATTCATAACTACTGGTGAAAAACTTTCGGAAGTATTCACCTCAACCTTGCCAGACTTTTCTAAAAAGCAGTGAAAGACCTGACGCTTAAACCAGATTCTTTCACCCTAGGCATAATAACCATGATTCCAAAAGACAATGACAGTCGAGAACCTAAAAATTATAGGCCAATAACATGTTTGCCGGCTATCTGCAAGATACTTACTGGAATCATCAATCTCCACATGAACAGGTACCTCAAAAAGAATAACATCCTAGCGCCTGAACAAGAAGGATGCCGCTCGGGAACCATGGATAGCAAGGAGCTACCATTGGTCGACAGCATCATAACAAAACAAGCTCGGAAGAAACTCTGCAGTATTTAGCTAACCTGGAGCGATCACAAGAAGGCGTATGATTCTGTCTCCCACAGGTGGCTTATTGAAGTGTTCAGAATGCACGGAGTAGTGGACTGCATAATCAGGTTGCTGGAGCATCTCATGAAAGCCTGGAGAACCTTCTTGAAACTTCACACAAAAAAGGGGAGATAACAAATGAAGAAATAAAGATCAAGCGTGGAATCTTTCAGGGAGACACTCTAAGTCCATTGTGGTTTTGCTTGGCCCTGAACCCCTTGAGCCAACTGCTCAACGGCAATGAAAACGGCTACGTCATAGGTAAAATGCCAAGCAGCGAATCACACATCATTTTTACATGGACGACCTCAAACTCTATACCTCTAACTCCGCTCAGATGAAGAGACAACTTGAGGTTGTTGCAGCATTCAGCAGTGCGATTAATATGGAAATGGGGATTGATGAGTGCGCGGTTGTGAACATCCGAAGAGGAAAGGTTGTCAATGATGAGCCAATGGAGTTTCTTTACAACATTGAAATCATCACGCTAGGCCCAGAAGACTCTTACAAATACCTGGGCATCCGACAAGCGCTAGATATCCGAACAGCTGAGGTAAAATCTGGATTCAAATAAAAATTATACCACCGAGTGAGACATCCTACAGAGTAAGCTTAGCTCCACAGCCATGTTCAATTCCATAAACAGCTTGGCCCTACAGAATATAACATATACCTTTGAAGTACTGAACTGGTCTGTGACTGACCTCAAGGCGATGGATACAAGAATAAAGACGATGTAAACTAAGTACAGGATACATCACTTCCCCCTCATTGGTCACCCGCCTCTATATACATTAGCAGGACGAGGCCTTATGTGTCTGGAAACAAGTCATAATAAACTACAGCCTACAACAATACCAAAACAAAAACTCACCTCTTTATCTCGCTGTATGCAAGGCCGATGAAGACTATAGTCCACAAAGACTGGCTGAACTCGTTCCATGTCCGAACGCAGCCACTCAGCAAGAAATGGTACATGAATAGCAAGGAAAGGCCCCCCATGCACGATACCCGAGATACCTGAAAGATGATAATGTTAATAAGGTGATATCACTGAACTCTCTAAAAGCTAGTTACCTCTTTTCGGGGACTGATGGTAGAATACTGGCCACTCCGGACCAGGTTGTTCCAACAAGGGCCTATCTTAGGCATATAGCGAATAAAAACTCACCTTCCGATCAATGCCAAAAGTGCGGGAAACACCTGGCGACCATACAGCATGTGACCTCGGGATGTCCCCCCCTGGCTTCTATTGGATACCTGCAAAGACGCAACTATATGGCAAAGATATTTCATCTAGAGTTAGCGCTGAAATAAAGCCTTTTGATAAAAAAGCGTTGAGAATTACAAAAACTCACCTGTAGATGTCCTTGAAAATAAGGATTTAAAACTTTATTGGGACACCACTCTTATAACGGATAGAGGGGCAGCGCGTAACAGGCCCACCATTACTCCTTTTCTATGGCGGGAAAAACGAGCAGTATTGATGGATGTGACCGTTGCACTCTATGAGAACCTCTAAAAGGCGTACGCAGAGAAGGCGATGAAGTACCAGGATTTGGCTGTCCAGCTAAAGGAGATGTATACCCTCAACTCTATTGTGGTTCTATCTCTTATAATAACAGTTAATATCCTAGTTCATAAGCGATCGATAGATAACACTCTATCCCTTGGCCTTGATAAAAGCATCCCCAACTAAAATCATACAAATAATTCAAGTGGCATATCTTCAGAAAAGGTTTTTGAATTCCAGAATGATTAAAGCATTTCATTCAGTTCGGCTCTCCATACAGGATGTCGCTTTCGAAAAATTCAATATCGTCATTTGAAATTATCAACTAAAATTAATTCGAAACTGTTAAAAGTATTGGGGTACGATGTGTTGAGCATCAATTACGATGAATCCTCAGCTCACAGAAGGAGGTGCTGCTGGGTACCGCGCAGGTACGCTTTATGCATCCGGGGTCACTTCAATTTCCCTGAATGATGGTGTAAAAGAACTACATTATTAATACACATAGGGTGGTCCAACGAGAATTCAACACAACCTATAACTTCCACAATTATTAATATAGAGCTTTCATTTCAGATCCTGTTGAATGCCAAAGGATGATGAAATGGAAGAAATGTCATCAAATTCCAAAAATTCAAAATGGCTGACAGGCTCAAAGGTTTCATTTCAGATCCTGTGGAATGCCAAAGGATGATGAAATGGAAGAATGTCATCAAATTCCAAAAATTCAAAATGCTGACAGGCTCAATATGTTTTTTCGTGGTCGGGCAGCCATTTTCAATTGAGTAAAAATGCGCAATTATAGGACGATATTCGTATGTTCACCTTTTCTTCTCCCGATTGATGACTCTAGAAGAGAGACAATCACTCTAGGTTCTTGGAAGTGGTGAAACAAAAATTTGAATTTGTGCTTCGCATACAAAACTTGAATTTTCTTCGCTTTACAGTTTGTATGAATTTTCATGTTCAATTCCTCATAATAATCAGAAAGAATTGAGGTTTTTATGTCATGGATCATATTTAATATCCTATGAAAAAGAAAAAATTCCAGCGAATTTCTTAGTTGGCTCGGAGCATGTTAAATCAATGAATCGTGAGGTAGAACACATTTAGTGAAAATACCAATTTCATGAAATAAATAATTTATTTTTCATTCAAATATAACTGACATTATGTTTTCACTTCAAACATTCCTTCATGCAATTTATGTAGTTTTTTCTAGTATTAAAGGGCCAATCAGGAATACAATATATTAACTTATGTTGGTAGAACCAGTCAAGTCTTTCCCTTACCTGGTGATCTGAATAATATTTTCAGAATGGATGACTCTCTAGGCAGATATTTTAGAAACTATAAATCTAAAATTTATAAAGAGAATAAATCAAGTGTGTATAAGTTCCCTTGTAGAAGTTGTAATAAAATTTATATCTGTAGGACTTTCAGAAATTTCGTTTATCCTTCAAATATTCTGTTGTCAATTCTTCTCGTGACATTAAAAAATTTATATCAAATTGAGAAATTTTTGTTCATATTTCCGGATGAGCCCAGGGCATTTTTCGAAGTAATTATACACTTAAAAAACAAAAATTGTTCCCTATTTTTTTCAATTTTATATCAAATCCGACCAATTTGGCACTGTCCGTTTTCCCTTGATGTCTTGACCCATCTTTCTATTCTCCCAATAATTCTTTTTTCATTGCCTCGTATTCTCATAGTCGCCCCTAATTAAGTCAACAAAATTATTCAGTGAAGCATCACAGACAAAATCCATATCAAGCTTAATTATCGGATCCTTTTCAGAACGTGTTCTACGTTATCATGTGAAATAAAAGATGTTTGTTAATTACCTGCCTCGCTCAATTAATTTATTATACCCTTAATGGGTTGCTGTGTATTTATCGCTCGTTTCGTTCCAGGAAAATAGGCCAACTACACTAATTTCGATATATTATTTGACGTGAATCTTGAAAGCAAAATTTTCACGGTTGTCTCGTCAAAGGTTTTTATTGAATCAGGTTCATGTATAACGGAAATATTATCTTCCTGTTGTTTTCAAAAGAGCTAACAGATTGGTATCTTAAACCTGATAAGAATATAGAGTGTCTTTGATATGAAAAATTACAGCTAATTACACGACTGCACAAAAATGTACTTGTCTCTTACAAGTGAATTTGAGAAGATCTATACACAAAGACGAGAAGTAATCTGCAAGCATAGCTACATTTCAACGGCTCTGATTAATTTCTTCCAAAAGTGAAATATTCCAATGAAATCGTTCTCCTTGTCACTGTCAGCTCCAAAAATATGAGGAAAAATATCTGAATGTGAGTTATTATAGTTATCATCTCTTCGTTACCAAAAAATTATGAACATTTTCCTTGAAAAAAAACCTTCCTTTTCTTTCCCCTTTATTGGTAGGTCAAAAGCAGGATCTCTTAGAAGTTTCCAATTTTATGGGCCTACAAAAATACTGTCTTCAACTTTTCCTTCACTGAATGTAAAAAATTCATCTCGTTGAATACCTAAAGGTTTTTCCCTCTTGGTTCATAGCTTTGACAAAAATTTTTATTAAACCAATTTTGATATGTAATGATGCTAAAATATCTTTTGAATACCTGAAGGGAACGCCAGAAACGTTCTTCCCATAACTATTAAGTTTGCTTGCATATAATGTTGTTTATCGTATGTGATTTCGTTGTGGAGAGTTTCCGTGTTTGCAATTTCCTTGTTGTGAACAGCCTGGCCACCGAGATTAGATAGGAGACAGTAAGCGTTGTAAAGTGAACCAAGCTAGAAGGAATTTATGAATTCAGTTGAAACGTGGTTCAAATTCTAACATTTCAATTAACCATTAACGTAGTATACAACGAGATTGTGGAAAAAAAAGGGAGCAGATCCCTGTGACGCTGTCTGTACTTGACCCCCTGACACCTCATTGGAGTAGATTATATTGCTATAAACCTAACCTAGAAACTTTGTCTTATCATAGATGAATCAAGATTGCGAATAACGTCGCTCTATCCCGCTCAACATATTTTGAACGGTTAATCATCTGCTACTTCAAAATCTGTTGTTGAGATAATTTTTTACCCAAAACTCTAATTTCGGGTTGAAGTAGATGTTTGTAAGCTATCTGAATGTAGAAGTCATCAAATAGCATAGGTAGTATTCAACTATTAAGCTGTTCTCTTTCCTCAATTGACAACCCAGATCTTATTGGTGCAGTCAAGTAGAAATAACATTTATTAAATTGATTGAAGGACTAGTTACCCGTAGACGCAGCAAAAGCCATAAACTGAATCGTTTTTAATTTTTCAGCAATTGTACAAGAGTTTCAATATATATGTTTGGCTTATGACTTTTATTTTTCTTTTCCGTTTATTTATAGTATTTTGGTTCATTCTATTTATACTTCAAAATCACTCTAAAACGATCAATTATGCAAACGCATCAATAGAAACCATCTGAAATACAAAATCAGAAGAAAACAATACCAATATTTCTGTTAAACCTTTTATTTTGTCAGTTGACGGGAACACCAAATCGCAAGAACAAAATTTCCCCAAAATTACATGACACTGTATCTCACTAGTAAGAGCTAATCAGTCATTATGATTTTCGAACTAAACGAGTAAAAATACATCAAAATCCGTTATTTCCCAACAAGAAATAATATATGAGAAAGCACTAGGCACTACTTTCACAAAATATAATGAATAAAGATATGTTGCGGGTTTACCCCACGTTGAAAAACTAAGAAGAAATTAAAGCCTTACAATGTCTTTCAAAACTAATAAACAGATAGAAGAAGTAGGGATAAACGAAAATCAACCTGGTCGTTAGATCTTAGTATAGTATTTATTTATTTATTCATTTCAAAAGGATACCGTATAAACCACGCAGGTTTATTATTAGCGGTTTTGTGTAGAGTAGGTTGATATAATTCAATTAGCAGTCAGATTTTGGAATACATATTGATGCCTTTCAAGAAACATAGAGTGTTGCTCATATGAGTAGTCAAGCATGACTTCATATTGTTAGGTACACCATGTGTACGGCGGTCGTTTATATAAATCGCGCACCCGATGAGCATATGTTTCACTGTTAGTCTTGAATCACAAAATTCACACTCAGGAGGTTCGGATTCGGTGAAAATGAATTTATGAGTGGCGAGCATGTCACTGATTCTAAGACGGGAAACTACTACTTGGTTTATTCGGTTTGAAGGAAGAGTTGACACGATTGTTGGATTTCGCGTAATCTGCCTTGGTTCAGGTCCCTGTTGCTTTGCCACTTGTTCGTTGTAAATTTTCTTATGATAGATTTAGCGTCAGAGTAGGGTAAATGATTCTGGGTATTATTTGTGCTATTTGTTGCCCTTTTTGCAGCTTGGTCGGCATTTTCGTTGCCGGGTATTCCGATGTGCGATGGAACCCACACAAATAAATTTTCTTGTTCATCGATTCGAGTTCTTTGAAACGTTCTCTTATTTCACGTAAGATTGGGTTCTTCGGGTATAGTTGCTTAAGTGTTTTTGAAGCACTCAATGATTCGCTCACAATCATAATTTGATTTTCAGGTAGGATTACTGCGATTTGAAGAGCTTCTTTTATAGCAATAATCTCGCCCGTGAAAATACTGCAGTGCTCAGGTAATTTGACAAGCTTTCCTATATTCGTCGTAATAGTTGCTGCTCCTGCTTCCGTTTGCGTCTTTGAAGCATCGGTGTGAGTGGTTCTGTAGCTTGGATATTCGTTTTTTATTTCGAGGACTTACTTCGGAGAATATTATGGTTTGTTTCTGTTTTTGAATATAGTGTGAGCACGGTGTTTATCTGAGGTGTTTTTATGGACCATGGTGGTGAAGATAGTGTAGATGGGAGGCAATGTTTTAGAGTTTCGGTGTCGAAATTGGTATCATCTATCCTTTTGCAGAATGTTTTGTGTTTATTATTGTCTATTGATGGGTTGTGAAGGATAGATTTATGGACGGGGTTTTCAGGAGTGCTGTATATTTCAGCTGCATAGCAAAGTGATATATATTTTCTTCCTATGTTAAGAGAGGGCTCGTTGAGAAGAGCGTGTAGGCTCTCAATTGGACTCGTTCTGAGGGCTCCTTCAAAGAACAGAAATTTCGTTGGAGGCCCTTGCTCAGGTTTCATAAGCAAACACAACCATAGTCTAAGACGCTTCGGACTGTACTTCGGTGAATTGTGAATAAACTTGTTGCATCAGCACCCCATTTTTTCTTGGCTAGGATTTTCAGGAGATTTAGTTTCCGTTGATAGGAGGCTATAGTTGCTTTAGTTTATTTTTTCCAAGTCATATGACTGTCGAACACAATTCTCAAAAATTTAATGTGGTCTACTTGTTCTAATTGAGTACTCTTTAGTGTTAGAGTCAGGTCAGTAGTTTTTGACTTCATTTTTGGGAATATCAGATACTCGGTTATGTCATTCGAAAATTGAAATCCGGTTGTTTTCGTCCAGTGTTCTTGCCTAGTTAAAAAGTCTGTAGTATTCTCTGTCCTGTCGTCATGTTATTTGTGTTCAGATAGATTACGAGGTCGTCTGCAAAAAGCACGAATTTGACTGGTGCCTTGAGTGTTTGTGTGATCGAATTTATTGCTATGAGGAAGAAGGTAACAATCAGTACTAATCCTTGAGGTATCCCATTTTCAATTGTTGTTTGATCTGATAGGTACTCATTACTTCTGACTTGTATAAAACGATTATTAAGAAAATTTCTAGCTAATGCTAAAATATTCCCATTGTTGGTATAAACACCTCAAAAAACTCTAGGGAATATTTCTGAATATCGATGTATCGTATCCAGAACGATGAATCAGTTTTTTTTTTTGAGAAACTAAAAATGCAGCAGATGCGACACTGCTTTATAATCATTTCATGTATTCAGTGTTTGAAATCAGTTAGTTGGCACTTTGTTTCTGTTGTAAGCACAAATAAAGGATTCAAGTTTTGTTATTCGACCATGGAAAGACGACATTTGACTAGAGAAGAGATGTTACGAGCCGTTGGCATGCTCCAAGCTGGGAGCTCACAACGGGAAGTATCCAGGGTTTTGGGAAGTAGCCCAAGTATCATAAACCGTTTATGGTCACGTTTCAATGAAACAGGTACTGTAGAAGAACGCCATACAGCTCGTTTCAGGATTACTACAGTCGCCCAAAACCGATTTTTGGTTTTACAAGCCAGAAGAAATCGAACTACCACAGCATCTCAATTAGCTCAAGAGCTATCACGAGTTCAAATTGTACGAATTTCCGACTAAACTGTGAGAAATCGACTACACGCGGGTCAACTCCACTCCAGACGTCTTTTAAGAGTTCCACAACTGACCCATGGAAGTCGCGCTGCTCGTTCCAACAAGATAATGATCCTCCTTATCGTGCAAGAGTTGTCTTGAACGTTCTTGAAGAGAATGATATCGATCTTCTACTGTGGCCATCCTGCTCCCCAGATCTGAATCCCATCGAGCATGTATGGGATACCCTAAAAAGAAATCTCTCTCTCTCAAAACGTCTTCCATCATGAACAGGAGCTTAGATTAGCAGTTCAGGGGCTTGGAATGACTTAGGCCAAAATGTAATTGACAATTTAATATTGAGCATGCCGCGACGATGCCGAAGTGTCATTAATAACAGAGGTGGACCTTCTAGGTACTGAAAAATATAGGTACTTCCATATCGTTTCGAAAATATTAGTTCAGGATTTTTTTTTGTGTTTCACCAAATATCGTCATTTTCAAATTTCAAATTGTTTTTATAATAGATGCTTTGGAGAAGTCAAATATTATTTCGTTTTCTTGAGAATACATCATATACAATACATCCTAATAAAAACCGAAAGATTATATTTCAAAGATGTTGGTAAGTGTTCCTAGACTTTTTGAGGTGTTTATTATGTTTGTGGATTCATCAAATTTCTACGATTTCTAATAAATCTAATCTTTAGTTTTTGTTACCTTAATGTGTAATTTGGGTTTTGTGAAATTTTAAAATAATTGTTATACATTGTTCTGAAGAATCAGTTATTAATTAATTATGTGTCATTATTTTTTCATGCACGTCCACACTAATATTTATGGAACCACCAGTTTGAACTACGTAGAAAAGCATAACATTCATTACAGTATAATTTATACACTCCGCTTTTACCACCTGTATCAAGTCGATCTTTGTTATTGCCCATGAGTGAACCTGAATATTTCTTGTTTGTACATAATCTATTGGATTTCAATCAATGCTGTAATGTTTAATTGTTTTGTGAAGCTGAATAGTGGGGTAAATCGAGGAAGACTATAATTTGTGTTGTTTTCTAGCTATTATTAGTCTATGATGTAATTTTCGTACCCGTCATTCACTAATGTTTTCAAAATTCTAATTTCTTTTTCAAAGTTTTTTTCGTATAATGGGTCCGTGAATAATGTATGAATCGTTGACGTGTTATTTTATGTAGATATAAAGTTGTGTTATGAATAAAATGACCATTATTTTTCTTTAAATGTTAAGTTCAAGATGATAAGCTGCATAATTTGAATATCTTAGAAATGACGTGTTTTATTCATAGTTTAAATTTCATGGTGAATTGGATCATATCATGAAGTCAGTTCAACAATTTTAGGAAGAGGTTCAATCGTCTGAATATAAAATATCACATCAACAAACATACTGTTGACAACTTTTCTGAGTTCTTCAATCGGTGTTAATGGGAAATTAAACTGATCTAGCATTAGGAGAAATATTGAGTGTGTTTAGCTCTTCTGTTAGTTGCGGAGTATCTTTGATTGAGTATATTAAGTGATGTTCAGCTGAATGATGTAAAGCATTTGTGAAGTACAGATGAGTTTCTTTGTCTCTCTTTGTTGACGAACTATCAGGTTAAAGGTTGCAATTTTGTTTTTAATTCTGGACTTCTGTGAGTAGAGTTGCTGCACATTTCTTCGTTTTACTAACTTTTGCCGCCATCGCAAGTTATAATGGACTTCGACCCATTGTTCGAAATGGGAACATTTGCGGAAATTTATTTCATTCAGGCATATTCATTTTATTCAATACTCACTGAATCATTCAAGTGTTTGCTTATCGGTTGTTCACCTGTTCCGATTTTTTGTTACTACATAAAAACTGGTGATGTCTCTAAACTGCAATCAGTGCAAAAAAACTCGGTACCAAAGGTTACAGATTGCAGTATTCAGAATGCGAATCATGGTATCACAAATCTTGCATTACAATCAGCACATCGCATATTGAGCAAGTGGAGAAACGTGAGGTCCGTTGTATTCCCATTTGTTGTGTTGCAAAGGATGATGTTCAGCCGTCTGAAGATGATAAGATGTTATCTTGCACACCTTATATAAAACCAAGTATCAAAGCATCTGATTCTATTACATTACAAAATGTGAAGTCTAAATTGAATAGCATCGAGAATTAATATAATATGTTGCTATCTAAATTAAAAAAAATACTTCTCTCAAATCTGAGTTGAACGTTGTCGAAGAGGAGTTCGAAATTCTGAAGAAAAGAACTCTCAATTTTGAAGAAGTCATTTCTGAAATCAATAATAGAACTTCGAGGGCTAGAAATGTGATATTACTCGATGTTAAGGAATCTGCCCATGTTGATCTCAATGATAGAATCGCCGAAGATATGGAGGAGGTTGCCCAACTTGTGGCACCGGCAGGAATTGTTTCAACTGACATAATGAGAGTTTTGAGAGTTGAGAAAAAATTTAACAGGAGTCGCCCAAGGAAGGTTTTCTGTTTAATGCTGATGTTGCTCTAAAGGTTCTTAAGAACAAAACTGCAATTCGTATTGCTTGCAATCAGAATTTGTCACTTTTCGATGATCGCACCGAAATTCTGAGAGCTCATATGAAGGATATCCGGAATCAACTTGAGTTGCATAAACAAAATGGAGACAAAAATCTAACTATAAAATATCTGAAGGGTGTACCGGAATGAGAATCAAACTAGATGCAGTGTACTTATAGTTGGAGCAATGCACTTTTGTTTTGGTTGTACTGACGAAAATTGGTTGAATGCCAGTTGTCTGGACACTGACGTTTGTTCTTCAAGTTATGCTCATTTCGATTTGACAGGTGCAGGGCTAGTAGTTCAAAATCTGACGGTGGTGGTGTGGCCATTCTTGTTGCCTCAAATTCAAGTGAGAAAATCATAAATCACAAGGTAGAAAATGTTGAGCAATTGTTCTTGCTAATTTCTGATAGAAATCGCAAATTTGTTATCGGAGGCGTCTACATACTGCCGTGTTTTGAAGAATTAGTCTACTCATCACATGGTTACGCAATAGAACAAATATCGTTATTATACCCTCATTTAGAGATGTGCGTTTGCGGTGATTATAATGTTCCCAAGTGTGGTTTGAGCGAGGGTAAGTCTGTGTTGTGCGGAGAAGATAGTCCTGCTTCACCTTTCAAAGAAAGTGCTGACTTTGTTAACCTTTCTCAGGCCTGTGAAATTGGGAATAGCCGTAATGTTTACTTAGATTTGGTTTTTGCCCACGATGAAACTATTCGCGTCTGACGCGATGATTCATTTCAGGAAGGTAGCATGCATCACCCGGCTCTCCAATTTTGCGTAGCTGTGGATAAACCTATCATTTTGCGAGGAATCATTTGACTTCCGTAAAGCTGATTATGTTGGACTTAATGAGTATTTATCTGGATGCGATTGGTCTTTTGACGCTAGTTACCTTAATTCTTCCGTTTCTGAATTTTACAGCTGTATGTTTTTTGGCTTTAATAAATTCGTACCTAAAGTTGTAACGTAAAATAGGAAATATCCAATATGATTTTCTGAAGATTCCATTAAGTTTACTATTTTTAAGAAGAAGGCTTATTGCAGATTCAAGAAATTTGGCTGACTACGATTATTTTTAAGATCTGCGGTCTGATTGCAAGTTACTATCGGATCGGCTGTATGATGAGAATAGACAATATTGAGAATTCGATCCATTTTAACCCCAAGGCCTTCTGGAGATTTATCAATTCAAAAAAGAAAACATCAGAACTTCCCAACTGCATGGAATATGATGATGTCATTAGTGAGGATGGTCGAATTGTAGTTGATCTGTTTGCTGTTTTTTTTTCGGGGATATACAGCAAAGATGCTGTTGTTCCAAATGAAATTGAATATGATAGCTCTTTAAACATTGAAAACTGCCGATTCTCTCCTACTGTGGTTCTTGTGGTTGTAAAAAACCTAAGACCAGGGCCTTCTACTGGCTGAGATGGAATACCATCCATAGTTCTAAAGAATTGTGTTTTTGTTCTTGCTACTCCAATTGGTAATTTGTTTAATATTTCTTGGGGTTGTGGCTAATTTTCCGCACTATGGAAACAGAGTCTCATTGTTCTCTTGTTTAAAAACGGTTCAAGATCGCTAATGAAAAATTACAGAGGTATATGTTTACAATCTGCCTTACCTAAATTACTTGGTTGCATGGTCTGTAATTACCTTCCTTGAAAGTGCTGCTCTGTTATCATAAATGAGCAACACGGTTTTCGTAAAGGCCGTTCTACTATAACTAATCTTGCACTCAACTTGAAAGATATAATTGAATGCTTTGAGGCGGATTTCCTGTTAGAATCTGTGTACACTGATTTTTCCAAGGCTTTTGATATGGTTAGTCATAATATTTTATTAATTATACTTGACGCTCTTGGCATAAGAGGTTCCCTGCTCTCGTGGCTGGCAGATTTTTTATGTGGTAGAACTCAGATTGTTAAATGTAGAAACTTTAACTCTAGAGAGAATTGTGTAACTTCTGGCGTGCTACAGGGTTCTCATCAGGGTCCACTGCTCTTTAGCATTTTCGTTAACGATATAAAGAATTTTATTTCAAACAAGTTTCTTACGTTAGCAGATGATTCGAAAATGTATTCAGTTGTAAAGAACTCGCAGGACTCAATGTTTCTGCAATCACAGATTGATGCTTTTTTCTACTGGGTCGCATTTACCAAGTAAAATTGACTTACAAAATGTGATGAATACTTTCGGGTTGGGTTCTTTGGAGAACCGGCGGAAGGTATCTGATTTATGTTTTTTGCATGGTATATTGAATGGTTCTGTTGACTGTATTGATCTGTGGGATGTAATTGATATTAACTTGCCACTTAGGCGAACTCGACACACGCGACTATTTAGTATCAAAATGCATAGATTTAATTACATTTGCAATTTCTTTATCTACCGTACTCTTACCTTGGCGAACAAAGTTCCATGACTCGATTTCTTTTCTGTTTCTCTTAGAGTCTTCAAGTCTAAAGCTTTTTAGGCGTTGAGATCACTCAAAAATTGTATTTTCTTTTTCTTTATGCTTCACTACTGGGCACTATGTATAATGCTCACCGAATTGTTTGTATTGATTAGTTTTTGTATTAAAGGGGGTTTCCCGCCTGTCCATATTATTCTTTTTTTGGAACTGTATGTTACTTTTCCTTTGTATGATCAATAAATAAATGAATAAATTCGTTATTATTCTTTCAAGATGTTTGCAAAGGTTTGGGGCGGGTTTATAAGTATATGAAACAATTGGCCTCATCGCACAACCTTCTCTATTATGTATTTAGAACAGCATAAAGTACATAAATTCTAAAAGTTTTCACCGAAAAAGAAAATTTATTTTCAGACAGCACAGTCGAGCAGGTTTTGATGGGTTCTTTAAAAGATTTCTCAAATTGTATAGGTGAATCGAAGTTCAATGAACCATATCTTAAAATCAAGAAATATAATGATTATATGAGGATTAACAAACAGTGTCTACTCAAAAATATCCAACCCTAGAACATTAAAATAAAATGTAATATCGTTCAATTGAATTCAAATCTACCGTGAAATCATCGATCAAAATTATGCTCAACCCAATGGTATACGATTTGGAACAATCTTAAATTACATTTGAAAGTATGCGCCTTGTGAACTATCTTTATTTTGAATGCATTGAGTAACATTGGAACATCTTGACCATAAAATCCGAGAAGAAAATAGGATAGTAGAATATGAACAGTAAAATTAACCCTAACAACAATCGATTCACTGAAAAAATAGAGTTATAAAACTCACCCTTCTCAATATATTCTCAATATTCCATCTTAAAAGTGGTAACAATTAAATGAAGGCCTTTTCTCCAATTAAAAAGGTAACAAACTAGCCATATCGAAAGCCGAAAGAAGCAATACTAATAAAAGAGCTAGAAACACACAATATTCCCCCTAATGCTAGATGTTTCATTTGATATTATAAATTTATTCCCATCCACACTTCGAATAAAGAACTCAACATTATTATTAACAACCAATTACTCAAAAATACAACATTGACCCCTCACATCAGATTAGAATCTATCCTATTATTTGCAGCAGAGCTGTTTCAAATTCAGTAATGAAATTCACCAACTACTAGATGGTCTTCCAATGGGTTCTCGTCTTTATATTATTTTGAGCGGAATCTTCATGATAAATCTTGAAAACAAACTTTTCTGTTCATGTAATAAATTGTAATTGGATAAGTAGTGATAGACAAATGAATCCCTCTCTAAAATTCTTGAATTCATAAACGTATTTCCCATCCGCATGATATCAAAATGCCTGCGTTTCATACATTTATGCATAGGTTTCCCACGGTTTCCATTTCACGAAAACACGTTGAAGAAGAAATTGGAATTTTGGAATTATTAGCGTCAACTAACGGGCACGACAATAACATAATGGACGAATGAACAAAACAACATAAGCTATTATTTTCCTCGATTTACCCCACGCTTCAGATTCACGAAAAAATAAAATATCACAGCATTAATTATGTCCAATAAATAAGTACTAGATCATATATTGAAACAAAATAAAATCAACACAATATGTACGAATAATAATATTAGGTTAAATTATTTTAGGTTAGATTTGTTTTCACTCTTGACCTTAGTTCTTACTTGATGAGTTAAGTGAGGAGCATCAGATTGGTGCTGCCTTTACGGATCTTATCAAGGCTTTTGATCGAATTTGTCATGCCGTTTTAGATATCAAAGGGGAGTCGGCTGGTTTTGTGTGACAATTTTCGAATTGGGTTAAAAGTTGCTATAAAGTCAAAATAAAAAGTTTTGAATCATCAATTATTTCTGTAACTCCTGGTGTTCCACCGGGCAGCCATGTAGGCCCACTTTTATTTTCACTTTTCATTAACGATATTGGTTCGGTCATTGAACAATCTGACATCCTGTTTTATGCTGATGACCTTAAAATTTTCAAAAGTATCAATGATGCATTGTCTCTTCAGGCAGATTTAGATGCTGTATCTGACTGGTTTGTCAAAAACGGCTTACAGGTCAGTTTGGATAAATGCCAGTGCATATTTTTTGTAAGTTAGATAGTGCAATTAATTTTGATTACACTATCAATAGTACCAAACTCAGCAGAGATCTCGGTGTGTTCATCGATTCACGAGTTACTTCCAAGTTTCATTTCGACACAACCAAGCCTTCAAAACCTTGGTATTAGGCGCAACACAGCTATCTTTACAAGCTGTGACATTTTGAAATTGTTATTCAATTGATATTGCAGGCCTATTATTGTGTACGCCTCGACTGTCGGGTCACCTTTCTTTTTGGAGCATTTGAATTGATTGAAGGGGTCCAGAACAATTTTCTTCTTTATATATCGTATAAAATGTCTATCCCTGGGATACAGTTTTCTGCAACATTTGTCAGGGCTGAAGTGAACATGAGAAAGCTATCCGAACGAAGAATTGTGCTGGATCTTCTCTTTATCTATAGATGTCTTGATGGTGAGGTGGATTGTCCCGATTAGTTGTATCAGATTGATTTTCATGTTTCTGGGAGGATTACTAGGGGTGAGCCCCTCTTCAACTCACCTATTTCTCGTTTGCTACGATTAGCTAATAACTACCTTTATACAGACTGGTGTTGCAGCCTTTCGCCTGCTGAATTGAAATCAAAGATTCATTCAATTATTTTTCCTACTGAGTATTTGACTGATTTCAATTCATGCATATTGTTTTAATAACTTTTTTCATATTGGAATTGCAAGGTTCATACCGTTAATAAATAAATAAATAAAAAGATTGACTTGATGAAGGAGTATGTAAATCATATTGTAATGACTGTCCTGATTTTTATATGGATCAAACTGGTTCTTCCATCAATATTATAGAGAAAATGAAACAAATTGATTATACATAATGAATTAACAAACGGTTTCTCATAACATTATTCAAATGAAATTTTCTTCTATATATCACGAAATCTCAAATTTTATATTCAGGTATCAAAACCTAAAGATTGAGTTTATTAGAATTCGTACAAATTTATTTCATCATCTCACAAACATAATCAACCAGTAACTAACGATCAGCTTGATTTCCGTTTGTCTCTACTTCTCTCATCTGTTTGTTAGGTATGAATGAGTCTCAGTTTCTGAGAACATATATCAAACATATTTTTGTTCAATATGTTTTGAAAAACTCAAGCATAGTGCATTTTCTTCAGTTGCTTAATTATTCAGTAAGAATGTTTCACCAAGTGATTAACAAAGCTTCCATATCTCGAAATAATTTAATTGTTCACCAGTGTTATTGATGAAACTTCGTTCCATTCGCAAGGCGGTTTCAGGAAATACTGATTGAATTTTTTTTTCATAGAAAATTGATATAAGAAATCGTATTTTTGCTTCTTCCTGCAGATTATGGTAAAGTGTGGAAGATTGTCTTAAAAAACTATAAAATATTGTACTGTGGCATTACGATTCAGCTGATCGAGCATTATTCATCACACGCATATTTGGGTTTTCGTTGAAGAGAAATATAATCGTTCCTCTACTCCCAATAAAGGTCTTCAGCAGAGATCGGTTTTTGCACCAGTACTATCCAATTTATATGAGCCATATTCCTACAGCTTTCCCAAATACCATAAGTTCATTAATACCGAAAATATTTTTCAGGTGGAGTCATTTTCTTTGTCAAAGTTAGTTTTTTTTTATATGAATAAGAATCAGAAGGGAAAATAAATTGACGCTTTTCCAATAATTGTCCACTGAATCATAATTTTACCTCAAATCACTTATTGAGACTCTTCACTAAACTCTTCAATAACTTTCGAATGCCTCAATCAATGAACTTTGTCAAAGATGGAAACAAGGAATAATATCCTACACAAACAAATTGGGTCTCTCGGGATTGCCGATACTGCTCTAGCTCTATTCATATTTTCAATTTAATACTAGGTTTGGTCTACTTCCATATTGCTCCTGTGAGTTGAATCTTCTATGTTTTAATCCTCCACATATCAGCAGTTAATTATTTGGACTTGAATAAAAGTTGGAATAAGTATGACTCTGTTCCGGATTTTTGTCACTCATTCTCGAACTTTGGAGTACACTTATTTTGAGATTAGATTCTCGAAAACCGATATGGTAGCTTGATTTTCTGTATACTCCTTTCTCTAAAATGCGAATGGTATAAGGTTATTATTTCTGTTCGAAAGCCTAGTTAGAAGGTTCGTGATTCTGATATCAGTAGAATGATTTAGTGTCACTCGAATCGTTGGAAAACAGATCATTAACGTTTCAATCGTATTTTATTAAGTGGAATCTGTTGAAAATCAAACTTTTCATTATGCAGAGGATTAGGATACTGTGGGTCGTTTAGTCCTGGCTCTCCTATATCTGACTACTACCATCCCACTGCCCACAACCTTTCCTATTCCATTTTGGGGTCGCAACACACTCGCCTACTGACTGTTACTAATGTCTTTTCGATAGTCGACAGACCCCAAAGTTACTAAGCAATGAAAGATTACGGGGTAACCAACAAAATATCGAGTAAGTCTTCTTGGAGAAGATATTGATAAAATTTGCCCTGTATTCTGAGCTTGTAACAGAAATCTGCCTTACGAAACAAGTTGCATTTCTGTAAGAATCATGATGAAATCCATAAGCTAGCCACTATCAGATTTCTTCTTTTCAATCTGATGATCCTAATGGAAAATACGGCAGAATATTAGCGAACATCGTAATGAATATTAAGAGCATCTTTTCGGCCGTTTGGCAACCACCTGCGGCTCAAGCGCAAGCGTCGGCCTTCGGCTCTAAGAGCGTTGAAAGCACCGACTTTCAGTATGTTCGGATTTTCCTCCGTCGAAATACAGATTGCGGGAGAAATAAGTGTGAGCGATTTGTTCGGAATAGTTTAAAGGTGAACTCTTATTGTGTTTGATTGCTGTTCGATATAACAGGTGTGTTTATCTGTGAGAAGAAAATGGCTTTCGAATTTTATGTTAGATATATTTAGGTGATAGAAAACTAATAGATAGAAAATTTTCAATTAATTTGAATTCCTCAAAGGAAAATGCTTATTTTGAAAAATTTTACTATTTTTTCAAATTAATAGAACTATTATATTATCATCATATATTAAAATCAAGATGAAATGATGATAAGACTACAATACTTATGGGTGACTTTTTCGTACGCCGATATACTTGAGGTAGTGATTCTTCAGCCAAAACGATATCTGTCAAATAATTTTCTTTCTTTGATATGTAGATCTCACAGCTCGATGACGTAAAATAAGGTTTGCAATATTTTTTTGGGGATAAAAAACAATAGAATTGAATTTCTAAGGAAACAGAAAAATTTTCGTCTGCATTATTTCTCTCGAAAAATAAATATTTGCTGAAAAGAAATTATTATTTCAGCAGGCTGCTGTAAATCATTATTTTTAGCAGTTGTTATTTCTATCTAATATTTGGTGCATTTTTCATGATTTTCGTTGAATTCGATAACTAAAATTTCTGTGTTTTTCACCCTATGAGGTGTATCCACATTCTAGTCATGAACTGGCTAACATGCATGATGTGAACGATTATCTGATAGTAATACCTCATTACTATAAGACTGTAGTATACCTCATTACTGCAAACAAGCCGCACGCTTGTTTGCAGTAAGAATTCCTCAACCAATCAAAAAAAATTTGTTACCATGACTGCAAGACTATATATATCGAGAGTTTCAAGTCCAGTGCGAAATAAATTTGGGAATCCACGATCAGTTAGAATAATAACATAGAAACCCTTATTTAACAGAGGATTTTCAGAATTTCAGGGTGATTATTCTCTTCGTTTGCAAAAGGAAAATTGAAAACTACATCGAAACAAATTGAAAACCATATTCTGTCTTCATTTTGGGCAGCCGTATGTCGGAAAGGGGGAGTCGTAAAAGAAGTTTTTGTAGATCTTTCTTATTTTGTCTTGTGGAATCCGCACCAGAGGTATATCTTCTTACGTAGAAAAAACCCTGCATAATAATTTCGACACATTCTCTTGGGACAAAGCCGAATAACGTCAGCGCTGGTCTTTCTATCATTATTCACTGATTTGGAGTGATTCGGTTGAAGGTACTGTCGGGCATTCATTTGGTGCTTTATATTTTGGAAATCATAGGTTATACGTTTCACGTTATACGTTAGCATTACATAATTCTGAAGATTTTCGCAAAACTGTCCACCCAACAAAATATTCAAATATGAGCATCCCTCTCGGCACACCAGACGCAGTTGTGAATTTTATTAATTATTACTGGTAAAAATGTTTAACTTGGCACTGTTCAGCTTCGAACAGTAATACAAACAAGGCTCATCCTGCTTCCGTAAGCACTGCTATCCAGTGTGATCATACTACATTCCTAAGTTATACTTTGCAGCAAATCATCATTATTCACAAGATTCATTTCCACATTTTGTATGTACGCGAAAGTACATAGTTAAATCTAGAACGAGTACAGAGCATTCTACTATAAATAAACAAATTCAGTGATTGCAAATCTATCATTCATTCAGTTAAGTACATTTAGAGCATAGTGAAGAGGAAGTCTATCAGAAAACAAATACAGGTCGTTTTCTATCACTACCTTGCTGATTTTTCGTTTCAAGAATCAGTTAAGAATTGATAACATTTTACAGAATATGAGCCATCCCATTAATGAAAGCATCACCGATAAATCTGGTTCCGAGGCTGTTCACAAAATGCTTCAATATTGAACCTGCGTAGATTTCTCTGAAGTTATATAAGGGTTTTATCGATTCAGTATCACACATGCTGCTTGTCAACATAACCAATTACAATGAAATTCGGATCGCTCACAATTATTTAACTAGTCAACTTGCATTTTATAGAAATGGAACTTCTGAAGCTTAGTCACCTAACGTAGCGATGAATTAGACCTATTACTTCACACATCTGTCCCAAACAAGTGGTTGGATTCGCGGCTAATTATCCCAACTCAAGTTGTGTCATTTCATTCAGAACTGCATTGCCTTGCCTATTCTTATTCTTTACTAACACAGTGGCCTCAAACTACACGTTAAGTAATGTGACAAATTGGTGGTTCACATTTTTAACTGAATGTCTTCAAAATTCTGGCTGTAGTACGTTCACATCTTCATCTTTATTAATAAGAATTGTATTTACTTTTTCGGCAATTGAAGACGTCTATTTTTCAAATGAAACTAAAACGATTAAACTTGCAACTGAAAATAAAAGAACCCATAGAAAAGGAAGAGCTACTGAAGCTAAGCACAAAAATGAGATTGTAGTTTTGTTTATTGATTATATTGCATTTTCTGACCGTTGACTGTGACAGAAATACCAAAGCATTGCAACGAAGTTCAATTTTTTCAATTCCATTCGCTCAAAACACAAACAAAATTTGACAACTAATTTAGGATGTGAATTTGAAGAAAACACATTTCAAAAGTTCACATCTGGTAACAGTACTAAGGAAGATATGCGCTATCCAACGAAGTGTCACAATAGGTGTGCACCCATTTAAATGTTCTTAATTCGTGGGATAAGGAAGCGAGCTGGAACACATTCATTCTGCAATTATAAAGTGGCTCCCAGAACGAGTTTGTGATAATTATTGGCACTGCAATAGTTCTTGAGATATCTTGAATGAACAGTTGAACAAAATCAACTTCTTTACTAGGTTTATTTTTCACAGAAGGCGGACTTTAAATAAAATCAATTCTGCAGAACGTCAGGCAATTTTTTTACAAGGACCATTCTTAGTCATTTATTTTTTATTCGTTAACAACTTTTCGTTAAATTGCACGATATGTCACTTTACATCTCATTGGAAAAGGTCTCAAGAGGAATGCAATGAAATTTTAGTTTCAACGTTTTTATATTATTTTGTGTACATTTCTGCAACAAATATAAACTCACGAATTAATGGCCATATCTGGCATTTAATGCTCAGTAAAAGTATCACATTTCTTTTTCAATTAATAATTCTAAATGAATCGCATAAAATAGAAATGTTGATATTGATTAGTTACAACGTCAGAACCAGAACTGTGCTCATTCAAATTTTTCGAGAACGCATCAAGACTTACACTCAATACGCTGAGGTTTGATGAGCAAAATTTAACCACAATACTGGTAATTAGGGCATGTGAGGCAAGTATCAGAAAAAAGACACCAAACTGCATATTCTGCTGAAAATTTGATGTCTTCTTCCCGGTAAATTGCTAGAAGCCATAATGTTTGTGATAAAACCGTATCGAAATTATTAACGAATGCTAATGCATCCTTATGATATGCAATTTATACAGTAGTTATCTAATGAATAAGAATGCATGGTGAATTTCGTCGATCAAAATGGCATCGGCTTACTTTTCTCGAATAAATCTTCCTTTACATTGAACGGCGAGGTCAATCGTAAAAACTGTTGATATTGTACGGTGATTTGGGATTACTCTGTAAAGAATATCACAAAATAAGGTGCAAGTATTTAATTAACAAACGTGATAGCTATTTCGATATTTTTACCATCAACAGACGCTTACGAATTGTAAGTTAAAACTGAGGTACAGTTGTTTGTCTTAGACATATAAAAACATAAAACAAATATAGAATTATAAAGAGAGAAAAACAACAAGCTTCTACTATTGGAATATAGATAGTTCGTTAAAGTTACATTTATTATTACTTGAAAATCCCAAATATTGGGGAATAACATAGGTCTGTATTGTCGTCAAGAAGAGTAAGTTTGTTTATATTGTGTTAAGCTTTGAAAATTTCCAGAAATTCTAGGTAATTGAGTTTATTGCTTTTCGAAGCACGATGAATACTGTTAAGATTATCTATACTAGGAAAGCGGTGGTTGTTATCTAGGCAATGGTGTGTGATGGTGGAGTCACTTTCATTTTGACAAAATTTTCTTTGTATCTAATGCAAAATGATCTTCCTGTCTGACCTATGTATACACGGTTACAAACAGGGCACCACAGTCCGTATACTCCAGAATTATCTAATTTGTGAGTTTTGTCTTTGGCATTGAAATAAATTCGTGATAATCTACATGTAGGTGTGAAGGCAATTTTTATATTGTGACTTGACATTCTATTTGCAACTTGTTGTGAAATTGGACCAAAATAATTTATAGAAGAAAATTTTCGAATATTAGTATTTGGTTTAACATGGTGGTATATACTTTTGTAAGCTGTGTTTGTTTTTAAAGAACTATTGTGTCTACTATGGTAGAGGGGTTACCGTTATTACTGGCGATAGTTTTTATTATGTGAATTTCCTTGTTAAGATTTTCAATAGAAAGTGGTAATAAAAATGCTCTATAATTCATTAACTTGAAAACGGCTAGTTTATGTTGCAAGGGGTGAGAAGAGTCATGAGGAATGCGAATATATGTGAGAGCAGGTTTTCGAAATATATCATGCAAAAGAGTTATTTTCTCGGGAAATGGTTAAGTCTAAAAGAATATATGTGAGAGCAGGTTTTCGATATATATCATGCAAAAGAGTTATTTTCTCGGGAAATGGTTAAGTCTAAAAAATTTAGTCGATAGTTCGTTTCTATTTCTAACTTGAAATTGTTTTTTAGGTTGCTATTGTTGATTGAATTCAGAGAAAGATCAAGTTGTCTTGATGTACCTGTAAAGCGCGCTAGTATATTATCAACATAACGATACCAAAAATTATTTGAGAAGCTCTGCGATTTTGAAATTTTTATTTTCTATATGACTCAATAACGATAAATAAATGTGTATTATATGATTTTTATAATAAGAAAAGTGTCGAGTACCCTAAAATATTGCGGAGCACTTACTTTCGGTTCCTCAGTCAAAATTCAAACACTTTAGTTTTAATTGGCACTGTATTTTACTACTTTACTACTATTTACAAAATTATTTTTTTCATATATATACACAAGAAAAAAAACTTGTTTAAAGTATGAAGGCATGAAACAGAGGAGACGTCTCAATCTCAGAATGCTTTAATATCGTTCTATGGCGCCTCGGGCTGGTAAACAGGTCGTTGCTACGTCCAAACGTCTGGGTAGGTCTTGTCTTCGAGGTCCAACGTAGGACCTGTTCTGTATTAGACACTATAATTCAAAAAAAAAAAGAATTTACAATATTTCAATTCATAAATGATTAAACAAAACGTGGCTCATTGAAGTTAAAAGCGAAATGAAAGAAAAAAAAGAAGAGAACAGAAAAAAATTATGTAACGATAGTGTTGAGATATTTTAGGAGAAATCGAAAAAAGAGAGAACAATCGTTCTTTCATACTTAAGCTCTTTACTATCCAAGTTTGATGAATTGATCTGTTCATCTGAACGATGAAATCCCTAACTCTTTGGTTGACATTGAAGGATATACTACTAGATGTGACAGACAAGATCGTAGGGTTGGGGGAGTTTGTGTTTACCTTAGCGATTATATTACCACAAGCTTCCAACTGTATACCGAAAAAATTGGAATTCCCAGCATCGATGTTATATCAATTTGTTTATCGAAGGCTACCCTCCATTTAAATTTTACCTGTATCTAAAGGCCACCTTATATGACCCGAGAGACAGACTCTGAACTGGTCCAGTATCTTAATCTCATCTATACCAGAGAAAATCTTGTTGTTGTTGGTGATTTCAACCTTCCTGGAATCACCTGGCCGATTTCACAAATTCCTAATTGTAATTCCAACAGTGCTACCTCAATCTTTATTCGTTTCCTTGCTGATGTGTATCTTTTCCAAACAACTCTTGACTACTCCGGATTTTCACTCGCGAATGGTTATCTCTGATTATGTGGTCACTACGTCTAAAATTCAAATCCTTTCACTTCCATCTAAATCACTGTTACTTACTTCGATGCAGTAAGAGGAGAGTTATCTGAAGTTGACTTTCCTACTATTTTTGAACCCAGAGATGACCTCAACGAAGTGTGGCAAGATTCTCTTGTAGCCGTCACTTCAAGCATCGATGAGAATTCGACAGAAAAGGTTCTTCTCACCAATCCCTTAAAACGTTGGCTCAATGAAGAACTCATGAAAATGCTCCGTAATAAGAGAAACCTCTGAAAGAAATTTGAAAGAACGAAGAGTGCTACTGATTATGCAACACATCGCAATTTCTCGAATTATCTCACGAACTCCATTCCAGACCTGATAACGAGACCTCAATAGCGAACTCTGAAATCCAAAAACGTCTATATAAATACATTGGACCAGGTTTGCGAAGTAAAGTGGGGACCCCTTTCTACGTCATTCTGATGGGAGCCTCTGCTCGACGGATGGTGAGTCTGCGGAGTTGCTCGCTGAATCCTTTGCTGAGGCGCTGAGGAACCTACTGATAACACCCTTCCCAAGCAGCTGTCACCTCGAGTGAGGATGCAATTTCAAATATATCGTTCACAGCCGAAAAGGTGAAAAAGTATATTTCTAAACATAGAGGTTCCTCATCTCCAAGACTGGATGAAATTACTGTTGATCTACTTGAAAACAATGCTGACATCCTTTGCTACCCACTGTCTCAGATTTTGATTTCTTTCGAACACTCCTGTTTGCCTTCTTCATGGAAGGTTGTTTCCATCACTGCCATTTAAAAAGAGGGCGATAAACTGAACATTAAAACCATCGCCCTATCAGCCTATTTTCTATACCTTCGAAGATAATGGAATCAATCATTGCGGACATGAACTTTTCAAGAACTTTAGATCGCACACCAACGCGCCGGCTCCTTCACTGATCACTGTTCGTATTCTGCTTCAACGTCCGTTACTAGAGGTGTATCTCAGGGCTCTGTGCTCGGCACCTTTTTCTTTGTTTTGTATGTGAGTGGTCTAACTTTTCATATCAAGAGCAAAAAAGCCTTCTATGCCGACGAAGTCAAGTTTTATACGAATCCGTTTGATCTGCATGGCATCCTTCAGAACGACTTAAACTCCGTTGGCAGGTGGTTGTATTGATTGGCTGCTTCCTTTGAACATCGAGAAATGTGTAGTATTATATATGAAGAAAAACAATTCTAAGCTATCCTTCAACCATTACGGCTCAAAATTACAAGGAGTTTTGTCGCATGTCGATTTGGGGGTGATCATTAACCTGTGTTGTTCCGACCTCATAAGTGCGTTGTGTAAAAGGGCTAACTCACGGCTCTATCTTATTCGCTGGTCTTTCGCGGAGATTTCATTTAGTGCGTCCATCAAAGTTCATGAAACGCACGTGCGACCATTGATGGAATACTTCGATCCAGCTTGGTGTCCAGTTTTGTTGCGCGATCTGGATTTGTTGGAGGGTGTGCAACGTGTGAAACATCTTAATGACCTCTAAAACGTGCGATTTAGGCACAAATATTTAGTAGTAGTAGTATTATTATCTGCCGGGTAACTTCTAGAAAAAACATTTTTATACAATATATTATCGTCAACTTTAAAAGAAGGGGAAATGTTCAGGATTGTCAGTGACTCTACTGACTAACCTGCGGTAATTCCTCTCCAATTTCAACTGTGGCAAATTCAGAAGTGAAGCTTCGCTATCAACAGGGATTCTAGAAAGTGCATCAGCCATATTGTTCTCTGAACAACGACGGTGAACTAACTTGAATTGAAAACACGATAGCCTGACTATCCACCTAGACAACCGAGGTGACGGATTCCTCAGAATTAAACCATAATAGCACTGAATAATCAGAGATAACCGTAATCTCACTACCCTTGACATATTACCGAAGTTTCTCTGTATCATAAAGAACAGCTAACAGTTCTTTCTCCGTGGTGCTGTACTTCCTTTGACACATTCAAAGTTTTACTAAAATATGTCATATGATATGCACCAATGGAATGAATCGAAGCATCACACATTATATATTTGCATCTAACGTAAATTAATGTTTTGATTAGGGATTATACTCAGTGACTTTGTTTTTGGACCTTACGAAGGCTTTCGACTGTGTGTCTCACTAAGCTCTTCTGGTCAAGCTTGATCGATATGGTTTCATTGGGGGTAGTGTCAAACTTATTGAATCTTTTCTGTCGAATAGGTATCAATGTGTATATGCTCAGAATAGTTGGTCGGAGAGGACACTAGTTAATGTAGGGGCACCTCAGGGCTCAACCATGGGCCCATTATTATTTTTGATTTTCATTAATGACTTTCCAAACTACATGACTGACTGTGAGAACATATTATTCGCAGACGATACTACAATCTCTATGGCTTGAGGAGATCTTGGCGAGGCTAGTAATTTGTTTGAGAGTACACAGTCGAGGGCTCGGGAGTGGTTTTCGGGAAATCGGTTGGCTATGAATCGTGAGAAGACCGAAAAGGGGATCTTCAGTCTGAGACGCACAGAGCTCTCTAGTGCTAGGTGTTGACTTCGATACAAAGCTGACTTGAAGAATCCTCATTGATAATCTTGCTACGAAATTGAGTAAAAATATAATTGTATTGAGAAACTTGAGATCCCCAGTTTCACAAAATGTTCTGAAATCAGGTTATTCTGCGCTTTGTGAGTCACATCTGCAATACGGTTTATTGGATTACACAAATAACGGAATGGTCCCAACTTTCTGTCCTTCAAATTTTATAATGAATTGCCTGTAAATGTTAGAACACTCCCATTGGTGAAATTTAAAAATAAAGTGAAAACCTTTTTAATTGATAATGTTCTGCATGATTCTAAGGATTTTCTTACTTTGAATTTCCTTATTTTCTGCAAGTATAATATATTTCGTAGTTTACCTAGTCCATTTATGTCCCTTATTATTAAGTATATTTTACTGTGATACTACTGACCTGTGCATACACTTATGTTTCGTTATGTAGAACGCATCGATAAAGATCGATCTATCTATCTAACTATACTGAAAGGTTTAGAGAAGTCCGGACTAGCCAGTACGAATGTGGATGCTTGAGCCTCTTTAATTCGATAAAACGACACATCTGCCTCAGTCGTCCAGTCTATTTCTTGCGCCTCCTCGCTTCCTGGAGGACAGAAATAGGAGAAAATAATGCAAAAAAATCGTTAGTAGCCAATCAAACCAATCAACCTTCTAATTTGCGTAGTGGCTGTAGGTACCGGATAATTCAGAATGGAGTCGACCTTTTCAGGATCGGTTCTTAACCCTTATTTATCAACAAAATAACCTAAAAATTCAAAAGAAGGTCAACAAAACTGTGACTTAGAGAAATTGATAATGAGATTAGTGTCCCTTAGGTGTTCAAAAAGTTGTTGAAAGACCTTAATGTGGGTAATGAAATCAGGAGTTACAACAATGATATCATCAAGATTGTAAAAAACGTATGGTTTCATGTCATCAATCGACATATGGCCTGAGCGCTAGTGTTCAAAACAAAAAATACAACAGCTTAACTTATATTAGTAATTCTAGTCTAAAATTAAAATCATTCCTCTCGGATTATAATTTCAATATAGCATTCCGAACTGATAATTTTTTAGGCCGACATATCAAAAACTGCAAATCTAAAATTGATAAAAGTAATGAATTCGGTGTTTATAAACTGTCTTGCGGGGATTGTAATGAAATTTATATTGGTTGAACTTTCAGAAATTTCAAAGTTAGATTATCCGAGCACAAACGTAGTTTTAATTATCATAAATCAGATTCCCATTATTCTAATCACTCGAAGAAAACCATAACTTCAATGATAATTTCAAAATTTTACACGATGAAAATAACAGACAAAAACTCAATCTATTGGAAATTTTAGAGATCAACAAAGAAAATAATTCAGGTAGGTTACTTAATAGTCAGTTAGATCTGAATCCTTCTCCTTTACTCAATCTTTTCAATTCATAAAGTAAGCAAGTCCGATGGGTTTTCCATCATATCTCTAGTACTTATTGTAATATTGAGTAGGAAATAAGACTAATATATAAGGAATAACTCTGTTCATTAGTTTGTATCTATCTGATGAAGCCACAGTGTGGTGAAACCGGTCATAGTTTTGTTAATATAGCAAAGATCTGAATACTTTACTTCAATCAAAAAAAAAGAAATATCATAATTCAAAAATAAATCCAATTTACCTTAAAGATACGTCGCGGGAGAACCTGGGATAGACACATTGCTATCACTATCCAATTATGCTGAAACCAATTGAGAGACAACGGTAACCGACAGATAAGGACGATTATCTGATTATTATCAGAGACAATATTTTTAACATGACTAGACATTCGAGGAGAGAAAAATTTTTGATACATCTAACTCATGATTTCCATTCTAGATGATCGAATGAAAGTTTCACAAATGGTGAGTTAGAAAGAGAAATGGGCTTCAATTTCCCGACACTGGGGACAATTTAACCGCAGCTTTTCCACTAGAAAAAACAAAAATCTTTCTGTTTCTACTGCACTCCGAATAAACCTGATTTCCTACAGTTCCAACAAGTTACCTTTCTGGAAGTATATACTTCCGATACATTTGATTTGAAAAAACTGAGTTTTAGAGATTTAAACAACTGTAAGGTATTCCCAATACGCTTACACACAGATGTTGGTTTTACATTTTGTCTATATCGTGGAGGAGAACCCAAGGCCTTGACATAATCTGCTAACAGATTATTTCTAATTCTATTAACCATGTATTCTTCTGAAACAGGGTAATTAGGGCGGTTAAATTGTACCTCCATGGATGAAATAAAAAAAGAGGCATGCAAACTACCTTCTTGTTTGCGAGCTTTAATATTCTCCAACAAATTCGTATCATAACTCTCCGGAAGAAACAATCGTTTTAAACATCCTACCAAAACATTCCAATCTTCAAAAAAAATGTTTATAAGGCCATATTGCCAGAAAACGCATGCATTCATCTCCTTCGAATGAATCAGAGGCAGCCTCCAAAAGGCCTGCATCCTTACAACCCCTAGATGATTTAAGGGACTCAATCAATAGAAGATCCTCTGCCATTGAATTTCTCAATGCCCCATTTGAAAACAGGCACCTTTTAAATGGTCTAACCAATTGAGAAGGTAAATAAGCTGCGGAGAGGGATAGACTGCGAGGCAGGGACACTATCCTGAATATTATCGTCTTTTGGAGGCTCAAACCGCTCAGCAAACTCACCCTCCCAGCCAAGGTGTTCGATCCTAAATTGTTTTGTTACCGTATCCCCTACGGTATCTCACCATAGATCGCTCTAGGCCCCTCCGAATAAGCGTGTTACCGTGTTAACCACGCTTTCTTAATCACAGATCGCCAAGTAGGCCCATCGACCAGGCGAGGCACAGAACGTACTCTGGGCCTACCTAAACCGAGGGTTTAAATATCCGTGCATTTCGGAGACTCTCGCAGTTTCTCTTCGACGACCTTTAGGAATACACTTTGTCTCAGAACACCGGCTGCAGCACGCGTTGCCACGAGCCGGCTTTCCGTACCCACGCCATATTGCCAAACCGCCGTTGTTTACCAACAAACCACGTGTTTTTATTTAATTTTAAATTTACTTTTATAAAAAGTGTTTGTGTTAACCATCAGTGTTTCCATCGTGTGTGTGACCCCATCCCGGTAGCAAGTGGAGCCCAACGTGTGCATTAGGGCATTGTTTTCTCCGTTGAGAAAAAGAACCCATCCTGACTGAGTTAGCCGATGAATATTAATACGAGAATCCAAGTGAAGAATTCCGCTACTTCCGCACACGAGGTAAATCCGACGCACGTGGTAGGACCAACGCGAACAAAAGACAATAGCAACGACGCACGTGGATAGTATTCGTCTAATTCATCTACCGCAGAATTATTCCACCACCGCAGCAGTTGTAATGAAGCATCCGATTCTTGGACCGAAGACAACACCAAGTGGCGCCCATTGACAAGTGTGTGAGTGTAGTGTTTTAAGACGACCAGTGCGCGAATAAACCTACCTGCAGACCTGCAGTCGCAGCTCTCCAACGCATGAAAAACTCATCATGTGTCTCAGTTTTTTTTTTATTTTTTTGCTTTTCTTTCAGCACTGTCCTTTTCCTTTTTAGGCAACCTTTTAATCTCTCAAGCTCATGTACCTGAGAAATAAAGATACGAAGTAGATGCTTTTCAACCCCCTTCCCCAGAACTGTTATTGTACATATCTTAGATTTAAATATTTTAAATAGAGCTTTGTACCACGCTCTCATAATGTCAGTAGCTAGACCATACGACTCGCTTACGTGAGACAAGGTTTTCTGTGGTTCCTCTTGTCATCATCGCGTTGATGCCAAATGGCGCGTAAGATAGTAAGACGTCCACAGATGCACTGCACACAGAGTCGTATTAGATTTGAGTAGGATAACTTGATAGAAAAATTTTTTTGTTTTTTTTTTCATTTTCAAAGGTATGATGTGCACGTATCCACATGTCTTTAATAAAGATACAACATGGTTTTATCAGCCGGTATGGCAATATGGAGGCGCCTAACCGCGGTCTTCAGAGGGGGGCCGTGTTACCGTATCCCCTACGGTATCTCACCATAGATCGCTCTAGGCCCCTCCGAATAAGCGTGTTACCGTGTTAACCACGCTTTCTTAATCACAGATCGCCAAGTAGGCCCATCGACCAGGCGAGGCACAGAACGTACTCTGGGCCTACCTGAACCGAGGGTTTAAATATCCGTGCATTTCGGAGACTCTCACACTTTCTCTTCGACGACCTCTACGAATACACTTTGTCTCAGAACACCGGCTGCAGCACGCGTTGCCACGAGCCGGCTTTCCGTACCCACGCCATATTGCCAAACCGCCGTTGTTTACCAACGAACCACGTGTTTTTATTTCATTTCAAATTTACGTTTGTAGAAAAGTGTTTGTGTTAACCATCAGTGTTTCCATCGTGTGTGTGACCCCATCCCGGTAGCAGTTTCTTAACACTTTTGAATGACTTTGAACAGATTTCGGAAAGGATTTGGAAAGATGAAATCCATCGACTAACTCTTCTAATTGCTTAAGAGATTGAAAAACACCCTGCTGATTTTCTTCAAAGATAAAAGTGACTTCAATTGAACTAAAACTTCGATTACCTGACTCTTGGGCAATAAATCCTCTCAACATCTTCTTTTCATCGTCTGAGGAAGTCAGAGATGCCTCTCCACGAATTGAAATTTCATAGAAGAGTTCATCAGCTCGTAGATAATTAAAATTCATTCTTTGACTCATAATGAAAATTCACAACGGTTTCAGTTGAAGAAAATGAGTGAAAGAAAATTTATATAAGCAAAACAAAACTATCAAATAAAGAAAGTAAATCACAGCTAGAACGCAAAAAGCTGACCAATATTCAAGCTCCAATTCCAAGGAGTGAAAGAAAACTAAAATTCGTATATTTATTCAACCGTCAATATCAACCAGTATGAGAAACAATATAAAAATTTAATTATTCAAACATATTCAATGAATATATTGATATCTAATGAAAATGAAAAGAGAGTTAATTTATTAAATCAAGAAAACTAGAAGAGAATTGAAGAAATCTTTTCAAAAACAACTTCAAATTATCTAATGAATGAATCAAAATAAAAAATTAATAAAGACAATGATAATGAAAATTTTAAATTTGATAGAATGAAAGCCTAATACGAACCTGAAAGGAAACAGGACACATATTCACTCACGCAAGATAATGAAATCAACAGATAAACATAGAAAAAAAAACAAAATACCTTGTGAACCAATTTCTGGTTTCACATCCAAGTGTTTGAAATTGTTTGTTGTTTTTTGTTATTCCTTTAACGTGCTCTATTTCCGCCTTTCGACCAATGGCATGCCGAGGAATTCTGTCACCTCAATAACCCGGGAATCTTGACGAATTCCTCTCGTGTCGGGCGTAGGAATCTTTAATGTCCAACATATCTCTGTTAGACAGGACCGACAGATTCACATCTCCCCCGAAAGATGGACATTCAAGCGATTCCCAGAATCCGAAAAATCCCACCGACTTTGTGGAGATTGAACCCAGGTAACTCTGCGACGAGCATCATATCTTCTACGCCACCGAGCCGGCAAGTGTGTCAAATTTAACCAAGGAATTCAAACACAAGTGCTCTAGAAAAAGAAAAACTCGTGGGCCTCTACGTTGCGACATCAATTTTATAACGACAAATATATATATATATATATATATATATATATATATATATATATATATATATATATATATATATAGGGTTTCACGCCGACGAGTTGCCCATATATCTGTTCATGCAATCAAACTGATTTCATGAAAAACTATATATAACAGAATATATACACACTATAGCATCATCAGACAATGATATCCATGTACCAACGAGTTGTGTCAGAGGCTTTCTCCCCGGAAAAATCCAGTGTATGGACCTTAGTCAAGTAACACTGAATGTTACTCATTAATAGTTTCCTTTGTGTTAAGTGGTGAACGATCGAATAGAATACTGCTCTGAATATAAATATGACAAAATTGTCAGTTAATTATATTACATTTATATAAACAAATAAATAAAATATGAAATGAGATTCTGAGCAGTATAAACTAAAGGGAAAACCTATGACCCTACCTCATTATTTTTTTCGGAAAGAAACCTACGAAGAATATTACAAGATTTGATGACTGTTATCTTTTGTAACTGTTGAAACAAATTTTTCTTCAGACCCAAAATCTCAATACTTTTGTGAAGATTCCTAGGAATGACACCTGTTGTGGAAATAATAAGCGGTAGAATAAAAATTTTTCGCCAAGCATCATATATTCAGATATATATATATATATATATATATATATATATATATATATATATATATATATATATATATATATATATATATATATATATATATATATGACATTTGTCATATTTTTCGAACGACTGTCAAAATTTTATCGCAAATTTTTCTTTATATTAAACAAGTTCCACGAAGAAATAATAAATGGACGATGTCAATCCAGATTATTAGCTCCATAATGATTCTAAAACATCTATACATCAGGACCCTCTCGGTCAAACAGAGAAGGAATTTGAGAAAATATTCCAGGTTATGTATTTTTTATCATCTCCTTAGTCCCTTCCATGACCTTGCTTGCTATGTGAAATCTTTTCTTAAATTTGTTTAGGCATATAAGAAGTTTGATTGTTAATATATTTTTCTGCTGTTTTTCTTTTTCCATTGTTACAGATGCCTGTCTTAAATATAATATATATATAATATATTCATATATATATATATATATATATATATATATATATATATATATATATATATATATATATATATATATATATATATATATATATATATATATAAACAAAAAATTAAAATAAATACAATGAAAAATTTCTAAATATATGATGCTTGGCGACGAGATTAAAAAATGTGGAAAATGAAGAAAATATTTATTCTACCGATTATTATTTCTACAACAGGCGTTATTCCTAGAAATCTTCACAAAAGTATTGAGATTTTGGGTCTGAAGAAAAATTTGTTTGAACAGTTACAAAAGATAACAGTCATCAAGTCTTGTAATATTCTTCGTAGGTTTCTTTCCGAAAATAATAATGAGGTAGAGTCATAGGTTTTCTTTAGTTTATACTGCTCAGAATCTCATTTCATATTTTATTTATTTGTTCATATAAATGTAATATAATTAACTGACAATTTTATCATATTTATATTCAGAGCAGTATTCTATTCGATCGTTCATCACTTCACACAAAGGAAACTATTAATGAGTAACATTCAGTGTTACTTGACTAAGGTCCGTACACTGGATTTTTCCGGGGAGAAAGCCTCTGACACTACTCGTTGGTACATTGATATCATTGTCTGATGATGCTATAGTATGTATATATTCTGGTAGATTGATATATTCTCATAACATTTAACGTTATCCTAATATATAATTACTCCAGGATATGTTTTGATTATAATCATTGCCTGGCAATGGTATTAATTACCGGGTGGTGGATTTATATTTTTTCATGAAATCAGTTTGATTGCATGAACAGATATATGGGCAACTCTATATATATATATATATATATATATATATATATATATATATATATATATATATATATATATATATATATATATATATATATATATATATATATATATATATATATATATATATATATACGACAAATAATGTTTCATGATATGATTATTATAATAAGAGAATGCGAGAATGCTCCGGCTCCTCGGTAGAGTCACGAGTACCCTGAAGTATTGCGAAGCATCTACCTTCGAATCCCCAGTCAAAATTCAAACACTTTAATTTTAATTGGCACTATATTTTACAACTATATATTAACAAGGTGTTTCTTTTATTAAAATACACTAAGATGAAAAACAAAGTAGACGTCTCAACCTCAGAATGCTCTAATATCGTCCTCGGGCTGATAAACGGTCGTTGCTAGGACTACCAATGCAAAAGTAAAAGAATTCTCACCCTCTCAATGCACTATCTGTCTAAGTTTTATATTTCAAAAGAAAAATATACAATATGTTTACTTACAAGTAATTAAACAGAACGCGGCTCATTGAAGTAAAAAGCGAAAAGAAAAAAGAACAAGAGAACAAGAAAAAATTAAATTACGATAAAAATATTTAAGGAGAAATTGAAAGAAGAGAGAAACATCGTTAACTCAATTACTTACCCCAAATCATTAACGGGTAAACTAACGATCCACCCTTAACACTTGAGATCTAGTTAATAGTAGGACATTTCCTTCATTCATTAGAGATATTTTTCTAAAACTCCTTCAATTCCTTAACTTTCACGAAAAACCTGATATAATTTGATTTACATAATCTAATAATTTAATTGACATAATCATTGGAAAATGGAAGGGATACAGGAACAAAGAATACTAGGGAAATTATGGAGAGGGAAAAGACAATGAACTCAAACATGAGATCACTGTATAGTTTGATCGGATCAAAGAAAATAAAAGTTAGGAATTGAAGATTGATAGAAGCAGCATGGAAAGTGAAGTAGACACGTTACAACTAATGAATATTTCAGCTAGAAGTGGACTTGAGGGAGAACCCAAAGCAAGGCCACCAGACTGTTCAAACAATTTGTTATTGAATTGAAAATAGTTTTGGTAAAGATACAGGTATAGAAGAGGAATAAAATCTTTGTAGATAATAGGATTGATATGTGAACGATCGAAAATACTAGAAATTAATGATAGACATTCATCTCCGGGGATACTAGAGTACATATCGTCGACGACTTGGAAATGTAGAAAAGCATTTATACGTATTGTACCATTTTGTAGTTTTTCGAAAGTTTCTAGGGAGTCCTTTATGGAATATTTGGGGAAAAGATTTGAAAGTTTTTTATTTTTGTAAGTTTTTTGAAAATGTAATTTAGCTACTTCGAAAGATTGAACTTTGGAGAACTAGTGTAAGAAAGAACTGGACAGATCTTTGTGAGCTTTAGTAAGTCCGTGTAGTTTGAGTGCACAAGGTTTCATATTAATGTGGGACCTTTTTGAGTTGAAGAAAGTTGTGTGAAATTTAGGCGAGAAAGCATTTAAGGGATGTTCGGAATTTTAGATAGTATACATATGAGAGATAGGAAGATCTTTTCGTATTAGATACTTAACTCTTCCTTCTGTAGAAACAAAAGTGACTGCGCCATTTTTTGTTTATGCGCGCTTCCCAGAAATAGGCGAACGTGTAACACCGCATGAGTGGGCGCCTGGGAAAAATTGAGGTGTCTGTTTACTCGCTTCTTGAAGAGGGCCAAATTGTTGTTGGGAATATGTTGGACGGAAACGAGTTCCACAGCTCACCGGCCCTATAAACGAAGGAATTCTTATAGAGAGAGATTCGAGGGGTCGTTGAATGAACCGCCATATGATGAGAACTGATGATCATAGAAATATTGAAATAATAAGAAACAAGTACTGTGTTTTGAGGAATTCTACTTATTAATTGCGATTCGTAGCGCGTTTCACTACACCGTAGCTTCTTCAGACGAATGAATGTACAGAAAATAAAAATGAGAATATAAATATAAATATTTTTGAGTAATCAAAAGCTTATTGGGTTGCTCCTTCTTAAGTTGTTATTTATGACAGGTATATCCAATGACATTATGGAATAGATTGCTCCCCGAAGAGATTCAATAGAGGTGAAGGGCTTAAATCGACTTGTTCATTGATGAGTCTACCTGAGTGTTTGTATTTATTGATTTCTAAAGTTTCCTAAAGATCTACCTTCCAATATTTATTATCTATATGCAAAATTTCAAACTGTGTGTCGAAAGAGTGATTATTTTCTAAGAGATGATTCGCGTAATTTGAATCTGATTTTTATTTGAAAAACTTCGTTTATGTTCCTGATTAATTATTTTTACCTGGTTTTTATTATTTTTATATATTTGCCTATATTATTATTAGTTTGGAAAGCTATGTTGAAATTATGGCTACTCAAGAATGATTTCAGTTCCTCACTTGTAATGCCAACTTAGGTTAAGGTGTTGAAAACTATTGAATGCTGACATTATATGTTGATACGGTATCAACATGAAATGTCAGCATTCAATAGTTTTATTCATAGATTGATTAACATCCCGTTATCAACAGAGAATTTCAACAAAGAATTAAATTTGATTAAACAAATAGCCAAAAATAATGGTTACAATCCCAAACTAATAAATAATATTTTAAATAAAAACAAAGTAGAATCGCATTGAATGCAGTTTACCCTGTCGATAAATTGAAACAAAAATTCAACACCTTAACCTATGATGGCCTTACAAATGAGAAACTGAAGTCTTTTTGAGTAGCAATAATTTCAACATAGCTATTCAAACTAATAATAATTTAGGCAAATATATAAAGAATAATAAGACCAAACTAGGTAAAACAAAAATCAGGTGTTTATAGATTGAATTGCAATGACTGTGATGATTTCTACATTGGTAGAACACATAAAAATTTTAATATTAGAATTTCGGAACATAAACGCAGTTTTTCAAATAAAAAATCAGACTCAAATTACGCGAATCATCTCTTAGAAAATAATCACTCTTTCGACCCACAGTTTGAAATTTTGCATACAGATAATGAATATTGGAAGGTAGATCCTTGGGAAACTTAAAAAATCAATAAATACAATCACTCTGGTAGACTCATCAATGGACAAGTCGATTCAAGCCCTTCACCTCTATTGAATCTCTTCTGGGAGCAATCCATTCCTCAATTTTATTGTATATACCTGTCATAAATAACCACTTAAGAAGAAGCAACCCAATAAGCTCTCAATTACTCAAGAACATTTATATTTATATTCTCATTCTTATTTTCTGTACATTCATTCGTCGGAAGAAGCTACGGTGTAGTGAAACGCGTTACGAATCGCAATTATTAAGTAAAATTCTCTAAAACACGATACTTGTTTTTTTCTATTGATAATAGAATTTTACCAAGTAAAAGCTTCCCAAATTCAAATATTGAAATAGCTGAAACGTTGGTTAATTATGTATTTTCCACCTAATTTTGTGGTATTATTTTCAAAGTGAACAAAAATTACCGTATGATGATTGAATATCACTTATTGATGCCCGGCTCAATATCATTTCTGTCAATATTGTTCTGAAGAAAACCCTCACTGGAACAGGAAACTCAAACTCAATATTCAGAGAATGTTAATGCGTGGACAGGTTTATCTTAATCGTCCTGAATACTACGATGACAATCTCAACTTAGAAAGGTACAAATATTTTTAACCAGAAGATAATTCCAGTCTTGGTCCCTCTGGTAGCAAATAAGATAGACCCAGACGAGAAACCATTTGATTTGAAGAAGATGGAGTACCTCCACAGTGTATCTTGAATATGCAGTGATTCTTGGCTGATGATTTTCTTAACGAGTGGATTTGAAGATGAGGGGCACGTAGGAAGACGCTCTGCTCACTTGAGTTTACAGCATTAGACTTTATTCTCTGAGGATATCAGAAATCAAGCATTTTCAGAAATGTGGCTGATTCCATAGAGGTTTTCGAAGTGAAATTAGATGAAGTAAATTCGACTTTTTTAACCTTAATCCTTATTCAACTCAAACGTTTATTCAATTGGAATTACTAGATAAAGTAATGAAATGTTGAGAACGAACAGTCCATTTCTAATGTGTCGTGACATATCATTCCATTTGAAAACTAATTGGGAGTTGTGGCCAAAATCAATAATTCACATGTAAAACATCACTAGAAAAACAAAAATTGACGAATTCTCATTAACTTTCTCAATAATTATGCCCTGAAGTGTAACTGAATTTATTCGTTTTAAAGTCATCTCTCTGTGACAGCAAATTGAATTCTAGTAAACAGAAATCAATCGAAAAAATTAAATGAATGTACTGAAGATTAAATTACTCTGGATAGGAAACGAACCAATAATTTCTATGTACTTAAAACCAATCAATTCCGAGTCCAACCAAATTAAAAATCTAATTTAATCAGAGTTGAACTGAACCAACGTTTACGATACTGTTTCCCTAGATAAACTCCTACGCGGTTAGAATATTTATTTTCCTTAGGAAATATCCATTTCCTTAATAGTCCAGATGGGAAAATGTAATTTCATTGAATTTAGTGCTGGAAATATCAAACAAGCATGTTCTCCGGAGCTAAAAGATCGGAAAATCACTCCAAACTCGAATTTAATTAAAGAAACGATTTTCGATATTTTTTCGAGTCATTAGCGAAATGCTGCAAGAGGAAATGGACAAGAACTGACGAAAATCAGGAGGAAACGTATTCATCCGCACGTTCATAATGTACACAAATTCTAGTATTCAAACATAAAGAGAAAATTATCCCCATGCGACGTAATTATAAATCTGTTTGTTAATCAAGATTGAATGAGGTTTACAGCAGTGATGGCAATAATTAATTGGACATCCTGTAGTGGAGCGATAAAATGCAGTTTCAGCTTTGTCGCAGACTCATTGAGGTCAGATTCACGTGAGTTCATATTGAATTAAGTAAAGATTTAACACGTATATTTATACGAGTAGAGCTTTCTATTCTTACAAACTGCAATATCCAATTAAATCTTTAAGCCCTCGACGGTGACCACCATGATTGACAGACAAGAGAACTAGTTGCTCAAGAAGGATTATTCGTTAATTTACTATTAACTGAATGATTCGCCTTGAAGAAGTTTATATTTTTACTTCGTAGCTATCGTTCATTGGTCTGTTTTTCTTGAGTTCTGAAGGATGATTATAGTCCTAAGATAACTTTAATATTGATTCTCATTCGAAAGGAAACAGATTATTCTTCATTACGTTGGAATCTACATTTAATCATTATCTTTGAAACCTCCGTTATTTTTTCAATATCGATTTTTCGTTTGGTCAATTCACTTCATGAAGTTGATCGTCGAGTTTTGTAGAGGGCGATATTTATACAAACATGAGAGTTGGAACTCTCATAGCATAATTAATTTTCTTTTTCACTTCTTGTTAAGTAGTGTGTAGGATGCAATATGAAGAATTTTCGTTAATTTGTTGATCATGGTACTTAAGGACATCTTTACAGGAATAAATGTGTCCAAGCCAAGAGGTTGTCTCTTAATGTTCGAGCTATCTTGAATTCGAGCGAACACTTAGTATTGCTCATACGAATTCTCGCAAGTATTTCGGCTGACAAAGATTTTATTATTCGACTGCGTACTCTAAGGAGTCGCTCCACCTCTACAAGAAGTTTAGAAACTGTCTATAACACACAACGTTCTTTTTCAACTATTCCAAAACCGTAGGAAATGGGCGTAAACTAATGAGAGAATTCGATGGGGAAAAGCTGGGGATGTTGGAAGGCGTTTTTTGGCGGAAAAATTGTTTTAAGATAGCGGACAATTTTCTCGGAGAGATAGACATCTCCACTTTCGAGTCCGGGCGGCATCCGGGGTGCCGTTAGGATTAATCGAAAAAAAGAAGAAGAAAGCGCCCCAAAGTCGCACTAAGGCAATTGGGAAAAAATTTCACCGAAAACCAAAATTCGATCCTTCTGAACGAGGATTACGCTTTTTACCCGGTCGAAAAATTCTAAAAAACGCGTCTCCGACATGATTTCAAAAAACTCCATTTTTCCTTCGAAAGATGGATCAAATTGGTAGGAGGAGTATTAGCCTAAACAGCTGAACATCGAGCCGCGGTTTCTGAGGAGAAACACTACCCGAGAATTCTTCTATTCCTATAGCGTAGTTTCATTTCGACATTCCAAACCGTTCCGCAGAAATCCGCCTCCAGATTTGGTCCTTTTCGAGCCGCCGCCAAAAACGACAACAATTTTTTCAGGTCATATAGAGTGCCGTGACGGTATCTGCTTTCACTGTACGTAATAGGCACTTCCGAGCCGTTCAAAAACGTATTTCTAGATCGGATTTTTCACGAAACCCTCCGTTGATTTATATTTCGATATTTTCCCCTATCAAAAATTGTATGCATTTTTTCCTAAATTCATGTTTCAATCGATGAATTAACCTTCGAAGTCATCACCTCCGGAAATCGATATCCGTTCCGTTTTCACGTCAAAAAATTTTTCATTCGTCCTACTTGTATGAAGTTACCGGGAGGTACGATTCGAGTGATGAACAATTCGTACATATCTCGGCAATAGATTCGAGAAGAGAAATCGTCTTTTTACGACTCGATTTTCGAATTTGGGACTGTTTCAACACATAGAAGACGAGCGATTGCCCCCGCACATGACGTTTTTCGCTATTTGAGAGATATTATATATATATATATATATATATATATATATATATATATATATATATATATATATATATATATATATATATATATATATATATATATATATATATATATATATATATATATATATATATATATATATATATATATATATATATATATATATATATATCCAAAAACATTCTGTAAGAAACTAGCCATGTCTCGATGGGACTACTTGTTTATGTCTAAAAAGGAATGAAATCTAGACAAAGTCGTCCCAAGTCTACGGTTCCTTACTGTGATTATATATTATTCATATACATATAGTTAATGTTGTGCGGCTTGGCCGTTGAAAGTTACATAAGGGTAAACAACCAGGTCCCTAGAACCGCTACCTATTGACGATGGAAAATTGCCACTTGGAAAACGTTGGTGGAATAATCAGTCAATTGTAGACTTGATGAAACTGCGTATTTCAATTATACTTATGTGAAGGCGAGCATGAAACAAAGAGAATAAAAAAATATTTTCAGTACAGACGGACTTCTTATCATTGATAGTCCATCAATGAAACGCTGGATTTTTGCAATGACTGTCGACTTTTTTCAGCTGAGGCCAGCTAAGGGTTCTTCATCAAATACTTCAGACCTTCGATTTTTGACATCATATGAAGCGGCCCCTCAAGTTGAATATTTTCTGTAGAGGCGGTATGTTGATCTCTAATAGTTTGGTTGGGCTCTTCCAATCAGGGTCACCAGGTACTCCAGATCTAGATTTTCCTTGTTTTTATATGTTTTCCTCCATGTTGTCATTAAGCACTGACTGTGTACCAAATTTCAGCTCTCTGAGTTTATGGGAAATACTAGTTTTATTAAGATGATCATGAGTGAGTGAGTGAGTGAGTGTCAAAACTGCGAATTTTTGCTTTCGCTTAATTTCGGAACCTACAGATTTGAAATTTCTGATTTCAAGTTTGTGACTATAGCTTACTGGATGACGAAAATTTCTGCGTTCTGGTCTTATCCAGCGATTCTCAAATAGAGGCCAGAAAATGCGGCGAAATGGTTCCAGTAGAAATATACTGGAATCTCCAAGATATTTTTTGTGAGAAGACTTAGTATAATGGAGTAATTCAAGGATTTCAAATCAGTAGCTTCTAAAAAAAATTAACAGGAATATCAGATATTAAGGTTTACTGTAATTTGTTTCGAAAATTCTTTCAAACCACGGTTTTTATACTTCTTTTATCCTTTACTTCCGGTAGAAAATTGAAATTTGTGGTTCTTATTTGAATCAGGACAATAAAGTATCGAGGGGAATTCGAGAAGATTGAAACCCCTGATTTGACATCATCGAACTTGAACTTAGAATTCATTTTTTCCTTTTCAGTTATCTCTACTAGTTATTTCACTGATTTGGCTGCTGACAACTGGCAGAATATTTTTCTGGTGACCTTCAAAAACTTTTTATCATGCTCTAAAATTAATATGAGTTATTTAGAATTTTATTTGCGTTCTTGATAATTGAATTTCTACAAGTGTGATTGAATGATTTTATTTTTGAATAAATGCTGAAATGCCTTTCTTTCTCATCCAAGGTCCGTTCAATTAGAGAAAGTGGAGATTTTGAAATTGAATGTATATCTTTGGATTAGAAATCGTGAATAGTCTTGAAATTTGTTTGATAACTGAGGTGGAACCCATAAAATTATATTCGAAGCTACCTTAACATAACAATGTGCAAGGTGATATATGAAATAACAACGAATGTAATGAGGCGTTCGGTATAGAGTTGGATATGGATGGTGGTTCAGTATATTGGTTTACTATATTAGACGTATAGTATATTATGCGTTCGGTATATTAGATGTTAAGTATATAATACGTTGGATATATAAATACAAGTTCAATGAGTGAACTAGTCAATACTAAAATGGTTATGAAATGTCTCGAACAATACAACCTTCATCCCTGAAGAACTGCCACATACTCTAAACTCACTACAGAGCACCGTGCTACTTGGCCATGTATGCTCTACAATATAGATTCGGCTCTCATTTCCTTCCAGCCAAAAATTCTAAAAAAGATTCAGACAATTATGTCGTGAAGTTTCGTGAGCGTTGTGTCATGGTGGGTTTGACAACACCAGCCCTGAAAACAGAAAGCAAGTACTCGTCATTTCTTTACTTTCGAAACTTGGAAAGTTCATAGTTGACGTAATATTGAAATGAAAGAACGCTGTCATCTGGTTATAACACGGTGAATTATACGTCAGCTGCTTATACGAATATGTAAAAAACGATTGTGAACAGTTGGTAGCTTTCATGATATTTTTGATGAAAACCGTCTGCTCGGTGTGGGATGGTGACAAACCCTCCAGCCACGCAAAGGAATTCGTAGTACTAAAATCAAAAATGAGTGGCGCTCATATGAGCAGTGAAATGTTGTGCCTTGAAAAACTCAGAAATTTTTTTGGAGAATATGTATTTCTATCTACAAGAATGATAGTCTGTTCCATATTTAATAGACGCTACTTCTAAAACTATATTCAAGTAAGTAAGTAGGAGTTTTTATTGGAAACATTTTGATTTATATTTCTATAAAAAGATTTGATAATCATTTGTATATATTTAATTATTGAGAAATTGAGTCTTTATTCATTTGCTGACTTCTTTCATTTTTAAGGTAGAAGAGAAATTTTCTGATTTCACTGCTTGTTGAAAATGAGCAGTTTGTTCTCATATTGTTCAACGTAGAAGAGAAATTCTCTGATTTCACTATTTGTCACAAATCAGCAGTTTGCTCTCATACTGTATTGTAATAAGTAAGTAAAATCGTTTTTTACCAAGATTCTGCACTGATCTAAGCGCGAAGTACAGTTTTATATTGTGATGTATAAATTATATTATTCGAATAATTAAATAAATAAATAAATTAACATTTTGATAACATTCCGTAATTGCTGTATTCTGTTGTTTCAAAAAAGATATGTGGCAAAATGCGTCGAAATTTGGAATTACTCTCACCTAGATTCCAGGCGTATGTTAGAATTGTTAATTGATTTTCAAACAATCTTGAAATTTTACCTATGTAAAAATTCGTTATTCTTTTCGATAAGTTATCTATTGGACCATCTAAGTAATAAAGGAATTATGATATACGGACTATACTTGAAACTCAGGACTAGTTAAAAATCGATGAAAAACGTTCCCCTTCGACAATATGATTTAATTTGATTTGGAAGCTTTCTCCCCTCCAAAAATAAAAATCAAACTGACTTCGTTCTTGTGAGCCACAGGTTTATTAATTTATTCTTCAATTTGTTTTGTTTGTACATTCATTGAGATATGTCTCAATACTTGGTATTCACGGAAAACCTGAATTGTGAGTAGAAATACATCCAAATTTTATACTGAATCATTTTTCTTTGTAAAGTTTACGTTCATATATAAAATTAGGATTATTTAAAACTGTCAGAAGCTAATAGTAAAGTAATTATTTCGATGTGCTTTCTTCATTAAAGTTTGAATTCTTTCCTTCTTTTCACATAAACTGAAATGAGTTTGAGTGTTTAAAACAAAAATCGGTTCTCTATAAAGTCGATTTACTGACGATAGTTGAACATGACAACGTCATAAGAAAATACTGATGGAATGGTTGCATTTTTCATAAAATTCTCCGTTCAGAAAATCACTTTAAATTTACAAAATACTCGAATAAAATTTATTTTTAAATTTTACTCGACTGTTAAAATTTAATTCTTGATTTTATTATTTTATAATGATAAATTTTGTATTGACATTCTTCCTTTCAGCAAGCAAGATGAATGAAACTTGTTGTTCAATTAGTTGCTTAGTTATTTTTTGCAAATTTAATTGTAATTTGTAGTAAAAAGTTATAGTTTGAATAATTGTTGATAATAATAAATTGTTATTAAATAATTGTTTATCAATCTTAAATTTGAAATTCAAAATTTGGAAACATCATTAAAATTTTTGTAACTATAGCTCTTGAAAAGCCCGCCTAAATGTGTTTGATATAGGAGAAAATTGTTCCCTGGCTGGTCCAGCCTGTCATTTCAGACACGTTGCTATGATATGTGGAAGATTTAACATTTATGTTTTAAGTTTTGAAAACATAGCTACGCTCGATGGATAGTAGAGCCATTGCTTTTTTACTCATCGGGAACTAGTTATGTTGACTTATTGTTATAGTTTTGTCAATTATAGCATAACCTACATTCGCTGCACTAGCGGACCGATGCTATTTATTTTAATGATGAAAGCACGAATATTTGACAATATAACTGGACATATATTTAATTGACACTACATTCACTTTTCACTGCACTTCATATTCGACGAAAACATGTGAATGTATTATTGTATAGCAGCTGTCCATGCAGACGCATCGCTCACTCAAGTAGGACAGAGTCTGACATCGAACGCTGCCGAACGCGGATTGTGCCTCTTTTTCGCTCGTTCCGCACTCTCGCTTGCACTTCAATCCTTCAATGGAACGCCTCAGATCGGCGTAACGCCGCATGAGTCATATTTTTTCGTGCGATAATGAGACATTGTCACGTCAAAAGTTGTCTTTCCCCAAAAATTATTTTATTTTTGATCTGTAGATGCAAGAAAAATGTGTACACATTTTCAAGATGAAACTAAGAATAACATTCTATTTTCTTCTTCAAGGAATGACATTGTATCGAAAAACTTCTGGTAGAATAGCCATAAGATAGCTTCGCTAATACTTCCCGATCAAAATAATCAGTTGCCACATATTGCACTACGTCAGCTGACGGAATTTTCATTGACAAACATCCAGATGACGTCTTATTTCATTCATGATATCATGCAAACTTTCGTCGGACAAAATTTCAACTGAAAAGAATTCATATTCGTCTGAGGAGCTGACGTAAAATTCCCGTGTTACAGCCTGCTGACATCTCTTTTTCATTTCAGAATTGTGTCAACAATCGACAATCAAACTTTCAACAGGAAAAAAAAGATAAATCGTGTTTCGGAGACTCCGTAGCCATACCCAACCTTATAGTAGCAGTGGAGGAGCCCGGGATGCTAAACCTGCAGTTACTCAAGCGTCATGGGGACCTAGTGAATAGTCAAAATTATGAACTAAAAAGAAAAAAATTTTATGTAAAATTTTTCATTTTAGTGGGGAGGAGAGGGCGTACAAGTTTTCAAAATTAAAAAAAACAGTCATATCGAAATACTCGAGCATGTTAGACATTCATAGTGTATATGCGCAATGTATTTCAGATGATGAAAAAATATTTATCTGTGGACGTAGAAAGCAATCAAAAAAATATTCGAGCGTGTGAGATATTTAAAAGGAATGTTGAATAAACTCAAAGAAGCGTCCTATTCAAATTCCTGACGATTTCGACGCGGCCAAAAGTCATGACTGATTTTTGAAAATGATAAAGAAAATCGTGACCATGAAATACTCGAGTGCGTCAGATTTTCATACAGACGGTTCAGGATGATGTTCTTATCATCCACAATGATTATCTAACAATTATATGAGGGGATTGTCTTAACCTGTATATTTTCATTTTTGACATAATTAAATGTAATAGAAACAATTATCTCAATCTTTGTCACTGGATTCTTCTTCTAATGTACTCTCCACTTGGTCAATTTCCTCTTTATCTTGTGTCTCTGTAAGTAGGAATGGTTATGACTTTACAATCTTTTATTTATTTTTTATATTAAAATATAAAAGAGAAAACGCACCTATATCTACAATATTTCCAAGAATATCAGGTATTAATACGTCTTCGTATGCTCCTGGAAATTGTATTCCATAATGAATAATTAATTACATTAATACTTACTAGTCGATTGTTGTTTTAACAGTGTGAGTTATCGTTGAAGTACTAGGAATAGATAATGCGGGAGTGTCGTCAACAAGTTCTGGTGCATCATGACCGTCCTGTATACTTTCCTGTGCAATGTCATTTTTCCTTAGAAAATTTAGCGGTATTTTTATAGCCGTAAAAAGTTTATAACATTGGGAATAATAGCCATTTTTCGAGAAGTTTAATTAGAAATTTCTACAGTAGAAAAAACGTTGCTTGATTTTCTTTAAACTGGCTTCACTTTGCGACACTCCAGAATAATCATACTTTTTTTTAATGATTCTGGAGTAAACTTTAAAATTTTTTCACATGTTTCTCCTCCACACAATTTACATTTCGAATTCAAATCACTTATTATTGTAATGTATATGAAACTTATTGCATTAAACTCACCAAATTCTCTTAAAACACAACAAACAAACCAAAACATGTGCTATGACGAACACTTCGTGATCAGATTATCATGGTAGAAGACGGTAGTATGGGGACGAGAGAGTGATAGATAGAGAAAGAGTGAGAAGGTAAGATTGGCGCGTGTGGGAAATATATTTTTGATGATTTCAGCAATATCACCCTATTAAAAACGTCAGATTATATTTTTCTATGATCCTTGAAGAATTTCCTCATAAATAAAAAAAACTTCAATCGCGTTAGAGTATTTCAAAGTAACAATTTTTTTACAACTTTTCGACCATTTTCTTATGCCATGCTCAAATCGTCAGATTATTGTATTATATTATATATGATTATACACTTTTCTCCATATACCTAACCTTTTCTTAATCTAACTCGCTAGTATTTTTTGGGATGGATTTTTTTTACTAATCTGATGAGATGCCTTCAGCGCACGACCCTATATTAAGGGTTCATATATGGTAGAGGTACATTACAGCGTGTGAGGTATCCCCTTATATGATATTCTGACGCGCTCGAGTAACGCACAAAATCCGCGCTTACGCTTCCCTACTATTAGTGCTGACTTTCATGAGGCAAATGGTTTTTTATAGAACAGTGAAATTAGAAAAATATATATTTATACAACTATTTCACTTCGAAAATGAAGAAAGTTGTTAGATGATTCAAGACTGATTCTTTTAACGATTGAGTACATACAAAGAAATTAGTCAACTCATCGAATCAATTTATAGATTCATAAATGAGCGTTAAAACTCGGTTAAAATATTTGAATAAAAGTACCCGTTCTGAATTATGATTATGCTTATTTATTTGAACTATTTACTATGATATAATTTGGAGATAGAGCTGTTAAGCAGTTGATAAAACCATATATTTTCCAACAAAACACTCATCGCACGTAGTTGTTATTCACGACATTTCACGACACAGGTGTCTGAAGCATTTCCCAAATTTTCGGCCTGAAAGTAATTATTCGCAAACATCTCTTTTTGGCTGGAATCAGCATGATTGGAAATGCGTTCTACAACTTGTGTGTTCAGTAACGATTAACACACAAGAGACAACGGGCTATAAATCCACCTATATTAGATCCTGACCAAGAATTCTTCGAGGTCAGCTAGTTGATTTTTGGATTTCAACAGACCAGGCAGAAATAACCAAAATCGATTGTTGCGTATGTCGTTTTCTTGATAGTATGAAGAATAATTGGTTTGATAATCGCAGACTCCAGATTTCATTTTCTGATTAAATTTTTTCGTCGAGAAATTATTTTCTTCCTGAGCATACGTCGTTCATCCCAAAATCATGTTTCGAAAGAAAAACATAGAAAAATGTAATACTCTTAGACAATTAATGAAATGTAATTGGCTAGTTCATTCATTCGAATGAAAGAAGAGAAGCTTATATATCAAACAGAAACAATAATTTGATATGAATCGAAAACATGATCCGGAAAAAGCACATTTTAGAAGCAGGATAATCATTCAAAACATGCTTAGCCCCTATGATCGCCACCAATATGTGCGCCCATGTAAATTTCTGAATAATTCAAGAGAGCATGGGGTAGAAACGTGAGATTTCGCCTGTCGCTGATACATCAATAACATCTAGTACATTGTGAACAAAATGTAGGAACAAAATGATTGTGTTGAAGTTTCATTCTTCATTTCAACCAGAATTTCGATTGTCTGGTGTAGGATGATGGTAAGGCAGAAATGACTTATAGTTTCCTCAGCCTCACAACACTTCAGTTTGGGAAATTTACACAACCGCGCTCGAAAAACATACTATTGAATGATTTAAGTTAAACCAAATAAGATCTTATATGAGGAACGTATTAACACTTTCCGTGCGTCATGAGCGGTCTGGCCAACAGTGCCCATGACGCACAGTGTGAGTCAAAAACGCTACGTTTTTCATTGAGAGTTTACAATAAAAGGCATGGTGGGTAGTTCATTTTTCAAAAAATACATGGTTGGGACAATTTCTGGTACATAGAAATTGCGTTGGCTCGAAGTGATCTCTTTTCTAGCCCCTGCTGAGCAGTTCTTGTTGCCCGACGACCGAATCAATTGTTCGTTGATTTTTTATACAAACCAGTTGTCTTCTTGATTTTTCCATTTTCAGTGATTTGTGAAAAGCCATTTCTAGAAAAACCATATTCAACGATGATGAACTATTGTGAATTTTAGAAGAAGACTTAGAAGATGATGTAGAGTATATAGAGGATGCAGAATATGTAAAACTTCATCATACAGTACGTAAATACTGTTAATAGACGGTTCAGTATCTTTTCCTTCCCTTCTCGGTGATTGTAAGCCTGCTGAAAGAGGTTATAATACAACAGATCAGTAACAATCTGACATTTCTTCCCTTCCTATTGTATTTGAGGATGTATATATGGTAGGATCGTTAACTCTGGGAACATAAGCTGTTTCCTTCTTACCACCCATTCGTTCCTCATTTTCGTCATCGCCTTAAGTTGTTCAAACGGATGAATCATCCGAATCCAACTACTCCCATTAACTTTTTCAACATTTCTTTCAATAATTGCTTCTAAGAATTGTTAGAAACAAAAACGAGTATTCTGTACTTGTTTCACATAACTCTTGAATTGGCTAGGCAAGAATTCCATCGTGGGAATAAGTCTGCACGGGAGGTAAAAGTATTTTTCGAACTGTTTGTCCATTTGGAAATGTTTTGGATGAATCGCATAAATGACTATTGGAAAACCCACTGTTTATTTGAGCAGAATATGCTTGCTCCGTACATGAGTAGGATTAGATTCCTAGTTCTTCCAAAGGTTTTAAATTTTGATAATAACAAAGGAAGTGATAACCTGCAAAAAATTCACGATTTCATTGAGCTCTGCAATTCAACCATGGAGTGCGTATATGACCCAGGAAAGAAGCTATCATTAGACGAGTCGATGGCCCACTGGCAGCGGTAGCTTGGTTTTCGCCAATATATTAAAAATCAAAGACACGAATATGCATGTAGAATATATTGTCTTTCTTCATTGAAAGTCTAATTTTAAAGCTATTGTTGAATGGAAGAATTAAAAAATGTTGATGTAAACTATATTGTCAATTTTTCTCTAAAAGCCTAATTTAAAAGATAATGTCGATAGTTGATTGATTCCGCCGTAATTACGTGATAGGTAATCATGAACTAACTATCACGTAGTAATCAACTATTTGAAATGTGCTAGTACAGCTAAACAAACCGCCCTTTATAGCAAGTAAAGAACTGAATATAGTGTGCTGCCAAAATATATGGTTCACTCAAGAATGCATCAGTAGAAAAGTAACTCCGAAATATATCAACATCACAACAAGATCCAAATCAATATCTTCGAAGAAATCAGAATAGCATAAACAACCTAGATAAAAGATGAGGCCAAATTTCTTTTGAGCAAACGAGACGTCATACAACATTATATTAAGGTAATTCAATCACAATTAATTTTTAAACTCCATCCAATAGAATTCGTTTTGAATGATGATAAATTTAAATAAAAATTCAATTCAAGAAATTGAAAACCTTAAAGCAGAAAATTCACGTTTTACGAAGATTCCAGATAATATTCAGAATTTCGCATCGGTAAGATCATTCAGTACAAGGAATGAAAATTATTCAGATGTTGATTCATCAACACAAATTCAACCCACCATCTCTTCGAAAAAAAAGAGAAACATTCTTGAAAAAAAATCACCAAAAAAACAAATTAAAAAATCGCAGATACCGTAGCAAAGAAACGAAAAATTCATTCTGTATCTTCTACAGTTTTCAATCAAAAATGAAAATTCTTTCACGGGAATGCAGAAGAAGATAATACCTTTCTTTCGAGTTATCACTCGACCCATCAACCCTCTTCCAACTTTTCAAGGGTTGTCACCCCTGCTCCAGGGGTTGAAATTCGAGATGAACTGAAACTCGAATAGTCTCAGGGAAATAGTCTTCCCTATCTTCCAAATGCTCACCCTGTATCTCTTACAGTTTTCAATTAAAAATGGAAATTCATCAAAGGAAATATAGATAAAGATACCACGTTTCTTTTGAGTCATCACTCGACCCATCTTCCCTATTCAAAATGTTCAAGGATTGCAAACCCCGCTTAGGATGTTAATATTTCAGGCAAATATTGTACCCCAAAAGATGTCTGCCTTGAAACAAAAATAGAGAAAGATATGGATCCCGGACCTCCAAAACTTTACGGCCTTATAAAATATCAAAATAACAATGCTCCAATACATCTAGTAGTATCATTCATGAACAGCCCAGTATATTAATTTGCAAGAGAATTAAATCTTGTTTTCAAAAAATTAACAAATTTCACACCTAAATATTCTATAAAAAACTCAGTTCAATTAACACAAAAATTGAAACAGGATCGAACCCCAATCAAATCATATTTAATCAGTTTGGATATAGATAACATGTTTTCCAACATCCTAGGGGACGAATGCCTTCCATTGGTCTCAGACATCTTAAAGAAATCATACATTAATCCAGTTCTTTAAAATGATTCCATGTCTTTGCTCAAGTTGTGCCTTCAACAGAATTACTTCAAATTTAATAATAAATTCTTTAAAGAACCTCACGGTCTACCGATGAGATCACCATTGAGCCCTTTACTAGCTTACATTTTCATGGCGTATATTAGTAAATTAGTAAATTAGTACACTTTTGCTATAGATACGTAGACGATATAATAGCTTGTTTCATAGGAACTGCTACACAACCTCATCAGTTTTAAACTTTCATCAATAGCATTCATCCCAAAATTAAATTCAAAACAGAGAGAGAAACCGATAATCAAATTCGCTTTTTAGACCAAATAATCACTCATAGAAACCTTTACTGATATTTGCATCCTTTATAACTCAACGCACCCAAAATCATTTGAATACGCTGCGTTTAATTCAATGATTCATAAGGCTTTTTCTCTACCATTATTCGAAGAAATAGAGAAGAAAAAAAATTGAAAACGAGTGAAAGTATTTCGTGGTACACCAAAAGTAAAGTATATATAATAAAATGGAGAGACAAAACAGATGTGTTGACGTTGTTATCAGAGTTTCGAGAAGATATAGATATAGATGTATGCTCCAAGAATAAACCCAAACTAAATGTTGCGTGCCTTAAGATTAGGGTGAACATTTCTGGATAGAATATAACCTGAAATTCCATGATAAAACAAAATATAAATATTTTCCCTAAGTATTCTTAATTCTCTTTCTGTTGTAGAAATACCCCACAATTTGAAATCATAACATTTCGATTTACATCTACACCGAATATTTTTATCTTCTTGAGGGCAATTTCATTATAGGAAAGATTAGACCGTTCTTGTCCCTTTTAGGCACGTTTCGATCGTAAACAATACATACCTGCCCATAGATCCTATCTTATTCTTAGAATCCTTAAATTTTGGAATTCAAACTCTCTCCCCCATCTTCTACAGTATTTAAGAAAATACATAGACCAAAGAGACATCACTTTACTATCTATCATCATTTTTCTATCGTCTATCTATCATAACTTTACTTTTCTATCATTCTTCTATCATCTATCTTTCATCATCGATCTATCATTCAGTTTGTAACACTCAAACTGTAACTTTACTCTATATCAATCGTAACTAAGATCATTACATTGTATTCATTCTCTATTCATCATCTTATTGTATCGTCAATACAGTCAATTATCAGTACAACGTTATATGTATCGTTAAATGTATATATGTGTAAATAAATAGTGTTAGACAAAGAATCAGAATCTAACCTACCCTAACCTTCGGCACATGCGACTTTGTAACTGTACAAAAAGCAAGGGATACATATATTTCAAATGATGTTGATAAACGCCCAATTTTTATATAACGAATTTGGACGTAAAATCAATGGGTCCTTCCTTACAAGCCATCACCCAAAAAGCTTCTGAGTTGCGACATGAACTTTCAAGATGAAATGGAGGACGTTGACAGGAGAAAACGAAAAGTGACTAAACGTGAACGTTGAAAGCAGTGTTATAAAAATGGAATTCGTAAAGATTCGAATCAGTTCTGTCCAGACTGTCCACAAAAACCAGGAATGTCCCTGAAGGCCTGCTTCATACTATTCCACTAAAATTCACTATAAAAACGATGTTTTAAGTTTTTATTATCTCGTTTCTTGTATACTATATACATATATATGAACAAATATTCAAATGAATATCAAATTCAGTACTTCTTCTACTTATTTCTAAATTGACCAGAAAACCTAAAAACCTGTCTAGGCACACCCAAGACGCACAGTGTGACTCAAAATGTGTTGCTTAGATTAGAAACCAGTGTGCAACTTCAGTAATTCCTCGATTGTGAATGGGTTCGCAATGTGTTCAAAAAATCAGTTTCACTTCGTTCATTTTTCCAGAAGGCTAACGCATCTAATAAATCAACACGTTTTTCCTAAAACCACCTTGAGTTTAAGACAAGGCTTCAGCAATAGTCCGCTCCGTTGAAATACTCGGTCTAGACTATCATCGTGTATGTTCAACATATTTTTCGACTATCTTTGCTGAAGCAATTGGGAAAAATTACAATTCATCGATACTAATAACACTGTTACTATCATTCATACTCAATTTATCCCTGGTAGTAGACGTTTTTAAAGAACCATCGTCGTGATTCGTATAATCTAGCGAACTGTAGAGTACACTGAACGGAATCGGATCTTTGTCAATTTTTACTGAATGCTTCTCATAATATGGATAATTTAAGAGCCAGCCGCTTATCTTTCTCTAATTTATATCTGCAACACACTCTAGGAAAATATAAATTTTTGAATATAAGGTAATATGAGTAAACTGATAGATACAGATATAAAAAAAGTGTCGAGTCCTCTTCTTTAACCTGAAGTACAAGAAAATAATTTTCGTTCCTGAACCTATCGATCTGCGATACTCCAAAAGATTAGGAAAAATATTTTAAAATATCAACAAACAATTGGCAAACTATTCAAATTCGATCTAGAAATTCTTACTTTGGAACCCAAGAGACAAAACGAATGTCTTAGATAAGAGAAGCTTATAAAAACTTAGTTGTACAGATTGTGAAAAGACGTATGATGGACAAACTAAAAGATTTATTAACACCAGATTAAAAGTGTGTGCAGCATATTCAAACTAACGACGTATAGAAAGAACTAGAATAAATTATAAGAAAATGAAATTGATCAAAAATGTTTAAACCACGAATATACTGTACTCTTTTGGAATTACCCATATCATAAAATGCAACCATACACTAAACAAGAACAGAGTTCCAATTCCGTTCAGTGTATTCAATACTTTGTTATACAAGACACGCACACTAATATCGCGTTCGACCAATCAGGACGATAGTTGGTCAAAAGCTAGGCCATAGATTTGAATTTATTGTACTATCATCCCTTCATGAGGCGAACTTACTTGGCCGCATCCAGTTTCGAAATAAAGTTCTGATGAAGTAGTATACATAATATAATTTACATAAAAATGTCCCTTCTCACACTGTAGTTGCAAGGACGGATTTCTCAACTCTGCATGAAATTAATGTTTTACCATGGACTGCTAAGTCGTTTGTCCTGACTGCTATTGAACTTACTAACAATTCAATGAAACGTGTTACACAATCAGTATGAATTTCAAAATCGGCAACAATTTTTTGATGCTCTCCAATTACTTTGGAATGCCTCCGCACACGAATGTCCCTATAACTCAATTTTGAACATGCTCAAGAAGTGTAGGGCTGTAGTCTACTTATAAGAGCTCATGAAATTGATTTAATTAGATTTTTCTATTTCAATTTGATTTCAAGAAAAAGTTATGAAATGATTTTGCTGATTTTCAAATATTCAATTTTGATTTCTTCATCATTCAATATTAGTAGTTTTGAATGAGAGAATAAGAAAATCCAAATATCCCTACATTTTAGCCATGTGTGTAGACTCTGGTTTAAACAATCATTTCTCTTATTCCTCCTGATTATTCTTTAGTATTTATGTTCGATACTAGAAACTGACTAAGAAAATAAACTCTGAATTGTTAAGACCTGCATGAACGATTCCGAATTGAAATGCGATATTTTATACTGTAGAAACACGCCAACGATGAAAAATTCATACCATTTCATCCGGGATAAAAGCGCTGTTTCCAACAGGCTATTATTCATTCACAAATTTTTATTTTCTATTGTATTCCAGAAAATTTTGCGTCACACTTTATCATTTACTCCTAAGTATACAATTCTTTCCATGTGAATTCAAATGCCATTATATTCTCACATTCTCGAGTATATGTATTCGGTGTAGTTTTTCTACATTGCGGTTTCAATTTCAGTCGTTTAACAATACTGAAATTTGCAAATTTTAACGAGGGAAAAATGAAAAAGAAATATCAACGCTTCTTCAATTAGTTTTAACGATGAAAAGTTTGAAGTTTTCTATTTCGTTTCAATAATATTCCGATGAGGTAGTTTAATTAGATTTAATTAAAAGTTCCTGACTTAAAACATTACGTGTTTTGAGTATATTGAGAAATATCTGAATGAACGCACTTGGCACAGTATTTTTTTCGTCGTGTTCTTCGGAAATAGTTGATTGTGAATTGCGAACGCTAAATTTTGTTTCGTTGCTCGCGTGAAAAAGATAATCTAAAAACGAAAGAAACCCATGCTTTGCCGAATAGATTTCAATGAATAGTCGAAGAGAAATTTATTCGGAAATATTCGTTATCATTACATACAAGGTATCCCGTAATTAGATATCATCTCTTTACATCATATTAAAGAAATATCATTGAAGTTCTTGACAAAATGAGTCGAAAACTTTCCTATAAAATTAATGGCCTTTAGATTATGCACTCAAAAAAATAAATAAATCAATAAATCTAGAGATGTTGTTAATCTAACTCAGGGTTTTCAGAAACCTTAAGAGATGCAAAGTGTCTCATAATTCAGTCTCGGCACGAGAATCAAGAAATCTCATTCAGAAACCGAAAATCTTAAGGAATCCTTTTTTTTGATCCTTTAACGTGTTCTATTTCTGACTTTTGGCTAATGACACGTCGGGGAATTCTGTCACTAACCCGGAAATTTTGCCGTACCCCTCTATGTCGAGGAAAGGGATCTTTAGTGTCCAACACATATCTGTTAGACAGGACTGACGTATATACATCTCCTCCGAAAAATGGACACTCAAGCGATTCCCAGAATCCAAAAAATCGCACCGACTTTGTGGGGATTGAACCCAGATAACTCTGCGCAAGGGACGAGCATCATGTGCTCTACGCCACCGAGCCGGCTTTAGGAATCCTTATAATCATACATCATGAATCAAAAATACGAAAACTATAAAAAACAAAACGCTTTTATTTATCTTGCAATAATTCAGTTATTTCGAATTTCTTATCTTGCATCTCTCACGGATGTCGCAAAAGTAACATGGACTCGAATGATACATTGCTGAATGGGCGGTGGTATATTCCGACTCGGCGGGTAGCGATCGAAAGGATCATGAATAATTGCAACTACTGACATGTCAATTTCTTCCCGAGCTTTCAAGGTAACTGAACTTATCTAATTATTTTATTCAGAAGGAAATCATGCATGCCCAATGATCTTCAATGAGAATATGTGTTCTGCCCTACTACTGCAGTTATATAGGTTTCAACGATTAGGAATTTTTGGAATTGAATAATTCCCAGTGAATTCCCTCTCGAATATGCAATGGATATTGTATGATGGTCCAATTAGAATACATTCTGTATTCACGACTGTTCTAAGTTCATTTCCCCATATTTTTCAATTCAAATCTCTACATCAGTATTGTTGCACCGTATGAGTCAAAAGAAATAACGAGTGTTAAAATTGTATTAAGCTTAAGATGAGAGCAGTTGGTGGTTGTCAACAACTATGAATATTCTTTTTAAAATTTTTGAAAACAAGTGACGAATAATGATGGATCTGTGTGGCTAAAGAATATCACATTCATTCTCTCATTATTCAGTGGATGCCAATATAACTAAGACCGGTAATTTATCAGAACATTGCCATGACTCCAAATTACAATCTTTGAACCGCCAAATTGCGAGTTTGGCAGCCAAAAAAAAGCTGTTTCGACAGGTTTTTCACGATGATATGCCTAGAAAAAATTTGTCACGATTCATGGCACTTCAAACACACAATACATACCAATAATATAAGTAAGTAATGTAAGTTACGAAATGCAAAATGAGAATATACAGGTGAATATTTCTGAACTGTTGTAGATTCTGAAATTGTCATTCACAAGGCGATTGAACAAGTTTGGCTGCGGCAGAGGTGTTCGGTTTTCGGTTATATTTTTTGCAGAAGTGATCAGAAAAAACTCAGTTTGTCTGAAAATTATATAAACAGAATGAGTGAAATTGGATCATGTTCTACGAATGGCTGTGCCATGCATCTTTGAATCTTTATGAAGTAGGAAATTATTTTGTTTCTCATTCGATCCAATAACGACAGACGATTAAAGAGTTCAAAAATACGCTGATTACACTGATAGACAAAAATGACCTTAATGAAAGTAAAATGTAATTGAATGGATTATTTTGTATCTACATTTAGTCTGTAACTAATCGGCATTTTTAGAAGATTTCGATCACTCTTAGTTTTTTTGCAACAACGATTAATCTTTTTTTAAGTGACACCGGTAAAAAAATATGTCCAATAAAAAAAAATAACTTATAATTACTTTTATTCGGGATTTTCGAGAATACTTAGCGTCAGGTACATCCCTTTTCAGTCTCCATCAGTAGTTAGCTAATATGTTCGGACTACACGTGCCTTGGTACCTTTTTTCCATGTTGGATATGTCTTGATGGAACCGCTCACCCTGTTCGTCGCTAATGGCTCCCAGATTTTGGGAAAAAAATCAAAATGCGAGTGAATTTTGAGCAACATATTGCATCCTATGTCCTTGTAAGCCTTGTAAGGTTGTTGACTAACTCTTTATAGTTTTCGGCCCTGTGGTCCCAAGAAAATTACGAACAATATTTCGAAAACATGTCCATGCGGATTTTTCGATCGGATTAAGGTTTTGTTCAAACTCTTCATTAGCCAGTAGGTTTCTTATTTGTGGCCCCACAAACATTCCTTCTTTCATCTTGGCATCATTGATTTTTCAAGAATTTTTTTTTCAAGTAACAAATACCATATTCATTTTTATCTATAGCTTTGACAAAACTTTTCATTATTTTGAGTTCGATAGGCAATTGAGGTAGCAATACATCTTCAGGGTTCTTTAAAGGAGTGTAAGGAACATTTCGTTGATCTGGTATAAGAGCGTCTTGCGTAGACCACTCCTTTTTGACATAATAATATTTTTTGTCTCGACTATTCCACTCACAGAGAGAACAACAAAACTTTGTATATCTAAGCTGTGGACCTAGCTAAATAGCAATTACTTTCAAATCCCCACATATTTTTTCAGCAATATTGGTTATATTTAATATGTTCCAGCAGTGATTTCATATTTTCATATAATTCTTTCATTTCATTAGCATGGGCGACCAGTACGGAAAGGTATTTATTACCATTATGTCACCGTACTGCTTTGAAAAACAACCACCACTCAGATGTTTTATATTCAAACGTCAACTCCGTCATCACTGAGAGAATGTCACTGCGAAACACTATATAAAAAACTTGATAGGTGCGTATGTCGAGTTCTGTTTACGGATATTTTGGTATTTTTCTTTGTTTTCTCTGTTTGAAGTACTGGGCTCAAAAGTCGGATCGGAATCTGAACTCTTGCATACATATTCTTCGTTCACGTCATCCATGCTTGCTGGAAGCTGAGGAACACGTAAATCATCACTGTATGGGATAGGTCTTTGAGCAGATTGTAGATTTGGATAGTTCAAGGAGTGTCTAGATTTGTGATTAATACCTTTTATAGAGGTTTGGCAGAAATAACAATCTGATACATGGTCTTTCGATTCAGCCAATATCATTGGAAGTGCGAACGGCATATGACATGATCGTCCAGCCAATGATGTTAATAAAGTGACACACTGTTCACAGCAAACACTCAAAGTCTAGGTTTTGTCTGAGTTTCACGCCGGAAAATCAAAATAATTAAAGTTGACCGTAAATATAATAGTTATCAGTATGGTTTACACACACTCTCGGGATCTTAGTATGATGTATAACATCAGGAGGTGATTGAACAAAACTAAGTATGGGGTTTATATGCGGGTAAGTATTAGGGTTTGAGAATATGACTTGATTTCGTTTAATAAATTTACTGTTTATCAGTGTTATTTAACCCACAATTGTATCACTGAAATTTCATTTGCTCTTCCCGAAATATGGGCCGAAAGTTTGGCAACACCGTTTCGTTTTATATTATTTATAAAAGAGGGACGCGGGCAATTCGACCCACGTCTGTTCTTCCTTGATCTTTTAGGTCTTGTCATTTTCGACATTATCCATCAATTAATCATATAATAACAACCTCTTAACACATGGATCTTTAAAACTTCCATACCTTCGCAAGACTCGAACCAGCAGCACCTGAACCAGGAAAATTTATGAATCATTCCATCGAAATTGGAATGATCGTTTGAAAATTTGCAACCTAATATTTTTATTTTCTTTAAAAACTGAAAGAATTTTATATAGATACTTACATCGAGATTCAAAGTGTTCATTTACCAAATGAGATTCATTATATGAATTTAAAGATCGCTTATTATTCCTTTCAGAAATGATGAGTGGATATCATCAAACATATAACGTTTGTTTTTAGACTTCCGACAAATTTCTATTATATCTTTTTCTGATTCTGATTTATTTTTCATAAAGATTCCCTTCTTCTTTATGTTTCATTGTAAATAAGGGAAAATTAATATTCGTTTTATTATCATTCATTCTTTTATTTCTCAAAATATGGATTTCCCTTTTTGGAAATTGGCGCTATCTCCAACAATTCAAGGGTGGTTAGGGAGCCGTATTCGATACCCCCTCAATTTTTCACATGAATATAAGATAACCTGATTTATTTTGAGCATCACCTTATTAACAAACGCGTTGATAAATCGAAAGAAGTACATTTTCTTGTTTATGAATCAAATTGAGTTTGATTCGATTCTCTAGACCAGGGGTGCTCAAACGGTCGTTCGCGAGTGCTTCATGAGTAGATCTTGAGAAGGAAAAATTTTTTAATGAGTAGATAGGTAAACTTCAAAAATTTTTTCACGTAATAAAATAACACTCTGCTAGCGGCAAAAGACGGCTTCATCAAAGGAACGCGTGGTACTTGTCAAAGAAAAGCCGCGTTTTTTATTCTTGTCGCTTTTCTAGAAATTTCGGGTAGCGCGTTTGACGGGAACGTTCGACACTTTTGTTCACGCCGATATAAATGTTGCGCCTGCAGCAATTGGAGTCATTGTGAATGGTAACTTGGAGGCTATAGTACGTCGATACAAAGTTTATTATTAAAAAGTACAAAATGAGTGCAGCGAAGAAATCTAAAACGTATTATTGTAATAACAAATGGGAGACAGAATTTTTCTTTTGTATGGTGAAGGATAAGTGCATTCGCCTTATTTATCGTATCAGCTGCAATACCTAAGCGTGGTGACTTAGAGAGGCATCATAAAACGGTTTATAAAAACTATGAAGAAGATTTTTAGCCACAGAGTGAATCAAGAAAAAGAAAAGTACTTGATTTGATATCTTGTTTGAGAAAAAAAACAAACCATGTTCACAAGACCAGCCAAATAATCGAAAGCAGCTAACAGTCATTTAAAATATTGGCGAAACACAAGAAACCATTCGATGATGGATCGGTTGAGAAGGAAACATTTCTTGAAGCGGGTGATACTTCAGTTATCTCGTCCGACTGTCACAAGGCGTATTGAAGTCATGAGTTAGGACATGGCAGATACACTAAAACATGATGTCATGAAATGTACATCATTTTCTTTACAATTCGACGAATCCACCGAAATGACAGACACTGCCCAGCTGTGTATTTTTATTCGAATGGTATTCAATGACATGTTGGCTAAGGAAGAATTTTTGACAATTATTCCTCGGAGGGGAAAGATCCGTGGCGAAAATATATATGACGTTTTATTCAATTTTGTAAAAAACTACAAGCTACCATTATATGAATTAGTGTGCATTACAATTGATGGAGCACCAGCAATGACTGGAAACAAAAACGGTTTTGGGGCATTGTGTCGAGCTAATGAAGATTTTCCATCATTTTTTTCATTCCATCGCATTATTCATCAACAAGTTTTGTGATCTAAAGTTTTACACACCGAGGAAATTACGGGCATTGCAATAAAAATTGTAAATTCCATCCGTGCACGTAGTCTGCAACGGCGCTCTTCAAATTGCAGTTGGAAGATAGGGAGTCAGCTGAGCACACTGATTGAGTTCTTTACACGGACGTCAGGTGGTTGAGTCGCGGAAAACTCCTAAAAAGGTTTCAAGAATTGCCCGAAATAATGGCTTTTCTAGACGAAAGAGGTGATGACCCTCAGATGTTGAAAAACGAAAAAGACTAACTCTCAAATAATTCATCCTTTACGAATTCAAATCAATCGTTAGTATATTTAGTAAATGACTTAAGTTTCAATTATTAAAGACTATTACGATTAGCGATCCAACTGAGTCCAACAAGCATTTTCAAACCTTTAACCTTCATCTTTTGTCAGCAGGTAAGATAGAATAATATATCGTCGGCGATGTGACAATACCTGCTAATTGAAATTTCTTCAAAAATCGTGATTTTTTTCCATAGAATTTGTAGCTTTATTGCGCATAATTCTAGCTATACACATCGCAGAATTCATGAACGTTTACATTATTTAAAGAAAACAATATCTGGAATCTGCAATGTTTCATTTGATGAGACATTATCTGCTTATCGTTAGTTTTCTAAAGCGGCAATGTGATTCATAACGTTTTTGTTTTTGATATTATGCATATGAATAACACTCATGAATTTTCAATGTTCAGAACATTATCCTGGACAATACTATCAAAGACGTGTAATAAGTTTTTTAAGATTTTAATATATTAAGGAGCCATACTTGACATTCATTTGAAGAAATATCACCGCATTCACAATCCAATTAGCAGTTTTTGCAGTAATAGTTTCATGTGCTGCTTCATACTTTCAAACCGTTGTTTCGTATTTATCTGGATAATATTGAGGGTTACATTACGTTTTGTTTCTTTATAGAAAATTGATTTCTCGCAGAAAAAAAATGGTAGAGCTTGCTAAAGATGAAATAGAACTGACAAATAAATGAAACACCATAATAGAAAAGGAGTTTCTTATGTAACAGCAATGAAAAATTGTTTATTGACGATAGTCACCGCTTGCTTGAATATTGTTTTCGATCCGAATACACCACAGTCTAATGATCTTTGCACTATTCCCATAGTATTTGTTGACGATGATAATTCAGAAGTTTCCAATTTGAATAATCGAGTACTTTTCCAAATAATTAATTCTAATACCCAGACATTAGAATATAATTAAACTGTTAATATTAACTCCGATCTGAATGTAGAAGATCATCCTCTGAATCGTCCTATTGATGTTTAATGAACAATTCAAATACACCCATTTTTGATTTCCAGAGTTATTTATCTATAGACCAAAGTATTTTTCCACAACAAAGAAAATCGAAAGCAGGATAATAACTTTCAAAATGCCATTTCAGAAGACGAGAAGAGTATTGACAATGAGAAAAGCATTGAACCGACAAATGCTTCTCAAAATTCAAATTCAAATGAAAAAACACTTTGGATAGTATCGATTTGGGTGCAAATGTTAATATTGAGGTGGAGACTGCTCTAGAGGAACCCATCACTAGTGTCGAAGTAGAGCATGGTAACATGTCAAAAGTCAGAACACGGAGGAATATTGTTGTTAGCAAAAGTTGAGAAAGACATAAAAACCAACATTTACTTATGTGTGAAGAGTAATGGGAATTTTCGCGCAATAAGTATGAAAATTTCAAACATGTTCCTTGAGGATGTGCTGATAGAAAAATTGGAATCAACAGTTTCGTATAGAAGTGAATATTATTTAAGATTTTCGGCGATGAAAATGAAACTTTCAAACGTGATGTTTCTCGCTCAGATCAATTGGCGAACGCAGCTCCTCGAAAATGAGGCTGAAACCGAAAAATAGATTTCGGAAAAGTTTTTCTGAAGACACATTTTCACTAACTTCTGTTAGAACATAAAATGCGACTGAAGAATAGTTTTGATATCTGCACATGTGAGTTACGAAGCTCCATCTAATCGGACAACGGATACGGAACTAATTCGACGAGGTAAGACAAAGATCTACACTCTTCTCAACAGTGGAACTGAAGTCGAAAAATTTTCATGAATATTATTGGGATAGGACGTTCCATTACGAAAACATGAATGAAAAAAGGTGCTTTTGGGAAGAAGGCTGCAAAGGATGAAACAAAGCAAGGATCAGGAATTATCGGGTGATCTGATCTAAGACGAATGAAATTTTTCTGAAAAAATTTTTCGATTTTTCGATCTAACCCAAACTACCATCTTATGATAATAGGAACTAGCAAATTGTTCCTAGAACAAGATTTCACCACCCTTGAATAATTTATTTTGTTTACATAAACCTATGTGAACACGACAGAAAGGCCTTTTGGGAACTGAAAAAATTTAAGAAATTATTTGAAGGAATGAATCTGAACCTATTCTGTCTAAGAAATGAATCGATCTTACCTATGCATACACTATGAAAATAAAAATTTAGGAGAAGAAGTATGAGACCGACCCATGCAACAAAAAAAATTATGCCAGAAAGGAGCGAGCTGCAGATAAAACAGAAGCAATTAAAAAATAGAGTAGCTACAATATTATTTATTTATTTCTTTATTTTATTTATTTATTTATTTATTTATTTATTGTTACAAAACATAGGAACCCCTGCAGGATAGACCCAATTACCGGGGTTTACAAAAATGATGACAGAAAAATAAACAGAAGTGAAACTGTCATACGGATTGAAAATTATATCTTTCATAAAAATTCAGGAGAGAAAAAAGACTCACCTAAGACTACAGAATCAAATAAAATATCATGAAAACTAAAAACTACTACAATGAGCATGATTCGGATCTAATGAGATATGCAATAACATTTTTTTTTGAAAGAAGAAAGAGGTTCATGACAAATATCTATACAGACGCCTAATTCACAAGAAAACAGAATTAAAAAATAAACTAGTACGGGCCTTCGGAACATAGAAGCGTGCATTTCGACGACTAGGATACACGGGAACATTGAAAGTGAGAATTAAAAAGCGGAAAACTAAAAGAATGATTTAAAATTAGATGAAGAAATGCAATGTCGGAAAGGACCTCTGCTCCAGTTTTGTGATGACGCAAACTTAATTGATAATTATGGTTTGGACTAAAAAATCTAAAGTTGAAACTTTTGACAAACTTTCTCTGGACTCGTTCAATTCTGTCAATATATCTGCAATAGTGAGGGGACCAAACAGGTACAGCATATTCCAAATTACTCCTCACCAACGAGAAATATAGCATTTTTAAAGACCTTGGCGCACTGAAACTTTTAGTAATTCTTAGAACAAAACCAATATTTTGAAAGACTTAGAAACTATATGATTAATATGATACTCAAAGGACAACTTAAAATCAAGATATATACCAAGACCCTTAATTTGGTTTACCCTCCCAATTAGAAGCCCATCAACAGAAAAAAAGCATCGAACACATTGACATCTAACCTAACCTTATATGCTTACACTTATCAATATTTAATTGAAAATAGCTACTTTGACAAAAAGAGAAAAGTCTATCAAGATCACTCTGAAACCGTAAAATATCATCATAGGACCGAATAGCACTGTACACTCTGAGATCGTCGGCATATAAATCATGTTTTGTATAAAGAAAACATTCCGAAATATCATTAATGTAAATTGAAAATAAAAGGGGACCCAGATGTGACCCTTGAGGACAACCAGAGGTGACACGAACGAAATCGGAATGAGTGCCATACATACTGCAGTCTAGCCGACAGATACGATTCTATCCATTTCAGTGAGGACCCCACCACACCAAAGTCCTCTAGAACCTACAACAGAGTTGCATGATGTACCTTATCGAAGGCCTTAGCCATATATGTGTAGGTGGCATCAACTTGAATACCATCATCGAAACTACTACTTATGAAATGAACGTAAGGAGTTAAATTAGTTAACACCGACCTACCTTTGCAAAACCCATGTTGAGATTGAATCAACTTGGAACCGGATGAATGAAAAAATTTATCAGTTACTATTGTTTCCAAAATTTAACCAAATTAACTCAGAATAGAGACAGGTCGGTAATTACTAACTTCATTTTTCTTACCGCTTTCGTCTGGAGTCGTCAAACTAGCGGAACACGATTTTATAAAAATTGGTGGGATGGAGTCCGTACCTGGACCCTTCGTGACATTCAGCCCCTCCATTTTAGCTTTGACATCCTTCAGATCTATCGTGTTAAATGTAATCGATGAAGAAGATTTATATCTACTTTGGTAAAGACCATGTTTATGCGGATCTTCATAAACACTAGAAAAGTACTCAGAAAAAGTATCAGTTATAGCCGAACTATTTTCTAAGATTTTTTCACCATGACACATGGATTGAGGCATTCTCTGGCTATCTCTCAACTCGCCCACATAAGACTAAAAGAGCTTAGGATTTTCCACAATTCCGCCCTCAACAGAAGCAATATGTTTCTTATGATCTCTTTCAATTGAGATTTTACATTGTTCACGCTAATTACAAAAACTTTCATACAGAAAACGGTCTTTGAATATTTTAAATGTTTGATGTAAGTTAGTTTTATCCTTAATGCATTTGATAGTGTATTTACCAAACCACGAAAGGAATTTATCACACTTAACAGATCTACGAGGTACACACTTATCAATTACTATATTCAAAGCAGAATGAAATGAATCAACACATTCATTCACATCGGTAGAACATAAAGTTTTCCAATTCAAACTTGACAGTGCCGAATTCATCGCTACATAGTCCACGTTGAAAAATTTGTACATCGATATAGATTTGCTAGGAGTTTTATTCAAAGAAAATTTTGCATACACTTCTTAGGCGGGATGATGCCGGTCCTCTGGAACGAAAGGCGTAGAACATCGAACAGAAGACACATCAGTAGAATTCGACAAAATCAAATCCAAGATTTTATTATAATGATTGGTGATACCATTGAACTGATTAAGGGAATTATAAGAAGAAAAATCCCTGAACGAGGAATACGTATCACCGCGAACAACATCACTGATGACGCCGCACTCATTGCCATCTGAAGACCATGAAAATGATCCCAGATTGAAATCCCCAACTATCATGAAGATATCATTGGGGTGGGACTCCATGAGAGATGTCACGCTGTCAAAAAAGACGATAAAATCTTCATTTTTTATATCTGTCGAAAAGTAACAAACACCCAAGAATAGTTTCCTATTTCCTGTAATTGACATCTTCACCCATACATCCTCCACTAATGACATATTTCTTAGTGATACACCATCAGCCTTAATTGCATTATATTGCAATAAGACATAGTAGAAATTTAGTCGCAACTGATATCAAAGCACTTCACTATGATGCTGAAGGTAGAACTGAGGAAAACTTAGATTTCAAAGGGGATTTTCAACATTTTCCGTTGAGGCCCATAAGTTTTCAAGCACCCTGAAATATGTAAGGAGCATTCAGCCATAACAGAAAAAATGGAAGCACTTGCGACAGTTGATGAGTCATATCTCAAGAATTTCACTCATTCATTCAGAAAACTGTTGAGAAAACGAAAGAAAAGAAGATTGAACCTAAGACAAAAAATTAATTTTTTTTTGTTTGTTCGAATGAAGAGAAAATCATCAAATTTTTTTCAATGGTAAATAAATTTTGCTCGTTTGGTGACTTTCGCTTTTTCTGCATTCCCCTTCTCAGCCCAAATGTTGCTTGCCTAACGAAAGCTGTTAATTATACAGAATAGTTATCTGCATTTTCGAATGAAATTTCAGGGGTAAAATATCGAATAATCCGATCCTAATAGAATATTATTATGAACTGTTTGAGTGGAAAGCTTGACAGTTTCCTTCCATACAAAATATGTTTTTTCATCCTCTTGTGGAATATCCTAGAAGTTTCAAGCAGGTATTGTCAGATAACCAAACGATATACTAGTGACAAGTTGAACATAAAATCAATTGTTTCTTTATTGAAATTTTCCACTCGACTTTTTTTTCATTTATAAAAATATGCTGTTTCAAAGCTTCTCACAAAATGATATAAGGTGCGTATAAAATGAAGAGAAATTTTCAAATCTTTTTTCAAATCAACGAAACCAATTTTTCAGTGAGTAATTTCATATGGAATTCTAGTAACTTAAAACATACACTTTCATCAAGGTACTTCTATCTAAATCTTTCATTCTTTCTCCTAAGCATTTGACAAAATTTTGGAATTCCTATACGCAAAGCTGCATTCAGATTGAAGTAGGATTCTTGTACAGCCGATAAAATCATTTCAGAAATCAACTCTTTAGAAATTGGTCTCTTCAAAATTTCTTGCTCGCCTCTACAAACAGAAGTACAATCTACAAGTACTAATCCTAAAATTTCCACATACCAAAGCGACCAGGGTGAACACTTGGATAGTTGTGTATCGAAATGTGGTGTAGTTGCTCCAAATCCGCAAAAATTAATCAATTTTGTCTCCTCCGGACTCTCCCTCGTAGTTAATTAGCCCCCTCCCCCTCTATTGCACTACTAGCGACACCGATCATTGAATACTCTCTCCTAAACCATAGTCCTAAAAGAGTTGAGGACCTCTATCTATCTATGGAATCATGAAGCATAGAATAACAAAATTTTATATTCAAACATTATGATCTATCTCCCTATTATAGACATCCATCCATTATGGATATCCATCCATTAATTTATATTTCGAAATTTTTATCCTGAATTTTCCAAGATTTTTCAGCTCTATATTAGGGAATTAATCATGATGCTTATTCTTTTTCTGGACCTTAACGTTCCTGCTTCTGCAGTAAAACCAACAGTTTGAACACCAAACCTGGTCTTAACGCCCCTTTCGGTTAAGGATACCAGATTGTGTATGTTCAAACATTGGTATTCAAAAGGACAAAAGTGATTTCGAGTCAAAAACACCAAACCAGGTCTTCTACGCCCTCTCAGTTGAAGATTATGTATTGTTGAAATTACACATTAAAGGTATTTCAAAAAGCAAAAGATTATGTGTCAAAATTAGAATGATCCCATGGGGAGAAAGTAATTAATTTACCGGAAACACAAACTGTGAATCTGAAGATCTATTCAGATCTAGATCATCTGGATATTTGATATTTCTATATTCAATATTCAAAAGCCTCCTGGATTCATCTGGCCAATTGATTTTGATGTTACTTTTCCCCTTCCATATCTTCATTCTGACGGTTTCAATTGTTACCATCTTTCATAGACTTGAACTGAAAAAAATGGTAGTTTTCTTGTCAACTCTTTTGAATTATCTAATATCCACTTTATCTTCGATGCTAAGTCGAGAGGCATTTTTCATTCTACCAGATGGAATCAAAATTATAATTCTCATCTCTATTTAGTTTCAAATGAATCATCTCCACTATATGATAATCAAAAGATTCTCTCAAATTTCACTCATAATCAGCATAGGCCCGTTCAATAGTAATTGGGCTTTTAGATTCTTGTGCTGAATTTACTGGAGAAGTCTAAATGGATTTCATCAAAGGTGACTAAGAAAGTTGGGATAAAGAGATTGAGAATGTCCTGAGATGGATCCCTCCATTAAACTGAAATGATTTGTTAACGTTATAGAAAATGCAGCTAATTAGTTTGGTAAAAGAATGAATAGCAAATCCATCCAAAGAAAACGTTGATGCTTTTCTTAGCTCCTTGAATTCTATCGAAAGAATAAATGGCATAAGTAAATCGTAACATGGATTTCAATTATTCTAGTTGAAGTTCTTAAGATTTGTGGAGAAAGCTGAGTAATGCATATTCAAAACGTCCATCCTTTATCAATCCTAATTCAATATTATCTAAACTTGTGTCAGATGAATGAAAATGATATCAAGCGTACTAAATTCCAGATGTTTATGTATCAAGATCATTCTTATTGGAAGAAAAATAATTTCATGTTTGCTATCCCTTTTATAATGTTCTGCTCGCTTCAATTAATTTAAGGAAAGCCTAGGTTATAACAATTGTAATAACATGTAAAATTTCTAAATATCCGAATAGTTATCGTCCTAACATTTTACTTTAAGTTTCTTTCAAAATATCAGAAAGACTTCTATATCAAATATTAAAACTGATTATTGACGAAGCTTAGTCTTATTCACATGAAGGTATCAAAAAAAATTTGATAAGTTAATCAGCCTAAGTGAAACACGTTCATTGAATCGGGATTTCGAAGTATATTAAAAACAGGAGTTCCATTCTTCCATCATCCTGCAGCGTATGATACAGTGAAGATGATTGGAATAAAAAACTGTGTATCGTAGTTCAATATAGAACAACTATTAAGCTATCCAAGAGTAAGTTGTTTGACAGAAAGCTCTATCTTTTCGTTGGAAAGTAATTGTTTTCATGAAGTAAATAATGGTCTTCCACGGGGATCTGTTCGTGCACCTTCAATTTTCAATTTATATATGAGTGATATTTTTACAACTTCTTTCATAAGATCATGGATGCCGATGACATTGCTTTATCTTTCTGCTACAATTACTTCGTAACTATTGAACAAGTTTTGACTGATTGTCTGGAAATTTTGAAAACTGAGGTATCTTGTTTTTATCTTAATATTCATCAAAAGGATAGACAATTTCGGGTACTTTATAATGATTCTCTATTGAATCATAGTTTCTCCCGTAAATATCATGGCGCCAAATTACGCTCCTCATTAGCCTTCGAGTGACACATCAGCTGAGTCAAAATCTGAAAAGAAATGATATTTCACCAAAACAAGCTGGTTCAACTTGTGGTGCCGATGTTCACATTATTCGAACTGCTCCTTTTGCTCCGGTCTTTTCTACAGGTCTGGTAATTTCTACAGCTGTTGGTCTATCTAGCTGAATGGTGCATAGAAATTATTCTCACCTGAATGAAGCCATGGCAGTTATAATTCCTTCACATAAACGCAGACAATCAGCATTGGAAAATGTTGGCACAAATATTACTATTCCGGAACTTTTTTCGAAAACCTAAGAATTTCAAAGTCCACCTATTTTAACCTTCTATCGATATTTTCATTTATTTCCATTCTGTTTTTTCTTCTATTATTTTTCGCTATGTACAATAAGAATTCTGTGATTCCATTTTTTTTTGTATATGTGGTTATTTTTTATTTTTGAAGCGGAAGGCTGTGAAGACTACTAGTTAACAAATATGCAATTATTCTGTTTTCTCGTATCTAAAATATAATGTACATCAAAAACTTGTCGGCATTCTTACCAAGTCATGAATTTTTTCAAAATTTTCTATATTGGCAAACTCGAATAGTGAGCAATATAATCCTAAAAGCGTAATACATCGTTCGCCAGGCTGGGTCGGTAACGAAGATGATATGATGATCGTCTACTGCGCAGAGTTCTGGGTTCAATCCCAACAAAATCGGTGCGATTTTTTCGGATTCTGGGAATCACTTGAGTATCCATCCTTCGGAAGAAATGTAAAGCCGTCGGTCCTGTCTAACAGATACGTGTTGAACATTAAAAATCCCTTTCCTCGAAAGGGGTTCCAAAAAATTCCCGGGTTAGTGAGGTAACAAAATTCCCCGTGTCATTGGCCGAAAGTCGGAAATAGAGCACGTTAAAGGTATAACAAACAAACATCGCTCACCAACTACTCGAAATTGTTTTTGCTCGGTCATCTTCAATTTCTTGATGACACTGTTAGTTGACTCATCTGAGTAATGAAATATAAAATTGTTTTCTCACAAAATCTTAAAAAAGTAGCTTTTAAGATTCATTTTACTAGTAAGCGAATCAATTTTTGAAGACAGTTCTGACATAATTATTGTATGATTACTCTAGGAAGGACTGACATGGACTTCGTCTTTCTAACGGAAAATAATTAGAAACGCCGAGAATGAATCTGAATCTATTCTGTCTAAAAAATAGATCGATCTTACCTATGCATACACTATGAAAATAAAAATGTAGGAGAAGAAATATGAAAGCAGCCCATGCAATAAAAAAAGATGGCAGAAAGGAGCAAGCTGCAGAGAAAACTGAAGCAATCAAAAGATAATGTAGCTACAGTATTATGTATGAATCTTCAAGTACACAGAGTTTATCCTCTTTTAAATGCAAGCAAAATTCATTTCAAATCTAAATTAGGAGGTCCCAATTCTATAAGTTATAATACTATCATACATCAAGTCGCCTGCTATTGGTTAACCGACCTTGTCAGAAGATTTATCTAGATCAACTATTCTTCGTGTGTTATATAGATCATTTTGAAAAATATTGCCTGGAAAAAATTTGCCAGTCAATAGTTATTCGGACGTATGCACTTTCCAGAATACAAATAATGTAACAACTAATACTCTCTTACTTTTCTTCATTCTATATAAAATTTCAATAACCCAAAAGTTTTTTACTATGTCATGAACTTTCTTCAAAATTTTTTATATTGGCAAACTCGAATAGTCAGCAATATGATCCTAGAAGCGTAATACATCGCTCGCCACTCACCCCAAATTGTTTTTTGCTCGGTCATCTTCAATTTCTTGAAAACACTGTTAGTTGACTGATCTCAGTAATGACATAAAATTGTTTTCTCACAAAATCTAAAAATAGTAGGTTCTAGGATTAATTTTACTAGTGGGCGAATCAATTTTTGAAAAGTATTCTAACATAATTATTGTTTAATTACTATAGAAAGGAATGACATGCACTTCGTCTTTCTAACGAAAAATTCTTAGAAACGTCGAGAATGAAAGCTGAGACGTATACTCAACGTGTAGCTCTTCATTATACTTCGTTTGCACAGCTTCATCAATGGCTACGAGCATACGTAATATTGGAAGGAGCATAACTGATTGCTTCTTCGTTTTGGATGCTGAATATGATAATGCAACGTCTTGCATATTTTTGTGAAAGTGTAGGTTGGAATTATAACGGATTACTTAATTTGACTACATTTTCTTCCACCAAGATTATTTTAAGCAAAATGCTGCTAGACCTGCTCGATCATATTCCTTTAAGTGCCAGAGCGACAATGTGGCATATGCACGGTGCGACCTCTGACCATTTTAGTATAAAGGCACTTCAGGATTTGAACGCAACATATCCAGATCGCAGAATAGTTCAAGGTGGACCTCAATTTCGGCCAGCTCGCTCACCAAATTCATTCAATTGAATTTCGCAACTCATAGCCATTTAAAACATCAGACTTGAGTTTGGACATCTCATTCACCAGCTTTATATCTGTTAGTTTTTTCTACTGGGGTACATTCAAAAGCTTCGATTTATAAAACTCCTGTACAAGACTCAAGAAACTGCATTATTATTTTTTCAAGAAGGATTCAAGAATCTCATGAGATCTTCAATCGAATACTCAGATCGTGTCACCGATGTCTAGATTTCAATATAAGGGTGAAGCCAGCCTGTTTGTGCACTCACTTTGATTTCTGACATTTTGAAATTAAGAAGAATAATCTTCTTGGTTTTTCAAAAAAATAACTGGTTCCATTTGAGTACAATGATTTTTTCCTTCGTACGATTGATATTAACTAAATATTCACACAAAACCTGTGGTAGATACGATAAAACGTGAGTGAAATGAAAAAATGAAGTACCAAATTGATAAAGGATTCATTATTTGTTATCCATTTCTTATTTCTTATTTACCAGTGGCGCACTTATAAAATTCTTGAATTTTAGGGGACAGAAAAAACACATGTCCCTAGTAAAATATCCTCTGGTAGATTTTTATAACCGCATCAAAAGTGTAATTATATGAATCTTGAACTGAACATCTTGAAACCTGTAGAACCCAGAAAGAAAAAAGTGAATTTAACTGATGAAAATCGGTAAAAGAGTGTTTACAGACATGTGTTTGTGGGAAGTTCATCGTAAAATGAGTTTAAGAACCGCCCCTTAAAATCGTTTGCACTTATTTATTTTTACCCCTTACATGACGATCAGATTCAATTTAACTATTTCTGTTATTAGTGTAAGCGAAACAGCTGAAATTGTTTTGAAACACATCACATCAAAGGCATTATCTCATTTCCCGTGCAATTGTCCAATTCTGTATATCTGGAAAAAATGTAAATTTCGAATACAATTCAGAACCATTAAATCATCGCAAAAGTATTTTTAGAATTTGATTCGTTCCTCATAATTTCCATCCTTTCCCGTCAGTTTTATTTTTATCGCATTCTACGTCATACATCATCCGAAGTTGTTGTGGTGATAAATTATCGTATCATCCCTACTCGTTCGCTAAATTTCCAGTTCATTGGACTTACCTTTGCAAAGCCATTTCTTTCATTGTTCCATTAATACAAAACGATCCGTATGCGGTATGATGAAAACACAAATGACGTCATGGCTATTTAGAAAATGTACAATTAAGAAGTATGTGATAATCAATTTCGTATGACTCTTATATTATGATGATGGCATAGTCAAGACACAAGGAGCGGAATGAATAATAAGGTACGTTTTACGAGCCATCAATATTCCCCCGATTTCTTCTGGGGAATTCTGTAAACATTCCATCGTTAAATTATCATTTTCATTAGAGAATCTTTATTTCTTCATCGAGATAGAATGAATATTTTTCATTTCGAAACATAACAGAACCATAAAAAACTCATACATAATTCGAAATTGCATTCACTGTTTGAATGGATAATTTGATACCATCTAAACTCTTTACTCGATATGAATAGTTTTTTATTACATACACAGTGACAGACATAGTAGTGCGATCTATGCTTTTCGGAGCAATTTTGGATTCTGAACATGGATTTATGATCAGAAATGCTCCAAATAAACATTTAGAAACACCCAAATTCTTCCTATGTTCGACGAATGCTTTCCGAAGATTCTTTGCACTTTGAACATGAAGCCGTGGTCAAAATATTGCCATCGATCTTCAGTCTTCAGACAAATGCTCAAGAGTCTTGAGAATATAAAGTTCTCGAGTAACCTCTATTCATTTTATGTGCGACGAATGCCTTCCGAAGCAATTTTTCACTCTGAATATGGATTCGCCGTCACAAATGCTCCGCCACCCTTCAGCCTTCAGATAAAAGCTGAAGAGTCTTCAGCAATTGAAGAACTCCGCCTACCCAAATGTATTCGACGTTCGACAAATGCTTTCCAAAGCAATTTTCCATGGTCGGAATCATACTTTTCGTCATCAATCTTTAGATGCACCCTGAAGAGTCTTCAGAAAATGAAGATCTCGAGAGACCTAGATGTATTCTATGTGCGACGAATATCTTCTGGATCAACTTCCCAGCCTTCAGATGAGTGCCTAACACTCTTTAGAAAATGAAGAACTCAGGTTACCAAGGTGTATAATATGTGCGATAAATAGTTTTCGAAGCAATTTAGCACGCTGAACACAAGTCCATGGTCAGAATCATACTATTCACCTTCAGTTTTTAAATGAACGCTGAATAATTTTCAGGAAATGAAACTCCCAAGCAACCAAGACGTATTTTGTGTGAGACGAATTTCTTTCTGAGCACGCTGATTACGTGTTCGAAGTCAGAAATGCCCCACTACCCTTCAGCCTTCAGAAAACGCTGAAGACTTTTCAGAAAAAAGTACGTGGAGTATTGAGATACATTTTATGTGCGACAAATACTTTCTGAAGTAAATCTGCACTCTAAACACAAGTCCTTGGTCAAAATCATGCTATCGTTCTTCAGTCTTTATATAAAAGCTGAAGAATCTTCATAATTAGGTATTTCCGGTAAGTATTCCTTTATCTGCGTCCAGAGCATCTCCACATGGTGATGGAGGCCAGCGGTCAATACCGTTCAGCCGGAAAAATTCCCGGATGAAGGCTTTCATGTCGTAATGGCATCTAAAGAAAATGGCGTAACGATGCTGGTCGGCACCTGGTATGGTGAGAAAGCGGACCCGCAGGTATCACCATGCGTCCTTAGCCTTGTATCATTTGATGACTTGGCTGAAGCAGGTTTTGATGCTACAATAATAGTGGAATCAGAACATAACTGTTCAGAAAATAGAAAAATTTCTGCTATGATTCTGCAAAATATGCAATTAAAGGAACCGCAGATTGATAGTGAAATAATGCATACGTCGCAGATAGAATATATCTAGTGAGCTGAGTTTCTTAATTTTCTGTAGATTCTGTAGATAGATCAACGTGGAAAATTGCTTCGGAAACCATATGTCACATTTCTAGTGCAGACAACTTTTCTTTGTGGGGTAGAGTAATTAATCGTTTTCTAGATCAATAGCATTCCATTCCTGTACCAGTGATTATTTTACCTAATTTCTTGTTTGAAAGAGAATGTTATATGATAAAATTTTTCTAACTTGCACAGCCGACGAGTTTTTACGTCAGATAATTGGGCACGCTTATCTAAAAGATTCACAATATTCTCCCAAACTATTATGCATAAAAATAAAATTTTTGTCACTCACTAGAGCAAAACAAGATCAATCCTTCACTAACGCTTATACCACTCCAGACCATATCTTTCTTAGTAGTTGTGATGTTCCTAAGTATTTATCAGTCCCCAAACAGATTCCTGTACACTGTTCCTCTGAGTTTTATAACGTAACCATCTGTGATGGATGTTTTTGAGTTACTAATCCAGTTTATCTGTCGTGTGGATGGAATTTATCGAAGTGGTGCTTCTGTTCGATCAGTATGTTATCATCTGATATAGCCAGTTTGACCGTAACAATTTCATAAACGACTTATGAAGGACTGAATAATTTTCACACCATTAAGACAACTTTTAGTAATGAGTTAGTTCCGAGCATACCAAATGTCTTCTATTGCACATTTTTTCAAGATGACCCTTTTCTATTACGAAAAACAGAATTCAAAGCAAATTTCTCAAATTTAACATATGGCTTGATAATGATAACGTGGGTTGTTTCTTTTCATGTAAGAACCACTGCCGAGATAAAAGACAATGATTTTTATATAAGGTATTCCAATATTAGATTTATGTTCATTTGGCACCTTAGAAATAACATGACTTTTCTCCTCCTCCTTCCTTTGATTTCGATGCTTGTGATGTTGACATCGTGATTTCATTGAGGAACTCTACGAGAATTGCAATAACAATAATAATAATAATAATTATAGCATTTTATTGGCATCTTGTACAGAAATAATAATTATAACTATCAATTACATTAGAGGCCTTAAACTTATTATGAGTGAGTGTTACTGTACATTGAGAGATACCAAAGGTAGGATACAGCATAGCTGATTAATCCAACCTGAATAAAATAGAAACAAATACTAGACAAGTGTACCCACAATTGTACGGAAACATCATTATGTAAGAGATACTTATCACTAATCTTACCGACTATTCATCTTGAAAACAAAAATTTAACACTAAAATAAATCAAAATTAATTCATGCACTCCATATATAAAAGATCCTTTCCTCTTGGTGAAACAAGGAAAGACTACATCTCATTTAACTGGCTCTCAAAAAGCCAATGCCTCACCCTCCTCTTAAATGCATCCAAACCCAAACCTAAAAGACTACTCGGTATTTTATTGATTTCATCTACAATAATATAAGAAAAGCAACGCTGAAACATGGAAGAACGATAACGCGGTATGGCAAGTTTATGTCTGAACCTGACGTTGATGCTATGAACATCTGTTCTATATTTGATTCGTCGGTGCAGATAGGAGGGTTTCTTCTCATTCAAAATTATGTAAAACAGACTCAGCACATGCAGCCTTCTTCGATTCGCCATGTTCAACCAACCCAATTGCTGCAGTCTGCAGGACGTGCGATCTGTGCGTCTAAGGTTGAAAACAATTCGAACACACCAGTTTTGAATTTTCTGAACTCGGGCCACATTCTGTTTTGTCAGACATGGGCCATATACGGTATCGCAATAATTGAGGTGAGACAACACCAGCGCTTCACAAAGCATTTTTCTTTGTAGAATATCGAGAAATTCTTTGCAACCATAAATCAATTTGACATTCACGAAAGCTCTTTTAATTAGCAAGTTTATGTGAGAATCAAACCTCAAATCGCTATCCATAATCGAACTCAAATTACGACACTCGCTAGTCAGAGGAAGAACTGCGCCATTCACAGATATCTTAATTAGATCTTTACATGCCTCTCTCATGACCTTCCTTCCAAATAGCATAACTACAGTTTTCGAAGGGTTAATGCTCAGACACACACTCTCCGACAACTTAAAGATGTTATCCAAATCTATATTAATTTTTTCTAGAGCTTCATCAAGTGAGTCGCGCGAAAACTGTAAATAGAGCTGTGAGTCGTCAGCATATAAATGAGCCGAGCAGAAAATTAAACAACACATGAGCTGAAAGGTATAGATAATAAAAAATATCGGTCCAAGAATGGATCCCTGCGGACCTCCACATGGGATCTCTATAGGATCAGACTTCATTTTTCCGTACAAAACTCTTTGTGTTCTGCCAGTCAAATAGCTTTCAAACAATAAAACCGTATTTTCAGTGAAACCAATATAATGAAAGATTGCCAACAACAAATCGTGATTAATTCTATCGAAAGCCTTCGAATAATCCAGTAGGACGAGCAACAATAGTTCATTATCGTCTACAGCCTTTATGATGTCATCCATCACTGCGAGCAGGGCAGTGGTACAGCTATGACCCCCCCTGAAACCCGACTGGATATCAGGCAAAATACTCTCCGACTCCAAATACGCTTTTATTTGGACAGCGACAAGTATTTCAAAAATTTTGGACAATACACTCAATATACTTATAGGTCGGAGATCCCTGTAATCCTTAGGATCGCGTACTTTTGGAATCGGAACGACATGAACCATTTTCCACGACTTTGGATAAACTGACTTCTCGATGCAATAATTTATTATGTGACATATGAACTTCAGGATAAAAGGTGAACCCAACAAAAGCATCTTGACACTTATACCATCTGAACCCACCGAGGCAGACTTAATGGAAGTTAAAACATCATAAACCTGACTTTCAGTAACCATTGACACTTGAAATGATATAGAATCCCTCAGCTTACCATTACCGTACTTATTCAAAAATTCCAAGCTTGGAACAGGATTGTCAGCAAAAACACTGGAAAAATATTTACTCATTTCATTCACGTCACTGATCGGTTCAGGAATTAAACCCTTCTGTCGCACTCCTATTGAGAACTCTCGTAAATGTTTCCATATACGAGTCGTATTGGCCCCAGTTTTAAAACGAAGGTAACCACGCTTTTCATTTCTGATGGCTGTATTAGTGAAATTTCGCAACTGTTTATAATAATCAAAATCTTTAGGGAGTCTCGATTTTCTACAGTTATTCAAAGCTTTATCGCGGAGAGAGATGAGTAATTGCACATTGTCAGTAAGCCACGGGGTTAACGTTTCTTGATAATAATTGTTCTAATTGGCGCATGCTTATCAAAGCGGGATAAGACTAAATTTTCAAAAACTCGACATTTGCTATCAATATTCTCTGATCATAGGGTAAAATCTGTGAGTGCTAAATCCTGCAAAAGCAAATCCTCCTTAAATTCCTAAAATCACGAAAACTCATATACTCTGGCCGCTTCACACCCTATCTACAATTAAACTCAAATGAATCATCTGGTGATCCGTCTTTATGTTCGAATCTGTAACTCGACAATCACTTATAGTGAGCTCCTCAGAGCAAAGAAATAAATCAATTGTCCTAGCAGAGTTCTTAGTTATTCTCGTCGGCTCGTCAACAGGCTGCACCAATGCAAAAGTTTCCATTATGTTAGTAAGATATCTGGCCTGGCAAGTATCCTGAAAGGGATCAATATTGAATTCACCGGCACATATAATATAGGTGTGAGTCAAAAGGATGTTACCCAAACACTCCTCTAGTTTCCCGAAAAAGTCCACATACGCCGAGCCAGCCTTATACAAAGCACCCAATGCGAATGCTTCTCCGTTTACTTTCAATGTTAACCAGAGCTGCTCAGAATGAACAGATTGAAAAGGTATACTTTCAACAACCCTCAGAGCCACACGACTGTATATACAATCCTCAAATACCGAAGGTTGCTTTTCATTACATTATGAATTATTTCATAAGCCCTATTACTGAAACGAAGAAGTAAGATTTGTTTGCAACTTTCAATGGCTGGCCGTTCCACTCCTTAAATGCGCAGTTGCCAAAGAAATTTTTTCGAGAAGGAGTGCTGACTGCTTCTTTCTTTAATTTGAAATCGTTCCAGTGGGATCACTAGGTACTCGTCTCATTTCGAGTTCGGAAAACGAGCCAGAATATCAACGGGCTTGCCCGACGCTGAACAAATTTAAGTTGCAAATACCACACTGTGCCACATTATTCGAGCACTGGACGAACGAAAATTTTATGAAGTCGAATTGAATTTTGGAACCATCACTTAGAGAAGGCTTTTTGCAACAGTCCGCTCTTAACCTTCTTGGTAACATTAAGAATGTGTTCGGATCAAGTCATTCTGCTTGTTACTACCCGTGATCACCACACTTAATGAAAGTCTGTTGATAAAATTACGATACATGGGATTATTTCTACCTACAAGTAAATTCACAAATATACTAATATTGAGTAATTAAAACGAACTGGGACTCTAGTTGAATATTACCTGTTGAGCGTTCTGTATGGTATTAAGGAGAATGAGAGGATCACATTCTATTTAGGAGTCATGCGCCGAAAAAGCTTCTTTGTATTCGCTGAATCTCTGCAGGTCTCTCAAGTAAACAAAACCATATACCCGCTAAGATGAAACCTTGTAGCATATCACTCAATGCGGTGTTTTTGGAAAATAAAGCTGAAGTAACTCTAACGCTTGTCAAATAAAAACGAGAAACCCTACCGTAATAGCTTCTAGCGGATATGAAGATATTCAAATTATTTTCGTTGTTTCAGTACAACAAATATGAAATACTCCAAATAGAGGCGAATGAATTTCCATTTCCGTCCTCGATTTTCGGGGAAAATTCACGTTTTCAAATATAAATCATAAGAGAATTTGGATAAAATAGGAAAAATATTCTTTCCTCTATTCAAGAAAATATATATAACATGGCTGACAAATTTCCCCAAAAATGTGAATTTTTCTAGAATGCAAATTTCGCAAAAAATTTGGAATGTTTTCAATTTTATGCTTCAAGTAATAGAACCCACTTACATATAATGAGATCAAACGAAAGTTATTTATTAGTCATCAATAAGGAAAATCGAAAATGAATAGTAGGAAAGAACTGATAAAAACTTTCTGAAATACTCAAAAGTATCTCCATTATTCGAAATACAAAATTGCTACGTCCAGAAACATTTCTGCATGCATTTTCTAATTGAGTATTGGTCACTGAAGCTGAATAATTCCTAAAGTGCTTCTTGTCATGCTATAAATATACTAGACTTCTTCGAACAAAAGAATGTCATCCAAAAGCTATGTTTTCATTCTTTATTTCATAATAAAGTTACTCACGACGATTTTTGTCAAAACGTTTGTACGCTCTTAGTGTAGAATATTCTCTTCTAGATGTGGATTGACATCTCACCAGTAATGTTCATTTTGTAATTCAATAGTCCGTCACTGGTCACCCTCACATTATCAGTCCATATTATATACTGATTTTATTCAGAATTTTCTCATGAGTTTTCGTGAAACCTTGGCTAAAGTTCCACCTATCGCTCATAAACCTTCGACTATAGAAACTGATATTTCCTCACCTTACAAGATGGAAACTGTTATTTTGATACCCCATTTTTCACTTGAAGTTGCATACATGAAATTGGGGAATTCGCAATAAATGCTCCCAAAACTTTTATTGTTACTTCTTACTTGATTGCCTTGTTCATTGCCACTTATTCCTCTGAGTGCTTTGAAAAACCAGTATTTTCGATACTATGTTTCAATCTGTGGAATAAATTCTTATATGGTTGCCTCCTGTCAGGAAAACGAACAGAATAATATTCCGAATCTCTATCAGAACATATTCTCAACATAATAGTCTATTTTTATATCATATTCTGGCATTTTTTCGAAATTGATCCACCAAATCAAAAATTTTCAACCAAGCATTTGTGAATCAACCATGTGAATTGAATAATGGATTGATTCTGACTGACTGATTGACTGATATTATTGTGAGCATAGAATTGAAAACATTTAGAATATTTTATGTAAATTCGCAGCAGCATTCTAATTGAAACTATAAATTGATCTATGAATCTATATTTGTAAACTCGAAAAACCGAAAAAGACGCGAGCACTCGAAGACAGAAGAAATCTGGCTAATAGGGTCATTTTTCTCTTATTGAAGTGTTTCACTTGGCAGCCGTATCAAAACATCGGAAATGTACTCAAGAGTATGGTATTTTAGTTAAAATGGAAAGACCTTCAATTAAGAAATCTTTTCCATAAAAATGATCTCATTTCTCAGGCGAAAAGTGAAAATATCAATTATGGGTTCCATGCTTTTTAAAACTTATGGAGTGGTAATTGTTCCAATCGAGTTTGTTTCCTTTCTTCAAAGTAGGTGTTACAGATGCAGTTTTCCGAATCGATTGTGATTTATTTGTTCCAGAGAAAGGAGAGGACAGTAATGAGAGCGAAATGAAACGACAACTCGTTAGTATAACTTTTTATCAATAGTAGCGAGATCTACTACTGGCCTAATGAGGAAATTGTTTTAAATTTTTGAAGTTGGAGTTTCACACCGTTGGCATAAGATATAATATATTCCAGTGAAAAAATAACTATGATCATAGTTATAATGTGTAGGGTATCACCTATTGATCCTTGAGGAAAAGTATCCGCCATTACCTCACCAGTCTCTAAATCATCTTGACTTACGGTTCAGTCACCTTTTCTCAACTTCGTTATCAGTACTCTGCCTAACAATATGAAGCGAACATATTTGTTTACGTTTTTCCAATAATTACTCTCCGATATGGTTTCCTATATATTTTCTTCTAGATACCCCGATGAATGTCTCAAGGTTGTTAGCGAATAAATTATGTAGTCTCAAATTGTCTTTCCGACGAGTGGTTGTGCATTTTTGCCCCAATATCGTATAAAAACCATTCAAGAGGAAGCATAATCGAGCGCTGTAACTTCCTTGAGAAAACTTTGTCGACCTCTAGTCTTCAAGAAAGTTCATATTATTTTAATGTATAGTAGGTCGCATGAACACAAAATAACATTTAAATTTTTTTGCAAGACGCCAAATTGCATTTCTTTTTCTGTTTGAAAAGATTATGATTATTCCATGAATCATTCATTCAATTATTATCTACTCTGAGAAAACTTCAACAAATGATAATATTGATCATTTTCATCAATTTTTAGATAATCATCTATCCATACATACACACAACCAAATTCATATGGAATAACCCTATATTTTGAATATTACCTCGGGGACTTTGGAAATTTCGAAGGATTGTTAGAATCGATCCTTCTTGAGATATTTCAATTGAGAAAAGAAATAAATTAAGGTTTATTTAAAGAAAGAAACAAATAAAAGAAAATAAGAGACTATTTCCACATGTAGTAAAAACATTGAAAATTGTTTCCGCACGGAGTAGGTGTTTCTTCCTTGTCTTCAGTAGCTTGTTTTACCTTCTCTTGTCCTGATACAAGTCTGAATCTGTCTAGGCATGCTTTGGATTATGTTTTCGACCTCCTCTGGGGTGATATTCTGCCACTCTTCTGTAGCGCTTGGATGAGCTGTTGTAGGGTTCTTGGATTATCTTGGTACGATCTAATTTTTTTTTGAGATTATACCATAAATTTTCAATAGGATTTAGGTCTGGTGAGCAAACTGACCAGTCCAAAATAACGATTCCGTCGGTTTCAAGATAATGTCGCGTAGATTGCTGCTATGCGGAGGACCATTATCATGCATAAAAGTGAAATTTTCACCGTGGGCACCTCGCCAGAGTCTCACTATGGGCTCAAGCACTAGGTCCACGTAATTTATAGCCGATACACTCGCAGGAAACGAAATCAAATCTGTTTTGTCTCCCAGCATAATGCCACCCCAAAACATCACATTGCCGTCTTGGTATTTCGGAAATTGTCTTGCTGCTCGTAGTCTAGCTTGTCTTCCATGACCCCTCAAAACCTGAATCTGGCGGTGATCTAATCGAACACCACTTCTGTTCTCATCCGAAAAAATAACATTTCGCCAATTCTCAATATTCCAATTTTGGTGCTCGATACACCAATTAAGTCTGTTAATTTTTTGTTGTCTGGTAAGCTCTGGAACTCTTAAGGGCCTTCTGCCGTACAAATCCCTCGAACGAAGTCTTTGACGTAACGTTTCGACTGATACATTGAAGCCTGTTGCTTCCAGAATTTGCCTTTGGAGTATGGGGTGCGACGCACTAGGGGCTCTTCTTGCAATTTGGCGCAAAAAGCGGTCTTGTTCTACAGAAATGATCTTCCTACGACTGCTTCTAGGCCTATTTAACAGAGATTGTAGCTCCACGTATCGAGCGTATGTTTTGAACTCCCGTCATATGATACCCACATTGTGGCCGCTATATCCTTTGTGTCATCCGTTCTTCAACGAAAGAAATTATTCGACCCCTCTGCACATCGGACAATCTAATGTAAGGCATTTTCAATTATGATTATAGGCTTTTGAAATGTTGAAATTCAAAATTTCCAATCTCAGAGACGATTGAGTACAATATGCCGAACATGTGTTGATGATTCAACATTTCTTATCATACTATCTAGTTTTTCTAAAACAATATATTTCATTCTTCACAAGTACTCTAAAACCTATGGTGAAAAATAATCAATAATGTGAAATACCGAATGATTTCATATTAATTTGTTTGTGTGTATATCAATAATAATAAAAGTTACATAGATAAAAGATATAAATCTGCTGTATACAAACTCAGCTACGATAGTCATTGTATTTCGGTAGAACCTTCAAAACTTTCTGTATTAGAGTCAATAAACATTATCGTAGTTACATCTAATATAAAACTTAATATTAATTTTTGGGAATCCTTTCATCTCAATAGAAATGAACTTTTTAACATATCATTGAATAAACACGTAGATTTTGAGAATGATTCTCCTCTACATAAATTTTTCCAGCTGAATCAATTAAATAATATTTTTGTCAATTTATCTATTATTATTTCATTCACTCTCAATAGAATGTTGTAGATCATATATGAATTGTTGTATCTTAGTTTGGTTTTTATTTTATATTTGTTTAATGAAGGCGCAATGTCGTCGAAACGCGTTACAAATATAGTGAATACATATAAATTAAATTTTCGTTAATTCATTTTATGAATAAAAATCATCCCAATATTGTATCAGAACCAGTAGAGAATGGATAATTTTTCATTGGGGTCAATATGATTATCTTTGTGCAATTACTTTCAAAAATCATAATCTTACATTTCGTCTTCCTTCAACGAATACTGTCAATATTATCACAAGGATAGACTGACACATTTGACTTGAACGTTGCGCATTTCATATTAAACGTCAGCTAAACGCTTTCATATTATTGATGTACTAAATTAACAGCTGCTATGACTGAAATTTCAAGCCATTGAAATGAAATATAAATGTAATTAACGTTGTGTTGATTTCATTAAACCCAAAGGTTTGATTGCAAAGCTGTTTTTCTAACTGCATACTCGAAATTATATATAAACAGTGAGTTTGATCATAATTAATGAATGAAATGCAATTGATTTCCGGTTGGAATTTGCACAGTGTAAATTTTGGACTTGTATAGTAAAATACTACACAGAATATGAAATTCACATTATTGAACTCTGGTATTGAATGATGATGAAATTACTAGAAACATTATATCAAAAAATAGTTTGTATATATTTTCGACGATATTTAGAACTGAAGGTCTCTCCTTCCAGAAAAAAAATTAATTCATACCCAAAATTTCTTGATTGCTCTTGGAATTATATTCAAACAGACAAATATCTCTAACTGAGTTCTAAGATGACTTGAGTGAAAAAAATATGTTATCACTCATCATATCATAATAAAGTTACCCACGATGATTTTTGTCAAAACTTTTGTACGGTCTTGGTAAAAAATATTCTCTTCTAGATGTGGATTGACATCTGACCAGTAATGTTCATTATTGCAATTTAATAGTCCGTCACGGGTCACCCTCACTTTATCAGTCCATATGATATACTGGTAGAATTGGGGATTTCCTTATGAGTTTTCGTGATACCATGAGTAAAGTTCCAAGCATCGCTCATGAACCCTTGACTATACAAGCTGATATTTCCTCACCTTATAAGATTGAAACATATTTTTTCTAAAGGTTTCGCGGAACCTTTGATTTTGATACCCCACTTTTCGGTTCAAGTTGCATACGTGAATTTGGAGGATTCGCAATAACAGCTCCCAAAACTTTCATTGTTACTTCTTGATTGTCTTGTTTATTGCCACTCATTCCTCTGAGGCTTCGAAGAACCAGTATTTTGATACTAAGTTTCAAAACTTTCAGAATAAATTCTTGTATGGTTGCCTCCTGTCAGGAAAACGAACAGAATAATTTTCTGAATCTCTATCAGAACATATTCTGAACATAATATTCTATCATCATATAATATTCTAACCTTTTTTTCGAAGTTGATTCACCAAATCAAAAGTTTTCAACCAACTATTTGTGAATCAACCATGTGAATTGAATAATGGATTGATTCTGACGGACTGACTGTAATTGTTGTGAGCATTGAATTGAAAACATTTGGAAAGTTTTGTGTAAATTCGCAGCAGCATTCTAATTTGAAATCTATATTTGTTAACTCGAAAAACCGAAAAACACGCGAACACTTGAAAACAGAAGAAATATCTGGCTGAAAGATTTTAATTATTGAATCATTTCGACTTGCAGCATCATATCGTGAGTACTGGAAAACAGACACCCAGTACGGTGGACAAAAAAGACCCTGCGATATTGAAATGTATTTCGATCGAAAAAGCCTTTTATCGTCAACGTACTGTTTGTCCCAGTTCCAAAGTATGGTATTTTGATAAAGTCGAAATATTAATAAAGATTATAATTATAATCATTTCGACTGTAACAAAACATCAACTTTTGAGTAAAAACAGACAGCTCGCCTAGTCAGTCAGATAATCATCTCGTCAATTCACATGGTTGATTAGTTATTTTGATACGGCTGAAGTGTAAATGCTTCAATCGAAAAATAAAATATTCAAATATTATATAATGTATCGAGTGTTCGCGTGTTGTTCGGTTTTTAACGAGTTTAGTGGCAATAAACAAGATAATCAAGATGTTACAATAAAAGTTTTGGGAGCTGTTATTGCGAATCCCCAATTTCACGTATGCAACTTGAAGTGAACATGGGGCATCAAAATAAAAGGTTCAGCGAAACCTTTAGAAAAAGTAAGTTTCAATCTTATAAGGTGAGGTAATATCTGCTTCTAGAGTGAAGGGTTTATAAGCAATGGTTGGAACTTTACCCATAGTATCACGAAAACTCATGAGAAAATCCCAATTCTACCAGTATATCTAATGGACTGATAAAATGAGGGTGACACTTGACGGACTATTAAATTGCAATAATGAACATCACTCGTCAGATGTCAATCCACATCTAGAAGAGAATATTCTTTACCGAGAGCGTACAAAAGTTTTGACAAAGATCTTCGTGGGTAACTTTATTATGATATAATGAATGAGAACATATTATTTTTCCTCAAGTCATCTTAGAAATCAGTTAAAGACAATTTTCTGTTTGAATATAATTCCAAGAGACATCAAGAAAATTTGTATTTGAATTTATTTTCTTCTGGAACAAAACGCTTTCGGTTCTAAATATCGTCGAAAATATATATACTACATTTTGACTAGTAATTTCATTATCATTCTATACCAGTAGTTCAATAACGAACGAAGCTTTATGTGAATTTCATATTTGTGTAGTATACTATACAAGTCCAAATTTCTACCGGAAATCAATGGCATTTCATTCATTAATTCATCAAACTCACTGTTTATATATAATTTCGAATATGCAGTTAGGAAAACAACTTTGCAATCAAACCTTTGGGTTTAATGAAATCAACACAACGTTCATTACATTTCAATTTCATTTGAGTTGAAATTTCAGTCATAGCATAGTGTTAATTTAGTACGTCAATAATATGAAATCGTTTAGCTGACGTTTAATATGGAATGCGCAACGTTCAATCAAATGTGTCAGTCTATCCTTATAATAATATTGACAGTATTCGTTGAAGGAAGAAAATGTAAGATAATGATATTTGAATGTAATTGCACAAAGATAATATATTGACCCTAATGACAAATTTTCCATTCTGAACTGGTACAATATTAGGATGATTTTATTAATAAAATAAAGAAGAAAATTTAATTTATATGTATTCACTATATTTGTAACGCGTTTCGACGACATTGCGCCTTCATCTAACAAATATAAAAAACCAAACTAAGATGCAACAATTGATATATGATCTACAACATTCTATTTATATCTGCTTGATGAAGGCGCTATGTCGTCGAAAAGCGTTACAAATATAGTGAATACGTATAAATTAAATTCTCTTTCCTTTATTTTATGAATAAAAATCATCCTAATATTGTACCAGAACCAGTACAGGAATGGTAGATTGTTCAGTAGGGTCAATATGGTTATCTCCGTGCAATTACTTTCAAATAACATTATCTTACATTTCCTCTTCCTTCAACGAATACTGTCAATATTATTACAAGGATAGACTGACACATTTGATTTGAATGTTGCGCATTTCATATTAAACGTCAGCTTAACGCTTTCATATTATTGACGTACTAAATTAACATCTGCTATGACTGAAATTTCAAGCCATTGAAATGAAATTGAAATGTTATTAACGTTCTGTTGATTTCATTAAACCCAAAGGTTTGATTGCAAAGCTGTTTTCCTATCTGCATATTCGAAATTATATATAAACAGTGAGTTTGATCATAATTAATGAATGAAATGCCATTGATTTCCGGTAGAAATTTGCTCAGTGTAAATTTTGGACTTGTATAGTAAAACACTACACAAAATATGAAATTCACATAAATCATTGTTCATTATTGAACTACTGGTATTAAATGATGATGAAATACTAGAAAGATTATATCATTCTATTGAAAATGAATAACACAATAATAGATGAATTCACAAAATTATTATTTGAATGACTCAGCTGGAAAAAATTATGTAGAGGAGAATCATTTCGAAAATTTACGTGTTCATTCAATAATATGTTGGAAAGTTCAATTCTACTGAGATAAGGAATTCCCAAAAATTAATATTGAGTTTTATATTAGATGAATGTATGATATTTAAACTTTTGTTGAAATAATAATTTTTTCAATTAAATGTTTTGCCTGAAGAGAATTAATCTTTAAATTGATGAAACCACGATAACGTTAATAAATATTAATTATATTATTTATTAAAAGGAAATCCCGTCCATAAAAATGATCTGATTGCTCAGGAGGAAAGTGAAAATATCAATTATGGGTTCCATGAACTTATAAAGCTAGTGAAGTGGTAATTGTCCGAATCGAATTTGTTTCCTTTCTTCAAAATAGGTGTTACAGATGCGGTTTTCCAAATCGGTTGTGATTTATTTGTTCGATGGAGAAGGAAGACAACAATGAGAGCGATAGGAAACGACAACTCGTTAGAATATCTTTTTATCAATAGTAGCGAGATCTAATACTGACCTAGTGAGGAGATTGATTTGAATTTTTGAAGTTGGCTTTTCACAGAGTTGCAGTAAAATATTATATATCCCAGTGAATGAATAACTATGATCATAGTTATAATGTGTAGGATATTGTCTATTGATCCTTGAGAGAAAACTTCAGAAAAAGTATCCGCCATTACCTCACAAGTCTCTAAATCATCTTGACGTAGGGTTCAGTCACCTTTTCGCAACTTCGTTATCGATACTCTGCATAACAATGTAAATCGGACATATTTGTTTACGTTTTTCACATAATTTTTCTCCGATATGGTTTCGTCGTATTTTCTTCTAGATACCCTGATGAATTTTTCAAGTTTGTTAACGAATAACCATTTGGACTTGTTCTTCCACCCTCAATTATCTCAACTAGTCTGAGCATTCCATCAACACCAAAATTATGCCCTCTCTACTCTAGCTTAGAGTAACCCACAAGTAGAAATGAATTATTAAAAACGAATTTCGGTCGTGGGTATACGAGAATTTCAAAGAACCTGTATTTTCAACCGAAATCCAATAGCCGCCCTTCGATAAACCCATAACAGAGGCTCATGTTATGTGAAAAAATTTATATCAAATAGAATGTTCAATAATGTGCAAATTCATAAAAAACTGGACTTCATTCAATATAGTAGTTGAAATAAGACAAAATTGATATTATATTCTTGCTATGTATAAAGTGTTTGTAGGTAAATATATCACTAGAAAGAGCTAGTCTTTCATGAATGAAAATTGTTTTTGTTACGCTTGGGATTGCTTAAAACCAGTCCACTTAAATATATAATAATTTCCTAACCTACTGTCCCATCTTGAGGAAATTAGCTTTATTTAGTGAATCGTAAGAGGCTTAGCGTATTTTGAATGTTTATATTTATATACTGGGTGTAACTGGAAATAGGCTCGCCCTATAACTTTTTTTCCTGACGAATATTTTCCAATGAAATTACTGAACTTAATTAAAATTTATTTCAACCTGAATGGCACTGACAGTTTATCTGAAACGTTTCCGGTTTCAAAGGAAATTAGCCAAAGTTTCGATTTTCAAATGGCTCACCCTGTATATTTTTTGAGAAATCGAATCAAACTCTCTTTGTCTATACATTCAGCATATTTTAAGACGAATTTGCCGAATTTTTAATTTTTTTGATAAATTTGTTTTCAAGTCAAGGTGGCTATGACGACAAAAAAACTGCGTGATTTATCGACCGAAATCGAGTACATTTGGATTCATCACTGAAACTGTAGAATTCCTTCTGTTATTGGCTTCGTAACAATCCAAACATTGTTTCTTTAAAAGAATCTTATTTCCGCAAGGTATAATAGGGCTCATTAGCACTATAATACGAAGAATATTTTTACGAATATTTTGATACCAAATTGATGATTTTCGTTGAAAATTTCTATTCGTAATCCTGGACATAGTATAACACTCGTTTTTCAACTCATTTTCTCAATTGCTTCGAAATGCATTGAAATCCTATCACAGATAGAATACAGATCATAGAATTTTTTATTCAATTTCAAATGTCATGAGATAAGATTGTGTTGCATCTGAATCGGTGAGTTGGTATAAATTGTTCAGAGTTATTGAATTTTCACGGCAGAAAACAAACGAAATGCTGTACACACAGAATGAAAAAGTAGATATGCTACTCATTTATGGCGAATGCCGAAAAACTCTACAGCATCAGCAATTCTATACGCTGAACGCTATCCAGAACGGTAACATCCTTCAAGGCACTATTTTCCAAAACTGGAGGTGAAGTTTCGTCAGCAACCGGTGGTTGCAGATAATCAAAATTTCATAGTAAGCGAAAATTCTGAAATTGATGTATTAGCTTACATTAATTTGAATTGTACGGCATCTAACAGAGAAATCGCACAAGAAATAGGGATAAGTCATCAGAGTGTTTGGAGAATTCTTAAGAAGCATAAATTTCGCTCGATCAAATACGATCTTCACCAACACCTTTATGAAAATGATAATGGCCGAAGATTAGAATATTGTAACCAGTTTCTTCAAAAGATGGAAATGGATTCAAGGTATCCTTATAAAATTTTATATTCAGATGAATCCCGATTTACTAACAACGGAATGTTCAATAGAAACAATATGCGCTATTGGGCCGACGAAAACGAGCATTTAGTAAGTAAGGGTAATTAACAGGGGAAAGATATTTAGGATTTTTACAAAACGAAATAAGCAATCTGGTTGATGGTTTACCACTGGCTGTTGCTAATAACTTAATTTTCCAATAAGATGGAGCACCAGCGCACACCCGGAGGAAGTTGTTCAATACCTAAAAATAATTTAAATGAAAGTTGGATAGGCACCAACGGCCCGACAAGATGGCCAGCTCGATCGCCGAATTGTCCCCATTAGATTTTTTTGTGGGCTCATGTGAAAATCGTGTTTATAGAACTGCTTCAGAAAATCGACAGGATTTAGAGAATATAGTTCGGGGAGCAATAAATGAAATTTTTCCAAATCAACTGGATAATGTAATACGGGCCGCAATAGGCTGTGTCAGGCACAGAATGGGGTATCTTCGAAAACCTGTTGTGAAGTTATGCTCAATTGATTTGATGACATTCCATCTATGGTCCATTTGTGTATTTTGCGTTATTTATGTGTTTTGTTAAATTTTTATTCATCTGGAATGTACGATGATGAGTATGTGCGCCATGCCAAAATGAAGCTAAGGTTTTGCGTTTATGCTTTGTGTGCATTACAATTTTAGAACCAGCTGAGTCGTCATAGCCACCTAGACTTGAGAACAAATTTATCAAGAATGATTTAAAAATTCGGCAAATACATCTTTAAATATACTGAATGTATAGACAAAGAGAGTTTCATTCGATTTCCCAAGAAATATACAGGGTGAGCCATTTAAAAATTGAAACTTTGGCTCATTTCCGGTGAAACCGGAAGCGTTTCAGATAAACTGTCAGTGCCATTCAAATTGAAGTAAAATTTTAATCAATTTCAAAAATTTCATTGAAAAATATTGATAGGAAAAAAGTTCTAGGGCGAGCCTCTTTCTAGTTACACCCGGTATACTGGGCTCTCTCGCGCTCGTGTTTTGACTCATATCAAAATATGACATTGAGCAATATAATTTTTGGTGTTATGTTATTCTTTTCCCTTCGTTTTGAATAAATAACAACAACTTACAAGAAGATCCATTTTATTCCCAAGAAAAGAAGATCCTCTCACGCTCTCTGTACTGTTATATTTTGATGTCACATTCCGTCTTATACTTTGATGAGTGAAGCTTTTAATAAGATCTCTGAATTCTGTTCGACTAAATCAATACGGTTTATCATCTACTACTTCATGGAAAATATAAGCAAAACAAACTCAAAAGAATTAATCGTGATCAATCAGCTACGAGCTTTAATGAAATTATATCTGCCACCGTCTAGGCTCATGTGGAGAAGGTGTGGGAATAAACATACTCATGCTACTGATTCATGCGACATTACATTCGATTGACAACTCAAATGTTGAAAAATTATCACGTTAATTAGTGGTCCTCGTGCAATGGAAAAATTGAATAATTCAATGAATATTCAATTATTTCAGCGACAAAAACTTTTGACCTTCAAATGTCCATGCTATGACGGAATCAAAAATAACCTAGACATCACCAAATCAGTCAGTTAACAATCAAATCTTCTGTCTGAATAAGCGAATAATGGAAAATCGACTGCGACGTCAATGTGGTAAGTTGAATCGACATTTAAATATGTTCATTTCCACAGACAACGCCATTGCAATACAGAAGTTCGTTGTCAATTTATTCTACTATCCTATAAAATTTATAAAAAAAACATTGGAATAAGATGGGTTCTATAATATTACGAAATATGTTAGCGAAAAACGAATCAGTGAAGAGATATTCGAAATAATCACATTACAAACAAGGAGTTCAATAATGATGATACAATATTTTTATTTTATTCGTTACAATGCAATGTAAGACGTTAAACATTGAAATTGCAATGTTTCAAGACCTGGTTTATTCTCCTGTTTTTAAAATATTACAAACTATCTTCATTTTCTACTTCAACTTGTTATGAATTGGGTCGATGATAAAGGAATATGGGCTTTGATTGATTATGATTATTCAGACTTTATGGATAGTGTAAAGAGGATATAGCTGTCGTTCATATGGTTTGTAGATTCTCACTAAACCATAGGCACAACAAGAGCCCTAGATCGTGTTGCATATTTCAGCCATTCTATCAAAATAACTGTATAAGAGTAACAACAAGTTTTAATAGTTGACAAGTGTACTACCTACCACTTTAACAAAATTTCCCAAAAATTCTGAATTTGAGACATATTGAAGATATTTTATCGAATCTTAAGTAGAATGAATTGGTCGGTTATTTTCCAGTTCATCTTGAACTCAGCAGGTGGAAACAGATTATTTTATTATAATTTTTATTTTAGTTAATAAAATCATTCATGCCATTTATGTGAATTATTTGTCTCTAATAATTTGAAATAATAAATACATACGAATGTACGAAAATCAATAATAATGTTTGAGAGCATTCGAAATATACAAATCACTGGATAGGATAACACACTGATTTCAGATATGAAAATTCATATCAAATAAATGTAAACTTTGGGAGTTATACATTTCGTATTCAATTCGTTTCAAATTCGGTATTCGAAACAGTGACTGCTTATCTGAAATAGGTATGAAATTTACTGGCCTATAGAATCACCTGATATAAATTTTAGATACAGGGATATTTGAAAATTAAAATATACTGATCGCAAGTTTACCAATTCTGAACATGCTGATTAATTTTGAGTTCAGACAGAGGCTACTTCCTAGCAAGATGATACTTTCTTTTTACTTTTGGTTTTTCAGCATACCTTGTCATTATCCGAATTTGACAACTTTCGGCTTTAATATTTTCTCTGAAACAGCAACGTACAACGAAGCTGAGTTCATTTCAATTTTGTCCAGAAAATGGTAAGTGAGCATCAATTCGCTTTTAATAAAGGTCAATCAACTGATCTGGCACTAAATAATTTAGTCTATAGACCGCAAGGAAACTGCAGCTGGTGCATTAATGTACATCGAGGGTGCATTTAATGTGGCTCCTCTAGTTCACTGTGTGAAATCAAATATTATTGCGGAATGAATTATCAACATGCTAAATGCCAGGTAAATCAACACTTCTCTTGAAGAGAAGTAGTCAGTTTTATGGCTATCCTCTTTTTGTAGTCGCTATTGGTTGATAATCTACTAACAATAATCGGCGTCCTGGACATTTACGTTCATGCTTATACTGTCGATATAGTTAACGATATCATAACTCTGGCTGGCGGAAATGACTACTACAGAAGTCTATTTCATCTGTCTAGATGCTGTGTGAAGGATAAATACTTGGTGTTAACTCTCGCAAAACTCTTATGGTACCATTCACTAGGAAGAGTGGGATATGTGTGTTACTCCCGATCCTGAGTGCAGTGTCTTTTCCGTAAGTAACTTCAGTAGCTATATGTCATGGTTATGAGATCACGTATCACCTATGGCTGCATTGCTTAGTGGGAGTGTTATTTAAAATATTAATTCCAATACAAACACTCTAAATTGCAGAGAACGGTCGATCTTTTCTAGTGAAGTCATGGAGATGAACTGATAATGTACCTTGCTCCTCTTCACCTGGTAATCAAAGGAGTCGCTAGAATTACTACATACAGGTTCCATCACTTTCCAGAATGGAACGAATATGGTCCGCTTTGTGCCCGCCGTTTTACAGGCTCAAATTGAAGACAACGAGATGCTGAGTATGAAATCTGACAGCAACACCTGCTGATTAATACACTGCTCCAAAACTACTACTGGAGGTGGTGTACATTCTGTGGAAAAAGTATCGAAAATTCCAAATTCGTGAATGTGCGCCAACGAATATCCAAATCATCGAACGCTTTTTCCAAAATCGACTTCAAATCTCGCCACAAATTCTCTTTATATATCTTCTATCGATTCAAAACGAGTACCCCGAAGTAGTAATTTGAGTTTTGGTCAGAAATTCATTCACAATGATAGCCTTGTGAGGAGGTTCATTATCGTGGTGCAAAATCCATGACTTTTCTTTCCACAAATCTGGCTTTTTCGACAAATTTGCTCTTTCCAACGCCGCATAACACTCTGGTATTATATTTTAATTTACTGTCTAACCTTTTGGCAAGAATTTCGAGTGTACAACTCCTCGATGATTTTCGAAAAAATCAACATTACCTTGACTTTTGATCGACTTTGTCGTGTTTCTTGGGTTTCAGATCAAGTGGAAGGCACCATTTCGTTGCTTGCGAACTGGTTTGCATGTCAAACTCATAAACCCATGTCTCATCACCAATTACAATGCGTTTTTATAATATAGAGTCGGAATTAATTTGTTCTAGCATGTCTTCAACAACCTTTACGCTATGCAATTATTGAAGAAAATTTAGGTCTTTTGGAACTAGTCGAGTGGCAATGCGTTGCATGCCCAAATTATCATTCAAAAAGAAACAAATTAATTCGTGAGACACAGAAAGTTCATGGCCTATCTCTCACACTTGAGTGGCGATTTTCAATAACCATTTCCTTCACTTTATCCATGTTAACTATAGTTGAAGATGTTGATGGCCGACCAGACTTCTTTCACCACATCTCGGCTGCTGTTGGCATTGTACCACTGAAATACACGTGTTCTTGATAAAGTCGATTCACAGTAAGCCTTCTGTAACATTTTCAGTGATTGGCACACGAAATTCCTTTTACGATACAAAATTTGAGACAATTCTTTCATTAGATATTTTCATCGAATATAAATATCGCAAAACACACTTGTGAGCACTGACAAAATCTTACACTGTAAACAAACCAAATGACAGATCGTATTCAAACTCCGTTTCAGTATCGAAAACAGTTGTGCACACTTAGGAATAGCACATATGTTGATAATCGTTCTAAGCAGATTTTTTTTACAATAAATTCAAGGTACTTTCTTGACATAATGTTTATGATCGAGGTGCTGCCGGGGATAGTCTTGATGGACTTACAACTGTTTCCAAGCAGAAATATTCGCCATCAACCACTGTGCTAATCTTCTGCTTGCCGAGTGAATCATATGTAGGTGAATAAAAATCATAATGGAGAGCCAAATTGCACTGAAGGCATTGGTATCTGACAACTACATGTCGCTTATAGTGCAGGAGTGTCATGCTAACTCTTGCCTCTGTGAGAGAAAGAATAAGGTTCGTCTGATGTAGGATCCAGACTACTCGGATAATGAGGATGATGAGTAGGCGAACTCATTGGCCATCTGAGAATCTGCCTTGGGATTCTCTATACTAGGGCCTCGACGACAGAATTTTCACTCACACACTCACGACTCACAGGTCATATCCGAATAGCTATCAGTAGACCTCCGATACGGGAGCCAAGTAAATCAGCATTATAAGTTGAAGTTGATCGAGAACCCTTTATGTAGACGTTATGTACAAATACTCAAGTAGGGACAGAATCAGGCTTGAGGAACTTGGATCTCACAAACTGAAGCTAACTGAGCCTATTAAGTTCTCACCCTTTGATCGTGTAATGGTTTTGTTTCTGATTTTGTCTAAAATTGGAGAAATATTTCTATTTTACTTGAACTACGAAACTTAACTAATGACGTGTAATGACATTAAATTATAAAAAGGCTAGTTGAAGAAAATTACAATTGACACTACCTATTAATACCTATGCCTAGCTTGATCAGAGTCCCTTAATCTCAGTGTGTGAGATCTTCGTCTAGAACCTAGGTCCTAGATATAGCCTTAGGAATAATACTCATCACTTCAATCAACTAGCTTTATTACAAGATAAATATCCAAAATCACAGTATCTGATTAATAATTTACTAACTCTAATCAAAGAAAATTATACAAAAAAATAACTTAACTAAAAAAAGATTAACCACTAACAATAAAATGAGTCTCAGATGAGATGAATTCAAATTACATAGTACAATTCTAATTTAAAATCTGATGTCTTCAACAAAGCGAAATTTAATGATAGAGCTCTGTCAACAATTAAATAAAATAGAAAAAAAATTTGATGGTTAAGAGAAACACTTAGCTTTTATCAATGAGATTAATTCCACGATGATTTGATTTGGTGTTTTACAACAGTTTTCTGGTATTCCTGTATCATACAGCTTACAGGTTACTTGTTTGGCTGAATATCGTTCACAACGTGACTGTCCTAGGTGGCAAGACTTTTCCCCAAAAACGTGGTTACCCCAGACGTAAGATAACTTTATAGGCATAAAGTTGAAAACTCAAATATCTTGACGGTGAACAAAAAAATCTATAACAATACCATATCTCTCGAATATATATTTTAAAATGAACAGAATGAATTTGACTTACCCTTGGAATAGCAGATATCGATCTAGGTTAATTTACAAAAGAAAATTCGAAATCTCTACTTGCTAATTGAAATGGTTGTCGAAGAAATCCGGCAAAATTACCGACTACTTATACGCCTCAGACGATTGGAATTTATCCAGAAAAATCTATGAATACTCAATTTCAATGTCTGCAAAATTTTCACTCCAATCGCTACAACACAGCTCCAATAAAATAACAAATGATTCCGAAAATTTCTAAATGGACAAGAGAAAGAATCTAATGAATTTCTAACTTATATAGACTCGGTTCTATCAAAAAACTATTGATATTCAAAAAAAATTAATAAAGAAGCGACATTATTTTCTTCACAACAATAAAGTGGAAACGAAACATAGAATGAGTTACTGTTTTCCGTTCAGCAACTCGTTTCCTCGTTTCACAGAAACGAGGAAACGATCTTCTTTAAGTACTGGCTTCACAATTAACCGGCAAACAACCTAGATCAATAGCAGCGACACCTCACGGATATAACTATAATTTTCATTGGGTATCGTTAACTGTAGATTCCTAATTCGAATTTCAAACTGTTTGAATATTTACTTGATGAAATGAGATTGAATTATCAATAAAATTATGAAAACTGAGTTGAAAAGATATGAATGATTAATTCTAGAAATCGGACTGTTACAATCTTGTAAGAAAAATGGAGATTGGTGGTGAAATTTTAGGTAGTCGCAGTAGTGGGGCTGTCAATAAGTTCTCATACAAATCTATTTATCTAAACCTATCCTGCTACCATGAAATTTAATTCGTGAAATAGATAAAATCTAACCTACTCTTTAACATGAAAATGTGCGAATTGAGTATGGGGTATGGCTCCATTCATGAGTGATGGTTTGAAAACTATTTTCGCAATTTTTCAAGATTATTTTATATCTGCATCGATATGTGACCAATGAAATGCTAGAACACCTTAACATTTATCTGAACCTAGATGACCCTAATGAGCCTTTGACATCGTTTCTGTCCCAAATGACTGAATTATATGATGATATTCCAATTCGCTAACCGAATTTGTTTAATATATTTGAGTTTCCATAAAGATTAATGATGAGATCCAATTCATTTTCTTTCAACTCCATTCTTATACATATGATTTCCCGAGAGAGAATTTACCGTTCCCTAACTAATTGAAAAATTTAAGACTGCCCTATTGGCGGACATTTTATTTCATTTTATAACTTTGTATCAAGTATCAAGAATATTGTAATGTATTCAATTAATGTATCGGACAAGTTGCGCATGATCATAAGTGACCATGTGTGAAGTGTTGAGGTGTTAGCGCAGTTGTAATTGGGCAGTAGATGATAAAGGGTGTATAATTAAAATCGACTTAAACTGACTTATGTATAACAACTTTACATTGGCGAGGAGGTGTTCAAGATCCACGTAATAGTCGTTAATTTGATAAATTCGATAATTCAAAATCTTAATTAAAATAATCTGCGAAGAAATGTCGCATCCGCACGAGTCCCTAGATGCCGGTCGAAGCGGAGCAAGGTATGCCATGTGGCGTGATCGGAAAATTACCTGAGTTTTCATTAAATTCAACAGGTGGACAATTTACCAAGCCTGACTGAATGCTTATTTCCACGCAAATGATATTACTAGTATGGAAAAAAAAACCCTTTTTAATAGACGTGCTGGACGAAGAAGCATATCGTCTTATCTACAGTTTATGCAGTCCGACGAAACCCAAAAATGAAAGTTGTGAAGAACTAACCGCAATACCAAATACACGTTTTACGCCTCATCAAGCAAATTTTGCAAAATTTTATAAATTTGATGAAGCAAAAAAGTGCGAATAGGAAAACGCTAAGGAATGGGTAGCACGAGTTAGAGCATTACCGGTGTCATGCGAATTTGGACCAGAATTAGAGGCGTGGCATCGAGGTAAATTCATTATGAGATTTGAAAAAGCCACGTATTGGCTAGACTTTTGAAAGAAAAAAACTCCATTTCATTTTCGGAAGCGGTGGTAGTAGCTGAAAACAAGATGGCCGCGCAAGATTATTTCGCTTTTCCAGACACGCATATTAAAGAAGAGTACCGTAATTTCGTTGAAAATCGGCACGTAGGAAGATGGATCAGTTCCCCAAAGAAGAGATGAATGGGCAAGAAAAGGACAGCAACCTACGTCAACTAAAAGTAGGGTGCGCAAAATTCAACTCGTAGGTGTCATGTTTCTGGCAAGGACAACCACTCAGCAGATAAATGTTATTTTAAATATAAATTTTGTTGAAAACTTAATGAAGAAAGGCACCTAGTAACAGTGCGCAAAGTTAGTGTATCCAAGTCGAAGCAACCTGCGTCAACTAAAAGTCAAAGTAGGGGTGCGCAGAATACAGCTTGTAGGTGTCATATTTGTGGCAAGAACAACCTCTCAGCAGATAAATGTTATTTTGAATATCAATTTTGTCATAAATGTATGAAAAAAAGGCACCTAGTAACAATGCGCGAAGTGAGTAAATTCACGTCAAAGCATAATTTCATTTCTGAAGGAACTGTAGAGAAAAGGAACCTGTAAATTATGACATGCATGAAACAGTATGGGATAAGGACTATAGGCAAGAAAAAATTTTATATTTAGTTAAAATACCTGTAGTAGGATTAATTTGGAAAAGGCACGTTAATCAAATAAAAAGCTTTGTTTTCTTTTCATTTGCCTAAAGTTGAGAACGTGAAGCATTCTCCTAAAACCACCACTCTAATATTTCAAGTAGACCACGGTGAAATCCTAAGTCAGCCGACAGACTAACTTATGATTAGTTAAGTAGTAGAAACTTGATTAAGTTTAGTAAACTATTATTGTGTATATTATATTTTATGGGGAGAGTTCTGCAATGTTTTTAATTAATGTATTGGGCAAGTTGCGATGAGCGTAAGTGACCAAATGTGTAAAGTGTAGAAGTGTTATCCCAGTTGTAATTAGGCAGTAGATGAATAAAGGATGTATAATTAAAATCGACTTAAACTAATTCATAAGCATACACAACGTTACAAATATCCATATATTTTCCTGGAACATATTTGATATCAAAATCATATATTTGCGATATCATCAAAGCCCTAGAAATAGACTTTGAATTCAATAAAAAACGCTTCAAGCTGACTTCTGTCTATAGATCTCCGAAATCATCTATTGATAATTTCATTGAAAACATTTTTAACTATGTTTGCATGAAAAAACTTTTGACTTCCATATTATAGCAGGAGATATGAATATAAAATATGCTAGCGAAAAATGATCAACAAGTAAATGAATACAAAAACATATTGAGTGTATTCGGTTATGAATCATTCATCAATAAATGTACCCGACCTAGTAGTGGAACTTGCTTGGATCATTTTTCGTAGCGGAAAAATATCCCTCCAACCCAGGTGCAATCTTAAATTGAATCGTGATAAACTATGACAATACTGATCATTCACCTACCGCTTTCATCGTAAATGGAAAAAAAACTTGGAAAAAACTCGAAAGGAACAGCAACACCTTCATATATATCATATATCAATCATAAAAAATTCAAACGAGACTTAGAAATGGAATGGGTGGGGAGGAGTATGACTGCTATGTTGAACAACTAAATATTTTGCAGAAATGGATCCTGAAAATCATGTATGGTAAAGGGCGCATATTTTCGAGTGAAGAGATTTTTGCTTTGTCAGGAATGTTTGATATTAGACAGTTGTATGCTCTGAAACTAGTAACCCCATTGATCATAAATATGATACAAGGAAAAAGACTCAGACTACAAAACACTACGCTCGAATAAAAGAATAGGACAAAGATCCAGAAAATATCTGGCACCACGAGTATATTCGCGTAAACCAGTAGACTTGCGAATCTTGAAAAACTACAATTGTTTCAAAAAGAAAGTGGAACTTTGGATTCTTTGTGCCGAAAGAACAGAAATAGACAACTTAATTAATCAGCGGATAAACGAAAGTGCCTAGTTTGAATACTGAGTTCAGAAATTTCGCGGAGTGAATTGAAGAAAAGAGAGAAAAAAATATCTAAAATGTGAGAAAAAAACCTAAATTGTGACTTAAATACCTAAATTGTGACTAAAATACCGGATTTGACTAACGCCCGATTGTGAAAAAAAATAAACCTATCGTGACGAACAATGCAAGAAACATAGTGACTATTTGTTTCGTAATTACGCGCTGTGAAACTAAATTTACTTTCAAATAGAAAAAGAAACATTCCAAGCAAATGAAGTTAATATAAATTTAAATTTAACAAAATATACCTATCTCAAAGGCGAACAGGCGAGACATTCTTCGTAATGATTAAGCCTCTGCTTTTTCATTGTTTATTACTCTGTATGTATGAAATCAATTGTAATAAACTTATGCACTATCTCAGCTGTTAGCTGGATATAATTTACCTTTCCCAGATTTAGCAATCAAAGGGAATAGGCTCGATTACAATATACTTGACATAAATTTCCTAACTATCCTACATGTATTAAGAATTACAGCTTTTTGCATTTCTATATAGGTATTCTTATGCAATTCTAATTTCTTAAGGCTATCATGCAATGTTTTGGGTATTAAACCAGTCGAGGATACGATGACAGGAACAATATCTATTTTATCGAGGTGCCACATCTGCTTGATCTCAATAGCAAGGTCTGTGTATTTGGACTTTTTCTCCTGGAACTTGTTCAGCACGTTGATATCATTCGGTATGGCGACATCCACCAGCATTGCTGTTCTGGCTCTCTTATCATACACCACTATGTCCGGCCTATTATTCGTCACCTCTCTGTCAGTCAGTGATAACAGGCCTATCGTAGTATATAATAATAAACTTTATTATCAATTATTATTATTATTATTATCGTGGACTTATGCACTATCTCAGCTGTTAGCTGGATATAATTTACCTTTCCCAGATTCAGCAATCAAAGGGAATAGGCTCGATTACAATATACTTGACATAAATTTCCTAACTATCCTACATGTATTAAGAATTACAGCTTTTTGCATTTCTATATAGGTATTCTTATGCAATTCTAATTTCTTAAGGCTTTCATGCAAAGTTTTGGGTATTAACCCAGTGGACAGGAACAATATCCATTTTCACGAGGTGCTTGATCTCAATAGCAAGGTATTTGGACTTTTTCTCCTGGAACTTATTCAGCACGTTGTTATTATTCGGTATGGCGACATCCACCAGCATTGCTGTTCTGGCTCTCTTATCATACACCACTATGTCCGGCCTATTATTCGTCACCATTCTGTCAGTGATAACAGGCCTGTCGTAGTATAATCTGATAGAGTCATTTTCCAATACGGGAGACGGCTGATACTTGTAATATGGCTGGAAGGTATTCAGAAGTCCGCACTTGTGTGCAAGTTTCTGATGGATAATGTTGCATACTTGATTATGCCTGTGAAGATAGTCCGTATTGGCCAGTTGTTCGCAGCCGGACGTAATATGCTGAATAGTCTCCGATCTTATATGGCATTTTCTGCACCTATCTGTTTGTAATGTTCCGTCCTTCATAATAAACTTTTTGTAGTTGTTTGTAGCGATTACTTGGTCTTGGATGGCCATAAGGAATCCCTCTGTTTCCGCGAATAATTCTCCTTTCATCAACCATTTGTTGGAGGCTTCTTTGTCGATGTGTGGTTGATTAATCTCATGGTGATGTCGTCCATGCAATTCCTTTCTTGGCCATTGCTCTTGTTTTCAGTATCTGATAGGAATGGTAGATTCAGCAGAACATCTCTGGTAGCAAGATTTAGAGGTGTATATCCTTATCAGCCAACGATACCACTCTATGGAGGTCATAAGTGAGAGCTTTTGCTGAGAAAAATTCTCTGAGATTTTTGATCTGTTCGGTGTGCAAATTGACAATATCTATTAATCCGCGTCCTCCTTCTTTCCGTTTCAAAGTTGTTCGTATCACAGACGATTTTGGATGATGATTGAACTTTGTCAGCATCGTTCGGGTCTGCCTTTGAGTATCATCCAGTTCTGTCTTAGTCCATCTGATTATTCCAAATGAGTAAAGCAACACTGGAATGGCGTAGGTGTTAATTGCCTTGACTAGATTCCCCGAGTTCAACATCGATTTCAGCACAGACTTCAGACGCTGACTGTATTCCGAACGAATCTTCTCCTTTGATTGTTTTTGGTCTAGCAATCTGGCTTGTTGGTATCCCAGATATTTGTATGTTTCGCCATCTCTCATGCACTGTATTATATCACCGGTTGGAAGTTGTGTTTCACCATCTATGACTTTCCCTCTTTGAATGTTCAGGGTCTTACATTTTTCAATCCCGAATTTCATATGAACATCTGCCGAGAACTCACTGACAGTTTTCAGCAAATCATGCAATTGCTTCTTGTTCGAAGCATATAATTTGATGTCATCCATATACAGCAGGTGGGAGATTGTATGGTAATTCCTTTCTGCTTTTATCCTAAATCCGTATCCTGTTCTATTGAGCATTGAGGACAATGGGTTCATAGCTAAACAGAACCATAGTGGACTCAAAGAGTCTCCTTGAAAAATTCCACGACGTATGGGTATCTCGTCGGTTTTAATTGATGTATTGTTCATGTTGACCTGCAGAGATGTGCGCCAGTGTGTCATTGTTGTCTTCAAGAACTCTACCAGGGATGGGTGAATTTTGTATATCTGCAATACTTCAACAAGCCAAGAATGGGCGGTACTATCGAATGCCTTCAGATAATCGAGAAAAGCCGAATGAACATTCCGATGCCCTACGTGTGCCTGTTTCATTATCACAGAATCGATGATGAGTTGTTCCTTGCACCCGTGGTGTTTCTTTCTGCATCCTTTCTGCTCCTCTGCTAATATATTGTTGTCGTCAAGGTGTTGGTATATTCGATTAGATATGCATGAGGTGAGTATTCTGTAGAGTGTTGGCAGGCAAGTGATTGGCCTATATTGGGACGGATCCTGTGTTCTATCGCTCTTAGGTAGCATATATGTTAAGCCTTGCGTTAGGAAAGTAGGTGTTTTCTTGGGATGTTGAAGAACATACGTGAGCTGTTTCGCTAGGGCTCCATGGAGCTTATCAAACTTCTTGTACCAGTAGTTGTGGATATTATCTATACCTGTGGCCTTCCAATTGTTGGTCGCTCGAACTACTATTGTGATTTCTTCCTCCGTTATTCCATCGAAGTCCATATGTATGATATCGAGGCGTTCGTTTTCATTCGTGATCAATTCCGCATCTCTATTGTGTTCTTTGGGGTGCGACCATAGTGATGACCAATAGTCGGTCAAGCACTGTGCGTCAGGTACTTCTCTGTTATTGTTGGTCGCAGTTTTGTTATTTCCTTATGAAAATTGGTTGCGTTATGGAGAAACCTTTGATTTTGGTGTTTCCTTTCAGTACACTTGACGTATCTTGAAAGCCTCTTTGCTTTTGCTTGAGTTTCTGTTTCAAAGTGTCCATATAAACGTCGATGTGTTGTTTGTGATCAAACACAAAACACCCTTTGTGTTCGTAACAATTTTCCTATAAATTTTGCGTATATGTGATTTCAAGCGCCTTGAGGGTTTTCTGTTTCTCAGAATTCTGTGAGGCGACCGATTTCTGCTCTAATGTTATCAATATCCTTCTCCAGTCGTTTTTGCCATGGTGGTTTTCTGACACTTTTGGCTCAGCTTGAATCATAGTTGTGGAGATTTGTTGTTTGTGGAGTCGAAGAACCGCTACTGCTCCACAGTAAATCAAAGTGTGAATCTTATTATTATTATTTATTATATGTTTATTTTGTAATATGCATACCCACCGCCGATTTTAGAAGCATCAACAGCTAATGTCGTCTGAATTTTTGGAACTGAGGCTTGTACTGCCTTTTTCCAGATAAGTGAATGATTCTTCTAGATTTGAGTCCTGAATCCACTTTTGAATTTTTTTATAGCTATTCTCAGCAATTAAATTCATTTCTGACAATTGATTATGAGTTAACAACACCTAAAAATCTCTCAGGATCCAAACTTATGAGCGTGTTTTCTACATGGTAAGCATCCAATACCTTCAAAGAGTTGCAGTAGGTTTATTGTCATCTTCTGTATCACATTTACTTTTATGGCACGTTTTGAAACTAATCTTTCGACTTTCGAATTTGTTTGTTGAAAAACATGTACTGATAGCCTTCTCCAAATTTTCATATATGAATGTATCAAAATTCAATTACGAAATTTATTAATTGATCAATGTTGAAAATTAATTTCTTAACCTGTTTCCATTATTAAGACTAT